>JASUAD010000006.1:46779178-48006366 GCA_037013555.1 Sextonia rubra | reverse complement strand
CATTTATTTCAAGCATCGGGTGTATGACCATCTGCTGGTGATCATCCCTGTCTAATGGGGATATAATGGCGTGGAAAATAAGAGCGTATACCATATCCTTCAGGGATATTTTATTTCCGACTTTGATAGTATCACCAAACCTTTTAGAGTGTGTAAAGATCGATTTACCAATAACAATCAAACAAAAATAAAACTTCGGGTTCTCAATATCCGATGACAAAATATAATGAAGAATTGGCCAATCAGAAAGTTAGAACTTCGGGTCCTTAACTGATGAATCAGAACTTCTAGTTCTGTCAATACTTCAGGCTAGTGATAGAACTTCAGGTTCTTAGAACTACTGGTTCTATCAAAACTTCAGGTTTGAATCACAACTTCTGATTCTATCAAAACTTCAGGTTTGAATCACAACTTCTGATTCTATCAAAACTTCAGGTTTGAATCACAACTTCTGATTCTATCAAAACTTCAGGTTTGATTTCATGGCCTTCGTATCGATCTACACTACTGTGAATCTTTAGAAATCAAAGCTCCACGTTTAATTATGAATATGAATCTTCGGGTTCATATTCCAAATCTTAGAACTTCTGGTTCTAGATAATGTATGGATCTTCGGGTCCAGATTATTCATTGGATATAGAACTTCAGGTTCTATTATTTGGAACTACTGCTTCTGGCAATAATAAATTCATCAAAACTAAAGTTTCAGATAATCATTAGTGATAATTATACCGAAGGAATTATATCAAGCATGTAGTATAATATTATAGAATATAAAAATAAATGTATATGAGAAACAGAAATAAAATGTAAAATTTCAGGTTCTTAACATCCAATCAAAGATAATAATAAAAATGTAATGAAGAATTTAGAAATTGAAGTTTAGAACATCGAGTTCTCAACTTAAGAATCAGAACTTCTGGTTCTCAATTAGAGTAGTTAATGGATCTTTCAGTACGAGTTAGAACTTCAGGTTCTAGATTAGGATACTTCATGGATCTTCAGGTCCGAGTTAGAACTTCTGGTTCTAAATTAAAATAACATACAGAACTGCAGGTTCAGGTTATTTATTCGATATAGAACTTCTAGTTCTAAGTATCAGATGAACTTTGAGTACGTAATGTAGATCTGAAAACTTCTGGTTTCAGAGTAAAATAACCAACGGATCTTCTGGTCCGAATTTGAAAGAACTTCTGGTTCATAGATTAAAAAAAAAATTTACGGAACTTCGAGTCCGAATTATTGATTCCATATAGAACTTCTGGTTCTAACTATCATATGAAACTTCAAGTACATATTGTGGATTTGAAAACTTCTAGTTTCAGAGTAAAATAATCAACGGATCTTCTGGTCCGAATTCGGAAGAACTTTTAGTTCTAAATATCGTATGGAACTTCTGGTTCCAATTACTTATATAGAACTTCTGGTTCTATTTATGATTCATGATTTTCAATTCTATCATGATCTCTTTTCGATAAAATAAAATGAATAATCATCACAAAAATTAAATGATAAATATTTGCAGATCTAAAAGAATAAGGATAAATGCAAACTAATAAGAGATCATAAAATAAGGATAAATTACTTAACTTTTGAATCATCCTCCTTTTGGTGCCAATGTGTAGATCTGCTTGCGAGCTTTCCGTAGGTACAAACGGATCTCAAATTTGGACTTCGGATCGTCAAGATATTGCAGAAACAATTTTCTACCATCATCCGGTCAAATCTGCCTTTGACCGTATGACTTGCTGACGTCAGCAGGCTGATGTCAGCACTGCTCGTCAAACTGGACCGCTGCAAATGGGTTCAGGTCGAACTGACCCGACCTGAACGACAACTGCTTCAAATGCTGGGTTGTGCCAAGCGGGTCAGGTCAGAACTGACCCGAACTTCGACCTGGAATCTTGTCTCATGGCTGGGCTCTTGAAAAAATAGACCAGGTCAACCTGATTTGACCCATCTTGGAACCTTTTACAAGATTTGCCTTGGACCACCAGTTAGGTTTGATCCAACCTGAAAACTAACCCGGTTTAAAAAAAAAACTGAGGCCCTGGGACCGATCTCCTTCCTCCTCGCATCTGTTCTCCAACAGACCAAATGGAAAAAAATTGCAGCCCCTGTTTGGAAGCGAAGAACAGAGGGGCGGCAACGGCATGGGAGCCAACAATGGGAGTTGGTCCTAAAGGCGGGGAGACCGAGGCGGAAAATGGAGGTCTGCCGGAGGAGGGGGAACTCGACGGCGATCCAGGGGACGAAGAGGAAGGCGAGGCAGCAGGGGGCGATCCTTTTTCTTATCTTCTTCTCTGGGCACGGGTTAGTAAATCTGAACCCTTGCTCTTCTTCGTGGCCCACCAAGATCAAGGAATTGATCTTCACTTTTCTATTCCACAAAAAAAAAAAAAAAACAAGAATACCTCCCTCTCTGATTCCAGTTGTCAGTCTCCTGCAACGCCCAAATCTTCTGTTTTTTTTTTCAGGCTGCGTGAGTGAGATCTCGATGATTGAGATCTGAAAAAAAAAACCCAACTTCTTGATAAAACAAAAGAAAGAAAGAAAAAAAACAGAGAGAGAGAAGGGAAGATGAATGAAGACAAGGGGACAAAAGTGCACAGAGATAACGTGATTTGTAACGTGATCAACTTGTAACGTGTAGATTTGACTTGTAACGTGATCAACTTGTAACGTGTAGATTTGACTTGTAACGTGATACAGATCTTGAAACTGGTAACGTAATGACCGGTAATGAGCACATATGGCTGCACTTCTCTCTCGCCCTCTTTCTAACGGAAGAAGTAAAGCCAGAGAAAAATAAAGTGACGGACATTTGACTAAAAAAAAATCTGATCTCTAAAACACTCCAAAAGAAAAAAAAAATTAAAACTATTAGAACTCGTGCTGATAACGTGTTAGAATAAAAAACTGAAGAGTAGAGGGAGGGAGAGAGAGAGCTCTTATTGATGAGATTTCTGTGTACATAATGGGGGGAGGAGGATCTTATTTATAGAATAAGATTGCTTCCTCCCCAAGCAACCTAATAAGGAAAACCCTAATTCTTAGTAATCCCTTTATCTCATGTGGGTCCCAATGTGGGCATCCACCTATGATAATAACATCTTATAACAACTAAGAATCTTTTACATTCAAATCACTCCTTTATTGTTTATAGGCTTAGAGATGGATGTGTAATGAATGAGCAAATGAGTGGATGAAGAAGAAGATGGTGAAAATCTATATTTCTCTTCCTTTTTACTATCTCTCTATATAGCCAAGGAAAATAGCCGTTTGAAGGAAGATAAAAGAGAGGTCTCTAATCACCTATTGCCCTTTCCTCATTGAAGGAAAGGAAATGGATGAGTATTTTAAATGAGAAGCATTATGGACTTAAGTGGTGGGCTAACAACTTGATGACATGAAAGTTGGCCCACCTCGCTAAGCTTAACATCCCAAAGAAGAACTTGATGCATTTTTCATTGTGTCAATGTCTCTAGAACCGCACTCTCGCTTACTCTTTTGGGAATATGGACATGCTGGAATGGTGGAAAAATCTCATGAAACATGACATGATTTGGGTGCAAAAAAATTCAAATATCTCTTTAATGGCTATTACTATATGGTGCACTTTGTGGAAGGCCAGAAATAATTTCATATTTAAAGGAGTGGCCATTGAACACTAAAAATGATTTGCATGATACAAAATATGTGTTATTTGAACAGTGAAGGGACATTCAATAAAGTAAGATGTCCTACCCTAAAATTTCAAGTTATCCCCATGGATGCTTTTAATGACGTTTTAATAATTTTAACGTACGCGGCTTATCACTGTATAGAAGGTCAATCTTCTTCTGAAATTTATTTTTATGATGAATTATAATCCCATTTATGTAAGAGGCCACTATGGGCGAATGCTCATTTCCTCTAAAGAAGTGGAGGTGAGGGCATTCTCTTTGCACTAAAGGAAGTTTTGAGAAGGGGTTTTTTTAAGGTTGTGCTTTCATTTGTAAAGGAAGTGATGGAATCCATCAATGGGCAAATGTTTTGAACCATCAATCCCATTATTTTGGATTCCATCAATGTAGAGGTTTGTCCTCAGTTGAATTCCTTTTTATTCCTGGGACTTCTAATGCGGCTACCCATGAATTGGCCACAAAGTTATAGGCTTGTTAAAAATTTTTGTTGGGATGACGATGTTTCTTATTAGGTGACGCTTTATCTTCCCCTAGCTTAGTTGTTGTTGTTTTATTATATTTTGTTAAAAAAAAAAAGAAACCCCGCATTTCCTTTAGTGTACCTCTTTTCACATCATACCCAAAAGTACATAGCAATTTTTGTACCAATTCATTTAGCAAGTATTTTACGCAACTTGAAATTTATATTTATTGAAACATGCATGCCTATATCGAAACCGCTGTAGCTACATATTAATGAGGTCTCAAACAAATAATTTTTTTTTCAAAGTTAGCATTCTCAAATTGTCCTTCCACAAAATCATTCTATTGAAAATATAAGTAGATTTCCTCATAAAACACGGAGTATTTTTAAGTGGATTTTAACAAAAAAATTCCTTTAAACTCCTTGTAGACCAAAAAGGACCTAAAATATATATATCCACCGCAATGGTCTCATGGGCCCTTTTTGGTTTATTTTTTTGTTGTTTTGCTGAGCGACGATATCACCTCTCACTCGTATCTACGAGTTTCAGCTTCCTCATCCTCCTTCCTCCTTCCTCCTTCTCTTTTTTCCTTCATGATATAGCGACTTTATTGTCTTGGGTGCAAATGGGAACTTATTACCAAAACACCCCGGTATCATATATGCCCATTTAAATACATCATCTTTCACATCCCTTTTTCTTGCTTTCATTTTCCTTTTTATCGTTTCAATCTTAATCTCTGTGACCCACCTGAAGTTACATTTTTTTTGTAGCTAGCAATCAAAGTGTTCTCCAATTAGGTGTCCCTCTCAATTATTTTATCAAACACCCTACAAGCATGTCCCAAGCTATTACACTTTCCATATATATTGTCCAAGTGCTCTATAAACAAGCGTCTTTTTCAGTTATTTCGCCCAATACCTTATAAGCATTGCCCAAGTGTTCTAACCTATCATCATCTCATTTCATTCCCTTTGTATCCCCTTTCCCTACCATTTCAGTTCACAACATCTAAATCAACCCCAATCTCTAACATTTTTCTTTCACCACTATCTTCAAATTCACCCATCATCACCATCTAACCACCATCACCAGCGTGACCACCATCCAAAAGCAATTTTTTTATTGAATTTGACATGGGCGGTGATATTCCCGCTTAATTGTAAAGAAGAAGAAAAAATGAGCAGGTGAGTGTGGATATCATTGCTGGCTAGCACGTAAAATCACTTTTGGCCAGCAACGATATCCCCGCTCACTTGCTCATTTTTTCTTCTTCTTCACAGTTAAGTTGGGATATCGCCGTTTATGTCAGATTCAAAAAAAAAAAGTTTTTGGATGGTGGTCGCACAGGTGATGGTGGGAGGATGAGAAAGAAGATGCTCGTATATGCGAGTAAGAGGGGATATCGTTACTTAGAGGAAAAAAAAAAAAACCAAAAAGGGCCCATGAGACTACTGTAGTGGATACATATTTTTTAGGTCTTTTTTGATATACAGTGAGTTTAAAGAGATTTTTTTGGTAAAATCTTTTATTTTTAATGAAAGAATCAAAATAATAATATCTAGAGTCATGGTAAATATGAACAAAAACTAAAATAATGAAAAAGATATATTGATTGGATCTCCAAACAAGACATATCCAGAAAAAGAAAACTAATAATATATGAATAGGATCCTTTGAGGGGAAAACCCCATAGTGATTGTTGGTATTGGACCTATCAGGGTCTTGCGGTGATGTGGTGGACCCTGATAGGTCTACTCACGGTCATCATAGGATTTCCCCTTGTAGGATTTGGATTCATGAATAATATCTTTTGGCTTAATCCTAAACCTCACTCTCAGGTGATGATATCTGATCACAACTTGATCAAGCTAACCACCAATAAGGTGGAAATGTATGATTTCAGAGTCGACTTACCAAAGTAGATATAATATATATATATATATATATGAAGAATTCTCAAAAACTCTACAATTTAAAAAAGGGGAGTTTATGACCTTTTTCGAGATTATATATATTATAAATACCCCTTAAAGGTTTATAAGATTTGTAAATAAACTCATGTGGCTTTAGCATTTGTAAATAGGCCCCTATTTTTTCATTTTAATACCCGCTAGGTCCTTAAAATAAATATTCATAACAAAAATAGGCAACCATCATGAGGTTTGTGTTGAAGTTTTATAAAATGATAGCTTTACCCTTGTAACCATTACAAAAAATTGAGTATATTTTTATTTGTGAAAATCTTATTATTTTATCATAGGTCCCAATGCCCTCTCTCTCAATAATTCTATCACGCATGTAAGTTTAATAATGTCTTTTGAAGCTTTCATCAATCAAATGGTGAGCTATGTATTGATAGGATCAATTAGAACTGATTATAATTACATGTATTGATGGATTTAGAATTAATAAAATGGTTCTTAGATTGAGAGAATTATATTTAGACGATTTTACTAAAAAAATCATATGAGGGGACACTCAAACCATAAACTTCATCCAAGGTTTGGGTGCATGGCAGTGGTCATATATGACCATTGCCGTATTTTTTTTTTTACATTTAATTAGGGAGCATGGAACTCGCCCTTCAGGCTCAGGGCAAGTTTGATGCTTATGTTAGGGTTAAAAAAGAGATTTCAACACTTCAATGGAGAACTTCACCGACGACTTGGACGCACAACCGTCAGACTTGTCGGAGCAGTCGCCAGCGTCATTCGGCAGCACCCACCAGGTGATTTCTGATGAGGAGTCACATAAGAAATCGAGGATTTGGCTCGGGAAGTTTCTAATTGTCGAGATGGTGGCACGTCCCCACGACGTTGCAGCGATGGCGCTTCAGGGCTGCTCTGCTTGCCTAAACGTCATTGACTAGGCGTGGCTTCTCTCGGTGTCAGAGTCCGGCAATTCCAAGGACATACAGAGGGCCACAACCGAGGCAGCTGAGGTGTTTTGACCGTCGGTGTCCAACTCTTCAGCCGTAGGAGTGCAAACTCCAGCGTGCTGGCCAGAGAGTGGGATGTGCATGTAAGAGGAGGGTCTAGACATCTAGGGGTTGCTTGTGAACATAAAAAAAAATATGGCAGTGGTCTGCAGTGGTCATACGTAACCACTGCTGCGCACCCAAACATTGGGTGGGGTTTATGACTTAGGAGTCTCCTTATATGATTTTTTTTTGGTAAACTTCTCTTATATCATATAGGGTATGCTCTTTCAAATGTAACTATTAATCTCACAAGAGGAAAAAAAAAGATATTACTTTTAAAATTTTGTATATAGGGATAAAAGAGATAGGCAAAAGTGTCATTTCACTTTAGAAAATTATGGCGGTTAAAAGTCTACAGATTTTAGGGACACAACAAGGGCCTATTTACAAATATTAAAACCACAGGGCCTATTTACAAAATCAAGAAACGTTAGGGTGTATTTACAGAAAGCTCTATATAGGTACTAATATTATTAACAATATGATTGGATATTTATGAATTTACTGGCTCTATCAACGTGATTTCATCTTCAACTAAAAGAATAAAATAATGCGCTCATTTGCATGTGTCATTGGGCATCTTACTGTATGTATACGAAAACTCCCAATCATTACACGGTTGGCACTCCGATAAAAAAATTAAATCACAACTCATGACCTACTTAGATAGTTAATAAAATAGGAATCCTCACCAAATATAACAGATTATTAACAGTTTCATATGATATAACAAAGAATTACTAACAATAGAATTAAAAAATTTTGCATAAACCTCTTTCATATCAACGCAGATTCGTTGATTGAAAATAGGATGAATTTGAGGTCCAAACAAGAAATTAAGCAGATTCAAGTGGTATAAATTAAATAAATCAACTAATAAAACATAAATCCTGATTAATTGAAGAAGCGTAATAAGATTCTCAAATGAAATGGCAAAGACTCAGAGAATGATGAAAATCTAATTTTTTGCACAAATCCTCTAACATATAAAAGCAGATTTATCAACTAAAAATGGGTTGAATCCAACATCCAAACATGAAATTAGGTAAATCCAAGTAGGGTAGAAAAGAAAGGAAAAAAGGAACTTTACTCTATTTTTTTTAAACTCAATTCTTTATCACTAACATTATTTTATTGTAATATCTTAGCAGATATAATATACGTTTTTTTTAAACTTGGCTCAATTATCTAAAAGATGGTGAAATCAAATAGTTCCCAAATGGAATAATAAAGAGACTATTTTGGTTGTGCACATACGGAAACTATACAGGATATCTCCACCTAAGGATTTATCATCAAACAGTCCAAATTACAAGAATCATTATAGAGGAGTGTGTATAGGTTATCATTAAGAGTCCGGATTTGCTGAAAAGCTCCAAGGAAATTGTATCGAATTATTATATATGATTTTTGCAAGAGTAAATATTGCATTCTATGAGAACTGGATCAACTTGACAACTCTTTATAACTATAAAAGTCTAGGGTTCGCTCACAATGCTCAGATACAAGGTTAAACTTAATATTATAATATCTTGGATCATGACTAACTTCAATACATTAAATGACTCACTTGTCCATTATATGATAAAAATATTGTATAATTCATTCTGAAATAAAGTACATGCACAATGAGCATACAAGAGTTAATGAGATTTTCTGAAATTGATCTTACCAAGAGTCACATGATACATAACATAAAGTAGAGGAATGGAAATAGTGATGATGTTGGCAAAGCTGAGAATTAAAACCGCAATGAGGAGATATTAGGAAGCTCTAATGTGGAAAACTAAATGGGTGAGAGATTAAATCATCAGTCGTCTTGCAGGTAGGATTAACAAGAAAGTACACACTCATTTGTTGTGTGCACCACCTGTTATAAGTTTCCTTTATACTTATAATCCATCACAGGTGATAGCTAAGAACTGTTTGACCCCTAATTTTAAGAATTTTTTTACCCTAATTTCTCAACTGTTGAATAGATTCTGGGACAACCAGAGTTCGGTCAATACCAAACCAATCCCATTGACACTTGAAACCCTTAGATTGCTTTATAGTTCCTTAACTTGATTTCACACACACCCCCTTTTCAAGTATAGTTACCTTAGTAAATCCCTCCTCCTGGTTTTGAAAAACTTTATGTGTGTGAGCCCGCCAACATAAGCCTGTACCCTAATTCAAGCATCACAACTTCAACATATACTCAATGTGATGATGTAATCATCATCAAAAATATAATTACACATGCTTTTCAAAATTGAACATAACCAGTTTCAACCCAACGATAACTAAAGTGAGATGATAGAATCATGAATTTTTTCTAAAATTCATCTATCCATGTCCACATAAAGGTATGACACGTGTACTTATATGTGATAGAAATGGTTCAATTTAGCAATGGTTCTTTTGCCAACAACACTGACTCAGGTCACATATGAAAAACCCAAATACTCTAGAATCACCCGAAGTCAGCACAAGCCAGACAAGCTCCCAAAGTTGGCATGGAAAGTTTGTCTCACCAAACAACACTCGGAATCCAATACTGATCAAACAAAAGGGTCCACAATTGTTTGGATAGATTTTGTTTGAAATCTACACAATTCTTAAACGAGAATGGTAACCAGAACTATAGGTTCATGAATTTATGCATATCAGCCTTGCCAGCATAGATGATATTTGTCAAGATGGTTTTGCTCATCAGCATAAGAAACTGTATGTTGAATAGATAAGTGTGGTGCCATTCTCTCTCTCTCTCTCTCTCTCTCTCTCTCTCTCTCTCTCTCTCTCTCAGTCACACGCATGCATGTCTCCCAACGAGCTGAGAACCGTCTCTGCTTTCCTTGCTAATTGTTCGCTAGTTTTGCCAAATGCATCAAACAACACTCTTATATGAACATAAAGGGCCTCTGTATCATTGATATTCACTGTGATTCTTTTATATTTTTATTTCCTGTTTTTTATTTCTTGGATGTTACTCATTAATCCTGTTACATGAAATGCTTTATTGGTTTTTATGATCCAATGACTAACTACAGGTCACTTTCTTGAACTCTGTCTGGTGGTTGCCAATGGACCTTGGCTTCTATGAGAAATTAACAGTATATAGTTCTGAATATACTTTGTCTCACTGATTAGTGTTTCATATCGCACTATTGCCATTGTGTCTTTCTTGTACCAGCTATTTTAAAGATATTCCTTTGAATCAACTGAAAGTGGGGAGGATGATGGGGTTCACTCATGACAAAATTTTGTTGGTTTTTTCAGCTGGTGGCAGCACGTGGCCAATCTTGCCAGTTATGAGCAGCAGGATGCTCAAGAGTTCTTTATTTCAATGTTCTATAGAATTCATGAGAAAGAGGAGCAATCCAATCCCCAAAGTAAAGGTAACTTGAATCGAGATCTCTAAGTCATGACAGAGGACAATTACGTTAATGCCGTGGATGGCCATGCCCATCCCAGTAATCGTACAAAACATGACAAGGAATTCATAGGTGTGAGATCCTGGTACCTTCTAATGTGGCCACTGTGGCGAATATGTTTGAACCTGGAACTCCGAAACTCGGCTACTCATAAAGTTGGTCCACACATTTACACTCAATGTAGATACGTGGCGAATAACTGTCCATTCGCTGTTCTGTGCACTTGTGTTCTGCATTATGAGTGCAATCGGCCTCTTTAGGGAATGACATATTAATTGGGGGACTGGGACCCGCTTGATGACAAGTTTGAGAACTCATACATTTGGAATTACTGGGTTTGTTATATCTGTTCATTAGGATTTGATTTAGCCTTCATTTTTGCTACAATGCAAGTCAAGCAACTGAAAAAACTAGATTCCAACCTTGCTTTATGAAGTATTGAGCTTCATGATCATCCATTTGATAGAGTTTGACTGTTAACGAAGGTAATGGTGACTGCCACTGTATTGCTCATAAATTATTTTCTGGGGTTTTGAGATATGATGTCACATGTGCAATATGTGGGTTCACATCACAACTTAATGATCCCTGTGTCAACGTATCTCTCGACTTGGCACTGGGCAGTGGCTTGGAAGCGTAAGGTTCAGGAAAGTCAGCCAAAACAAGTAAAGATCGCAGAATCTCTACTCTTATGGTTCCTTGGACCTCTTCACAGGGTCTGAAAAGTCAGGCGGGATTTATTGAAGCAGATGTCAATCAGACAGCTTCCATTGGTCTTGCATTTCCATATAAAGAGATTTCAGCATTCCTTGATTAAACAGAAGTAAAAAAAGATTGACCAACATCTACGGTTTCTTTTGTCATTAGACATTATATAATATTCCGGCCCCAAATATAGGATTTAATTGCTAATTCTTCCTGCTTATTTCTAATTAATAACATTTTAATCTTAATTACATAATTGGTAGGTAGATTGGGGGAAACTTGCTCTTAATTAGGTGGCTTTGAGGACTAATTGGTAATCTAACTAGCCTAATGTGTATTATTTCATCATCTCATTAATCATGTTATTTGCATTATCATAATACAGTAGTGCACCTATTTCATTTAACACCTAAGTCATCTTTGTGGGACCACTATGACCTATTTTGTAAAATAACTTAGTCCTATGAATTTACTATAAATACCCAAACTTCTAATAACCCTAACCTCATATAAAGGCACTCATCTCAAAAGAGAGAGCCTCCTTGTGCCTCCTAGTTAAAAACCTAGCCTTTAAGCTCTCCCTACTCCATCTTCCCCGCTCTTACAAGTCTAGAGTCTATGAGAAAGAGAGATTCCACCTATTAGAAGTTAGGTTCATCTCTTTCTCCACATTCTCTTTTACGCATTTCTTGTTTGTTTGGAGAGAAAAGCTCATCTCACCCTTTGGTACCACTTTTGAGATAAGAAACACAACCTATTTTGGTATTTAAGCCATTAAATAGTATAAGAGTAGATTTCTCTTAATCTTAGCTTCATTTGTTTATCCTTTCATGGCATTCATCTCATATTTCTTGTTCTCTTCATGTCATTGCATTATTAAGGTGTTGGGTGAGCTAGTGGTTTTAGGAGTTTGCACTTAAAGTCATGCATTTGGATTTTGAGAGCACCATAAGGCAAGTTTAAGCAAGTAGTAACACACATGATTGTATTGTGTTTGATTTTTGAGATTTCTATGCTTTAGTATGTTAGTGCAGCTCATTCTTTTCTTGTTTTCATAAATGAGGATGTTTTGGTGGGTGAAAATGGTTTTTAAAATGAGAAATGAGGGTTTGGATTTAATGAAAAGGAATGGAAATAAATTATATTTAAAATGCTAGGATTAGATGTGTGAAATGATGGATTTTCGTGTATGGAAAAACATTGGATTGAATGTGATAAGTTCAGGCTTGAAAGGGAGCCAAATCTAAAAACCATCATGCCTGCGTCCGATCGATCGAACAGGACATCCAAACGGTCAGACATGTGTCCAACCGGTCAAATTAACCCACTAGGTCCAATCCGATCGATTGGACCCAGGCCCGATCGATCGGGTAGGGTCTGACCTGAATATATATTTATTTAATTATTCATTTACTTATTTATTCATTAATGGATTATTCGAAAACTATTTTTCAAATTAAAAATTCCTTTTAACCCAACTTAATTGACTTGAGTAAGTGAAATGTGCTTTAAGAACCTTGAACATGATTGTGGGTTCAAGTGACGCACTAAAATACCAAAGAGAACCTTATGACTGTATAGGACCTTGACTTTGGAATTCCCATACCTGATACTTGTTTAACGAAATCAAATGGGATAAACAAGAAAAGTTTTAGCTGCCACTCATCCTTGTCAGATGATTCGGTTCGTCCTAATATTATGCCCTTCGTGTAGGGTATAAGGAACCCAGTGTCTTTATGGTTATGCCGGAGTGGAAAACTAAGGACACGAACATCTAAATTAGTTGGAATTGTAAATTACCTTTGTTTTTTAATTAATTGAAAATTATGCATAAATCGATGACTTCTAAATCCTCCACTCCTTTATGTTATCAGTTCAATTACATTCCTTTCATTATGTTATCGGTTTAGTTACATACTTTCATTACTCTTCTATGTGTTTTTGTTGTATTGATGTTATCAGTTCAGTTATGTTCGGTCATTACCTTTATATTGCTTTCGCTATTCCTGATTATTATTGATATCAATATGCTTCTATTATTGGAAATGTTAAGTCCGTAAGTTTTGTTAAGAAAGTAAGTATGAGAGCACTATGGTGAAATATGTTATGGCTATATTGATTCATAGAGTCGGCACCACTGAGCTGGACTCTATGAGGTCTGGCTGGGTTAATTATCAGTTGAAATTCTGTGCACCGCTGCAGTTGGTATTCTGTGAAGTAAGTCGACGCTTCTTTGGGTAGTCGGATTAGCTACTTGATCTCTCATTTTGTTTTGATATCTATCTCTCTTCGGGGAGGATTGTAGCCATGTGGATTACCATCTAATTGTGATATTCTGTTATCTTAATTCCTTATGATTATGCTTTATCTTATGCTAACATGTTTAGATTTTACTTTTGTCCTATTTAATTAGTACTGTCTTTAACTCTATTTGGGACAACATATTTAGTATATCACTTGGTTATTTCTTGTTAAGTTGTCGTACTCAGGTGCTGCTTTTGGTGTCGCAAGGGCATGCCCTAATCCCAACCCGATCATCGACGTGATCTCGGAGGTTATCACGGCGATACCTTCAGGACTAGCTGAGTGGGGACCAAATGATGTCTTTTATTAGGTGTATCCGTAGAGCGACATGGGTTCCTTTGGGCATTTAGGATTTAAGCTGTGATAGCTTGGTTAATCATATTATCGTGACCATAGACCTAATCTATGTTTATTTCATTTGAGGATATGTATTATACTTTTGGGTCTTTGACTGTTATGGCTTTCCATACTTTATCACTTTATATGTATTTAGACATTAGTATTATACATGGAATTATGATCATCTTGATAACTCTTTAAGTGGTTTAATTATGGAATGTTAAATAGGTATTTGTTTAGGCTCTTATACTATTATAGGGTGTTGAATGAGTGCACTAAGCACTAAGTTCAGTAGTTAGATTTGAATGTGCATGTATTATAGATCTTTCTCACTTATGAAAGAAGTTATGAAAATTCCCTTGTAATGGTCCATGTTTGCCTTAGTGTGACATGAACTACTATGGGATTATGTATGCTACGTCACGGGTCTATCTGTAATGACCTAATCTCGGGCCGGAGCGTGACACACTATGACATATTTATCCTCTTCTATGCTACGGAGGAGGTTTGGTAACAAGATTTTTGCTCTCGAGGGTGATGAATAGACATTTCTTCAGAATTGTCTTCCGAATTCGAGCTATGTGCTGTGGTTTCCCATATTGGAAAGCTAGAATAGGGCCATTACTTACCTTCGTCTAATGAATCAGTGGCATACATGCGATGATGCATGGATCACCGAATCAAGTGAAAGGGTTGTACGAGCTTCACAAGGCTACAGGATGTATTACATGGAGAAAGTGCTTTATCATAAAGCAAGCAACGATTTGACTTACCTCCCATGGTCTTCGCGAGAGAAAAACCGTACGTTTATTCCAACTTCTACATGCTGCCGAAGAGAAAATAACTGGATCTGATAAATTTTTATCTTCCACGATGTTATTCAAGGGAAGGGGAAAATAGAAAAGAAACGATAATCTCAGTTCAAGGGATGATAAGGAGCGATGCAAAAGTCCATTTTCAGATGCTGATATTTCATACAGTGTGATAAATGAAGCTTCAAGCTACAACATGAAGAGCGGATCTCTTTTAAGTTGTCCATTATACACAGATGGGAATTACATGCTACAGGACTTTCAGGTCTATTTGGGTACAGGTCATGTTGGTCAGTAACAATTAGTGATTTCTATGATTGCTATTGTTACCAATTTCTGTGCTATGATTATTATGAAAATTTCCAAGAAGCCATCAAATATTCCTTTGTAAGAGATACAGGATTTTTGAGGCTGACGGACTCTTATAATATATAATAACTGCATCACCTAGGTATGGCAATATCAGCAAGAGTTTGGTTGCTTATAGGATTATTTATCTTGGAATGTGCCTCTGAAGATAGGATCAAGCTCAATGCTTACAAAGGTTCTTTTCAAAGTTCTGTGGTGAAGAGAGTACTATTTTGCAAAACCTTCAAGGTTTAGAGAGTGTTGAACAGCGACTGATTTAGAACCAATTGTTTTATCCTCAAAATATGTTATGTAATTAAGTATGTATGCAGTGATGCTTATTTTTGGTGAATGATAAGCTGAAATCCCATTTCTGCTGTAGTATGCTGAATGTTAAGTCTGGCAATAAATATAATGCATAAAAAATAAGCAAGTCCGGACCCGTTGAAGAAACAAAGGCAGTACGAATACCACAGACTCATCACTTCCTCCCCACAAAGGCTATGGTCAAAGACCAACTGGATGCCCGCGGCAACCACCATATATTGCTTACAAGATCAAGATGCCGTAGAAGACTGATTAACTTCAGTGTAGCCAATTTATGAAGCCTGTGCGGGTCTTAACCCCTTCACGGAAATTAATCACACAATATGGAGAAAGATTTTGGTAGGCCTCACTGCAGGTAAGATGCTACTAATAAAAGATTCTGCATACCACACTGATTGTAATTCTTTTTTCTTACTTCACAAGTGCTTTCTCGCTTCTTGTTGGAAGAACTTGGGCACTTTGCTTAATCATTTTCACTTCCCATCTTAACTTGATCTTTATTAGCAAATGGTCCTGTGCAAGTTAGACTGGGTGGGGTTCACATGGGTTGTCTAGAGGATTAATATGTATTTCAAAGACAGGTTAAACCAACCCATCAAAGGGCTGTTTATAGTTCAGTCTGGGCGGGGGCAGCCCTGTTTGGGGTTATTCAGCACCAAACATGTTGATTTCCATCAATTCACAGTGATCAATACACAAGTAGTATAAAATAAACATGTTGATTTCCATCAGGACAAAGTCATCAATACACAAATAGTATAAAATACATGTTGATTTCCATCAGTACATAGAATACACACAACATCACACTACTTTACAGCCGAGAGAACAAAAACAAAACAAAAACACAATTATTGCTCTTCTAGAAAATATTTGCTAAAGGTTTTTTCTTTCTTACATACTCTATACATTACTTTGTACACTTCAATCAAAAGTCTTGGAAATAAGCGGCTAAAATAGTTGTAAATATTTTCACGCAAGTCTCCACCAAACACCTGAGATGTAAAAAAAAAAAAAAACAGAATTGATTTTCTTTAGTTCTAAGGTGAGAAAAAAAAAAGGAGAAATCTCAAAAAGAAGAACCACAGGATGACATGATAACACTACCTTTTTCACATCCTGTGAAAGGTCGTTTCTATGAGATACGATGTTCCTGAATGCCCTTAGGAGGTCCATGATCTCTTGGTTATTGTAGTTTCGTTTAATTTCACTTGCACTTGCACTTCCACTTGCAGGTGAACCACACAAGTAAGACACTAAACAAGTATCCATAACTAGCATCCAATCTGTAGGAAAAACTTCTTGTTGAATATCAACCAAGCCAGACTCCACACTCCGCTTGGTTGGCGTTCGTTTTCCCTTGTACCAATCATGAACATCATGAAGGAAGGTCGCTTTCTTCTCGGAGTGCCAAAAAAAAGGGTGTCTCAATGTAGCTTTTGCCTTTAACCTGCAATAAATAAGTTAAATCTATCATATTTAAATGTTAAAAGAAATCGGCAAAATACCAAAATAGATAAAAGTCTCATTACCTTTTTTCCATTATAGGTTCAAACAAAAGTGAAAACAAATCTAAAGCTTCTTGTGAGGAACCTAATACGCTTTTATTCCAATCGTTCTTGATGATATTTTGGATTCTCTCCTCACCCAAACCAAAAGGGTGGTGTCCTTTGCTGACGCAGAAATATATCACACAGCCTAAGCTGAATACGTCCTGTTCAGGTCCATAGATTGTATGTTTCCTTTCAATCAACTCAGGAGCACTCCAACCACCACTTTCATAACCTAAAGTTACAAGGGACATGGTGATGTTAAAAGATTACTGTTAAATTATTCAATATACACAAAAAAAACAAAATTCTGAAAACATAGTAGGTAGCACACACCGGTATCATCGCCTATATCTTCATGTCTTAGAACACGTAATTCGTAAATTTTAGCGTGTATCAAGTTCTCAAATGATATAAGTACATTTTTGGGCCTTAACTCCCCATGTACCTCGCTGTTCTCGTGTAAATAAGCTACACCAGATATAATATCCCTGCATGAAAACAAAAATGAATGGCATCGTAAGAAAATGAGAAATAGCACCAACTTGAAGCCCCATTCAACACCATATATTAATTAAGTAATGATGGTTTATCCCTCTAATAGGCATGTAGGTGTTACCAAATTTCAAGATCTATGGACAACATTGGTCAACTTTTTATTATATTTCAATATATACACCTGAAATTTGGCCATAAATTTATAACAAAAATTAGATATATGCCAGAATAGAAATGAGAAAAGAACCGGAAGAGGCCACTCATACTGACCTTATTATCCCTATCAATTCTTTGGAAAGAGAACCATCGCTATCCCACAACTGAAAGTTCACCTTTTGAAGGTAAGTGTTGTTGATCTTGTGCACTCCTCCATAAAACAAAATTAACTCATCCAAATTGCACATGCATCTCTCCATTGCAAGATAGATATAGTCTTGATCTTGTTCCATATCAAAATATTTTATGATATTTGTACTTGACTTTAATGAAATTTTGACCTCTGAAGGTGCAACATAATTTTTTTTAACCAGTCTTTTGACCGCAACGTGTGTGCGGGTCATGTATAGACCTTCAAGGATGAGGTTACCATTTGATCCCTTGCATATTTCCTTGTCTGATATATATATTTTTCGCCGAAAATACCCCTGACCTGTATTATGGTGCTCCACAGTAGATATGACAGCGTCCATTAAATTCTGATTAAAATTGATCTTTGCCAAATCTATCTTCTTCCTCTCAACCTTGTTATCGACTAATGATTCTGCACCCTCATCCAAGTCATCAACTAATGATTCTACACCCTCATCCACTTGTATCTTTACGCCATCATTCAAGACATCCTTCTCATGTGTTTCATTTCCTGGGCCTTCATTCCTTCCCTTTTTCATTCTCCTTTCCGTTGCCTTTTTGTTAGGATTTTCTTTTTCTTGAGTACTATGACGACGAAGATAATTAGCATCTGCTGTTGCTACTGTTGAACCGAATATAAGTATGATCAAAATCAATTTCATAAAACCATGCACAAAAATCCTATTACAAACAAAAATCCAATTTCAAAAATTAATATATATATATATGTATAAAACAAAAAAGCAAAGCTACCACAAGAAAGGACCAGGCGATCAATGGCTGGACTGCATGCATCTGATGCTCAAATTCCGAGCAGGAAGAAACAAGGCATTGCTGGAAAATCTCTAGGCTTGATGAAGACAGGTATATCAACCATTGCACAACTTAGTCATAAAAAATTAATTATCTTTGAAATTCCTGTCGGTCTCTTCATTTTTTTTAACGGTCGACCTTCAATTCGGGCAACTTGAACGTTTCAGCTGTTGTTCATTAGAGATTAGGGGTATTCCACCAAATTGTTTGGTTTCACCCGAATTCAAACGAATACACAACCGAATGCAGTTAGGTAGGATTATTTAGTTCGATATCCTGACCATACTGAGATAAATCGGGGATTTTACCTGAAACGAACCGAACTTGGGAACTATGATCACAAGATATCTTTAAACATCTCACTTCACTAACAAGCAGACAAAATTAGGCAGAGAAAAAGAAAAGGAAGAAAAATGTTCCAATAGTAGCTTACATCCTGAAAAAATGTCATGCAAAAACATTCAAAGAAATACAACCCCCAGCATTCGTTCCCACTTCTTCCATTTTAGAGACGATAACCACAGGAAAAAAAAGGCCTTCCGATTAAAAAAAAAAAGAAAGAAAGAAAGAAAAAGGTGCAAAACACATAGCCCTCGCCTCTAGAAAAAAGTGAGCTCTAGACTACTAAAGACATCATAGCCGAAATCCAAAGTCTCTTCCAGTTTGTTTAGAGATTAATAATCAGTAAATTCCATTATACAAAGTCAACATCCAGAGTAGGGATGCAAATCGGTATTCGATTCTCCAATTATCTAGTGGTTACGAGCCGTAAAAAACCTGGTTTGGAAATTGTTTTAGGTTTTGATTCAGAAACGGGCTCGGGTTCAAAGCCCAATTTAGGTTCCGATTGATAAACGGCTCTAGTTCTAGTTCCATACAAGTTGCAGCCTATGGACCCAGGATCCAGCATATGAGTCTTTAATGTTGCAAACTGTATCTCAAAACAAACTTTTGTTGGACAATTTTATGTTTAGTCATGAAGGTAGTAGACTGGGTGGACTGTTATAAGTTGAATGGTATCCTTCCTTTAAGAAAAACTAAATAAAAAAGAAATAAATAAATGAAAAGAAGTTAGAACTGATTTTGGAACTCAATTATGGTCCTCTAGTTGGACCCGGTTCCAGCCTGAACTGGATCCACATCCTATTATCGGAATGAGGTCTGGAATAGAAATAGAAAAAAAAAAGGCTACGAGTCGGAGCTGGAACCATTATTTAGAAACAGTTCTGGGACTGTGTCTAATCCAGAATCCCTTCAATTTGTTTAGAGATTAAAACTCAGCAAATTTAATTTTACAAAGCATCCAAACTCCACAGGAAAAGAGGAGCATTAACTTTCTCGACAATAAATAATGTTACATTCTCAAGTTCAAAGAAATAAAAAAATATTCCAAGCTGCATCTAAGAGATTAAGTAATATTTCATAGGTGGCATTTAAAAAATTGGTTGACAATAAAGTTTCGCTCAAATTCTAGACACAAAAAATGCATAGCACTCACATGTGTATGTACATTATACAAAGGAAAGAGTACTTACTTTTTAATGCATTTTTATCACCATATGAAGAAACTGATATGGGAGGGATTGCAAGGTTCTCAGCACCTTCCCCACCATGTTCAGTAGCAGAGTCATCAAGCCTCCGAGGAGGTTTTTTTCTATGGGGAGGACGGGGAGTTCTGATGAAGTCCCCATTGCCATCATGGTCTAAATCTTTACCATCCCGATCAGGATATCTCCTATTCCTATCTTCTTTCCGCTCTCTTTCCTTTTCAGCTCCATTTTTATCTTCTTTGTCAGCTTTCCCCAATCCTCTATCATCTGGGTGAGGGCGATCAACACTGAGATCACAATCCGCATCGGAAATAATAGTTCTTTCCCTCTGACAAAAAGAACACATACAAAATGATTAGATAACTAGAACCAATCACAATCATCATCATCAAACCCTTATCCCAACTCTAATGGGGCCAACTCCATGAATTCAATTTTTCCATTCAGGTAGCTAGAACCAATGAGCACTTCAAATAAACACTGTATCAACCTTATCTGCAAGTGTTTGTCGCATTGTGGGAACAGCAGAGCTCCTCTCATCTCGACGCTACAAAATAAAAAAAAAAAAAAAAAAGGCCAGCATGAAATCCAGCCCATCAAAAGAAGGGAATCCAAAATGATACCACATATACCAACCTCTTTGTAAACTTGATCATTATATTGGAACCGGGTATGGAGACAACACAATGATGGTCAAAATACAAATTTATTTAAAGAAAATAGGAATGATCATTTGAAGCTTAAATCAACCTCAGAGCATGTAGAGATTATTTATTTCTTTACCTTTACCTTGTTCAAACTATGTATCTCTTCCTTGAATTCACCAGGCTTTTTTGGAGGATCATTTTCCGGTGGAAGGGTGATCTCATGTCCTTCAGGCAGGAAGATATTAAATCCCAGAATAAGATCTCGATGCCCTTTCAATAGTTCCTTTACTCTCGATCGCAAATGGGTTGTGTCGATTCTGCTGAAGCGGAAAAAAAAAGAGCAGATAATGGGGAAAAAAAAAGAATGTACTGATTAGAAAGAAAAAACAAAGGGAATACAAAAAGAAAGACAACTAGCAAATAACCAGAAATCCCAATTCCTGACCTCTTAGCCGTGAAATCCCTCAGAACAGCAACAAACTCTTCGTATTTCTCCCGCTTATCCCCGAACATTTCCTTTACAGCATTCAAATAGGCCCGGGCTTCACTGGCAATTGGCTTCTTGGTTCCATCTGGCTGCCTAGTCCTTCATTCCATCCCAACCAAAAAAAAAAAAAAGAAAAAAAAAACCAATCAAACACCAAACAGATGAAAACCCATAACAAATCTCAACATTAAAAAAAAAAAAAAACACTGCTCTTTTCTTCAACGGAAACTTTCCATGGACAGGTTGAAACCCAGAAATCTTCCATGGAAAACATAGGCCAAAATTCAAGCTTTTCAGCATTTTATGGTTCGAAAGGGCAACCGGGATCAAACCCGAGATCCTTTTCCTAATCTTTCCGCGGATTTGTTCACTCCTTCCCCTCTTCTCCATCTCTCTCTCTCTCCGTAACTACACCAAACACAAAATCCCAAATTCCCAAACTCCCCCATAAACAACATCTCACATCAGAAGAGAACGCATATAACCAACCAAAATCATCATCCCCAACCTCGTACAAAAGAAACAAATCAACAGAGTTAGAAGATTCCTACGGCTCTCTCCGAGCAGGGGCCGCGGGGCGCTTCGGGCGAGGACCCATCGAAGCTTAGTCTCTCTCTCCACCTCCAGCAAAGAAACCCAAAGAAACCCCTCTTCCTCTCCCTCTCAGCAAGCTACGAACCACTACAAAGCGCGATTGACCAATGGATCCACGGATTTGAACAGATCTGGGATACAGAGAACATCACCAAGCAACAGCGCGATTGACCAATGGATCCACGGATTTGAACAGATCTGGGATACAGAGAACATCACCAAGCAACAGAGCGAGAAGTAGTTATCCGATCGACGAAAGAGAGAGAAGAAGGAGAGGATTGAAAGGGAAGGAAGAGAGATTTCACTGAAACGAAGCAGATCTGTATGTATGTTAACAGATAGAGGAGGAGAGACAAGTCAAAGGAGAGTGTTCTTTGTATTTATATGTCGACGATTGCAGGCAAATATAATCCCGTCATTTTCGCTACTTCCTCAGTTTTACTTGCTATACATTTTCCCATTTACCAACATTCGGATTTTGCAAATGATTGGTGAAAGTTTGGAAACCGGAATCCAAGCAAGAAATCAGAAAATCCAGGGAAAATGCGGAGAGATCCCTCGCTCGCATCCTGAACATCCAACGCAGATGGCCCCTCATCCTCACCATTCATTTTGCAAACAAACCCAGCTTAGGAGATGAACGGTTCAGATGCAGCGGTCTCGGTTATTTTTTATCCAACGGTGCGGAAGTCTGTTTGCAGTGCTGTCAGCTGGATGGCTGCCTCTCGTTTCGAAGTATAGTGTTTTTTTTTTTTTGAGAGGCGTACCAATTCAGCTGGTCCATTCAATCTGGGCCACAGAGCTCGTGGATGATGCAATCGAATGCTACCTTTGCTGCCTGACGATGAAGTGTTGGTGCCCTATGGGCCAAAGTCCCTTTTAGAAATCTTGAGGCTCAGTTTTAGATGTAGTTTTAGTTAAGTCTACTTTGAAATGTCTCAAAAACATAGGCCTCATGTCGAAATTTTCCCATCTTTGTATTTATATGTCGACGATTGCAAACTATATTTATAATTGTAACTAGCAATTGGTGCCCATGCTTACCACATGGCCATATAATTGATTGTATTAAATAACTATTTGTAAATAAGTGTAATGAATTGTTTGTCAATTATATCAAGATGGTAAAAACAGAAAAATGGGAGATCAATAAACTAAATAAAAATATAAGAAAAAATGATAGAAAAAAAATGTTCAAATTCTACTAAAAAATCATAAACTATAAAGAATAGTTAAAAACTTAAGAAAGAAAAAGAAAGCACTAATACCTAATCTTAAATCTTGGCAATGGGCCTACATATCAAATGCCTTGTGAGACTTAAAATTATTGACGTAGTTGCATAAATTGCAAACCAAGAGTTCAAATCTTTTTAAGAGTTTAAATAATTTGAAAACCCTAAAATCTTTCCATCAAGTCAAAATCATGTGAGTTGGAAAAGAGTCTGAATATTCCTAAAAGCCTAAATAATTTAAAATCCTCAAAATCTCTCTCTCAAGTCAAAACCCGACCAAAATTAAAATCAAAATGGAGTTTCAATTTTGCAAATTGGAGTTCAAGTTAGAAATCAAATCATATCCCTTTCATCTAATGAAATTGGACAATTATATTAAGAAACCAACCATTATATTGAGAGAACAAACAAACTACAATTGAATTAGACTCTAGAGACCAAGACTATTTATATATACAGTTAAATAGATGTCCTACTAAAGCTAAGAAACGACAATCATGAAAATAAAAAAAATAAATATTAAGAAGGAACCATTCAATTATTTACTAACATAGACCAGAAGTCAAATAAAAGAAAAAAAAACCCACCCTCCCTTGCCTCGTTCTTTCTTCAATCCATTTAAAAATCTTTAACCCCTTCATTGTCCTTTATTGAACTTGAACATAGCTGTCTTACTCGTAGGTAGTCCACTTGGAGGCTAGATATCAAAGAAACTTGATGGATCTCACAATAGGGGTAAACATAGATTTTGAAGCAATGATTGATGAATATGTTGATTTCCAAATGGAAAACCGAGAGAGAGAACATAGAGAAAAAAAATGGATTGAGACCTTCAATACCCATGTTAAAAATTAATATTAAATATAGTAGTAAAAAACTTTTAAAAAAGTATAGAACATGAGAAAGGAGAAAGTAGAAGAAGAGAGGAGAAAAAATGACACATCTATCAAGAACTATGGGAGCTATCTTTTGAAAAAAAGTACTGGGTCATTGAGGAGGTGTTCTGACTTGTGAGATCCACTTGCATGTCAAGACCACTTACAATGAGTATTTCAACCCAAGACACAGGCTCCTATCTTCTTTCTAGCATAGTGGGTTTGAATAGCGGAAGTAACAAGTTCTTCACTTTTAAAGGTGATAAAACCAAAGCCATGAGATTGTATGTGGTCTCTAGCTTTGCTTCCAATCACTGCTGCTTCTTCTACACCACAACACTTGTCTTTCTGAAAGATGCTTATGTTTTAATAGTTATTTACATGAGAAGAAATAGAAGTTACTATTTATAATGGCGAGAATTCATTTTTAGTATACATTTACAAGCAAAGAGAAACATTTCAATGAGATTCTTAATGGGAAAAATAATTCTCAATTATTTAGAAATCAATATATTCATAGCTGACATAGATTAATGAGAAGGTGAGAAATCAATATATTCATAGCTGACATGGATTAATGAGAAGGTGAAGGGGTTCTGCTATTGTTGGAGCTTCGAATTTTCTTTGTTTCCTCATGAGCAACATGAAGAACAGCTTGAGCAATGAGAAACTTAGTGATAAGAACACCAAATGGAAGAGATGCATTCCTTGGTCCATTTAGAACCCTCATCATCACTTCAAAAACTATGATGGGTAAGTCAAACTTCTTCCTAGTTCCAATGAAATGAAGAACAAAAGTGTAAGATCCCGGCTCAAATTAATAAATTTAATTCAATTAAAAATAATTTACTAAATAAATAATGACACTAATCAAATTGGGGGAAACTAACCCACCTTGAACAATTAGGGCAAAATTAGGGCACAAACGCAATTAGGACTTGATTTGGAAATTATAAGGCGTGTTGGTAACTTTAGAAAATATGAGGGGTATTTCCATAATTTCAAAACTAGCCAAAATGGGGCTCATTGGATAGAGAATAACTTATTATGAAACTTTTCTTTAAAACATGAACCCATCCGGATTAATCTAATTCCTAGTTGAAAGAGATTTAGATTAAGCCCATTCTTAAGTGGTGTGGAGACCATATGTTTATTTCATTTTCAAAGAAGAGTAGCATTCACCTTCAATCATGGTAGGAATTTGGTTGGGATATAACAAGGCTAAGTCTAGAGAGTTATCTTAGGACACTATATGGGCAAAAGAATAATTCTACACTACCTTTACTTCTTAGTTTTACTATAAGTGCCCATATTAAATTTTATATATATACAACTAGAACCCCTACTTCTATATACAGTTCTTCCCAATTCCTTTCTCTCTAGCAACTCTCTCTCTAGTCTTTCTCAACTAGAAGGTTTACAACTTACCTTAGGCTTAAGGATTTAAAAGATAGAAAATTTGGTAAAAATCAACAATTAGGAAAAGTGCACAAACCCAAATTTATATTTGATATCCAGTTTTCTTTTTTAAATCAAATTTATACTATTTTATTGTTTTCTTTTGAAAATCCACTTCGGGAAGATGACATGTGGCAACTAGAATTTTTTTTTTTGTAACCATTTGTATGGACCCACTTGTGGCCGATTATTGGCTTCAAATCCATGACCCTCGTTGTATGGAAAATTTCCCCAAACTCCGACGAAACATTATGTATGCCGATGGGTTGAACTTCCTCAAGCTACTATTATGGTATTTGCATCTTACCGTTTACATTCTAATTGGTGGGTTTAAAGACGTAAAACCCAAACTTTTGTGTGAGAAATTGATGAATGCATCCCCGTGTGAGTAGTATGCCTTTTGATAATGCTTCCAGGCCAACAAGATTGAATTAAGAAAGTGATTCACACAGGAAAATTTTTTTTTTTGTATTAACCCGGTTCCAAGACGGGACTGCACTGGTTGGGTCTCCATGGCTGGTGTGTTCATAGGACCCACTCGATGGATGATCGGATTCGATCATCTAAAACCAGATCCGTGGGCGACCATGGAGAACCTGGACTCTTATGGATTGGATTCCCCCTGGGCCACTATCCAATTGACCCACACCATGCCCATGTAATGAAACTTTCTGTCAACCATGATGTAACATCGTCTTGAGTTTTATCCTTCTTCTCTTACGTTTAGAATATCTGTGAAATTATGTGGTAATGTGGGTAGGGCTGCTGGATGTTAGAATTAACTCAATTCAGTCAAAGACTGGACATAAATCCCACCCTCCATAGAACTATTGCAGAATCAGGCCATCACAAATCACTTGCGTTGACAAATTAAGTCAGGGGGCCCAGATGGGTCGCTTGATGCGGAATCAGAACCAGGGATCTAAGAGCAGACCCCTGGGCGACTTTGGGGACCCATTCCCTTTGTGGATTTGATCCACTATGACCCATTGTCCAAGTGACCAACAACGAGGAGCGTGAGAACCATTCCGAAAATATGTTACAAAACCAGTGCCGATGAAGAAGCACTGTGCTGTCCCCCTTTGTCGCCATTTGTAGGTTCTGGAAAATCACAGGCGAACCCTTTACCTTGGAATAAAATACTATTAAGTCATGATACTTTCTATTTTACAATTTAACCTTTGGACTATTCTGTGGAGTTCTAAACTTACCAGTAAGAACCTGTTTACCTTTCCCCTTTATAACTGAAACTTAAACAGTATTAGGCATACGTAGTTCATAGGTAACCCTTGTGAACTGTTATTTGAGGCATGCAAACCTAAATCAAGTAATCGTGGCATGGAAGACACATTGATTAAATTAATTAGTGATGTTATCTCTACCTTTGAATTATCTTGAAGTATGATCGGGGTTTTGGAAACTTGAGGGTGTGGCATCATGGGTTTTCCAAACGCCAACCACCTTCAGAAGTGCCAATTAACAATTAACCCAAATCTAAGGAGGAGATCCTCGCAGTCATCTAAATTAGATATAGGGCAAGTATACGGTGTTTGAGAATCCCATGATATCATAGGGTCAAGTTAGCTTAGATCCGACGCGTAGTATGACCTATAAAATCTGAATTTTTATATAATAAAATTGATTATTTGGTTTTATATTTTCAATCGTACCTAATATGTACTCTGACATGTTTAAACCTGTTTTCTTTGTTATATGATCTATGAAAATTTGACATTGTATCTGTCAACTTTGAAATTTGTCATAAGTTTCGTTTTATAATTATTTGTCTATTTATATGTATTTTGAATTAAGGCAACACCGCTACGCTGTTTAAGTCTAACATAGTGGGGCACCACTATGTAGGGGCTATACTTCTGAAACTATCTGCAGATTTGTTAACTTTCTGTCAGTGACAACCAGTCACTTCGGT
This sequence comes from Sextonia rubra, assembly GCA_037013555.1. Taxonomy (NCBI): domain Eukaryota; kingdom Viridiplantae; phylum Streptophyta; class Magnoliopsida; order Laurales; family Lauraceae; genus Sextonia; species Sextonia rubra. Next base: position 47,979,000 of record JASUAD010000006.1, on the reverse strand, counting down.
ATCAAACTCTGTTACTCTGTTCTGATGGCCAATGACCATAATTCTAAATCTTTGTGTACCAAACTTTGTTATCTGTTCACGTCACGTTAAGAGGGGGGCTGTAATACCTGTGACAACCTAGCCAATGTGGGATGCCAATTTATTTTAAATGCTATGATATTTGTAAAATCTTTGCTTAGTTTTATGCATGAACCTATATCTTGAATTATTATGTCTTGCCACTCGATTTTGATAACCCTGTAATTTATCTGTCTTGATTTCTATACAGTTGGAATATGCAAATTGGGTAGGTATACTTATTGAAGTTATTTTATAACTTGACCCCCTATGACTGGCGCTTGTAAGTAATGACATCCCTTCCAATGAACTAGAGGGAATGGGCTGTCGAGGAGGAATCGCATGGAAACTATGCATGGAGCGCAAACGATATAACTAAAAGATATTATGCTTGTGCTCGAGAGTCGACAATTTAGGTAATTAGTTTATTTATAATGAATTTAATTTCAAACTAGTTGTAAGCCCTTGCTTGGCTATTTATGTTAGGATCTAGTTAGATGCATTATATCCTTACCTGTGGTTTTATCTCTGACCTTGATACATTTCAAGTTATTAAATTTAAGTAGGATTATCTACTTTGTTTTGTGATTGTACCTATGATGGTTTTACAATTATGTGCCGCTGCGAATATGATTCAGTTAGTTAATCTTATATTGCGGATCCATTAATTTCATCATTAATATGTTAAAATATGGAGTTCTTTGGAAATCCAAATTTTTGAGTTGTTACAAAAAGCACGACGATGATTGAGATCGGAGGTGTGAGTGTGAGGCTCCACATTTGCACTTACAAACAAATTCAGCATTCGATAACTTTCAGTCCATTCGTCGTGTAAGATTTTAGAGCTGGGCGAAACACAATTTCTTCCACAAATAACAGATGCAATGTCATTGTAATTGACGCTCAAAATAAAGTCAATATCATCAACATCTAAAGGTTACTCAGGATTTTCAACTTGTGGAATGTCTAGAAAAGCACTAAGAACATCTGTGACATAATGATATCCTTTCCACGAACATAATGATTACATCATTCATCTGAAGGGTAAACTGCAGCTACAGATCATAAATATATGCATTGCATATACAAAAATGCAAACAAAATAAAAAAACCCCATATTCATGAGCAATGGAACAGCATGTAAGGCAATTGTTAAGAGGCAACAAAAAGGCAAAATTGTGGCTTTCATCACAGCACAACACAGATGAACCATTTATGGAATCTGAAACCATGTACTAAAACCATTATCACAATTCACATCTGAAGCATAACTAACAAATATGTAGTGCCTGCAGCTAACCAACACAAAAGAAGCTTGTAGAAGTAAGTTAGGCATTTTCATAAACCAAATCTCAAATCATGGATTGATTCTCCTTGTGCCGATACCCTTTGAGGCTAGGACAATGAAGACCAAAAAAATCAGAACTATATAAATTGGTCAGTTTTTCCCTCATGCCTGAAATCACTCAACAAATTATTGAGGCACATTTTCTGCAATGGGGAGTGCTCAGTGGCGCCACAGTACATTGCTTCCCTCGTGCCTGAAATCGTTTAACAATGATTTCAAGCAGCAGTTCAGTAATGAGTCTGTCCAGTTTGACAAAATCTCTTACACAGATTGGTATCCTTATTTGGGCCCATCCAATCACATGACATGTCCTTCGGGTATCTGAACATATTAATAGCTCTAGTGGGCCTTTACAAGTCTGTACCGCCGATGACGAAAAACTTCCTGTGTCTGGCATCAGCCACATTCTTCACTGTTTACCCATGCAAACTGTGTGTGTGTTTTTATTTTTAATTCTACAACAATCTGCTAATCTTATTTCTGTTGGTCAATTAGTTGACAACATGACCCAACCCCAGATCTGCAAACAGTAAATGGACCAACTCCATGAACTGCATGATGGGATTTAGCCGAATCCAGATAGGATACAATGAGATAGACCATACTCCAAATAGGGCTTGGCCAAATCCCCAAGGGATTCAACACACAAGCATTCTCAACCTGAGAAAATACTCACACAACCAAATGCAAAATTCTTCATTAAATAACAAAATCTAGGAATTTTTATGAAATAATTAAACTTAGACTCAGATTAAACGTTTTAATGATGAAAACAATAAAATTAAGTGTCAATGATTTGTGCTTTTTTTTTTGGACAAAAATACTAGCAACTTTTCTTCTTCTTTTCTCACCTTCACCCAACACACCATATGGATGATTCCCCTTTGTACCTTGGACCAAGCAGAGAAGTGCAAAGAAGTGAGTTTGCCAAAGTTGGTTTGGTCCATTTGGATATTCAGGCTCTAACTCTGGTTTATATAACCGATCTGCCGTGATGCCCACTAGTATCATTTGCTTGATCTCCCACACGGTCTTGATATGATATAGCAATATTATGGTTCCACACCAAAACAGGAAAAGTAAAAACTATTAGCAGATTCTTAACAACTATGGTTAAATTCATTCTTACTTATAAATGGATTTCAAGTCATTAAGAACCTCTGGGATCTTGAGACCTGAGCCATTCTCATAGATTACCTTGTTCTTGAGAGCAACAGACCAAAGACCCATCTTGGTTAAGCCATGAAGAAGGTGTTTATTTACCACAACAAATTCACCACTGGAAAATGAAGCATTAGATTGGGTCTGAAAATAATACTCCAGTCTCCATTCCTTTTGTTGACTCAACCCCAATCATTAAGCGGCGATCAAGATATGTGACCCTCCACTGCACTCACCAAGTATCAAAATAGTGGTTGCAGAGGCTAGTGGCCAAAATGCTACATAGTAGGTGATATGTAGCAGTTGGGAAATACATAGCGGCGTAGCAGTGTGAATTTTTTAATTAGTCAATAAAATTCAAATCTTCTGTAGCAATCAAATATTTTTTTTAATGGTTTGGAAGCATATAAGGGTAGAAACAACTTTTGAAAAGACTATTGAGGAAAAGAAATAGGAAAAGGAATGGTTTAGATTAAAAAAACTTGGCTCTACTAGGTGTTAGACTGTAGTAGCACTATTTTCTAAGTAGCATAGCGGCTTCAACACTACAGCCGATAATGTGGCCACTACATAGCTATTTTGAACAAGGCACTCACAACACTCACTGCCAAACAAAAATAAACGAAAATACTTATACTCCCCATCATTATCACTCAACTGCATTCTGCCATTAATTGTGTGGACTCAGTTAGGAGCCGAACAAAAGTATACCATGAATTCTAGGAGCAAAACGAGAACGGCAAAATGTGCTTCCCATCAAAAGGCAATTTCAAGAAGTTTTGGCATTAAAAACAATATATTTGAGCATCTATAGCTAAAACAAACCAGATCTAGTAGCCACAGAGGCCAACATGCCACAAATACTCCATGTTTCATCAAGCAAGAACACTATCTTTCTCCAATGTAGAAAAGTACCTCAAGAATCAGAATCTTTGCCTCATAATCTGAGAGAGGAGAAGTATAAAAGCTCATCAAGAACCCAAGCAGATGCTTCCTAATAAATGTTTTACCATTGTCATCAAATTCAAAGCTGCATATAGTAAGCAAAGAATCCACAAACGGTCTGTCTTGAAATGAATGGAGCTACTCCCAAACAACGAATGAAATAATGGCACACTCAGCATAAAAAACCAAATAGAATTTTAGACACACACACACACAGAAAGGACAGATAATCAGCCTATCCGGTTTTATACAATGGAAGAGATACCTTTAGGTACACCCTAGGAGAGTGCATTAGAAATTTACTAACAGTTAAATAATGATCATGTGAAGGATCTAGCTAGATGAAAGATGCTTTGAAAGCAAATATACTTTTCAGAGAAGGAACTTTCTGCCAGGGCTCTGATATTCCATTTTGCAAGCAAGTGCAGAAGCCTAAGCCGTAGCCCATTGTCATGTCTCGAATTTTTTTTATATTGGGTCACACCGTTTGTCGGGTTTGAGTTGGGTTAAGAGGGTCAGATAGATTGATTTAACACAATTGGGCCTGAGTTAATGGACCCTTTAGGCCAGAGGACTCTTTTTGAAATTTCGAAAAACTTACTAGAAAGCAGGGAGCCCTTCCTTGTAATTTGGAAAAACCCTCTCTCTATATAAACTCTACTCTTACGGTTTTTTCGCCATTCTCCAACCCTCTTCCTTTCTTCTTCAACCAAAACCCTAGAAGCTCTCTAGAGGGGAAAACCAATGTGAGATCTTCCAAGCTTTGATATTCAAATCTGTTTTGGCTTCAAGATCCAGGCAAGTGGATAACTGTAAACAATGCCTTTTGGTTACTATCAATGTCTTTTGGTTATTTGTTGCATAACATGTGTTAGATATATTTTCTTCGATTTGGTTTAACTTTTTTATTAGGGATTAATGATATAGGTTTGTAACAACAATATAATTTGTTTTATATTTGGATTTGCCGGCAACCAGAAATAATAAAAAAAAAAGATGCAGCAGCAGCGCCGCAGCGCAGCAGGCGCTGCCTGGGCTGCTGCAGCGCCTGCTGCTATGCAGGCTGTGTGGCCTGCTGGTGGACCCGGCCTGCTGGCTGGGCCGGGTCTACTGGCGGGCCGCGGTTGGGCCCAGTTGCGGCTGGGCCAGTTTGATGGGCTGGTTTAACATAAAAAAATATAATATTAAATAAATAATCGGGTTATGATATTATTTATGAAGAGTTTAAACTATTATTTTTTTTATTAATGGTTTAGTATACTAGTGGAGATTAGATCATATTAAATTAATTTTAATTCGATGTTATTAGAAATTTAGTTAGGATTGGTTATACATTTAATTGGAAATTATGTAATTGTGATTAATACCTTATTTAGTTGGTTAGAAATTAACTAAGATGCAATTGGGGATGAATAAATCTTATGTAGATTGTATTTATGCTTCTAATTTAGATTTTTAATTTGAGTTTGATTTCAAACTGGGGCCCGAGAATTATACCTTTAGTTTTGTATAAATTAATAAGGTGTATTTATACACAACAATGATAATTAAGGAATTAATTATTCCCTTTCCCCATTTGATCATAACTTGATTTAAATTTGGATTTGTAATTTAAACATCTTTTACCTAATTAGTAAAACATACTAAACATACATAATTGGATGAGATAAATCATGTCCTTTTTAGAAACTTAGCTGGATGCTCACATGAGAATTGGATTAAGTGTAGAATGGGAATGTGAGGTTCGGGATGCACTACATGATAGGCACCAAAAGTAGTATAACGGCATCGTGGACTCACATTCCCTTGTGATAGAGAGTTGGTTCTCATGTGTATATTTAACCAACTATGACCGTTAGGTGGTTAGTGCTTACCCTCAGAAAACTTGAATTAACACTCATTCATAATACATTTTTAATTATAAAAGTCTAAGTACTCAAATTGTTAGCGGTTTGATTATTGGGATTAAAGGTGTCATATCATGATTTATTCTACATCTGTATACATATGTATTTGTAAATATGCACATTTATATACATATATATCTGACCGACTGCAGTTCGGAGGTGGACGTACGCCATCAGGTCAGCGTGTACTATGGATTATAGTATACAGCTGTGCTTTTTGTTATTATCTGCGGAAATACCCGTTTCTATTATTATCTGCGGGACTACCCGTTTCTGTTATTATCTGCGGGTTTACCCGTTTCTGTTATCTGTATGCGGGATTACCCGTTTCTGTATATTTATCCCCGAGAATACCCGTTTTTGTGCATTCATGCCATTGGGGTTTGCATCTGATTTATTTTAATTCGAAACGAATATATTATTTAATTCAGTTGATTAATCCATTGCTTGCAGTTTACCCTCTTGCCATATTATATCAATCTGACCCACTACTTTGGGTGTCTAGGTTCCATTACCGGTGCCGAACCGGAGGGTCAGGCGACGCAGGAAATTCCACCAAATGGCGGAGTTGTTGAGTGGAGCACCGATGACATCATCTGAGATGTCCTAGTGTGGTGCTGAGTTCAAAAACTTTAGATTATGTAACAAGGCCATGTCTGGGCCATTAGTTTATTAATTTTAGTTTAGTTGTTTTGAAATTTTAACTCTAATTGTGATGCTTCGAAGTACTTGACTCTGGTTTTATTATTAATGAGATTTGTTACCTTATTACGATGTGATATCCGTCTGCGATGAGTATGGATTTTAGTTTCGCGTGTGATTATGGTTGCTTGATCACCAAGCATAGTCTCACGAGGGACTTCGATCCACCCGGAATTGGGGCCCGTGCTGTTTATGTTTAGAAAAATTTTAATTGGCCCCAATTCTCATACCCTTGGAACCGGGTTTGGATCCGGCCCAGTTTTGGGGTCGTGACACCCATCCCTTGCGGTTTTGATAATTCTGTAATGGATATATCCAGTTAGAGCAAGCTTCATAAGGAAAAGAGAGTCAATGAAGATAGCAAAAAAAATTAACTGGAAAAATTAAGTCAAAGAGAACCTTCAGGTACCATGTTATGGCAAGAAATTATGAAACAAAGATACGAAAGCCAATGGTTGAAAAACATATGCTAATGACCAACCACAGCTGTTAAGCCCCTTGATATTTCAGTAAAAGAAGAATAATTCGGAGGATATAGAGTATTCTTTGCTATAGCTCTAGGAGTATGGTTGGCTTTATTTTTATGCTATCATGGTATTATTTCCTTTCCACCGCTGTTGCCTTAATTAGGGGCTTTTACAACCATCTGTGATCTGTGTTCTGGCAATTTCATTCTCTATATTGCATATACACAAAAAGAATTGAGTCAATGTTCAGTTATGTAGAGAATTTAACTAAATAAAAAATTTGATATCAATTCATAAAATCCACAAAATTGAGGACTTCCAAATCCCATGGGAGGGGCGTCAGACCTGAGAATCCTCACAAATGAGGATTTCAATTGGCCCAAATCCTCGTGGATTTACAATATCCAAACATTGGTTTTCCACGACTTTTGTGGAAAACCGGAGAGGAATCTCCAAGGATTTGATTGCCAAACATGACCAGAGATGAAGAAAAAACAATTTGCATTGAAAACAAAACAGATCACTGTGCAATATAAATTACATGAAGTCTGTTAATTGTTCAGAGAGCCTTTCTTTTTTGGATGATAAGTAGAATTGTATTAATCACAAAACATGGGGGTTACCCTACACAAAATGAAGTAGCCTCCAACCACTGTGGCATCCGGTATGGTGTCCGGCTATGCAATGCAAGAGCAAAGCATATGACATCCTCAAGCGAGCAATGAAAGGAAGCTTAAAGAATAAAAAAAACAGATTAATTTCAAGCCCACAAGCCAGGTTAACTAGTATGACAACTTACAATAGGAAAATAGGACCACAGAACTACATGACCCAAAGAATGATCACACATGTCCAATAGCATACCATGGCCGATCTTGATTCAAGCCAATTAAGTCCAATTTATTGGTACCGACATCTCAAATGTGCCATGATTGAAATTCCTTGAGATGAGCTACTGCACAAACCAACCCTCTAAGTGTTCAGTCTAAGTTTTTCAGGAGAAGCCAAGAGAAGTCTCATCCAGGGTAAAGTAGTGCTTGAAATAAGATCAAAGGAAACCCCCTGCCTTCAAAGCATCTTTGTTGTTCTACTTAGTCTGGGGATGTAGGAATGCTCACAAAGCTTAGTCTGGGGACGTAGGAATGCTCACAAAGCATGAATGATCAGAGTGGATTAGAAAGCCAATATCAATCCACTTTCCGAAACAAGAAAGACAAGCAACAACCAAAGTGAGATCACTGGTATTCATAGGAGGGGGCAGTCTAGGAGGGGGAGCAGCCCCTTCTCACCATGTGGTGAATCTATTGTGCTCTTCAGCAGTAGCTACTGAAGGCTATCACAAGTAATTGACATTGTTTGTTTTTAATCATGTGGAGATCTATCATCCTTAGAGAGTGTCTCGTCATCATGCCAAGTCAACCGTGTTCTCCATGCTATCAAAGAGCTCTAGACCACTCAAAAGACGATTGGTCAAGACAAGAGATCAAGGAAAAAACAAACAGATGAGTTTCAAAAAGAAACAAACCTTCATGGAAACCAAAGGAAAGCCCACCATGGCTGAAAGCATGCATGAAGTTCATAAAGCAAACATTAGAAGATGATTAAGTTAACTAACCTTGAACATGTTAGAAGCCTTAAAGGAGACAGCCAAAAAGATAAGGACTTGAAGAAGTACCTTGGCTGTACGAGTATGAGATATAAACTGACTATTCTAGTCACACTCGAGCCCACTTTAGCAATCGAAGTTGGTTGTGTCAGTCGACAAAAAGACCCCTTTGAAGGACCGAAGCCTTTCTTCGGTCTATTTTCAAAGAGCCTGTTTTTGAGGGCTGTCGTGTCTCAACTCTCAAGGGACCGAGCTATTCCTTGGTCTACTGAAGCGGATCTAGATCTGAGTCAAACTAGTTGTTGTTCGTAAGTTGAATTGCTTGTTTTGGTACCTCAGGCAACCGAAGATTTTACCCCAGTCGGCTTCAAAATCTATAAATAGATGACTTCATATCCATATCTATACACACGACCATTTTGATAGCTCTCAGAAAGAAACTAGTGCAGGCCATTAAAACCATCCTCAAGCTCTCAAACATTCTTCCACCTCTCTAAGTCTTTCATAGAAAAATCATATTGAGCATTCAAGCTCATTAGAGAGTTGACATAGATCTAAATTGTTCAAACCTTAGGAACCTATTCCCTTACCTTAGATTTAGAACCTCCAGATTATCTTGGTTGTGCTATAATTGGGAGATCATCAAGCGCTAAGGATTGTCTACTTCTTAGGCTAAAGCTTGAGTCTGGATTCAGGATCTTGGCATCAAACGTAATCTTCAAAGTACACTTTTTTGCATTTGATTTTATTCTTTTCTCTATTATATCTTGTAAAGAGGAATACACCTTCGTTATCGAATCTCTACAATAAAATAGATCGGTAGAGTGGACATTTGTGATTGAACTGTTGGCCATGTGGGTCCAGACCATTAGTGGGTTCATTATCTGAGGTGGTTTTCCTAATGATATTAGGAATTTCCTGTTTTGTCAAACAACAGTTTTCTAATAGGTTAGGACTTTCCTTTTTCTTAAGATAGAGTTCTTGGGGGATAAGGATGTAATGGTTATATATATGATGTAATCTGTAACCCTAGAGAGAGGCTGAAAGTGGCTGAGATTCCAAAGCTGTGATTTCACAGATTGAAGGAGAACCTAGTGGAAATTGGTTTCTCGTGAACGTAAGCATCTTTGCCGAACCACTTAAATTACTTGTCTTCTTGTGTGGTGATTGTTTGATCTTGGTTGCCTTTGCACACACGCGCACAACAAGTGGTATCAGAGCGTCGAAGTTGTACGTGGAAGATCAAAGAGAAGAGATCAGCCGTGTTGATCTTTGTTTGGGCCACACGATCGGGGAAGACAGAGAAGAAGGTTCTGTTCTCTGTTTCAAGATTGCAAAAGGCAGAGGGTTCTGTTGGTTGTGATCTTCGTCGGAGAAGCGTTAAAGGGCTGTTGGAGTTCTAAGGAAGAAGAGAGCGCTGGCGGATTTGTGGAGAAAAAAAAAATCTGCACTCACTGGTCGTTGGCAGCCGCCGGTCTCTGTCGATCGCCGCTGACTGTCGCCGGGTGCCCGCCTCTCCATCGCTGTGGCCGCGCTGCCGCTGGTTGCCGGACCAAGCAGCCGGAGCAGCAGCAGAGATCCGCTGCATCTATGCCGTCTGCAACTTGGTTGCAGACCTAAATCGCTTGAAGGAGACTACCCAGTGTATGGGTCTCGGGTCAGGTCAGTCGACCTGACCCGTAGTGAAGAATAAGCCCAGCAGCGCGTGCAGGTCAGTTCGGGTTTCAGGTTGGGTCAGACCTAACCTGTTGAACAGGCCCAGAAGAACAACAGGCTCCAGATTCGGTTTCGGGTCGGGTCAGTTCAACCCAAACTGTGAAGCAAAAGCCTAGCAGCGTAGGTTAACGGTTTCAGTGCAGGTCGGGTCGACCTGAACCCGTTTGCTGACGGTCCAGCCCGTCAGACACCGCAGATGTCAGCAGCATGACGTCATCTAGCCGACGTCAGCCCACGTCATTGGACTCGCAGTCAACGGCTAGAGTTGACCAGATTGACGGCAGAAATTTGTTTCTGCGATATCTTGATCTTCCGACATCTGATCGGAGATCTGTTTGCGTCTATGGACTCGTTTCGAGCAGATCTACGTGTTAGTGGAAGAAGATTGGCTGTTAGAAGGTCAACAAGGAGTTTGACCATATCGAAAGCGCAAAAAACCGTTTTTGCGATATCGGAGCTATCCGGAGTCGGATTTCAGATCCATTTCTTCCAGAGTGCTTGTGTTGACGAGATCTACAGCTTGGTGCAGGAGTTGAGGTCAGTGTTAACTATTTATTTTTTCCTGTTGCTTAATTTGATTAAGATGGAGAACAATACTATCAACACTACCATGGTTAAGCTCAACCATTCCAATTGGTTGATCTGGAAACCGAAGATGGAGGATATTCTCTATTGTACAGACCTCCATGATCCCGTTGAAGGGGATAGTGCCCGATAGAAAGATATGCAAGATGCTGACTGGAACAAATTGCATAGAAAATCGATTGGTCACATCAGACAGTGGGTTGATAATAACATATTTCACTATGTGTCAAATGAAACCAATGCGAATACCCTTTGGAAAAAGCTAAAAGCAATGTATGATAAAAAGACCTCAGTGAACAAAACCTTCTTGATCAGAAAGCTTGTGAACATGAAATTCAAGGATGGTGGTCAGATCGAAGATCACATCAATGAGTTACAAAGTGTGGTAAATCAGTTAGCCACTATGAAGATGATCCTTGATGATGAGATGCAAGCTTTATTGCTTCTGAGTAATTTACTAGATTCATTGGAGACATTGGTTGTTTCCTTGAGCAATTCTACTCCAGATGGTGTGTTATCTATGAGTCAGGTTACTAGTAGTCTACAGAATGAAGAAACTAGACGCAAATCTGCAGGGACAGATAGTGCACAGGCCTTTGTTACTGAGAACAGTGGGAAGAGTAAGAGTAGAGGTCCAAAGGGGGGTCGTGGCAAATCTAGAGGTGAATCACAGGCCAAGTCTAGTAGTGAATCACAGAGCAAGAAAAAGTCTGTAAAATGCTTTTTCTGTGGTAAGATGGGGCACGTCAGGAAAAATTGTTTTACCATGAAGGGACAGAAAGGCTCCAATGATGATAAGAAGAATAACAGTGATAACACTACAGCTACTTTGGAACAGGAAGTAGTGGTGCTCGCCGGCAATGATGATAAGTGTTTGAGTGTTGCAGATGGTCAGGTTGAGTGGGTTGTTGACACAGCAGCATCCTACCATGCTACTCCCTAGAGGGAGATGTTCATGACGTACAAAGCAGGTGACTTTGGTACTGTGAAGATGGGCAACACAAGTCATTTAGAGATTGTTGGTATCGGTGATATCTGCATTAAAACCGATATTGGTTGCACAATGATGCTGAAAGATGTGCGACATGTTCCTGATCTGTGGTTGAATCTGATTTCCGGGACTGCTTTGGACCGTGTAGGTTATGAGAATTACTTCAGAAATGGCAGATGGAAGCTCACTAAAGGGTTTCTTGTTATTGCGAGAGGAACAACATGTAATATTCTTTATAAAACACAAGTAAAGCTGTGCAAAGATGCATTGAATGTAGTTCAAGACAATTCCTCTCTGAATCTGTGGCATAAGAAGCTTGGTCATATGAGTGAAAAAGGCATGCAGATGTTGGCAAAGAAGAATTTAATTCCTTGCTCCAAAGGTATATCCCTTAACCCTTGTGATTATTGTTTGTATGGTAAACAGCATAGGGTTGCTTTCTCTTCGACATCAAAATTGAAATCAAATGTGTTGGATTTGGTATATTCTGATGTTTGTGGTCCCATAAAGGTAGAATCATTGGGTGGCAATAAGTTCTTTGTTACGTTAATCGATGATGCATCTAGGAAAGTCTGGGTTTATCCGTTGAAATCAAAGGATCAAGTGTTTTAGATGTTTCAACAGTTTCATGTCAAGGTTGAAAGAGAAACAGGTAAACCCTTGAAGTGCCTCTGAACAGATAATGGGGGTGAGTACACATCCAACCAGTTCAGAGGCTATTGCTTGAAGCATGGCATTCGACATGAAAAGACAGTTCCTAGTACTCTACAGCGCAATGGTGTGGCAGAGAGAATGAACCGCACTATTCTTGAGAAGATGAGATGCATGATAAGATTAGCACGGTTGCCTAAGTCATTCTGGGGTGAAGCGTTCTGACTGCCGTTTATCTGATTAACAGATCTTACTCAGTTCCTTTGAATTATGGTCTTCCAGAGAGAAGATGGATAGGTAAAAATGTTTCCTATTCGCACTTGAAGGTGTTTGGGTGTAAAGCATTTGTGCATGTACCAAAGGAGCAGCATTCCAAGTTGGACGATAAGGCAGTGAGTTGCATCTTTCTTGGCTATGGTGGAGATGAATTTGGCTACAGATTATGGGATCCAGAGAAGAGGAAACTTATCAGAAGTAGGGATTTGGTTTTTCATGAAGACCAATTCTTTGGAGATGTTGAGAAGATTGATAAGTCTTCTGAGAAAGTTGATGGAGTGGTTGATCTCACTCCGACTCCTTCTCCGGTGCAGACTACAGGTGGAGAAGGTGGACAAAACGATCTGGATCGTGATGAGGCACAGGGGTTGCCAGATGATGAGGGTGTTGAGCAGGGGGAGCTGCAGTCTCCTTGGATTGAAACTACGGAACCTCAAATTAGGAGGTCTACCCGAGAGCGTCAACTATCAACTAGGTATCCTGCATCTGAATATGTGTTGCTTACTGATGAGGGGGAGCCAGATAGCTTCCGAGAAGCAATGACTTATACTGATAAAGATGAGTGGATGAAGGCTATGCAGGATGAGATGAGTTCTTTGAAGAAGAACAAGATATATGAGCTGGTGCAACTTCCTAAAGATATGAATGTTCTGAAAAACAAATGGGTGCTTGTAACACTCCGATCCCCTTTGAGCCGGATTTGTGGCTCATTAGAGTGTGTTTTGTTGTCTTATTCTTTTGGACTTGGTTTTGGGTCTTGGATAGGTAGTTGAGTAACCTTTGACCTGGAATAGGTAGTTCTAAGCCCTTTTTCGTAATTTTTCTTTTGCTTTGCTTGCATCATATTTGCATCATCTTGGCGTCAGCACGTGTATTTTATTGAGCTCGTTATATTCCATAACTGTGTCAGACCCATTTGGAGTCAATTGGAGAAGTTGGACCCCCGTGTGACTCGATTTGTAAATAACCGAAACTTACCGGACTTTGACCTAAACTCCAAACCTTTATATATAAATGAGTCATATTACAGATGTCCTCATCTCTGCCAAATTGTCTTCAACGTTGCATGCAAGAAAGAACTCCAGGAGCTCCACGTTCTCTCTCTCTTCTCTTCACTTCTGTTTTCTCTCTCTTTCGATTGGGTTTTGCTACTCTCTGTTGGTTGGATTCTTTCTCTCCTCTCGTCTCTGTTTGTGGCTTTGGTAAGTGGGTTTTGATTTCATTTCTCCAATTGGATTCCTTCTCCAAGCTCTGTGTGTTTTCCTTCATCTTATGCATGGTTTCTTTCTTTGATTTGCTTTGATTTTAGTTGATTTGGAGCTTGAGTCAGTGGATTGACAGAGTTTTGAGGCAAGTATAAGTACAGGCTTGGATAACACATATGGGTGTTTTGTTTGATGGCTTTGATTTCTTCTTATTCTTTGTCTAGCATGTTTTACAGCCAATTTTTGTGAATGGGAACCTCTGTAACTTGTTTGGAGACGTTTCTGTACCAAAATTCAGTTTATGTAACTATCCCGAATTCGTGTTCTGTATTGTACGGCTAAGCCGTAAGTTTCTACGGCTCACAACCGAGAGACTTGAAATTTCGATTTTGTTCTACGGCTAGGCTACGGCTAAGCCGTAAGTTGTTCTACGGCTGAGCCGTAAGCTAGCCGTGACCCAACCGTAACCCAGCCGTGAATTAAATCTCTGATCAGTCGAAACTTTTCTGATATCAGTACTCTTACGGTGAAGCTACGGCTAAGCCGTGATGGTTTACGGCTAAGCGGTGGACTCCACCGTAGCTCAGCCGTGAGATGTATCAGATCAAAGGTGGAAGATGACAATTTAGCCGTGTTCTGAAGGGAACCACGGCTAAGCCGTAGTGCATGTTACGGCTAAGCCGTAAGATGCATACGGCTAAAGCCGTAGGTCACCCATGGCTAAACCGTAGGACCTGTAAATGATTATTTAAACTTAGGATAATGGTGTGACCTTGTAGGGCTCAATTACAGGTTAACCATACCCGTAAACCGGCCCAATGGATTCTTTGGAGCGCATGAATAGTCTGTTAGGCTGTGACTTATTCATGTGAGTGTTGATTTACTGTTAAGCACCTCCCCATGGGTGTTGGTTTAAGGGACTTCGGTGCATATGAGGAGTATATTGCAACACTCGGATGGCCACCGTGCATCGAATAACTTAAAACTACATCAACATGCACGGTTAGTGACAGTGAATAACTATAATAGGGCTGGCTTGTAATGAACCTTGATTCCGTATCAAAGCTGAGATGCATTTCATATTGTTTATGGTTTTGCCCTCTGTTCTGCAAATCTATATCTATGCATTACGAGATTGTTTTGCTTTCGTCCTGTATATCTGTTCATTCTTCGATCTGCACTATGCTTGATCTATGCTCTGTCTCTGGCTTTGTATATCTCTGATTTTGGGTATTCCCGGGTGGCTCTGCCCAGAGATTAAAACGTGAGGATAAGATCCGGTCTTTGCCATCGGTGAGTCCAAAGCGGATAATCTCCCTCCTTTTAGATTTGATTTGATTGGTATTAGTCTGGCTCTACTCAGCCTCAGCCCTAGGATGCCCGACGGGGTTACTTCTGGCTTAGATCTCTGTATCTCTGTATCACTGCAGTGTCGCTTTGTCTTGGGACCCCGGAACCCAGGAAACTGAGACCCACTTGTACCTTGGCCCGGTCAGTGGTGTTCTCCTCTGCTCTGCTTTGCTCTGCTCTCTATTTGAGAGAACATGGTTAGCGTAGTAGCCACTTAGTTCAGTATTTCTATGTTTTGATTCAAATATCATGCCTTACTTCTACGCACGATTTGCTTAGCATACTAAGATGAAACTCTGAATTTATTATTCTGTCCTTATTCTGTTTGATACTATGAGTGTTTCAGCCCTGTTACTTAGATTTGCTGGATCGTTGTATTCATTTGTGTTGTCTGTGGTGTTGCAGGCACAGATCCCTTGCCCAGCTCCCCGGCGGTCGAGGAGGCTGCAGGGCCGAGTGTAGAGGCACCCTCCGGTTTGGCAGAGTGGGCCTGATCACCTCTGCCGAGTGCGTGCATGCATATCAGTGGCCTAGTTGTTTGGTTTTGGTTTTTGAGATTTTGTATTTTGGCACTTTGGACTTTGGACTTTGTACTTTGTATATTTGTACATCTGATTTTGTCGTGTACCCGGACTTGTATCTGGTTTTCATGTATGGTATTTAGCTTTGACTTTCCGTTCCGTATTTGTTTTGGCTTCCGCTATTTTCCTTTGTTGCTTGCTATGATATGTACAGCTTCCGCGTACGCTTAGTTCGCACGTGTTAGATCCCTTGTGTGTGTGCATCTGGACTGGGTTTGGATGCACGTGCACGGGAGTACATGTGTCACCGGTTTAGCATCTCGCTAACCCCCGATTTCTGGGCTCGGATCGTGACAGTGCTCAAGCTGAAAAAGGATGAGAATGGAAAACTGGTGAAGCACAAAGCATGGTTAGTGGTAAAAGGCTTCGCACAGACGAAGGGTATCGACTTCAGTGATGTTTTCTCTCCTGTTGTGAAAATAACTTCTATTAGAGTCGTTTTGGGTCTAGTCGCCAGCATCGACCTTGAGCTTGAACAGATGGACGTGAAGACCGCGTTTCTTCACAGTGACTTGAAAGAAGAGATCTACATGACTCAGCCAAAGGGGTTTGAGGTAGAAGAAAAAGAACATATGGTTTGCAAGTTGAAGAAGAGTCTCTATGGGCTGAAGCAAGCACCTAAACAGTGGTACAAGAAATTTGATTCATTCATGTTGAGTCATGGGTACCGGAGGACAGCTGCAGATCATTGTGTCTATGTTCGTCGATTTATCAATGGCAGGTTCATCAGTCTTCTTTTATATGTAGATGATATGCTGATAGTTGACAGGATAGCAAGTTGATTGGCAAGTTAAAAGAGGAGATATCAAAGTCATTTGACATGAAAGACTTGGGTCCCACACGAACGATATTGGGTATGCAAATACGTCGTGATAGGAGTTCCAAGCAGCTGTGGTTGTCACAGGAGAAATATGTTGAATGAATACTCGAGCGGTTCAACATGAAGAATGCTAAGCCAGTTAGCATACCTCTAGCCAGTCACTTCAAACTAAGCAAGCGCTTGTGTCCTATTACAGATGATGAAAATGAACGGATGGTATGTGTTCCTTACGCCTTTGCTGTGGGGAGTCTCATATATGACATGGTTTGTACACGGCCAGACATTGCTCATGCTGTGAGTTTAGTGAGTAGATTTCTCGCAAACCCTGGAAAAGAGCATTAGGAAGCAGTGAAGTGGATCTTTAGATATTTGAGAGGTACTTCCTTCTTCTGCTGGAGCGAATCCTTGAAACAAGCGAGATTAGTCGAATTATTGATGACCAATCACTCATGTGATAGGCCCTGAGGTGAAGATGGCAGGGATAGTGCCACAATGTGTAATACACTGACCCAACTTAACCCGGTTTAGCAAATAATTCATGTGTTTTGAGTAATTTTTTAATGAATTCGTTTTATGTTTGTTGTTTTGAGCTTTGTTTTGGGTCATGGATAGGCAGTTGGGTTAAGTTTAACTTGGAATATGTTGACATGAGCCATTTTTCGTAATTTTTGGTTTTGTGTGATCTCGTCATTCATGCATCATCTTGGTGTCAACACATGTATCTCATTAAGCTTGTTAATTTCCGTAACTGACTTGCTTGCAAACAACTTCGTTTGTTTCCGTTGGACCGTTAATTTATTCAAACTGTAATTCGATTCAACTTGTGGACTTTCTTATAAAAGTTCCAATCCTTATCTTATATAAAAGAAGTCATGCACCAACTCTCTTGCACTCAACGTCTTCTCTCCCTCTTCTCTGCTCTTCGTTTCTTTTTCTTCATCTTCTTTTCCTCTTACTTCTTTTCTTCGACGATCAAGCTAGAGCATGGAGATCCAGATTTTGCCTCTTTTTCAATGACCCGTCGCGTGTGCGGTTTAAGGAAAGCTTTGAGTTCTTTTTTTTCTTTGTTCGCAGTCTCTCCAGTTCACCGTACTCTTCTTCGACTTCTTCTTCTCTTCGTTGACAAGATCCTTGCATCACCTTCATCTAAGGTAAGAAGTGAAATCATGGTATCTGTTATGAGTCTAGAATGTTACTGCACTGCATGCACACTTTTCCTTCTCACACTTGGCATACATAGTTTAGGACTGCATATCGACGGTCAATTTGAGCCAAAGGACAACTAAGTCACGAGAAAAACTCATTTTAGAGGCAAGTATAAGCACGATTTGGATGAACACATGTTGGTACACGGTGTTTGTTATTAGTTTCCTCAAATCTCACAAGTGTGACGTGACTTACAACCCTTTTGAAATATATATATTTGTTGTATCCGTGGTGTAAGATTCAATTCAGTCGTTCTGTAACAAAGTCTATTACCTGACCGATCGGGTCTGATGTCCGACCGATCGGACCCCTTCCAGAACCGAAATCTGACCAATCGGGCTTTAGAAACTACCGGTCGGCCCTGAAGCACTCAGCTCCATGAGTTTCAGTTTCAAACTGAACCCTCTTCTTATTCAATCGCATTCTCCTGCTCTTAACCACTAAAAGGACCCTTTTTATACTATATTCTCGGGTCTCTCGGCTCTTTAATTAATTGGAGGAAATAGAGGGTTAAGGATGAGACCTTATAGGGCCTTCACATGGCTTTTCACCCTTTTAACCTGCCCAATGGACTACCTTAAGAGCATGAATGGTCTTGAGGGTTGTGACTCATTCATGTGTGTTGTCCAATTGTTAAGCACATCCTCATGGGTGTTGGTTTAAGGGACTTCGATATACATTTCTTGATACATTGCAACACCACATGATGGACAACTGTGTATCGAACAACTTAAAACTACATCATCATGCATGGTTAAAAACAATGGACAACTAGATTAGGGTTGGCTAGTAAACAATCATGATTCCCTGAAATAACTTGACTTGCATTGCATGTTGATTTCGATTATTGCCCTCCACTCATTATATTGTTTGACTTGTATTGGTAATTGTCTGCAATTGTCTTGAAAAAGTTGATCTTACTATTGACCTTACTGTGTGACATGGCGTGATATATGTACTGTACAACTCGAATGTGACTGAATTGATGTGTATTGTGTGACCTGACTGATACGGTTTGGCACTACTCTGCCTTAGTCTCAAGATACTCGACGGGGTTGACTTTGGCATAGCCTGCCTGTTGCCGCTGCAGTGTGCTGCTGTCCTGGGACTTCCGGACCCTGGGAACCAGAGACTCATTCGTACCCCAGCCCAGTCGATGGTGTTCTCAACGCCTGCTCTTAATAGGGAGAATATGGTAAATGTAGTAGCTGTTAGATTTTGTGGACTCAATCCATCAGTTGATGTAATAAATTGATTAATTTCTTTATTTATCAATAAAATCATGCTTTACTTTCATGAGATGAAAATTATTTTGCTACTTCATGCACATGACTAATACATATGACATAATGGTTCATGAGTTGAACCGGGTCCCATTAGTATATTCGATGTGATATATGTGCATGGATGAGATCCACACGCGGGAGATATATGTCACAAATCTTATATTTAAATAGCTTCACAACCAGTAATGAAACTGGGCATCTCATTTAATAAGGTTGCAACACTTTGATCACTATGAGATAGTGTGATTTGTCTTGATCATCATAATGTAAGATTCTGGATCACGGTGCTGGTACATTGGATGTATTGAAGGACCATGAGATGCACCTTATGGAATTCCGTCTTAATAATAAGGTATGTTCTCATAATTCTCTAGCAATAGGCTCTCAATCCTGAGACATTGATGAACTCAAGTTTCTATCTATTCATTTGCTTTGAGTCACCAATGAGTGAGGCCGACTATAGGTTAACACCTTGGTGTCTTGGGTATGTGGTAGTAGAACTGTGGGAACATTGAATGATCAAGATGGAATCTATCTTTATTATCCCCTTGTGCCAATTAATGGATTTGTCATTAGTAAGTGCGCACCCATTTCAATTAAGAGTTAATTGGATGGTACTGATGATTACTATGATTAATTGGGGCTCAAGGATAATAAGATGTGGAACTTAGATTGGAAGAGACAGATTTATTTCAATTGATCCACGGATATTGATAGAGGGGCTACTTATAGTAATTGGGAAGTTTAGGGTCTTCATTGTAATTTATTCCTAAGACTGGAGTGCAATTGCATTTATATAGTGGTGTTATTTGCAATTAACTGTGGGCCCGGATTGCACATGAGATGTGGGGTCGCGGTGTTCCAGTTGGAGCCAGTTTTCTAAGGAATCCCTAGTGGTCCCCACGCTAGCCCAAGATATTGGAAAATACTAATCCGACTTTAACTCTAGAAAGAAGAGTTTGGAAAGGAGAAAGTTGCTAATTGCTTTGGAAGTAAGACTTCTATTTCAATTAGACAATGGAGAGATTTGAAAGTCTATAAAATCTCTTGGACGTCCAATAAGACTCTCTCTTACGCCCAAAACCCTATTCGTGCAAGAGTTGCACGAGTTTCTCTCTCCTTCTCTCTTCTAGTTCCTTAGAGTTTCGAGTTGGGATTTCTCCTGAAGATTTCACCACTCTTCTTGAGAAAAGAAATCCAATTCGGGTCATAGCGTGGAAGGCTAAGAGGTGTTGAAGATTCTCATCATCAAGTAGAGTCGCAACTTCTTCATTAGAGCACTGCGGATCTCCAAAGGTATGATCTACTTCTTTCATGTCGTAGATTATTGTGGATATTTAGTGCTATTTGATTCTATCTTTTAGATAGAATATTTACTGTACATGGTCACGAGATTGAGGGTAATGCATCCTGGATTGGGTTTTTGGTATTATGGATAGTTGATCCCTGTATCAAGTGGGTCAAAAGTTTTGAAAATCTATCAATGAGACCCACCTGCTTCTAATAGTAGCCACCTAGCAAGGACTTCTATTGTACGATCCTGATAGCATGCTTTATTCTTATGCATGACTTGCTTAATATACGAAAGTGAAACTCCTTACACTATTATCTATTTGCTTACTCTTGTAAAAACAATGCGTGTTACCTTATTGTTTGCTTATACTTTGTTGAATCGTTGTATTCATTAGTTGCCCTTGGTGTTGCACGCTCAGATTCCGCTGCCAACCCCTCGTCGGTCAGCAAGATTGCAGAAGAGACAGTAGAAGCCCCGTCAGGGCTAGAGGAGTGGGTATGATCACTCCACCTGAGAGCGGACTGGCACTTGCATAAGTCTTTTTCTATTGTTTGAGTTGCATTTCATTTTGTACCATGGGATTGGTCTTCGATCTACATTTTGTATCTCCTCACATAAACACTGTTTCCTCACTTTTATTTTATACATCTTGTAATTAATGGAAATCTTTTGTGTACATATTGTCTTGTATTGTGTGTCCTTCATGCAATGATACTGACAACTTCCGCGTATACTATATTTACATATGTGGAATATTTCCCTTGTGTGTTTGCATTTAGATGAGGTCTAAGTGTGTCACAACCCGAGCCCAGGAGGTTGGGGGTTAGTGAAGGCCAAACCAATGACACACATACTCCCGTACCTGCACACTTAGACCTAGTCCAAATGTACACGTACAAGGGAAGATTCACACGAGCAACATGTACGCGGAAGCTGTAGATATCAAAACATCACAACATAATATGTAGGAACAGAGTAGAAAACCAGAAGTTACATACATCATGTCTGACAGTGTTACAAAATGAAACAAAATACTGAATACAACTCATGAATGAATGTAAGCATGATAGATCTCAAAAGAATGAAGACCCGTATACAAGATAAGGTCTAGATGCTCTCCGAAGGGAGGGATCACGCCCACTCCTCTAGCCCGGATGGGGCCTCGGGGGTCTCTTCTGCAACCTGATTGACCGACGAGGGGTCGGTCTGGGTATCTGAGCCTGCAACACCAAGGACAAACATGAATACAACGATTCAGCAAAGTATGAACAATAACAAGATAACATATGCTGTCTCTAATCAATTTAAAGAACAAAAGTAATTCATAACATGTCAATACTTGTAAGCTAGGCAATCGTGCGAGAAATACAGTATGCTCTAGTGAATCAAAAATACATACACTGTACATAACTAGGCGGCTACCACACATGCCATATGCTCCCAAATGAGGGATCTTATAAACATGAGGAGAACACCATTGTCTGAGCCAGGGTACAAATGGGTCTCGGGTTTCCTGGGGTCCGGATTCCCCAAGACGTGTCCTTACTGCAGCAAGGCCATATAACTATACCAAAGTCACCCCATCGGGCTCCTAAGGCTGAGGCAGAGTAGTGCTTGACCATAATGAATCAATCATGGGCTACACCTCGAGTCAAACATGCCAACAAGTATCTCACACGTGCATAATCGTGATCAACATACGTTTATACTCAAGGTGTAAGAAACATAGCAATTAATCTATCAAGTGACGTGTAAACGAAATCACATAATCATGTTAAAAGAATGGAGGTCAATACTTGACATGCAAGATGCAATGCAATGAATCCATAACGAATCAAGGGTACTTACAATCTAACCCTATTCTAGTTATCCAGTGTTTCTAACTGTGCATGTTGATGTAGTTTTAAGGTCTTCGATGTACTGTTGCCTAGTGTTGCATTTCACTTGAGAGTACACCGAAATACCTTAAACCAACACCCATAGGAAGGTGCTTAACTGCTGGATAACGAATATGAATGATTCGCAGCCCTTGAGATCATTCACGTAGTAGTTTCATAGTCCATTGGGCAAGTCATGGTCACCTACCTTCTAGGTCCAAGGCCCTACTAAGTCTTCTTCCTTTTCACCTGTACATTTCTCTCAGCTTCGCTGTAGGAGACCTTACGGCTCAGCCGCAGCTTCCTTACGGCATAGCCGTAAGAGAGGACAAGGCTTAGCCGTAGCCACGCGTAGAAGAGATGCAGATTTGCACTCTCAGTTATTTTTAGGGACACCCTGTATTGATCTACGGCTGGGTCACGGTGGGGCTTACGGATTAGCCGTACTGCATGTTACGGCTTAACCTGTAACACTCCGATCCCCGTTGAGCCGGATTAGTGGCTCATTAGTGTGCTTTTCTGTTAATTAATTCTTTCGGACTTGGTTTCGGGTCTTAGGTAGGTAGTTGAGTAACCTTTGACCTGGGATAGGTAGTTCTAAGCCCTTTTTCGTAATTTTGCATTTGCTTTGAGTGCATCATATTTGCATCATCTTGGTGTCGGCACGTGTATTTTGTTGAGCTCGTTGTTTTCTGTAACTGCCTCAGACCCATTCGGAGTCAATTGGAGAAGTTGGACCCTCGTGTGACTTGATTCGTAAATAACCAAACTTCACTGGACTTTGACTTAAACTCCAAAACGTATATATGTTGAGTCATCAGCCAGATGTCTTATTCATTTCATTGATCGACTGCATGCAACTCCAGAGCACTCCACGTTTTCTTTTCTTCTCTTCATTCTCTTTCTTTTCCTCTCCTATTTGGTGTGGGAGTTGTTGTCGATTGGGTTTTCTATCTCATCTCTGTCTTTGATTTAGGTAAGTGGGTTCTCCATTTCTTCCTCTCCAATTTGGACTCCCATGTCTTTTACTATGTTCTCATCTCATGCATGAGTTGTTTCCTTGTTTTGCTTGGGATTTTAGTTGATTGGAGCTTGATCTCAGTGGAATTGCCAAGGCTTTGAGGCAAGTATAAGTACAGGATTGTATAACACATATGGGTATTGTGTTTGACTGATTTGATTTCATCTATTACATCCTATACATGTCTGTTGTGTTTTACAGCCAAATTCTGTGATTTTGGAACCTCTGGAACCTGTTTTGCTGAATTTCTGTATCAGATTTCAGTTTCTGTACTCAGCCCGAATTCGATTCTGTATTGTACGGCTAAGCCGTAACCTTATACGGCTCAGATTCCAGAGACTTGAATTTTCGTATTTTGTTCTACGGCTAGGCTACGGCTGAACCGTAAATTGTTCTACGGCTGAGCCGTAAGCTAGCCGTGACCCAGCCGTGAATTATTCCCCCTGATCAGTTGAAACTTTCTGAATTCGATACTCTTACGGTGAAGCTACGGCTAAGCCGTGGACTCCACCGTAGCTCAGCCGCGAAATGTATCAGATCAGAGGTGGAAGATGACCAGTTTAACTGTGTATTGAAGGGAACCATGATTAAGCCGTAGTGCAAGTTACGGCTAGGCCGTAAAGTGTATACGGCTAAGCCGTAGGTCACCCATGGCTAAACCGTAAGACCTGGAAAATCTGAAATAAAACTTAGGATAATGGTGTGACTTTGTGGGGCTAAAATACAGGTTAACCACACATGTAAACCTACCCAATGGACTCGTTGGACCGCATGAATAGTCTGTTAGGCTGTGACTTATTCATGTGAGCGTTGATTTACTGTTAAGCACCTCCCCATGGGTGTTGGTTTAAGGGACTTCGGTGCACGCGAGGATTACTTTGCAACACTTAGATGGCAACGGTGCATCGAATAACTTAAAACTACATCAACATGCACGGTTAGTGACAGTGAACAACTAGATTAGGGCTGGCTTGTAATTAACCTTGATTCCGTATTAATCTGAGATGCATTGCATATTGTTTACAGTTTTGCCCTCTGTTCTGCAAATCTATGTCTATGCATTACGAGGTCATTTTGCTTTCGTCCTGTATATCTGTTTTATTCTTCGTTCCGCATTACGCTTTGATCTATGCTGTGCTTTGACTTAATCTATGCTATGATCTGTACTTCTGCTATGCTCTGTATATCTCTGGCTTTGTATATCTCTGATTTCTTAGGTATTCCCTGGTGGCTTTGCCCAGAGATTAATACGTGAGGATAAGATCCGGTCTTTGTCATCGGTGAGTCCAAAGCGGGTAAGCTCCCTTCTTTTGGATTTGATTTGATTGGTATTAGTCTGGCTCTACTCAGCCTCAGCCCTAGGATACCCGACGGGGTTACCTCTGGCTTAGATCTCTGTATCTCTGTATCACTGCAGTGTCGCTTTGTCTTGGGACCCCGGAACCCAGGAAACCGAGACCCACTTGTACCCTTGGCCTGGTCAGTGGTGTTCTCATCTGCTCTACTCTGCTCTCTATTGGAGAGAATATGGTTAACGTAGTAGCCACTTAGTTCAGTATTTCTATGCTTTGATTCACTTATCATGCTTTACTTTTATGCACGATTTGCTTAGCATACGAATATGAAACTCTGTAATTAATATTCTGTCATTATTCCATTTGATACTATGAGTGTTTCATCCCTGTTACTTATATTTGCTGGGTCGTTGTATTCACTATGTTGTCTGTGGTGTTGTAGGCACAGATCCCTTGCCCGGCTCCCCGGCGGTCGAGGAGGCTGCAAGGCAAAGCCTAGAGGCACCCTCCGGGTTGGCAGAGTGGGCCTGATCACCTCTGCCGAGTGCGTACATGCATATCTTCCGTGGCTTTTGGGTTTTGGTTTTTGAAGCTGTGTATTTTGTACTTCGGACTTTGTCACTCTGTATATTTGTACATCTTGATTTTTGTCGTGTACTCAGACTTGTATCTGGTTTTCGAGTATTGTATTTAGTTTTGTCTTTTTCTGTTCTGCATTTGTTTTGGCTTCCGCTATTTCTTTGTTGCTTACTATGATATCTACAGCTTCCGCGTTCGTTGTTTCACACGTGTTAGATCCCTTGTGTGTGTGCATCTGGACTGGGCTTGGATGCACGTGCACGGGAGTACGTGTGTCACATGTTTGACTTTTCACTAACCCCCGATTTCTGGGCTCGGGTTGTGACATAACCGTAGCACAATTCACGGTTCAGCCGTGAATGCGCAGGGCCGTTTTCTGAAGGGATTACAAAATAACTGGAAATGAATGAAACACTGAAATCAAAAGAGAAGAACTAAGCTCAAATGGGCTGTAAACATGCTGAACATATAAGATCATGAAATTCATAGCAATCACATACACAAACCATCATGGGTTCATACAAGTAATGCTTATACTTGCCTCAATTCGATTTTAACACTCCACTCGTTGTCCTTGGGGTTCCAATCACCTCCAACCACAACCACAGCTAGCATGCAGGAAAAGAGAGAGAAAACCCTCATAAGCCTAATCATGGAAAATCATGGAGAACGATGGAGAGCGAGAAAAGAAGGGAGAGAAGGAATCCAATCTCCAGACATACTTTGAATCACACGAATCCCAAGCTCTCTCTTGCTGTTGGTTTCAATCAAAGGAAAAGAGAACAATCGAAAGAGAGAGAGAGCTGAAGCACTGAGAAGAAGTTGAGATAAAGATGGAGTTGGTGAAGGCTTATATAGGATAAGGTTAAGGGGAAATTACAACCAAGTCCAGATACTTAAGGCCATTTACGGTTCGAGTCAAATCTAGGTCCAACGGAACCAAGCGACATCTTTTGCCCTTGGCACAGTTACAGCATGTAACGAGCTCAACAAGATACACGTGGTGACACCAAAATGATGCATAAATGACGAGATCTTAAAAAAAATGCAAATTACAAAAAAGGGCTTGGTTTACCTAAACTAGGTCAAACTTAACCCAACTACCTATTCATGACCCACAACAAACTAAAACAAGAATATAACATCATTGGCAACAAAAACAACCTTAATTAGTCATTAAACACGATCAAGCTGGGTCGGGGTGTTACAAAGTGTGAATACACGGGAGTACGTGTGTCACTGATTAGGTTTTCACTAATCCCCGATTTCTGGGCTCCGGTTGTGACATAATGATGGAGGGTAGACGCCTCCTGCCAATCCTCCATCCCTCTTTTTGAGTCAGAGGGTAAAAGGTATTCTTTTCAATTGAGGCTAAGGGTTTGTTCTCAATCTTATTGGATTTTGAAGTGTGTGGTTGAGGTGACCACATGCTGTATCTTGGTATGGATGCATCCTTCTGAGCCTTCTTACGAGTCAGAAACTGCCAGAGCTCATCTGGTGTTTGCTTGGTAACAACCTGCTGTTTGGGTCGAGCAGGTGATGACCTTAAGCATTGAGCAGTTATTGATTGACCAAGTGTCATTGACTTATAATCCGTGAACCGGACCTGCCTTGCCCCCAGACGAGGCTTGGTGATATGAAAATTGTTGCTTTCTGACTTCAACTTATGATTTGGTTCATCCTTATTCTTGTTGAAAACTCCAACGGATTCTAGGCATATTTGGAAACCCAGGATTTAGGAGTCTAAGTCTTCTTGATGGATTTAAGGGTCACTAATGACCCATTTGGATCAATCGAAGTCATGGAGCCCATTGGAGTTGAGAGTCTTTGGAATACTGAGACTCTCGACGTAGGGGCAGTAGAGTCAATTCAAGCCTTTTTCGGTGTTTTTACAAATGTTTTGTTTTGGGTTATGGAGATTTTAAAGAGCCTTTGCTTGGCCTCATCAAAAGTAATGATAAAAAAAACCCATGATATCTCTACAAAGAAGTAAGCCCAATGGACTACATTAGTGTTATAACCAACGTGACTGCCTTTCGAGCTAGCCGGAATGGTTTTTAGATGCTATCTGAATCAACTTGGTTTTGAACCGGAATGGTTAGATATGGGCATAAATCTTATCTCATGTGCTATGCCGACTGTCATAGCTATCAGAATTTCTACAGCATTTCGGGAGCATATAGTCAGACTTAAAAGCACGCTAAGTTGACTAGACCTGGCTACCACATTTTTGGCAGCATTTTAGGGCTATCTATGTCAGACTTATAAGCAAGAGAGGGTTGGATCTAATCAAAGGGATAGGGCCTATAGGATCGAGCCTGCACCACTATCACAATGATCATACAGGATCCATCAGTGCATAACGCCGGAGAATGCATGACCGCAATGTCGTTGGTCTTATCATTGATTTAATAAAACATTTATTTGGGTCGAAGCCCTTGGACTGAATCACCACTCTTCAAAAACATGAAAAGGTGTGATTCAGTCGGTGCACATCAAGGTGCAAAGTTCCTTCAATTAAATCCTCCAATTAAATGGCAAAAAATTGCACTTTGAGGTGCTTAATGCCTTCATTTGAATATTAAAAAGATACACTTCAAGGTGCAAAATTCCTTCATTAATGTTCCCAAACCCATCGTAGACATCAAGGTCTTACATGGGTGTCTTTAAAGGTTAAACAAGCCACTTTTAGCAACAAAATAGGTCAATGACCGTGACCCACAATCACTGCCCATTTTCCATTGATTCCCGTGGTCACAACACTTTTTACATAGTTCCCCGCTGTCATAGGCTTTCAGCAACACTTTTCAGCATAACAGCAGCGCTTTTCATACATTTTTAGCCAAATTTGATCACAAATTAGGGCAAATAAATTCCCACAGACGGCGCCAATCTTTTGATCGCACTTGAAAATTATGGGTGAAGATGTGTAATGGCCTCGAGTCCAACATTCACGCACTTCAAGCGTTAAGAGGAATGGAAATTAACTACAGTACATCATTAATTTCCCTTTTATTTACATGGGTTCAAATGTTATGGCCGCGGGGATGCAGATTGTTTACATAGTTTTGAAAAGTTTACAACCCCTCCTTCAAGTCTCAGATGTGATTCAAATTTGGAAAATACAAGAAAATGTACAAAAATAGTAAAAATGCAAAAAAGAGAAAAATTGGGGAGTGACCGTGACTCACGGTCACTTGTAGACAATGACTGAAAAGTCACTATTGCGCCTATGGTTTCGCACTGTTTCTTTTTTCTAAAAGGTGCCGGAACTCTTTTCTATGATCTTTGAGGCATGGAATGACCATCAAGAAGAGAAAAATTCAACCGTGGAATCGATCGAAACCTTTGTTGATCATCATTGTTGTTTACGAACTATCTTTTGTATAAGTCCAAAAAGGGTATTGTATGAAGCCAAAGTTGTGTCATTCTGAACCTATGATTTTTAAGAGACAGAATGAAGCCTAAAGAAGCTTGTTCACAACTCCTATGATGGCTAGAAAACCCTCCGAATGAGAAAAACAAAGTACACGATGTCATCCTTCGAAGACTTGCCAATACTTGAACGTAATTCCCTTTTAAATAATGCCCATACTTCTTTTCATTCTCTGAACCCTCTCTCACCTTGAGTGATTAAGAAGAAAAGAAGAAGTGGTTGAAGTGCTGGAGGATGCTTTATTTGGAGCTTTTAGAAATTGCTTTATGCCTTGTGCTTTTCTCTCCTTCTCCTCTTCTTCTCCTTTCTTTTCGAATGTACTCCCTTTTATAGACTGCCTAGGTGGTTTTAGGGAGTTCCAGGAGGTTAAAGAGAAGTTATGGGAGGTTCAACTTTAGAAAGAAGTGGAGAAAACAGCCCAAAACCGCAAGAACTGCTCTGTGGAAGTCCGTGACCGCATCCGCGGTCACTCCTAGGGCCTGTTTTTGGACTTTTATGTATGCGACCCATTTTCGCCTGTTTGGGGCCTGACCGATGTTCAATCTTCATGAAACTTAGAGGGATGCTTCTTGGCACTATTTTGAGTGTGTCATAGAAGTTTCAGCTCACTTTGACCATTTGAAGTTGGTCAACCCCCCTCCCCCCAATTGACTTTTCAGGAAAATGGGCCCTTGTTTTCGTTGTTTGAGGCCCAAATAACCTCGGTTTGACTTGAAACTTGGAGGACTGATGTCAGGGGTATCTTGGTATGTCCATCCAAATTCCATACATTTTGGATTTGTGGAAGTAGGATTTCGAGCAGTGACTCAGTTATTACATATTCTAAGTCACTATTCACCTCACATGTGGGTAGTAAGCTTGTTTTCTACCCGAGCGGCGTTCAATTGACTTGAAACTTTGGGGAACTAACTTTGAACATATTTTGAATCCCTGTGCCAAATTCTGGAAGTAGGATTTTGATCAGTGACCTCCATGGTTCAGGGGTCATTGACTTTTGAGCTGACATGCAGTGGAAGTGGGATCAGACGAGATCCGTTTGACTTGAAAATTTGCAGAACCTCTTTAGAGCATGACTGAAGTCTTGTGCCCAATTTTCATCAATTTTAGGCATTAGGAAGCTGAACTTTGGTCAGTGACCCCATGGCTTGGGGGTCACTGACCCAAAGTTGACATGTTTGTAGATTTTGGGTTTATTGATGCCCATTTGACCTGAAATTTTGTAGAACTTCCCTTGAGTATCCCTTGAGTATAATTTGAACTTCCTCCGAGAGTTTCAGCTGATTTGATCTTCACGATGTGTCACTTTGCACAGTGACCCCACAGAGCATAGTAGATAATCTTCTGAACTGAGTTTGGATCCAGAAGATATCCAAATGCTTTGAAATTTTGAAAGATAGTCTTCGGGTGCATTTGAAGGCATTTTCCTGAGTTTGAGCTTGTTTTGACATGTAGCAGTGTCAATTTCTACAGTGACCAACAAGGAGCTGGGAAACAGTCACTGAAGTTTAATTTGAGCTGAGATAAAGTCCAAATGCTTTGAAACTTTGAAACATCATTCCCAAGAATGCGGTAGAGTTGACATGTGACTTTCATCCACTTTGATGATCTAAAACCTTGAGTGTATTTAGTGACCCCTAGGTTTTGAGTCAATGAATTCTGAATTTGGTATTTTGTGAGTTGAGTGACGAAACGAAGTCCATTAACTCTGAAGTTTGAAATGCTGCATCCTGAGCTCATCTGAAGTCTTATAAATGGATTACACTAGCTCTAAGCATCTAGATGCAGTACTTGACTTGCCATTCCACAATCCCAAGGTTTATGTATCATTGATTTGGAATTTGCTTATAATATCTTCACTGCAACATTTGTAATTTTTTATGTGTCAGCAATATCAAGTTAGGTAAGTGCAATATCTTGAAAGCGACAAGAAGGTAGTATAACCAAAATTCAAAATATTTCACGTAAGTGAGCAAATAACCAAATCAACAAATAAAAAGGCGTCTCCGTAGTAAACAAAATATCAAAATGTGCTTACTAGAGTTAAAGCCTGAACCAAACACAAGGTACCCACTAGGTATAACTTGTTTTATATCAATACAAAGTTGGTACAAGGCCCAAGAATACCGGTAATCTCCAAAACAAAGTGGGAGCTAGCTGCAGATTAGCAATAGCGCACAAAGGGGTCCCAATCCCAATGTCATATATAAAGGGGCTAAAATTTGCTTGTGGGTGTACCACGATACGTTGCCCATACTATAGAGAATGCCCTAAGAGTACACATAGCAAATTCGAAAATTCAAAGCCCTTTTTAATCACAAATTTAGCCAAGGGTTGAGATCACAATTGAATAACATATTATCAAGATTTTTTCACATTTTTCAGCATTTTAAATCCAATGATAATTAATGATTAACAATAAATTTCACGAAAAATCAAATGTAGCATGATGGTGGCAAGGAAACAGGACTAGATCTAACATAACCATCATGTATAAGCATGTCAAAGGTAACAAAGGATCTTAATAATCCAGGATTATTTCAATAGTTCAAAGTCTCACATATTTAAATCAAAACGAGACGAGGTTTGAAAACTCTATGGCTAAGAAACCATGGTAAGACTACTTGCCTGGATTGTCGGCGTTTGAAGGATTTTGCTCGTTCTGCTCTACAAGTCTGACGAGAGTTCCTGTGATACGTGAGCAATTACTAAGATTTATATTGGTAACTAATACATTAGTTGGGGCTCAATGATTGGATTTATGCACTAATTACTAGACATGGGTCAGGCTCTATGTGATGGATTGACACATGGGTCTGGGCCTAGATGACTAGACACTGGAAGTGGAAACTTACACATTTAATGTATGCATCTAAACTGGAGGGTTGGACTTGGGTCAATCGGTGGTATAGCAACTAGTTGGTGGACTCCAATTTATTAGATCATGAATTGGGGCTACATAAAAAGTTAGAAAATCAATGAGTGAGCTATGATTCGGATTCATGTGTGGCTTGACAGATGGCACTTGGATATGGGTTATCAAGTGATGGATAAACACTGCTTAGGTTGGACCCAAATTATTTAGTCCTGCAGGTTGGTCAAAGTAAATGTGGGTTGCAAAAGTAAGTTAAGTGATGAGTCAACACATACTGGATCTGACTTAGATCAATGAGCGATGGAAACAAATAAATAGTAATAAGCATGGGTGAGTAGGCCTAAGAACTTGTTTTAAACAAACACATACATTGCTCAGGGATCAATGTACCACATAAAGTTATACCGATCAGACTTTGAATTGATAACTTTGTATTAATCAAAGAGTGGGCCTCAGTGGTATGAGTATGGAAACTGAAAAGAAGAGAGGAATAGGGTGCAAAGTAGCGTGGGAATGGGTTCTCGGTGGTGGCAGGTGACTTATTTGGCGAGGAAGAAAAGACGAAGAAGAGAAGAGGAAGAAGCAAGGAAAAGAATGGAGACCAGAGCAGAAGAAGTAGTCAGAAGATGATGAGGACCAGTAGAGAAAAGAAGAAGAAAAAGAAATCAGAAAAGAGAGAAGCAAGTGTGAAGAGAATAAAGAAAAAGGAGAGGAAGAAGTTGAAGACATGAGTGGGAAGATCACAGGGATTTAGTGGTAAATACCCAGAGTGGTTGCATTCCGGTTTGTTGAAATGGGCACGGCTGCAGGAAGGAATAAGGAAGATGGGTGGAGAGAAAGAAATCAAGAAATAGAGAAGAGATGGAGACGAAGAAGAGGAAGACAATAGAAACAATGGTTGAGGAGGAGGAAGAAGAACCAGAGACGGTGGTGCTGTTGGTGATATGGAATATAGAGATGGAGAAAAGAAAACAAGGAAAAGAAGGAACGAAGACGAGTTGCAGAGGTGGAGATGGTGGCTGAGTTTGACAGGAAGAATATTAAGAATAAGAGAAACAAAGGTGAAGGTCAATGGTGGTTGTAGAGAAGGAGAGAAAAGACAACAGAGAGGATCGACTATACAATTGGCAGCAAGAGAGAAGGAAAGAATAAGAAGACAGTGGGGATGACAACAATGATTAGACGAGAGGGTGGAGAAGAAGAAGAAACAAGATGGAGAACGAAAAGAAGGTGGGTGGCTGATGTGCCAAGTTGGCCGTGAGCAGAAAGATGATTAGTGGGTTCCTGTGCTGGGTTCGGTGGTGAGCAGGGAGATGGGTGCTGTGGGGCTACTTGTTTCCTGTTTCGGCAAAGGGGAGATGGGGTCTAGGCCTGGGTTAGGCAGGGTCCAGGCCAGGTTTAACCTGAGTGCAGGACGCCGAGTCCACAAAAACATAGGTTAATGGGTTTGGTCATGGGGCTATGGCTGATGGGTTAAGCCTGATCCAACTGATGGTAATGATGAAGGTGGTGCTCAAGTTGATGGGTTGGATGACATGGCATGCTTAAAATTTCATGATACAGAAAACTTATGATACAATGTAAGACTATTAGGATGATATACCATAATAGTAACTACAAAAGAAGAAGAGAAAGGATGGAGAAACATACCTTATAGGGAAGAGAGGAGGGGGTTTGAGACACTCATACAAGAGAGGGGGTGCGCTCTATTTATAGCATAGGAGAGAAGAATTCTAAAAGAGACTTATTCTCAAACTGAAATTGGCAAAGGAGGGTAGTTTAGACCGAACTCTATGTCTAGGGTAGAGTTTGAGATGCCTCTGGTGTTCAAGTAAAGTTGAACTAAATTTATCAAAGTTGATTAGGACTCTAATTAATCCTGAAGAGGGATTTGAGATGAGATTTTATAATACTCAGAATTTTTGTCAAATTAAATTTCTTAGTTGAGACAAACTCCCTAAAATCTCAAATTCTGGTAGAAATATGGAACCCATTGATACCAAACAAATGATTAGCCAAAATAGCAATAGCACAAAAATTAAAAGTATGTGTGGTCCATCAGGGATAAATCAAAGGTCAAGATTAATTCTAATTTAAAATCAAAATTTGGGTCTTTACACCATTATATGATAAACACATTTTATAATTCATTTTGAAATAAAGCACATGCACAATGAGCATACAAGTGTTAATGAGATGTTCTGAAATTGATCTTACCAAGAGTCACATGATACATAACATGAAGTAGAGGAATGGAAATAGTGATGATGTTGGCAAAGCTGAAAATTACAACCAAAATGAAGAGATATTACGAAGCTCTGATGTGGAAAACTAAATGGGTGAGAGATTAAATCATCAGTCGTCTTGCAGTTAGTATTAACAAGAAATGACACATTCAGTGGTTGTGTGCACCACCTGTTATAGTCCATCACAGGTGATAGGTAAGAATTGTTTGACCCCTAATTTTAAGAAATTTTTTACCCTAATTTCTCAACTTCTGATTAGATTCTGGGACAACTAGAGTTCAATCAATACCAAACCGTTAGATTGCTTTGTAGTTCCTTAACCTGATTTCACACACACACACACACACCCTTTTTTAAGCATAGTTACCTTAGTAAATCCCTCATGGTTTTTAAAACTTGTTATGTGTGTGAGCCCAACAACATAAGCCTGTACCCTCATTCAAGCATCACAACTTCAACATGTACTCAATGTGAAGATGTAACCATCATCAAAAATATAATTACACATGCTTTTAAAAATTGAACATAACCAGTTTCAACCCAACGATAACTGAAGTGAGATGATAGAATCATGAATTTTTCTAAAATTCATCTATCCATGTCAACATAAAGGTATGGCACATGTGTACTTAAATGTGATAGAAATGGTTCAATTTAGCAATGGTTCTTTTGCCAACAAGACTGACCAGGTCACATATGAAAAAACCAAATACTCTAGAACCACCCGAAGTCGGCACAAGCCAGACCAGCTCCCAAATTGGCATGGAAAGTTCATCTCACCAAGCAACACTCGAAATTCAATACTGATCAAACAAAAGGGCCCACAATTGTTTGGATGGATTTTGTTTGAAATCTACACAATTCTTAAACGAGAATGGTAACCAGAACTATAGGTTCATGAATTTTTGCATATCAGCCTAGCCAGCATAGATGATATTTGTCAAGATGGTTTTGCTCATCAGCATAAGAAAGTGTATGTTGAATAGATAAGTGTGATGTCATTCTCTCTCTCTCTCTCTCTCTCTCTCTCTCTCTCTCTCTCTCTCTCTCTCTCTCTCTCTCTCTCTCTCTCTCTCACACACACACACACACACACTCACTCACACACATGCATGTCCCCCAACAAGCTGAGAACCGTCTCTGATTTCCTTGCCAATTGTTAGCTAGTTTTGCCAGATGCATCAAACAACAATCCTATATGAACATAAAGGGCCTCTGTATCATTGATATTCACTGGGAGTCTTTTATATTTTTATTTCTTGTTTTTTATTTCTTGAAAGATGTTACTCATTAATCCTGTTACATGAAATGCTTTATTGGTTTTTATGATCAAATGACTAACTACAGGTCACTTTCTTCAACTGTGTCTGGTGGTTGCCAATGGACCTAGGCTTCTATGAGAAATTAACAGTATATAGTACTGAATATACTTTGTATCACTGATTAGTGTTTCATATCGAACTATTGCCATTGTGTCTTTCTTGTAGCAGCTATTTTAAAGATATTCCTTTGTGTCAACTGAAAGTGGGGAGGATGATGGGGTTCACTCATGGCAAAATTTTGTTGGTTTTTTCAGCTGGTGGCAGCACGTTGCCAATCTTGCCAGTTATGAGCAGCAGGATGCTCGAGAGTTCTTTGTTTCAATGCTCTACAGAATTCATGAGAAAGAGGAGCAATCCAATCCCCGAAGTGAAGGTAACTTGAATCGAGATCTCTAAATCATTGCAGTGGACAATAACGTTAATGCCGTGGATGGTTATGTTTATCCCAGTAATCGTACAAAACATGACAAGGAATTCACAGGTGTGAGATCCAGGTCTCCCCTAATGTGGCCACTGTGGCGAATATGTTCGAACCTGGAATGATGTAGGTCATAATAATGGGCCCCATTAAAAGTCTACACCCACAGGCCCAAAGCGCAGTAGACTTGTAGTAGACTATAGTAGTTGCTTTAGTTGTTTTATTGATATTTGGCAAGTCCAGTTGTATTTAATTTAGGACTTCTTATTTGTTTAGAATTAGTTGTTTCCTTTATTAGATGATGTTTTAGTTATAAATAAGGATGTAATCTCTTCAAGAGAGATAGACTTTCATATTGAATAAAGCTTTGGAATTGGTTCTCAGTTGAGAGAATTTATTTGTCTTTGGTGAGGCACCTAGACAACTTATCCCTAAACCTTTTGGCTTGGATATTAGTCCGTTGGCTAATCTTCTTCCCCTACGCTGCTTCAATTGGCATCAGAGACGAAGATCCAATCTCGGACCGCCGTCTGATCGCCAATTCGAGGTAACCGTTCGTCAACCGGTTTCTCCTCATGCCGCTACCGGTGCAGAAGAAGGTGGTCCTATTCTTATTATACGTCGGCTTCTCCTCACCAATGAACAAGAAGAAGCTGATTGGCGATGTACTTCAATCATCAGGACACGCGTGAGATGCAAAGGTAAGTTATGCAATTTAATTGTTGATGGAGGAAGTGCTACGAATGTTGTTTCACAGGAAGTGATCACTAAGCTCAATTTGCCTTGATTTAAGTCCATTACCAGTTGACTGTCGATCTAGTCCGGATGCTGAACAGTTTGCCCAACATATGAAAGATGTTCATGACGAAGTTCACCGGCAAATCGCTACAAGTAATGAAGCATATAAAAGGCACGCGGATTCTCACAAACGCCATGTTGAGTTTACCGAAGGTGATCTGATAATGGTTCGTTTGAAGCCTGAACGATTTCCTGCAGGTAGATACAAGAAGCTACATCCACGAAGTACAGGTCCTTTCAAGATTTTAAAGAAAATCAGTTCCAATGCATATGTTCTCAACCTTCCTGCAGACATGAATATCAGCTCCACGTTTAATGTTGAAGATTTGACATTATATCATGGGCACCACAATGATGAATCCTTTGAAGAACAAGCACTTCGCATTCCTCTTCATCAATTCCCTCCAGACGAAATTGAAGGTGTTTTTGATGACCAAATCATTTCAACCAAGAATGGAGGATTTCACAAGTTTCTTGTT
This sequence comes from Sextonia rubra, assembly GCA_037013555.1. NCBI lineage: Eukaryota > Viridiplantae > Streptophyta > Magnoliopsida > Laurales > Lauraceae > Sextonia > Sextonia rubra. Next base: position 47,942,503 of record JASUAD010000006.1, on the reverse strand, counting down.
AAGTGGAGAGGCAAACCATTTTCTGAAGCTACCTAGATTACGGCTACAGATTTTCAAAAGATCAATTCAGATTTATATGAGTAGTACCAAGCTAGCAACGCGCCAGAGTCAAGTTTTTCCAAGCAGGGGAGAGCTGATGCAGGCCATAATAATGGGCCCCGTTTAAAAGTCTACACCCGCAGGCCCAAAGCACAGTAGACTTGTAGTAGACTATAGTAGTTGCTTTAGTTGTTTTATTGATATTTGGCAAGTCCAGTTGTATTTAATTTAGGACTTCTTGTTTATTTAGAATTAGTTGTTTCCTTTCTTAGATGATGTTTTAGTTATAAATAAGGATGTAATCTCTTCAAGAGAGATAGACTTTCATATTGAATAAAGCTTTGGAATTGGTTCTCAGTTGAGAGAGTTTATTTGTCTTTGGTGAGGCACTTAGACAACTTATCCCTAAACCTTTTGGCTTAGAGATTAGCCCGTTGGCTAATCTTCTTCCCCTGCGCTGCTTCATGGAACTTCGAAACACCACTGCTCATAAAGTTGGTCCACACATTTACACTCAATGTAGAGGGCGAATATCTTTTCACTGTCCATTTTCTGTGCACATGTGTTCTGCATTACGAATGCAATCGGCCTCTTTAGGCAATGACATATTAATCGGGGGACTGGGACCCGCTTGATGACAAGTTTGAGAACTCATACATGTGGAATTACTGGGTTTGTTATATCTGTTCATTACGATTTGATTTAGCCTTCATTTTTGCTACAATGCAAGTCAAGCAACTGAAAAACACAAGATTCCAACCCTGCTTGATGAAGTATTGAGCTTCATGATCATCCATTTGATAGAGTTTTAATGTTAATGAAGTTATTGGAGACTGCCACTGTATTGCTCATAGAGTATTTTCTGGGGTTTTGAGATCTGATGTCACGTGTGCAACATGTGGGTTCACATCCACAACTTGTGATCCATGTGTCTACCTATCTCTCGACTTGGAACTGGTAGTGGCTTAGAAGCAAGCAGGCTCAGGAAAGTCGGCCAAAACAAGTGAAGATCTCAGAATCTATACTCTTATGGGTTCCTTGGACCTCTTCACAAGGTTTGAAAAGTTGCGTCTGAACAGTCATGCAGTATTCATTGAAGCAGATGTCAATCAGAGAGCTTCCATTGGTCTTCCATTTCTATATAAAGAGATTTCAACATTCCTTGATTAAAAAACTGTCAAAAAAGATTGACCAACATTTGCAGTTTCTTTTTTCATTAGACATTATGACATTTTTATCCTCTTCTATTATACGGAGGAGGTTTGGTAACAGGATTTTTGCTTTCGAAGGTGACGAATTAGACATTTCTTTAGAATTGTCTTCATAATTCAAGCTATTTGCTGTGGTTTCCCATATTGGAAAGCTAGAATAGGGCCATGACTTACCTTCGTCTAATGAATCAGTGGTATATGTGTGATGATGCATGGATCACCGAAGCAAGTGAAAGGGTTGTACGCGCTTCACAAGGCTACATGATGTATTACATGCAGAAGGTGCTTTATCATAAAGCAAGCAATGATTTGACTTACCTCCCATGGTCTTCACGAGAGAAAAACGATGTCTATTCCAACTTCTACATGCTGCTTAAGAGAAAATGACTGGATCTGATAAATAAGTATCTGATAAATTTGTATCTTCCATGATGTTATACAAGGGAAGGGGAAAAAAAGAAAGAAAAGATAATCTCAGTTAGAAAAGATAATCTCAGTTAAAGGGATGATAAGGAGCTATGTAAAAGTCCATTTTCAGATGCCGATATTACAAACAGGGTGACAAATGGAGCTTCAAGCTACAACATGAAGAGCAGATCCTTTGAAGTTGTCCGTTATACACACATGGGGGAATTAAATGCTACATGACTTTCAGATCTATTTGGGTACAGGTTTTGTTGGTCAGTAACAATTAGTGATTTCTATGATTGTAATTGTTACCAATTTCTGTGCTACGATTATAATGATAATTTCCAAGGAACCATCAAATATTCCTTTGTAGGAGATAACAGGATTTTTTCAGGCTGAGGAACTCGTATAATATACATTTAACTGCATTACCTAGGTATGGCAAAATCAGCAAAAGTTTGGTTGCTCATAGGATTTTTTATCTTGGAATGTGCCTCCGAAGATTAGGATCCAGCTCAATGCTTACAAAGGTACTTGTCAAAGTTCTATGATGATGAGAGTGCTATTTTGCAAAACCTTCAAGTTTTAGAGAGGGTTGAACAGTGACTGATTTAGAACCAATTGTTTCATCTTCAAAACATGTTATGTTATTAAGTAAGTATGCAGTGATGCTTATTTTTGGTGAATGATCAGCTGAAATCCCACTTCTGTTGCAGTATGTTAAGTCTGGCAATAAATATAATGCGTAAAAAATAAGCAGTCCGGACTCGTTGAAGAAACAAAGGTAGTACGAATACGATGGACTCATCACTTCCTCCTTCACAAAGGCTGTGGTCAAATACCATCTGGATGCCCGCGGCCGCCACCATATATTGCTTACAAGATCGAGATGCTTTAGAAGACTGATTAAGTTCAGTGTAGCCAATTTATGAAGCATGTTCAGGTCTTACCCCCCTCACAGAAATTAATCTCACAACATGAAGAAAGATTTTGTTAGACCTCACTGTAGGTAAGATGCTACTATTAAAAGATTTTGCATACCACACTGGTTGTAATTCTTTTCTCTTACTTCACAAGTGCTTTCTCGCTTCTTGGAAGCACTTAGGGGCACGTTGCTTTACCATTTCCACTTTCCGTCTTAACTATATTGGTCCTGTGCAAGTTAGATTGGGTGGGGTTCACATGGGTTGTCTAGAGGTTTACTATGTATTAGGTTAAACCAACCCATCAAAGGGCTGTTTATAGCTCAGTCTGGGCGGCCCTGTTTAGGGTTATTCAGCACCAAACATGTTGATTTCCATCAATTCACAGTGATCAATACACTAGTATAAAATAAACATGTTGATTTCCATCAGTACACAGTCATCAAATACACTAGTAGTATAAAATAAACATTTTGATTTCCATCAGTACAGTGGTATAACTATCCACAACATCACACCACTTTACAGCCAAGAGATCAACAACTAAACAAAAACACAATTAATAATACTATTATGAAAAATATATGCTAAAGGTTTCTTCTTTCTTACAGACTCTATACATTACTTTGTACACTGCAATCAAAAGTCTAGAAAATAAGCGTCTAAAATAGTTGTAAAAATCTTTAAGCAAGACTCCACCAAACACCTGAGATCATCATCACCATCATCATCATCATCATCAAAATCTTATCCTAACCATATTGGAGTCAACTACATGAATTATGTTTCTCCATTTCATTTTAAATATTTTTATTTCAGAATTCATATTTGGGTTGTGGCAAAATTTTACGTTGGCTGTTAACCTACCTAACGCAACTCTCCTCCTTTATCCGGGCTTAGGACTGGTAGCAAAAACTGGCGGAGTTCCACCAAACACCTGAGATGAAAAGAAAAAAAAATGATTTTCTTTAGTTCTAAGGTAAGAAAAAAAAATGATAAATCTCAATAATAAGAACCACATGAAGACATGAAAACACTAACTGTTTTCACATTCTGCGAAAGGTCTATTCTATGAGATAACATATTCCTGACTGCCCATAAGAGGTCCATACTGTAATGGTTTTTGTAGTTTGGTTTAATTTCACTTGCACCTGCACCTGCACCTGCAGGTGAACTTGAGCAACGCCAGTAAAAAAGGATCCCTATCTCCCATCCAATCCATAAGAAAAGCTTCTGGTTGAATCTTAACCAAGCTAGACTTCACATGCCCCTTGGTTGCCTTTTGTTTTCCCTTTACCAATCATGAACATCATGAAGTTTGCTTTCTTCTTAGAGTCTCAAAAAGACAGGTGTCTAAATAGATCTTTTGCCATTAACCTGCAATAAATAAGTTAAATCTATCATAGTTAAAATGTCAAAAGAAATTGGCAAAATACCAAAATAGATAAAAGTCTCATTACTTTTTTCCATTATAGGTTCAAATAAAAGTGAAAACATATCTAAAGCTTCATGCGAGGAACCTAGTACATTTTTATTCCCATTGTTCTAGATGATATTTTTCGTTCTCTCCTAACCCAAACCAAATAAATGGTGTCCTTCGCTGACACAGAAATATATCACACAACCTAATCTGAACAAATTTTTGCAGCTCCATAGGTTGTATGTTTCCCTCACTCTAACCACCACTTTCATAACCTAAAGTTATGAGGGACATGGTGAAGTTAAAAGATTATTGTTAAATTATTCAATATACTCAAAAAACAAAATTTTGAAAATATAGTAGGTAGCACACACCAATATCATTGCCTACATCTTCATGCCTTGAAACACGTAATTTGGAAATTTTAGTGCATATCAAGTTCTCAAATGATATAAGTACATTTTTGGGTATTAAATCCCCATGTACCTCCCTGTTCTCATGTAAATAGGCTACACCCAATAAAATATCCCTGCATGAAAACAAAAATGAATGGCATCGTATGAAAATGAGAAATAGCACCAACTTGAGGCCCCATTCAACAACATATATTAATAAAGTAATGATGGTCTATCCCTCTAATAGGAATGTAGGTGCTACCAAATTTTAAGATCTATGGACATTTTTCAATATATACACCTGAAATTTGGCCATAAACTTATGACAGAAATTAGATATAAAAGAACTGGGAAAGGCTACTCATACTGACCTTATTATCATCATCAATTCTTCGGAAAGACAACCAACGGTATTCTAGAATTGAAACTTCATCTTTTGTAGTTCAGGGTTGGTGATCTTTTGCGCTCCTCCATATAACAGAATTATCTCATCCAAATCGCACATGCATCTCTCCATGACAAGATATATATAATCTTCATCTTCTTCTATATCAAAACATTTTACGATATTAGTATTTGACTTTAATGAAAATTTGACCTTTGAAGATGCAACATAATTTTCTTTAACCAGTCTTTTGACCGCAACATGTGTGCGGGTCATGTAAAGACCTTCAAAGATGAGGTTACCGTTTGATCCCTTGCATATTTCCTATATTTTTTTTGCTGAAAATATCCACGACCTGTATTATGGTGCTCCACAGTAGATACGACAGTGTCCTTTAAGTTCTGATTAATTGATCATTACCAAATATATCTCCTCTTTCTCAACCTTGTTATCTACTAATGATTCTGCACCCTCATCCAAGTCATCTAATAATAATTTTGCAGCCTCATCCAAGTCAGCCACCAATGATTCTGCACAATCATCCACTGGTATCTCATTCAATACATCCTTCACACGTGTTTCATTTCTTGGCCCTTTAATTCTTGTTTCATTTCTTGGCCCTTCATTCTTTCTCTTTTTCTTCGCCTTTTTGTGAAGCTTTTCTTTTTCGTTGGTACCAGAACGACGAAGATAAATAGCAGCTGCTATTGCAACTATTGAACCAAATATAACTATGATCAAAATAAATTTCATATAACCATGCACAAAAAACCTATTACAAACAAAAATCCAATTAAAAAAAAAAAAAAGCAATGCTACCACAAGAAAGCCAAACTAGTGTTTTTTGTGCCATTGCTCACATTCAAATTCTATCATTAATAAACTATAAAAGAAATGCACAAAATGAGCTAATCCCGGCACCCGAAAACGTAAATCTTTCATTTCCATGATATAAATGAGCAAACACCAAACGGAGAGCTCTAATCTAAAGAATAAAGAAACCCCAACAAATCTGCTTCTGTTTGAGGTTTTTTTGGGGACGCCTTGTTGTGAGCTAAGCTTGAAGGCGTAAGCAAGCCACAAATGCTTCTAACAACAGCAGGAAAGTTGAATTCCAGCTTGATTTCTTGCACAAATCTGGATGATTTGGGTTGAAAACACTAAGTACTTGTCTAATCCAAGACAACTTGTCTTGGATACAATGTGGAGTTGTTTATTTGGTACCCAAGATCAGAGGAATTGGTTTAAGCCCCGAAATCCACGAGCTCAGTGCCGACAAAAATAGGGGTTTATGTGATGGTGGACCCAAGCCACTTGGGTCCTAGACCACAGGGCTTGCCCATGACTTTCCTATCAAAAAAAGTGGGTCAGATCATCCATCAGGTGGGCCAAATGGGCCCCACAACCCATCTTGTGCAAGGTGTCTTTAACGTCCAGATCTGAGAAAAACAACATTTCTGAATTCATTTCTAGCTATTCTTTGATTGGATTATGTTGACATCACTACCTTACCATCTTAGTTATACTAAGGAATGGACTATCAAGGATACCACAGCTGGAAGTAGAGATTGTAAGCACCAAATGTGAAGAACCATGGTCGACAATGAAAGAGATGGCACGGTACCATGAATGGACTTGCACAGGACAATCAATGGGAATATTAACAGACATCCTTATTGACACTGAATAATAAATGAACAGAGACTAAGGTGGCTGAAATGGTGATCTAAGCACAAAAGTACACTAAAAACGTTAAACAATGCACACAGATGAACAAAAACAGCTATTAGTTTGAGCACAATATCATAATCGGGGTGTTGACAGTCTATTGAAAAGAATAGTAACTGCAACCATTTTGAATAATCTTCATACATAGCAAACCATTAAACATATATAATAAGCTGAAACCTTGAAATCTGTAACAAGATGATGCAGAACAATAAGAAACAACATAATACCACAAATAAACTACCGAAAAAATTATTGTATAGTAAAAAATAATTTCACACCAATCTGGTCATGGAAGGAAAAAGAGAAGATAGCTCACATGCATTCCAGGGATGCTCCTCCTTCAAAACGCCTGGCCCATAACAAAAAACTGATGATGAATAATAAATACCATTCAAAGCATGTTCAATACGAATCAAGGGTGTGGAAATCTCTTGGGGTCAGGTGTAGAGCAATGAGTAGAGAGAGTGAAGAAAGGGAAGGGAAAGACAAGTGCGTGCAGAGCAGAGAAAAGAGAGACAAGTGCATGAAGAGCAAATAGAACATCAACAAAGCAGAGCAAAGGGGCAGAGAAAACAATATGAAGGAGCGACAAGGGACGCTGATGTAGATCATTTGTATACTATAGTTCAATGCTGAGGCCTAGGTCCAACCCGCAACCTGCATCCAACTCGCTTTTAAAATACGTCCACCAACTTCTAATTAGCACAACACTAGCTGTCCCTCGTGCGATGCACAAACAAGTTTACAAAGGGTCATTTTTTGTATATGGATTTATGTGTGACGATATAATTTAGAAATATTCTTTTATTCTTATTTTCTTAATTTTAGTTATTAAGTTTCTAATTTTGATTAAAATATTATAATTAGGATTGCTTTTATTACTGGATTAATTTTCTTAGCTCTTAAGTTTTTTTTATTTTTTTAATCACTTTTAGTTAAGAATAAACTAAACTACGCGAGGTAACAATTGAATCCTTGTGCGATTTGGGCCGTTGATTTGTAAAACCAACACAATGTACACATGTCCACGACCCACCCAATCAGCAAACAGGGCGGGTTTGAAGCCATCTGCCATGTTGGCATGTGTGGTAACCAATGGGCCACTCAGTTGGGTTACTCCAAGGACCAATCAAATTAATATAATTAAAATCGCTATAAATAAACAAAGTCAAACCATGAGGATCTCTTTCCCAATTCTTTGAAACTTGTGTTTTAGTCCATTGGTTTTGAGGAAAGGAAATCTCATTGTTAATCGGGTGGAATTTAATTGTGTAAAGACAACTTTAATCCTACAGTGAATTTCGATGTGATCTCAGTGGCATTTTCGTGAACTTCAATCTGAGCTATAGATGGTTTTGATCCAACAGTATACCTATATGAGAAGTAGGCCCTGAAGTTCAGATTTTTCTTCAATGGAAGCATTACTATATATCGCATTTTGCTTATTAAAAAAAGAAAGAAATGGATTAGAGATGAAAATAAAAAAGAAAAACAAAAATAAAAAAATGCATGAGAAATGAGAACAATCCCATGTAGAAATTAATAGCTAATTTATTCTATGTGGGGCACACTTCTTCATGGTGAAACCGGCTCACATATCACATGGAATCCCATATGTAAAGAGTTATTTCATAATTTCACCCCAATTGGAGTTTCATTGGTAGTTGGATTGATTATGTGCGCAAAACATTTCTGTGTTGTGACAGTGCTATGAAAGTGAAGGGTATATAATGTGATATTGAAATGATGCGTGGGGGAAGAGAAAAAATCTGTTGAGGATGCCAGACTATTTTTAGGAGAAAGTTGCTGAATGGAGATAGTGAAGGTGGGCTGGATAAAGATGGTGGATGGAAACGGTGAAGGTGTGTTGGTGGTAATAGGCAGAGAGAGAAAGAGAGAGAGAGAGATGGGTAGAGGTGGTAAGTTATTTAGGAAGTAATTATTTACATAGAGAGGGAGTGATGTGCAGTGGGTAGTTATTTGGATGGAGGAAAAATAGGGGAATAGAGAGAGGAGAGAAGGGTGGGCTAGCCACTTATTTTCTTTTTCGCCCCCCTAAAAATCTATTAAAAAAGCATTAGGGTTTTGGCTTCCTGTGGCTCACTCACGTACAACCACAGTCCAATAGATATATAGATTTCATTCTTGAAAACCCATCTTCTAAGCACAAACTCCAAAATGCCTTTCCAAGCCCTAATTTCCTCTCCAGAAGCCTTAGAAGTCAGCTTTTCGTAGAAAAAGATTCCAGGAAATTGGATGACAGAGAGGTCCTTCAAGAGCAGTGGATGGTGCGTGCAGACATCTCCTGGACATGCCATAGATGCCACATATGTATTCGTCGCTGAATTCAATGGAGAAGTTGCCTTATGGAGATTTGCTACATAGTGGCGAGAAGGAGAATGCGACGCACAACTTGTGTCAACTTTTTTTATTATTTGGATATATTTCACAAAATTCTCAAAATCCATGAAATTGAGATGATTATGATGAGTCTGAAAAGGTTAATGATTTGGAACATAAAATCGTGACTCATAGACTTATTGGTTGGATTTCTTATATACAGTCTTTCACAAATTACTCAAAAATTCACAAACAGTGATAATCATATTCAGCTAATCAAAATAGTGCAAACAGACCCATTAGGTGGGATGTGGTTACCATACAATGCTCATTTAGATTAGATTACCTTTTTGACACATTTGAAAAATATGGCCCCCACTAGTCAGACCTAAATCCTGATGACGAATGAGTGAATATTTGGTTTCCAACATGACTTTGCTTCTCAATTTTTAAGCTTACAATGGAATGTGATTCAAATAATGACATCATTTTTAAGCCTGATTTTTTACTCAAATTGAAGCCCAATTAGATTCAAATACAAACTTCATTTTTATTAATATAATGCAACTTATATTAAATTTGATTTGAATATTAGACACAAATCTAATTTTATTTATCTAAGTACTTTGGAAATTGGAACTATATATAATTGGACCCTACTGATTAAGACCATTCTTTTGACAAATTTCTTTATTTTATCTAGCTATATGATGGTCGCCTTGTTTTCATTCATTTTAAAAGAAGAGCTTTGTTTCAGAAGGATAAAAGAACGAGAATAGAGAACTTGATATAGTGTTAGCTCTTTATCTCATATGGTGTTATAAAAACTATTATGATTTTTTCAATAGCCCTTAAAGCTCATCAGATACATATCAATTTGGCCGCTACTAAAACTCAATTTTCAAGCTATCATTTTAAAAAAAATTATTTTTTCAAGCCCCCCTCAAACTAAAATCCTGGGCCTACGACTGGGTGGGCCACCTTAAAAACGATGATCTTGTATTCATCCAAGTGTCGGCAGCATTTCCTACTTAGCATGAAATTGAGACAAGATTTGTGAATGGCATGAGATGGATCATGGAGACCGGCTTGACGGCGAAGATGTGTTAGGCAAAAGAAGAGTACTCAAATAAGGCATAAATAGAGATAATAGCTGGCATAAGGGAGGCAGATGGAGATACAAGATGAGAGAAGAAGAGATTTTCTTTAGCCCTTTCTTTATCATCATCGTCCCCCTCTTCATTGGAAGCGAACATATCGGATACAAATGAAGTGTTGTATAAAGACATCTAAGTGAGAATAAATTCTAAGTAAAAAAAATATGTAGAAGTTGCTAAGTAATTCAGTTTAAAATCTATTGTATTCTTTAGAAATTGCCATAAAAAATATTACAAATTTTTTTCTATATATAAAGCTCAATTAAAACCGAACAACCTTTCTCATTAAAGGCTAAAATTATCTTCGCATTGGAGAAGGATTGTCAATTTGGCCCACCCTTTGACAAGGGGGGACCCTCTAAAGCACGCAAAAGCAATGTTTTTTTTTCTCTCCTCTTGCTTTAAAGCTGAACTAGCAAACCATGCCCGCACTTAGCACGGGCAATATATAATTTATAATATAAAAATTATAAATAATATCAAATAATATTTAATGTAAATCATATCAAAGCACGGCCCCCATCTATTATATGGGCCTAGCTAAAAAGTCCAAGACCGATCCAAGTACTCTAAATCTAGGCTAAAGCGGGCTGGGCAAATACAGGCACACGCTATAAATGTATCATGTCGGATTCTACTTTCTTAAAATGATTAATAAGTTAATATAATAAATTTGCAGTATTAGAAGTTTAGATAAGAATAGATTCATTCATAAGTTGCTTAAGAATTTAAGATAAGAGATTTGCATCATTATAGGTTTAGATAATGAAATGGTTCCTAGAATTTCGCTCCAATTCAAAATGGGCAATATATAATTTAGAATATTAACAAGTATAAAAATAATAAATAATATTTAGTCTAAATTATCTCCAACCACAGCATGGCCTGTCTATTATATGGGCCCAACTAAATAATCCAAGACTTGTCCAAGTGCTCAAAATTAAACGCAAAGCTCAGGGTAAAGCGGGCTAGGCCAGATATGGCCTCAGACTGTAAATGTATGTAGATGTATGATGCCATACTCCACTTTCATAAAATGATTAACAGTTTAAGATAAAAAAATTTGCTTTATTAGAAGTTTAGATAAGAATAGATTCTTTCATAAATTGAATAATAGTTTAATATAAGAGATTTGCATCATTAGAAATTTAGTTAAAGATAAGTTCATAAAACTTCTGATGTAGTCTAGGCCCCAGCAGCCCCTCTTCAACTTAGATTAGGATTATTATTAGTAGAGTTTTAATTAAATTGTTATTAGGAAAGTTTCCATTAATAGCCTAGGGTTTTCTTACACATTAAGTTTGCTTTTACTATATATATGGCATTGTAGAGAAGAAATTCTCAGATTTGGTTGATTAATAGATTTGGGTTTTCCCAGAGAGGTGCGTCCTCGTGTGTGTTGAAGTTTTTGTGACCGTTCGAAGTGTCATTGGACACGTGCTTAGGCACCTCCACGCAGCCCTAACCCTTGCGCTGCATCAGATTGGTATTAGAGACGAACGATCTATACGATCTTCCGGCGTGATTACCTATATCCACCCTTCACCGATTCACCCCTGCCATCCATCCTTTCCATACAGTCCCATCGTCATCCCCAACCCTCCACTGCCATCCTAGACGATCCCAGACGACCCTCTTCCGTCCCAGACGAACCACCGGAACCCATCTCCCTGCCTCTTTCCCAAATCCCCAACCCTAACCTTACCGTCCCCACATCCCCAATATCCCACACCGAACCGAAACCCTAACCACACCTCTGTTAAAACCCTAAATCCGACACCCTTTGTCTACCCAGCTCTACCATCGAAACCCCGATCCCACACAATCCAGAGTCCCCAAAACCCTGTCCCGAAACCCTTTCCTATACATAACAGTCGGCCCCTTATCGGAAACCTTCCCTAGACTGCAGCGCACTGTACTGATCAGTCTACAAAACCCAACTTTCCTAAAATAGGCCCCGCTCAATCCACATCCTACCCCTAATTGTCGCTGCCTCCCTCCCTCTTCCTAACTTGTCCAAATCCCTCTTCCCCGCCTCTTCTCTGCTCTCGCCCTGCCTCGTCCTCCCTCTCTTTACTCACCATCGGGACAATCCCTTTGCCGGCACCAAACCCTATTCCTGCGCCGATCCCATCCGCTCTCGGCTCGGCCATCCCTTCCCCCTCGCCTTCTGTTTCAACCCTCGATCGCAGTCGTCCATACCCCCCAGCGCCATACAATTAAAAAAAAAGAAGCGAGAGAGAGAGAGAGAGAGAGCAGCCGGAGCGAGATTGCAGAGACGGAAGCCGAGAGACCACGTTCCTGGTTCCCTCCGCCGCGGCCTCCAGTCCTGCTCCCTGTCGTCATCAACAACAGCAGCAGCGACCTCCATCGTTTCCGTCGTTGCCCGCAGTCGCCGTTGCTAGCCTCTGCCTGACGCTGCTTGTCGCCATCTGCACCGGGACTCCCCTCCCCGCTGCTACCGCTTGCCGTCGTCGCCAGCCGAAACGCCATCGCTCTCCCCTGCTCTTGTATCTACCGAAACACACGAAGACCTGTTCTTATCTCCATCTTCCTGTCATGCAGAACGAGACAGTGCACAGTAAGTTTTGGGCCATGTTCAATCTGGGTACGCTTGGGCTGCTTTCAGGTGGGTCAGCCCATATACTAACTGGCCCACAAACGAAATTCTTCTTGAAAGTTTCTGCAAAAGTGTTCTGATTTCCAATCTGTCCTTCTGACGAGTAGATCTGCACATCAAGTCAGTCAAATTTCAATTTTGCATAAAAAAATGCCTCCAAAGAAGCAAGTGGATGCTGAATCTTCATTTTCTTCACTTGAAGATTTGGCTACTGCCATTAGAGAATTATCTGCAAAAGTTGATGGCATGTACACCACACTGCAACAATTGGATATTAAAGTGACAAATTTGGAAAATAATCACCGTGTACATCACCACCGTGAAGATGGTGCCCATATTCGGAATCCACAGGATCCACCAATCAATAATCCTGATCGAGACTTAGGGATTAAAATTGTGATTCCTGAATATGATGGAAAATTGCAGCCTGCAGAATTTATGGATTGGTTAGTGTGCGTGGAGAATATTTTCGCACATAAGCCAATGACTGAGCACCATAAAGTTACACTAATCGCCACTAGATTTCGTAATTATGCTGCAACTTGGTGGGCTGAATTGCAAATAAAACGAAGGAATCAAAACATGGACCCAGTTGATACATGGATTGATATGAAGAATATTTTGAAACAAAAATTCCTCCCTGTCAACTATGCAAGAGATCTACGGAGCTTTCAAAACTTGAATATCAAAGATCCAAAACAGTAATTGAATATTCTGAGGAATTTTTAACTCTGCAAGCTCGTTGTGGCTTGAATGAAGATGATGATGTGGTAGTTGATAGATTTTTCAATGGGTTGAGACTAGACATTCAGCATATCCTTGCCTTCTAATATTTTGATAATGTCGATGAACTCATCCAACATGCTATCAAGGCTAAAGGAATTGCAAATCATCAAGTACAAAAATCCAAATGGGTTTCTCCGAAGAATTCATCTATCCAAGAAGCTAAATCCAATGGACAGATTTTTGCTAGGACTGAAGGTCAAAATAAGATGGTTTGTTTTCATTGTCATCAGCACGGACATCGAGCAGCAGAATGTCCAAAGCGAATACATTTGATTGAGATTGACGGTGCTGATAACAATATCCAAGATGATACTAAGGGTACTGACACTGATCCTAAGGATATTGACAATCCCAAGGATATTGACACTGGAGAAATTGAATTCACCGATGCAGAGCCCCCGGATGATGCTCTTATTGTCCTCAAAGACACCTCACCAACTGATGAGCATAAGTGGTTGCGCAAAAATATTTTCCGTTCCGCAGGAATGATTCAGGGACAAAATTGCACAGTTGTTATTGACAGCGAAAGTTGTGAAAATCTCATCTCCCAAGCTCTTGTTGATCGCCTCCAATTGAAAGTTTATAAGCATAATCGTCCTTATTTTGTCAAGTGACTAATGAATGGTGATCAAGCGCATGTTCGACATACTTGCAAAGTTACTTTTGCTATTGGTGAGACTTACACAGATACAATCCAGTGTGATGTGCTACCTATGGATAGTGGTGATATCTTATTGGGCCGTCCTTGGATGTATGATAAAAATGGAACTCATGGTATGCGCGACAACACATATACGTTTATGCATGGCGGACAGCAAGTTACTCTTCATCCTAAAAAACCACAACCGCCCAAGAAGAATTCCTGGAAAGCTGCCACAAAGGAAGTCCTTCATGTTCAACACATTTACACTGACAATCCGAAGCAGAATCGAATTCGAGGACGAACTCTTCTTTCAACCCGGGGAGGATGATGCAGTCTAGGCCCCAGCAGCCCCTCTTCAACTTAGATTAGGATTATTATTAGTAGAGTTTTAATTAAATTGTTATTAGGAAAGTTTCCATTATTAGCCTAGGGTTTTCTTACACATTAAGTTTGCTTTTACTATATATATGGCATTGTAGAGAAGAAATTCTCAGATTTGGTTGATCAATAGATTTGGGTTTTCCCAAAGAGGTGCGTCCTCGTGTGTGTTGAAGTCTTTGCGATCGTTCGAAGTGTCGTTGGACACGTGCTTAAGCACCTCCACGCAGCCCTAGCCCTTGGGCTGCATCAACTTCTCTCCAATTCAAAAGCGGGATTGAGGCTCAATTTCTCAATTAATTGTGAAATTAGAGAGCTCAATTGCAAAATCGTATCATATACTGCTCATATAATAATTGAGAGCTTCTCCATTATCAAGAGCACTATATTAATTTTCATATAATTAAAAGCATGCAAAAGTTGAGAGATTTATGCATTAACTTCTCCATAATCATAGCAGTAGCCATGAAACATCTATCATGTTTGTAATGTTTGTAATAATTTCTACTATCTAAATGAAGATAAAAAAGCAAGACAGAGTCAAAGAAAGTGTTAGTAGTTGTCATCCATACAGTCAAACGTTATCATGCAAAGATAAAATGATAAAATAATAAATTGTTCCTTATCATTGTAATATATCACAATAAAAATAAAATAAAATTAAAGATAAGATGGATTGCAATTTATTAAGTAAACCACACACCTTTTCCTGTGCCACTTAGTGCATTGACTTTATCACTGTAAATTAGAAAAATGAATCAATACATAACTTCAAAAACTTACTCACAAAATGATAAACTCATGAAAGTAAGAGATGTTCTTAAATTTTCAAAGTTAAATTGAGCATGAAAAATCCCTTTCAAATATGGTATGGTGCATAGTGATATATATCATCAAGGTGCCTGCTTCAGTCCAAATGAGTGCTCATGGCATTAAAATATCACCCAGGACCAAAAATTTCAAGAATAATGACGGTACAAACCAAAGAGAGAGGTTTGTAAAAAGGGTAGAAACAACAGATCTAGTGGCTTCTAAAAAACAATGAAAGAAATAGAAAAGGGAGAAGGAGATGATGATAGCAGCAGCAGATCTGAAGAAAATGGAAAAAAAAAAAAACAACAAAACAACAGCAGCACCAACATATCTGAAGGAGAAGAACAAAGATAGAGATAAAATGGTAGTACTCAAAAGGAGGGAAAAACCTGAAAGTTGAGAATCCTTGGGAGAGAAACATACATTAAAAACTAAAACAATCCAAACCCTAACGTGTCTCTCAAAAATTAGAGCTTTCTCGGAAGGCACATCCCATATGCACCAAAAGGAACCCCTAAATTTTAATACCCATGAACATGAAATAAAATGTCAATGCAAAAAATGAGAAAATGCATTTGGGTCCATGAAAAGTAACGAGCATGAAAAGAGATGATGCAATAAGAATCCATTAAGTCTTTCAAATACTGGAAGCATGAGAAGAGATAATGCCTTGCATTTGGGACCTTCAAATATTAGCAATATGTGAAAGGAAATGCCTCAAAGAATGCATATTTTTTCTTGAATGGAATTGGGTCCTCCAAATATTAAAAGCATATAAATTATTATCTCGACACAAGGACATGTGACAGATTAGATAGTTAGAATCAGCCAAAGGCAGACTAAAAATCATCCAAGACAAACATGAAAACCCATTATTATAAATAACTTTAATGAGATGTGAAGTGGTTATCTTCATTTAGAACCTGCCCTCGGACACAGAAGAAAGCACACAAACAAAATGGATATGAAGTAGAAAAGAAAATAATTGATCTTACCAGGTTTCATGCACTCCAAATCCGATTGACAAGTTTCGTAATCGAAATTTAAAAAAAAAAAAAAAAGCAGGCTTCATCGTTGCAAATCTCTCAACAAATACGCCCAACACCTTCAAAGATCTAAGCAGAACAATAGGAATAGAAAACCCTAACTTTAATCCAAAACAAAACAAAACCCTAACCCTAACCCTAACAGCTACTAAACCCTAGAAGATGCAGAGGGCCAAAGATAAATAGATGAAGGGAATTGCTAATGGCCCTCAAAAAGGGACTCTTCCCACTCAGTCATTAGAAAAAAAAATAAAAATAAAAATAAAAAAGAAACCTGCAAAATTACCCAAATGCCCCCACCTCTTCTCTCCCCACTCACCTTCCCCATCAACCCCCCCCCCCCCCCCCCCCCCGCCCCCCTCTCCTCTCTCCCCCCCTTCCCCACCTCCCCCTCCCTGCAACGATCCACAGCTACGGCGGAGGGGGACTACCCCTCTCCCTCTTCCTCTCCTCTGATCACCTACATAATGAAAATTTGAGAAACATCCACTTCGCCTCCCTTCATCAAATAAGAATGAACTTTACGTACTGCTTGGATTGGGAATCAATCATGAAAAAATGATAGTAAAATATCATATGACATGAATCCGTTGTTCATTACGATCGAGTCCACATCAATGGTTAGACAAGATAGTAAGATTGGTGAATTAACATTAAAGCCAGCCCATTTTAAAAGCCAACAAATAAATTATTAACCTTGAATAAGTAAATCAAGAAAAAGAAATCTCTATCAGAAAAGTCAAGATAAGTTCATCAACCAAAACATTGGAACTAATATAAGTACCATGTAAATACAAAAACTCAACAACAAAGATCCGTAAATATCATTTATGCTGCCAAATAAAAATTTAACATCAAAGAGCATTAACAACAGCGGTTGAAGACCTTGACTCCGGGCTGAGCAGCTCAAGAGACGCCATTTAAGAGAGGGTCGAGACGCCGCAGAAAACCCGAACCCTAACAGGAAGAGGGGTAGAGAGAGATGCTCTGGTCTGTTGAACAACTGAAACCCATGGGAGGGTTAGGGTTCAAGTAAAAGGGGCGGATGGGTGAGCTTATATATGGTTAGGGTGTAAGGACATGACCCACGGGAGGGTACAAGTGGGTGGGTCGGGTTCGAGTAGAATTTACCCGGGGGTTTTTGGGACCTGACGTAAAATATGTGGATTTAGCCTAACCCAACCAATAGAAGAGTTGCTCTAACCTTGCACCCCTGTGTGTCATGGATCCCATGAGATTTGCACCAATTCAAACGAACTTGACATTTAGATCCAAATAAAATAAAATTATGTATTTTGATAATATTGTCAAATTTGAGGGGTCATAGATTGAAGGGTAAGATGATTTGATTGAGTTAAAAGCATTATATAAAGGTATGGTTTCATGTGGATTTTTGAATCTCTCATGTCAGCCATGATTTGTAGGCCTCATGTGAGGTGGGACTTTTTCCTTTCATTGAAACCATGAGAGACTATATTGTAAGACTCATCTACGATCAATTGAACCCCCCTTACACCTAAAAATCTCTCATGATTTGCCAAAGAACTGGTCTTCATGGAAAACCACATCCCTACTTCTGATAAGTTTCCTTTTCTCTGGATCCCATAATCTGTAGCCAAACTCATCTCCACCATAGCCAAGAAAGATGCAACTCACTGCTTTATTGTCGAACTTGGAATGCTGCTCCTTTGGTATATGTACAAATGCTTTACACCCAAACACCTTCAAATGTGAATATGAAACATTTTTACCTGTCCATCTTCTCTCTGGAAGATCATAATTCAAACGAACTGAGAAAGATCTATTAATCAGATAAACGGCAGTCAGAACGGCTTCACCCCAGAATGACTTAGGCAACCGTACTAATCTTATCATGCATCTCATCTTCTTAAGAATAGTGTGGTTCATTCTCTCTACCACACTATTGTGCTGTGGAGTACCAGGAACTGTCTTTTCATGTAGAATGCCATGCTTCAAACAATAGCTTTTGAACTGATTGGATGTATACTCTCCTCCATTATCTGAACGGAGACACTTCAAGAGTTTACCTGTTTCTCTTTTAACCTTGACATGAAACTGTTGAAACACCTGGAACACTTGATCCTTTGATTTCAACGGATAAACCCAGACTTTCCTGGATGCATCATTGATGAACGTGACAAAAAACTTATTGTCACCCAATGATTCTACCTCTATGGGACCACAAACATCAGAATATACCAAATCCAACACATTTGATTTCAATTTTGATGTCGAAGAGAAAGCAACCTTATGCTGTTTACCATACAAACAATAATCACAAGGGTCAAGGGATGTACCTTTGGAGCAAGGAATTAAATCCTTCTTTGCCAACATCTGCAAGCCTTTCTCACTCATATGACCAAGCATCTTATGCCACAGATTCAGAGAGGAATTGTCTTGAATTGTATTCAATGTATCGTTGCATAGCTTTACTTGTGTTTTATAAAGAGTATTACCTGCTGTTCCTCTCGCACTAACAAGAGACCCTTCAGTGAGCTTCCATTTGCCATTTCCGAAGTAATTCTCATAACCTGCACAGTCCAATGCAGTCCCGGAAATCAGATTCAACCGCAGATCAGGAATATGTCGCACATCTTTCAAAGTCATTGTGCAACCAATATCGGTTTTAATGCAGACATCACCGATACCAACAATCTCTGAATGACTCGTGTTGCCCATCTTCACAGTACCAAAGTCACCTGCTTTGTACGTCGTGAACATCTCCCTGCAGGGAGTAGCATGGTAGGATGTTGTTGAGTCAACAACCCACTCAACCTGACCATCTGCAACACTTAAACACTGATCATCATCGCCGGCGAGCACCACTACTTCCTGTTCCAAAGTAGCTGTAGTGTTATCACTGTCATTCTTCTTCTAATTGTTGGAGCCTTTCTGTTCCTTCATGGCAAAACAATTTTTCCTGAAGTGGCCCATCTTGCCACAGAAAAAGCATTTTACAGACTTTTTTTTGCTCTGTGATTCACTGCTAGACTTAGACTGTGATTCACCTCTAGACTTGCCACGACCCTCCTTTGGTCCTCTACTCTTACTCCTCCCCCTGTTCTCAGTAACAAAGGCCTATGCATTATCTGTCCTTGCAGATTTCCTTCTAGTTTCTTCATTCTGTAGACTACTAGTAACTTGACTCATTGATAACACACCATCTGGAGTAGAATTGCTCAAGGAAACAACCAATGTCTCTCATGAATCTGGCAAAGAAATCAGAAGCAACAAAGCTTGCATTTCATCATCAAGGATCATCTTCATAGTGGCTAACTGATTTACCACACTTTGGAACTCATTGATGTGATCTTCGATCTGACCACCATCCTTGAATTTCATGTTCACAAGCTTTCTGATCAAGAAGGTTTTGTTCACTGAGGTCTTTTTATCATATATTGCTTTTAGCTTTTTCCAAAGGGTATTCGCATTGGTTTCATTAGACACGTGGTGAAATATACTGTTATTAACCCACTGTCTGATGTGACCAATCGCTTTTCTATGCAATTTGTTCCATTCGGCATCTTGCATATCTTTCAGTCAGACACTATCCCCCTCAACGGGATCATGGAGGTCTTTACAATAGAGAATATCCTCCATCTTCGGTTTCCAGATCAACCAATTGGAATGGTTGAGTTTAACCATGGTAGTGTTGATAGTATTGTTCTCCATCTTAATCAAATTAAGTAACAGGAAAAACAAACAACTAACACTGACCTCAACTCCTGCACCAAGCTGTAGATCTCGTCAACACGAGCACACTGGAAGAAACGGATCTGAAATCCGACTCCGGATGGCTCCGATATCGCAAAAACGGTTTTCTGTGCTCCCGATTTGGTCAAACTCCTTATTGACCGTCAAACAGCCAATCTTCTTCCACTAACACGTAGATCTGCTCGAAACGAGTCCGTAGGCGCAAACGGATCTTCGATCGGACTTCGGATGATCAAGATATTGCAGAAACAAATTTCTGCCGTCAATCTGGTCAACTCTGGCCATTGACCGTCTGTCCGATGACGTGGGCTGACGTCAGCCTGATGACATCACGCTGCTGACGTCTGTGCGGTGGCTGACGGGCTGGACCGGACTGCTACAGGGTTCAGGTCAATTCGACCCGAACCGGCCTGCATTGCTAACTGAACTGGGCTTGCACCGCGGGTTGGTTCGGACCCAACCCGAAACGTAACCCAACCTGAAAAGAGGCGCTGGGCTTATACTCCAAGGTGGGTCAGGTTTACTGACCCGACCCGACCCAAGACCCAGAAAAGTAGGTCGTTTTCAACCCAGTCTCTGTGTTCAACTGTAATAGTCGACTGCAACGTTGTAGTCGGGTCTTCCTCTCTGGCTCCGGCTTCCTGGGCCGGCGACGGCGGCGCGGGACCGGCTGCTGACGGCGACGTACCAGCGCTAAAGCACCGGATCCCATCAGAACTCCGCAGTTAAGCGTGCTTGGGGGAGAGTAGTACTAGGATGGGTGACTTCCTGGGAAGTCCTCGTGTTGCACCCCTTTAGTAGCCGACCCTAACATGGTTGGGATAAGGCTTTGATGATGATGATGATGATTTGCTATTCAAATGATTCCAACATGCCGCCTTATCTCCCGTTGAGCTCTCAGTCGATTACGATGGGAGCGTCGCAATCCATTAGGAGGGAGAGGGAGAGGATATGAGGGAGAGAGAAAAAAGAAGGAAGGGTGGAGTGGAGAGATAGAGAAGAATGGGGAAGGTGAGTGGGGAGAGAAGATATAGGGGCATTTTGGTCATTTTATAGGTTTCTTTATTTATTTATTTATTTAATGAGTGAGTGAGAAGATTCCCTTTTTTAGGGCCATTAGTAATTCTCATAGATGAAAAGAGAACTCGTTTGGAAATCCGGAAAATATAAAAATGATATAACGGCGGTGTTGAGGTGTTCCCCTACGAATGCTCTTACAGCCTTTTGGGGCCCACCTGGAGCACAGCAATTTGGAGGTGAGGTGTTGTAACACTCCGACCCAGCTTGACCTCGTTTAGCGGTTAGTTAATCTTGTTTTCGTTGCTAATCTTGTTTTGTTGTGTTTTGATTTTCGTTACGGGTCATGGATAGGTAGTTGGGTTGAGTTTGACCTGGATTAAGTAGACCAAGCCCTTTTTCGTAATTTTCGCTTTTCTAAGACATGGTCATTTTTGCATCATCTTGATGTCAACACGTGTCTTTCGTTGAGCTCGTTAACTTTCGTAACTACGTCATTTGCAACCGAGGTCGTGTGATTCGATTGGACCCGAGTTTGACTCAAACTGAAAATACACTTTTCACTTGGCCTTCATTTCAATTTGGACAACCCACTAACTTATATAAACTTCATCCATCGACCAAGGCATGTTCTTTCACTCGTTTTCTCTCTTTCTCTTCACTGTGCACGTGGAGTTCTCTCCCTTCTCTCTTGCATTCTCTTCTTCTTCACTTGAATTCCTCTTCTCCATCGATCAAGAGGAGGGTGGGTCTTGCATGTGAGGTGAGTAGGAAACTTTCCATTCTCTCATCTCTTCCCTCTAGTTCTTCTCCTTCTTGTTCTTATTGATGGGTTTATGTTGTGGATTTCCCTCCATCCCTCATGCATGCATGTTGTTTTGCTTTGTGTTAGATTGTGTTTGGGCTTGAGAACTACAATTGTGCAAGTGATCTCCAATTGAGGCAAGTATAACCATAGTTGTGAGAACCCATGTTGGTATGCTTTGATTTTGGCTAGCTCACATTAATGTGTATGGAAAACATGTGTTTACAGCCCATTGATACTCATTTGATTACTACTTGGTCTATCTCCCTTGATAAATGGAAAATTGGATGCTTCCCAGACATTCTGTACAGGTTGCAGGAAATTGAATTCGTACAGGTACGGCTAAGCCGTATAGCACTTACGGCTCACAAGCCAGAGAGGAGAAAAACCCAGTTTTCCTCTACGGCTAGGGCACGGCTAAGCCGTGGATTGCCTTACGGCTAAGCCGAAGCTCAGCCGTGGCCCAGCCGTAGATCAATACAGGGTGCATTTTCTGAAATAACTGAGAGTCAGCAACTGACCAACCTTCCACGGCCCAGCCACGGCTAAGCCGTAGACCACACACGGCTAAGCCGTAGCACACACACGGCTAAGCCGTATTCACTCTAGATTAATGAAAGAAAAATAAGGATAGGTGTAATGGAAAGACCGATATGGCCTTCATGATAGAATGTAGGACACCTAGACCTGCCCAACGGAATGTGATACATGCGTGAATGATCTCGAGGGCTGCGAATCATTCATGTTCGTTATCCGGATGTTAAGCACCTCCCCATGGGTGTTGGTTTAAGGGACTTCGTGCACCGCCCGATTCAAGGCAACACTAGACAAAGGTGTATCGAATAACTTAAAACTACATCATCATGCACGGTTAGAAACACCGGATAATTAGATTAGAATTGGTTTGTAACTTAAGATGATTCGATTCACATGATTTGTTGCATAACATATTGCATTCGACCATTGATCTCAACTCTCTAACATGATTACGTATGTTTCGTTACTTTCACATTGTGGTTTATTTACCCTGAGTATACATGTATGATGTGTTCAATCACGGATCTGCACGTATGATAAGTTGTCACGATCTACTCAGGATTTTCATCATTGACTCCATATAGTCAGGCACTACTTAGCCTCAGCCTTAGGATCCCGACGGGGTGAATTTGGTATAGTTTATGGACCTGCTGCAGTATGGATTTTGTCTTGGGGAACCGGACCCCAGGAAACCGAGACCCATTGTACCCTGGCCCGGACAATGGTGTTCTTTGCATGTTACAAGATCCCTCTTTTGGGAGCATATGGTAATGTAGTTGCCACTAGTTATGTACACAGCATGTATTCATTGATTCACTAAGCATATTTCTTCTTGCATGACAGCTTAGCATACGAAAATGCCTTCTTTAATCACATGATGTTCTTTATTCTGCTAGATACAGCGTGTGTTAACTTGCTATGGTTTATACTTTGCTGAACCGTCGTATTCACAGTTGTTTTTGGTGTTGCAGGCCCAGATCCCCCTGCCGAACCCCCGCAGGTCGGCCAGGCTCCAGATGAGACCCCCGGGGCCCCATCAGGCCTAGAGGAGTGGATGTGATCACTCCACGGGAGAGCGCTTATGGCATGCATCATTGGAGTCTTGTTTTGTGTGGATTTGCAGACTAGCATTTGGCATGGCATGTCATGATTGTACATATTCTTTTGGTCCTTTTTGTAAAACTTCATATGTAATTATGTCAGTCCTTTCTTGTATCCTCTTCTTGCATTGTTAGTTTTATGTTTCTGATATTTACAGCTTCCGCGTACTTGCTTGGCACGCGTGATTGTTCCCTTGTGCGTGTACATTTAGACTCGGTCTTCGTGTGCATGCACGGGAGTACGTGTGTCATTAGGTTTGGCTTTTGCTAACCCCCGAACCCTGGGCTCGGGTTGTGACAGGTGTCACTTATTCTATTTGACCGTTAGTATTATATACGAAAGAAGCTAATATGAAAGAGATAATCAGCCTCAATTAATTTTGACCATGGTAATTTACTTGGACTCTCTTCCTTTTAAAACATTTTTAGCTTGTAACGGTTCTCCACCATATCTCATCGTTGCTTGTAACCCAAACTCATTGTTTTATACAATTTATATAATATTTTATAAGAGAAACCGTTATTTCCATTTAAAGCATTTACATTTCATCCATCAGTTTCTGAAACACTAAAGCGGAATGGAAAATCACATGAATTTTTATCTAATTTCTATCTCTAACCTCATTTCCAAGCATTTCAATTGATCCTATTTGCATCTCACAATAATAAATAATTTAATCTCATCCATGTCTTTGCTTTTCCAATATTATCTTGATGGGCGAATTTAAGATCTACAAGTGTATCAAGGTAAGAATGACAAGATTTTGTTTCATGAAATTCTCGTTTCTCTAATCTTCCTCTCCTCTCTTGCATTTACATTCAATCTTCTTCATCATAAACAACAAGATTTTATTTAATGCCTTAAACTCGAGATCAAGCCTATGTTGTTGATGTTGAGCATGCTTTATTTTCTTTGTCTTGGAAGTCATTTGAACTCTTCTAATACCTTTAAAAATGGTATATATGAGGATTAAAGATCGTGGATTACCGTTTTATTGTTTGCATTCTATTTTGTATTTAAGTTGTTAGGTTGATTTTCTTTTTCTCCATTCATATGGTTCTCTCTGTTTAGTTGCTTTTTTAGTATTCTGATCGGTCTTTGAGAGAGGAAAGGAGAGCGTGAAGTTTTCGCTGTAGAATTTTTTTTGTCTTCATATCTCTAAAATCTTTTTAACTTTCAACATGTGGTACAGGACACTGTTAAAATTAGGATCCTCTTTCTTTGTATATCTCTTTCCTTGATTAGAATTATTATGTGTAGACTCACAATTGATGAAGAGTCAGCCTCCTTTTTCATATGCATCCAGATGTTGATACTGCTCCTCATGGTGAAGTTGCAAGCTCGACGTTTCATTGATCAATTCAAAAAGGGCTTAATTTAACTACTTTGATTTGGTGCCCCACATCCGTAGAACAAATCATAAAATTTTGTTTTACCATTTGAGGTCTTTTAAGGATTGTTTAGATTAGTAGTAACATGGAATTAAATTCCTACAAATTTATGTGAAAATGGATTTTAAAAATCTATATTAAAATTCACAGGAATTGCAGGCATTAAAATTATTTTCAACTATTTGAACACTTTTAAGGGCCGTTTGTTTACATGGTCTTCAATTCTAAGAAGTTACATATTAAAATGGATTCCAATACACATTTTCAAAATGACAAAATCATACAGAAAAATTATTGTTCATTGATATTCTTTTCAATAGGCTAATCATGTTATTGTTCAAAATCATTTAATGGGCTAATTATGTTATTAAATATCTTCTTACATGTTTTCTTGATTTGTTTTGGTGAAGTTTATATATGTAACGGTTGACTGAATTGGTTCGTAATGTTTATGATTCTATCTATACAATTCTTAGTACTAAAAAAAAATTAAAATAGTTTGATGGAATCACTTCGAATGTGGAAGTATCTTCATTGGACCTAGGCTTAATTGAGTCCACTTTTAGATTGTGTACTTGCATAAATGATCTAATGTCAATGTAAAGAAAAAAAAAACTAGTGGACCCCATTTCTAGGATCCAAGCCAATAAAAATGATTATTCATTTTTGCATATGAATTGTCAAAATTTTTACATTTTTTCAGTTGCACTCCTTATCTGATTATTCAATTGTTGAATACACTATTGACTCATGGGCTCATAGGAATATTGTCTATTTGCAAAACTTATCTAATGAAAGTGTATAAAAAATTATATTAAGTTGGATAACAATACTTAAACAATGAAAAAAATGTATGAGAATTATGTTTGAGAAGAATATTGTGTAAATATACAAACATATAAAAGAAATTAATGTTACTTAACACTTGAGAAAAGAGCATATAAAAAAAAGTTATAAGAATATAAGGTAATAGAGACTAAAGACTTATAGTAAAAATGAAAAATGATAATCTTGTGAAAAATAAAAAATAAAAATTCAAATATATCAAAGGGATCAATTAAAAAATGGAAGCATTTTTATTAGACTAAATGATTTATGGGCTTAACTTTTAGATTGTTCAATAATAAATATTATGTAATGTCAAATCTATTTCTATAGGATTTGTGAAAAGCTCACATTTTTGGAGTGAGGGAGGGAGAGAGAGAGAGAGAGAGTCGAAGGGGAAAAAAGGAATAACGAAAATGAAATGGATTCGAAAATTTAGATTGAAAATTTACATTGAATTTCTTTAAGTTAGAAGAAGATTTGTGTTACAAAGAGCATTTGTATCTATTGTAGGGTGGTTTTTTGTGTTACATCACTTTGTATGGAGAGGCAGGGAGTATATGAACAACTCCTTTAACTAATGAGATGTTCAAATGACTTCTTTTGTGTTTAATGACATTTTTGTTATTCTAACTCATTGGGTATTAAATTGAAATTGATTGTATATTAATTAGGTCAGAAACCAATTGCAGAAGGTCAAAATAAATTAGGAGGTCAAAACTAATTGTTTGATTTATGTAATTGAAATCAATTGGCTTCATTTTATATAATTGATTGCATATTCATTAAGTCAGAAACCAATTGAAGAAGGTCAAAATAAATTAGGCGTTATTTAATTTTTGGAATTAAAATTAATCAGCTTCATTATATTTAATAAGGGGAGGCGTATTTATGAGAAGTCCACCAGCTTGAGGGGCCCAGATAGGGCTTAGCCCATGGTTTAAGAATTCGTTTCACACTGAGATCAACTTGTTCTAGTTGACTCAACGTCAAGCATAAACTTGTTGGGTCAGGCACTCGGACCATTAAATGCATGTTCCAAAATGCATGGATGTTTATTTTTTAGATGTCACACAAATGGGTCCTACTCTACTAAGCTTCCATCCATGTGAGCCCCCATAGGGCCCCACCTTGATCCCCCCAACCTACCTTGTATGGTGATAGGGACTTGGATCATCTTGATAAATAACACACAAGTTTTCATGATCAATCCAAACGGGTGTATAGTCCATCAAGTAATCTAGTATATTTTGATGGGGTGTCAAACTTGGGATGATTGACTATCAAGGGAGATCCCTTTGTTATGGTATACTCGTATGGAACATAAGGTGGGCCCATTAAGTGCGGTGCTTATAACCTTCGGCAGAGGTTTCTCCCACACAAATACATTGTAATAGCTTTGTGGTTCAGTTGGTAAAAAGGTCAAACTGTTGTTCACCATGCGAGTCAGAATACTTTCGTTTTTAAAAGTTCTTTTATAAATAGGACATTGTGTTTCACAAAATTTAAGAAAAAACCCCTTTTATTTTGTGTTTTTATTAAAATTTACCCTTGTGATGTATAAAAACTAATGAGACCCTTCAATTTTTTGTTTTAAACCAATATATCCTCAAAAAATTCAAGTTACTTATCACTTGAGTTTAAGAAAGATAATTTTTCCCCTCAAACTATGAGGATTAAAAACCAAAAGCTAACATTATTCGAATGACTTGCTATTGTATATTCCTTGTCCACTTCCAAATAAGACCCTCAAACTTCTTTTATTATTACCAATATATAAATAAAAAAAACTAAAAATGATTGATCCCTTGAGTTAAAAAGATAGTTTACAACTTAAACATTAAGGACCTGATTCCAAAGGTAACGATCACCTGAATGATTTGATATTAGTTATTATCTAACCCACATCCAAGCCTTCTAATGACATGCTGTTTGTACCTGGCAGGGCCCACGCAGTGTAGCAAAAATATGGCCCAGCCTGATAGTCTGAACTGACTCATTTCTAATCCGCCTAACCTGACCCATTTAAAATATGTGCCGATCACTGGTTGGGTTTTACAAACCCGAAACGGGCTTACCAATGTGCCCCGTTGCTTTTCTCGTCCTGGGCTTTCCAAGGACATTAGCATTTAGGTGTATAGTAGACCTACATGCCAAGAGATTGATCCCTGTGTGGGACTATTACAGTTGGGTGTGCTATCGACATTTAGGGCCTTATTGTTTGCATTAAGATACGCAGGAACTGGATAAATAGGAATACACATTATAAACTTTACCAAAAAATCATTAAAGGGGTGAGAGATGAAGGACATGAGGCAAATCATAGGACATTCACTTGTGTATTGAATTATTAGGATGATGACTGGATAGTCATTTCCCATCTTCCGCTCATTTGTATTTCCACGAAAGGGAAATTATTTGATGGTTGTTTCTTTTTACTAAAACTTCACCTTTGATATTAATTGTTAACCGCTTATGGCTTCAAATCCTATTAACAAAGCTCCTATATATTCTTATGCAAACAAAGATGCCCTTAATAATATTTGTATATGTCCCATTTTTAAGACAATGTTTTGCATTACCCAAGATTAAGTATAATTGCATATTCTTACCTTTTTTGTTATTTTATTTTTTCTTAGGTGCTTATTGGATCGGCAGAGGGAGAAATTTATGACTAGTTTTGCAAGTCGATTCCCAAAACTCTTCATTGAAATTGTTGATGTTATGTACAAGTACTGTATTTTTTACTGGTTTTTTTCTGCAAAATTATTTTTATTATTTGTAAAAGTGAAATTTTCTGGCCATCAGCTGAAATTATTTGAGAAGTGAAGTTTGTCATGAAAGCAATTATCTTTACATTGATAGTAGTGAAGTTTATAATAGTATATATTATATATTATATGTATTCATTATAATATATATTAAGACTGATAATTGACTTAGGAGGGATTCAAATGGAGTAACAGAATTCATATAGTCTACCCCAACATGATCGGGACAAAGTTTTTTTTATCATTGTTTAATAGTTCATTATTGTTATATTAATTAAATGCTATAATTTTTATTGTTATATATCAAGTATTACATTAATATTATTATCATTTTGTTATATACCAAATAATATAGAAGTATATTGTGTAAAATGATCCTCTCAGTACAAGAAGCAGTAGGCACTGCGCTGTCACACCCCAATAGCAAAAGAGGGAGGCAATAGCAACTTGCGCACCAACTAGGAGCGTTTGATTAAGGGACAATCTGAACAATCAAAGTAGTGGCCCCCGTAAGACCGTTCTGACTGTGCAAATCTCAAACACTGTTTGATAGGATTCTAGTTTGCAAAAGGACCCAGTCAATTTCCGTTTCCACAATTTTTGTAGAGTAGTTTCACGGACTCCTAAAACTGCATTAGTAGAAAATCAAGTCTTGAGGTCCTATTTTCCTAGGAAAATGAAATAATTGCGTGACCAGATTCGAAATTAGGAGGGGACTGAATTTAGTTCCTAGTCAAATGAGATTACCAATACTGTGGCTGCTAGAGTGGCCGTCAGTTTTTCTTTTATAAGTGACACCTGCCAACTGACCTAGTACTAGATGGGCCACTTGTGATTGCTGGTGCACAGAGTCATCATCCATCTCAGAATAATCTAGGATTGGACAGCAGGATCTCATTGCAATGTGGGGCCCCAGAAAGAAACTAGTAGGGCTAGGAATGGTTTCCGATCTTAATGCCTCCACTTGTGTTGTAAAACTCGAAGTTAAAACAAGGTTTCATGGGAGAGAAAATAAAAAAGCTTACCTTACTTAAACGGTGTGTTGAGAAAAATAGCAAAATGACGGGATATTTTTTCATATTTTTCTTTGAATGGAATTACCCTTCTCGATGATATTATCAATCCAATTGACAATATCTTTAACTTGTCATTTTCTTCTTGCAACTTTTCTTTGGTTGACAATATCATCAACCTCATGCAACTTTTCTTCCTTTTTTTTTATTTTCTTCATTTTCAGTGGTTCCTATATCAAATTGTTTTAGGTTTGAAGTGGATGATGCTGACATTTGGCGGGAGATGAATATCAATTTCAAATGAATGAAGGGAAATCACAGGGAAGTGATGAATGCATCAAAGAAGGATTTGATAAGTCTTTTTTCAATCTATCCACTATTAAATTCATCCTAAAATTTAGCTCAAAGATTCCCGATTAATGAAACAAAAAATACTTTTTGGATCTAAAACTCTATACAAACAATACAATGCTTAGGAGAAAACCTCATATTTACTCTTCAAAGATTGCCCAACATGGGCTTCCCACATGTTGCTTACAAACATCAAAACCTATGAAATTTCTCCTAACAAATGACTTCAAACTCTAAATATTCGCAAAAGCGTTCCCAAGTTCATCTACCCCAACCTCTGCACTTCACCAAATACCTTGCACTGAAACTTTAGCTCACCAAAAACCTTGGACTCAAACTCTCAAAATGTCATGAGAAAAGGGTTGACAAATGTGTAGGAACTAAGCATGAGACCCGCACATCTAATTAAAGATTGCCACGTCCACTTAAGGAAGGCTATCGGGACACAAAATGCAATTATTTTCACAACCTTTCCATCACTTGGTCGAAGAAGATGGAGCATAATATTGTTTTTTGCAATGAAGGTTGACATACACGTCAATGATATTGTCAACTGGGTTGATTTTGTAAAAAAAAAAAAAAAAAAAAACAAAACACAAATAATCATCTCAACATTTTATGAATTTTCCTCATAAAACCATTTAATTACGGTTTAAGTTTAATTTCTTCATAAAAAAATCTAAAAACAATTAATGATATTATAAATAGGCCATCTTGCCCCATAAGAAAATAGTGGCTCTGCAACTAGTTACAATCTCATAAACTTTCAAATCTCTTTTTTGTGAGATTGGTTTTGTGTTGAAGGTCCCAACTATTATTTTGTGTGACAACATTGGGGAGAGATTTATCTTTCAAGCAACCCTTTTTTCACGAGCAAGCCAAACATGTTTTGGCGAAAAGTTTTTCCACAACATGTACTCTTTGTTTCTGTTGAGATGCACATTGTCACATGTGAGACCATCGAAGCATATGTTCAACATGAAAGGCTTCTAAGTTTGCCTCTTGACTAATGTCGCAAGAATTCATATTTTCCAAGATGTCTGGTCTCAAGCCTCTAATATAGCAACCCAAATAATGTGCCTCAGTCTCTTACAGTACGTAGATATCTTATAACTCTCGAAATTGGCGGATATATTCATCAACCGTTAATTCTTGCTTCAAATTCAAAAATTGCTTAACGTTGAATTCATTCGCAAAATACCAATTTCTATATTTGTATTG
Source organism: Sextonia rubra (assembly GCA_037013555.1). Lineage (NCBI taxonomy): Eukaryota > Viridiplantae > Streptophyta > Magnoliopsida > Laurales > Lauraceae > Sextonia > Sextonia rubra. The sequence continues at coordinate 47,911,441 of JASUAD010000006.1, read as the reverse complement.
ATACCCAAAAATTCTCATGATGATTTGGATGCAAAGAGAACAAGATTTAACTCAAAATCTGTATTCTTGGCTTGGCTTGGCCCCTTGTGGCCTGGGTCTAAATGTTTTTTATTTTTTATTTTTGAATGGTTTGGGTCGATCAAACCTAAATGTAGGCCCAAACAGAGTTAGGATCACCTGGGTTGGGTCAGGTATAATTTGCAGGTCCAACAAAGATGAGATGGGTTCAGGTTGGGTCTAGCTACAGGTTCAACAAAAATACCAAAATAAAAAGCAGTCTCATTTGGCACATGTGAGCGAAGCACATGATGGAGAGCTTTTTTTTTTTTTCCTTTTTTTTTCTCGATGGAGTACTGTACATAGGAACAAAAGGAGGGAAAAAAAATAAAGAACTGGAGGGAGTGGCTCTGATGGACTTGCTACTTGTCATGACCCAAATTCCAAGGCCCTGTCAGAATCTGAATTATAACGCATTGACATACAATTTACATACTTAAATCAAATGAACACATAAGGTACGAGCATCATTATATTAAAATTTGTCTTTCTATTACTCAGGCAAATTAAATGACCAAATAATTATATTCCCAGTGTCTAAACAATGACCATAATCAAATTCATTGTAATAATTAAATACTCAATACTATCTATTTCCTAAACTACTGAATATTGAGGTAACGCTCTCCTCAGCCACACATGCCAAACATTACGGGCTGATCTTCGCCATTCTCTGGTCCATCCGCAACTCGGTTATCTGAACAGAACAACCCAACATCAGTATAACATGGTGAATGAATTTGTACCTTAACATACAATCATTATTAACAAAATGACATCATTAGAAAATAGGATAGTAGTAAACAGTAAATAATTCAATCAATGAATGAATCTCACATCATGACACATTTCTGAACTACATCCTTTCACACTATCCACATCATTGTTCAACTTGATATATCACCCTTCTTGATATGCCACTCATGCATTTCCTTACTCGGTGTCCCACAGGACCCACTACTTTAGGACCTCAGTATCCTATCATTCACGTTACCAGATAGTATAAACAATTTCAAATCGAACCCAATGGTTCATCAATTTCACAAACATAATAAATCATACCGTGCTAGTAGTTCAGAGCATGATCATTCCCACTAAAATAAAGCACAACAGAATTCATAAATTAGAATATTTTCTTGTCTAATAATTATTACATGCTCGAGCCTCATATACTGGGACCAAACAATTGTTATCCATTACTTATCAATATAGGTAAATATAGATATATATATATATATATATATATATAACTGGCCATCCGTTTTTACTACATTTCAGAAGTTTTCATGGATGCATAGCCTAACTTATCCAAGCATGCAGTTTATGTATCGTTAAGTACCCTGAAAAGCAGACTTTATCCCTTACAATTAATTAAAAAATTGTGGAAGGGTTCTTCTGTAATTCCATTGATAACAGTAGGGCCTTTTTATAATTTTCCAACTTAATATATACTTCACAAGATTGAAATCCCTAAGAAATACTCATCATCAACAAAATCCAATCCTGTAACCATCTGCCTCACGCCCATGCCTGCACAGAACATCAGATGTAGGGCCATCCATGGCCCCATCCTCTAGAGTCCAACATGGCTGTGGTCGCCCGTGGATCTAGGTTCAGATCCATGGAATGGATCATCCATCAGATGGCCCACCTGGGCCCACAACTCCTGACAACAAAACAAGTCCCACACGAACTGTTCTGTTAAAATTTGGAATTCAGCCCTGGATTTCTTTTCTACAAGGAAAAATTTGTGTCGGAAAGGCTTCATTATTATTCCACTGTCATTGATTTGAAGATTTCAAACAGCATAAACTAGTCAGGTCATGGATTGGGTTCCCAATTTCTATCATATAGGGTCGTCAGTTGCTGTTTTACTCCTCTTTTATGAGAGAAGAATCGATTGATCATCTTAATAGACCTCTTGGAGATCACTAAAATCAATTGACAATGTCGATCATAGTTAATCATCCATTCCAGACACATAAACTTCATTACTCAGTCTACATAGTGCAACCACATCATCGACATCTACTGGAGTAAGTAATACAACTTCTGATGCTCTAATCATATCTATTATTAACTTGGTTTTCAATCATCGTACCCTTAAACAGAATATAAAATTGTAGGACACCTTTTGTAGACGTTCACAATATGTGGCCGAGAGGACATTCATCAACTGCTATACGGTTGGTCACCTTCTCCTTCTCCTTCTTTTTCTTCTCTTATGCTTCTTTCTCTCTCTGATTCTTCCATATGGCTTAGAAAAAAGTAACGTGAAATAGATAAGAGACTCCTAAGTTATATATATAATAGATCCCCACTTTCCCGATAAGAGCCATAAGCAAGACTCCCTTTTCCATCCAAAATTCACTTCCTTGGGGATGAAGGTGTCATGCAACTCTCTCCTCCCTTTGAAGACTAATCCATGTGCTATGGAATGGGTCCCATCACTTAATACATAATATTTAAATCAATACCTTGTCCCATAGTAACTAATTAGCAATAGAACCCACCATAAAAATCAATAGTTAGACATTTAAAAACACGGCCAAAATTCCCAAATTTTGGGTATTACACAACTGCTGCAAGAGGGTGATCCCAACACGACAATCATGAGCTTGCTGATCATGCTAACCAAGTACATTTATTCCCCTTCTTCTTCTATTTCTCTCTTTTCTTTTTTTTTTTTTTTCTTCTTTGGGTTGGGGATGCCGAGAGATATCAAAGGAAGGGTTTGGGGATCATGGAGGGTTCGTTTGGCTTGAGGGGTTTGGAATTTTTGTTCTAAGGTTTCGAAGGTGCTGAAATGGCTAGGTTTTGGCGGTGGGGTTAGAGGGGTTTTGATGGTCACAACACCTTGGAAGGGGCTGCTGGGGGTCTTCGGTAATGGTGGAGAAGATTAATAGTGAACAGTGGATAAAAGGATGAATTCCGAGAAAGACTATTTCCCTAGCAACCAGATCTGAGCTCTGATACCAATCTGACACAACCCCGGATATCCAATTGAGTGTAGAACAATTTTCCGAAGGATTGTTTGAATCCAAATATAGATTCCAGCCCCTAGGGCACAATAAAACTCACGATAATCACTATAGAGAGAAAACCCTATTTGAAACTTGAATTATCATTGAATAAGCATGTCCATTACAATGAAATACTCCTCCTTATACTGAAGTGACTATTTTTAAACTAGGAAAGACTATCTCTAAACAGTCATGGCTTACTAAAATAAATTAAGCAAGTACTAAATCCTATTAAGCAATTACTAAATATTAATCCAACATAAAAATAAGAAATAAACCTATTAATTAAAAACTATCTAATTAAGGATAGGGATTCCTGATCTTAAATAGATTATGGATCAAGTGGGGCCCATCAAAGTGGCCCATCAATGCTGGGCCCTATTTTGGATCTGGCCTGCATCAGAAAGGTGGGGACCCGCTCCTTTCTGCTTTGAGTTAATGTGGTTGTAGGAGAAGCAATTTGTTGAGCATATTAAAGTGTGGTGGGAGAACATCAAGGTTGATGGTTGCGCTGGGAAAAGAGTGATGCTTAACCTTAAAAAGTTGCAAGAGGTTGTTAAGGAGTGGGCTAAAAGTCACTTTGGGAATGTTAGGAGTGCCAAAAATGATGTCCTTGAAGAAATTAAGAGTCTAGATATTCCAGAGGAATCACATCCTTTGTGTGAGGAAGAGTTAACCAAGAGGACATCATTGAAAGTTGAATTTGAAAGGAAAGTGAGGAAAAAATCAAATGGAGGCAATGATCAAGATGCAAGTGGCACAAAAAAGGGGATAAGAATACCTAGAAGTGCTCATGGGTCGGGGCAGCTCAAGCCACTAGGCTTTTTTTTATGAAGTTAAGACCCAGTTAATAATTGGGCCGTGGTTGCATGAAGTGATAAAAAGCCCAAAGCTTGGCCTGGATCGGCCCATGTAAGGAATGCATATAATTTAATTAAATTAGTCCAAAAACTTGCTTGAATGCCCGCAAAATTAATATATAAAAAAAATGGGGCCCCGATTGATTAAATGGGCGTTCTTGAGCCTGACTTTTATGGCCCATTGTGGGCCTGGGTCAGGCCTGGGCCAATGGTTCTAAAGCCAGGTCGGGCCTGGATATGCCTTAGCCCGGGCTGGCCCATGAACACCGCTAAGGAAGGGCCACTCTAAGTTATGGTACGCAGGTGATTTTAAGAAACATGATGGGCTATTGGCCATATGGCCCACACCACACCTTTAAAATCAATCCTACACCACCCATTGAGATTAAAAGGCGAAAACCTAATAATCAAATTGGTAAAATCCCTCTATTGAAAATGTAAGATTGCATTTTTGTGAATGTTGAAAAGGGGTTTTCTTCGTTCTTTCAAATGTTTTGAGTTTTCCTTCAATTGCTACAATAAAGCCTGATTTTTAGAAATTTTTTCCTATACACGATATTCTTTTACCAACATTGCAGATGGCTCTCTTCTCACTCTAGTTTTTCCAACAAAATTAAAAATAAGGGTACGCTATAAAATTTAATTTAACTTTTTTGATTGACCATCATCCGCCCCACTCAAACAAAATTCCTAGGTACATCATTGCCCCTGAGAATACCAAGTATTTCATGGGATCGTTTCAGCAAGATTGAGAAAGAGACCTCTTTGATGGTTGGAGCCCCGAGGTTACCACATCTCGCAGGGGGGGGGGGGGGGTTCATTAACCACATCAAGTACTTCTTTGTTACCTATACGCTAGGGAAGACTGGGATAGACCCACCTTGTACAATTTGCAGTTTGATACCATTGGGGAATTTTGTTCACAAGCAACAAATAAAACTCATCTATGGAGTTTATCACTATGAACAAATAAATCAATTTGTTCAATTCAATAGAAAAAATACCAAATTGATTTTATTTGTTGCGTTTAACAAATTTTATTTGTTTTTCTTATCCACAGAAGATTTTATCTGTTGAATTTAATAAATTTTATCTATTTCGTATTCCATGTTTGCCTTTCTTATCCACACAAGATTTTATTTGTTGAGTTTAACAAAATTTATCTGTTGAGTTAAATAAAAAAAATACCAAACAGATAAAATCTTTTTTTTTCTTACGGAATTAAATATGTAACATAGATCTTGTTTTGAAGATCTCGAAAAAATGAATCCAAATATATAAATTTCTTTGCAAATGGATAAGTGTAGCGGAAATTAAAGTATTTTAAAGCTTGCAAAAAAAAAATGTTTAGTTCTTTAGTGTGAAACATTAGAAATAACAATAGAGGGTATTTTGGGAATAAAAAGTAATGAAAAAGGTTATAGGGACCTAAGGCTAAACAAAATATAAATGGTTGGACCTAATGAGTTAAGGAAAAAGAGCTTGGACCTAACCATGGATGTAAATTATATTAGTGACCGGCCTCTAAATATCCCAAAATAAAAAATAAAAAATAAAAAACTCACCACAAATTCATAGAATGATTTACCAATGCATGAGCCATACCAAATCAGGGTGTTTCTATTCCATTGTCCTTCCCATGCGTGCTGCTTCTTCTGGGCTCTTTGCAGACTTTATTTTCTCAACACATTCTCTGGCCAAAGGATCATTGACCCAACAAACTTGTGTGCCTACAAAAGACCATCAGAAAACAAGGTCTACAAAGTTACTTGCAGCATTCAAACTATCTGAAGAGTTAAAATGTTTGATAGATGATGACTTTATGCAAAAATAAGACAAGGTCAATGGATGGACAATCAGAAGCATCAAGCCTACAAGTAGGCAAAACTGGAGAATGAACCTGATAATAATGCTCCACAGTACGCCAGGTAACATAATTTCCATTTCCATCTGGCATACGCAGAGGGTGAGGAAAGCAGTTCGAAAATGCTCCATATGGGTCCCACGTCTTGTAAAAGAATAAGATTCTCACATCATAAGACTTCATAGATGGATCAATTGCTGATGTTTCATCCAAGGATGGGATTACGGGTGACATATCAGGAATAGGATGCAGATAGCCACTAATAAGCACATCCGGTCCAATCTGCAAAACAGTATGCCAGAGTTAGAGGCAGAAGAAATAAGAGGAAAATGATAAGAAATAAAATATGCATATTATTTATAATGGATCAAGTTGATCCCCTCAGTGGTACATTTTTTACTTCTAATAAATAATGATGGAAGTATCATTAGTCAAAGCTAGAAGGTGAGGAAATTATATAATCTTGCAATAAAAATAGTAGAAAGTGATCACCCCAGAGACAATGAGTAATAACATGTAGACCATCATACTCTTATGGTTTCTTATTGAGTTGTAACAGAACGGTGTTTGGCCCTCTTTATAGATGATGCTGAAATATCACTGGTGAATGCAGAAACAAAGCTGGGGGTCTACAAGAGCTCAGTAAGTTTAGTTGTCCTAGTTGGTCAACCATATGCTATTTCTCCCATCTCTCTCTTCTTCCTCGTGCCTCCATTATCCCTTCTCACACACCATTTCTCTTGATCACAGTTTTTCAATCTTTACATGGTATCAGAGCACTAAATCCGAGACAGAATCCAGTGACAATGATATTGGTGAGCTAGACTGCTGGACTATATGACTAATGTCTGCAGATAAAAAGGCAATCATGGCTGAATGACTGATTGAGTTAAAAACTACATGGTATGGTAGATGTATCAAGATCTCTTATGACTTTCTAACAATCCGTTCAGTATAAACTAGAGTCTTTTTGCAGTTACGTGAATGAAGGCATAGAGGCATTGGTATTTTCCAGACTGGTTAACAAGCTCTAGTAGAATGGAGAGATAGTGCAGCTAGAAAAAGGCCTACAAATTACAATTATATATCTAGGACCTCAATCGTATATGTCAGCACATAGAATGCATTTGCATGGGCAAATGGCGGATCAAGAGAACAATCAAGATTTACCTTGTTTTAAGACAACTGATATTGTAAATTTCATTTTCCATGAATAGTTGAGATAATCTCTAAATGCAACTACTCAACATGAAACAAACAGGCCAATGAAAGGCTTGCCGAAGATGGGGTAACAAAAATGGCTTAGTGTTCGATTTATGCTTAACTCAACTAGGAGACTAATTATGTTGCATCCCTGTCTTGCTGGATAGAAGTCTTCTCGCTAATTGAAACCTCATATTGTAACCTGCTGGTTCTATTTCTAATATTCTCAACATATATGATATGTAAGGCATCCTATACTTCAAAAAATACAAACAAACTTTGCCCGCCCATCATTTTTAATAATTTGAAGTTTCCATCATCTGGGCACATTCTGAAAGAGCCCAATAAAGAGAACCTTATTCATCAGCAACATCAGATAGTCAAAAACTTTCTTTTATCTTCTCCAAACCAGTGGAATATGCAACAATCTTTTTCATCATCACAATCCAATGGTGACAGCAGGAATCATAATTCATGATGGGACAAAAATCAATATATAACAGCAAAAGTGAGAAGAGAACCTATAAATATATGAATGCACCAAGGAAAGCCTACCTTATCCAGTTCTGAATGCAATAACATTAAATATCCAAAGAATTCTATGAATTACTAGAATTATTACAACAATGAATAGCACATAAAATGATTATTTCAACTCTAACCTGCTCAAATGAGACGTCTCTCAATTTTAGTGCTTGAGACATCAACTTTAGTGCTTGAGACATCTGAACCATCCCCAACTCACCGACTGGAGACGGTGCCTTTTCACCTCCAATAATTTTAGGGGCAACAAATGCATATACCTGCATCATCAAACCACTTAATTAACAGGTTACCAACCTCCACATTAGAAACATTAAATTTTTGAGAGAATTCATAGAGTATTCCACACAAAACAAAAAGTTTTGCTTGCAAAGACCCTATAAAAAAAATTTGTCCTCAAGATAAGGCATTTTTTGATAGAATCTTTTGATTTGGAGAATAATGTATCTCCATCACTTGTTTAATTCATATGCTTGACAAAGAGTCATACAAAGGACAGAATATATTATTTACAACTTCAAAAGGTATGTGCAGAGTTGAAGCACTTGTGAGAATTGAAAGCTCAAGAGATATTACAAAGAGACTCATTCCGATACCTTGGTTCGATAATTAGTAGCATAGCATAAGAGCGGAATGGTTGAAGTGGAGAATTGATTCTATAGTACTTTGTGATTAATGTGCACTAGTAAGATTGAACGGAAAATTTTACAAGATAGTGATTACACCAGCTATGACCCATGAATTAGAATGTTGGCTAGCAAAGAAACAACATATGCATAGAAAGAGTGCAACAGAAATGAGAATGTTGAGATGGATGCGTGGTAAAACTAAAAAGATAGAATTAAAAATGAGTGCATTCGGGAGTGTGTAGGGTAACATCAATAGGTGATAAATTAAGAGAGACTCATTTGAGATGGTTTGAACAAGGTCCAACACAAGCTAGCAACTACATTGGTGAGGATAAGCCGTTCTATGTAAGTTGAAGGACTGCCAAAGAAAAGGGATAGGTTGAAAAGGACATGGATGTTAGTAGTAAGGTTCGATTTGAAAAAGTGCAACATTTGGGGATTGGTCAACGATAGACTGGAATGGAGAAATAGAATTCATGTAGCCAAAAAAAAAACAGAAGGAATTGATGGGATTAATTTCTGTAATTCCAAGATTTGAGCCCCTCTTTTGGCTTCTATCCTCTTCTCAAGGATGCAGGTGACTTATCTCATCCAAAATGCCTATGAGAGTTCATTTAGAAAGGGGGAGAAACAAAAAAGGCTATGGAGAACTTGCAGCAAAAGTCCCAAAATGTCGATAAATGGGCTAATATTTCACAACTTTGCACTTTCTTTACGAATACCTAAATGGCAAAGTACTATAAGAGCATTTGATTAATCAGAAAAAGGGTATACAACTAGCACAACCATTTGTGGAAGGGAATAAAAAAAAAATCATCGGGTTGGGGTCATGACATAAGAACACCACAGCTATTTTCATAATGGACTAAAAGATCATGGATTCATCACCATTGAACTCATTAAAAGTTGGCAAAGTTTTTCGGCTGACTCCCTTGGCTGACAAAAATCTCCCCAACCCCTGCTTGGGACCAGCACATAACAGAGAATCAATGCACAGCAGAGTTCAAAGATAATTTGAATCTTTGAAGCAATTATGAAAACCTATATGTTCAAAGATCATTTGATTCTTTGGAGCAGTTATGAAAAAAAATCATATAAATGTTGACTGCACATAGCACTTGAACAAGCTAGATGTTCACAGAGGGGTGAATGAAACATTCTTGGGGTGAGAAGTCAAGCCATAACGGTTGGTTACATCATAGAAGTGGATGGGTAGCAGACCACCCTTCTTCACTTTGATCAACGCCACTTTCATCAGAATCCACAACCATATTGCCCTTAAGCCCCAAACCGATCGCAGTTGACAGTACTAAAAGAATGGAGGGTTGGTGAATGCACAAAGATAAGCACCAGGTATCCAATCTTGGCTAACTTTATACCTTCCCCAAAAGTAAATTATCTATAATCCAAGCATGAGACACTTCACATGCGTCCAGATGTACTTCCAACAATAATTGGCAGTCCCTATGGGCGGGATACAAAACCAATTAAAGTATGAATACAATACAAAGGCAAGCAGAGCATGACTGTATATACTATGGGAGCAGCCAAGGCAGTGTTGTAGCATGTGTGGCTTGCCTGGAATCTTGGCAGCCCTCTGGTGCTACTATTAGGACCTAAAGACTGATAGTATGCTGCTTTTGGCCGCTGCAGAATTGTGTTGCAGTGGTGCCAGCACAATGTCCAGCCACTGCACTGGCAAGGATCACAAAGGCTTGCCGTAGAAGAAAGACGATGCAAGACAAATCCATGTCCCCATGGGTCAATCAGCCCGTTGCACCCAGTCCAGTCCAGTCTGGTCCAATCCATTTATGTTTTACTTATTTATTTTAACAATTAAGTTGTGTAGGGCCCGTTAGTTTTATAATATTGGTATAATCTTAACCATTTCGGTGTTTTAACGGTTGAGATCAAGTCTAGGGTTATGTTTTTGCTTATTTAAATAATCGTAAGCCTCTTTGGCAACAAAAATTGATGCTTTTGGGATCTTCCTCAAGTTTTCTTGGAGTTCTCTTCAAGTTCTCTTATTGCCTCTTGGATTGGTGTTTGGCGTGAGACTGAGGCCAATTTTCAGGGAATCCCTAATCCCCCTATCTCTTCCATCTCATCTTCCATCGCCCGCCCCACGTCCCCTCCTCTCCACAACAAAAGATGACATGTAAAAGTTGGCTCTAAGTTGACAAGTGAGATCCCACATTAACAGGTTCTATCAGATACATTCACTATAGAACGTTTTTGTTTTTCCCGATCAGTAACAGGTAAATTGTATTAATTAGAACAAAGAAAAGTACAAGATTTATAGATGAAGCCAAAAGAAAAAGATATTGCGTAGGTGTAAGAGCACTACAGCTAATGCTACAAAACCGAAAAAGAAATTGCATAATAGGAGTAAACAAAGGATATCCCTATCCACCCCTTGCTCTGCCAAGAAATCCACCATGCCATTGACTAGCCAGCCCAAAAGTCAAAATGCCATTTCAATCAATGAGTAAAAAGTTTTTATCTCATTCAAATGAAATTGGATTTCCAGGGGCCCCTATCTGATGAAGACACCCATGGTGTACCATTTGCAGAAGCACCTTTTTTTAGAAGGGTATTTGCATAATCACTTTCAACAATCAAACTACCTCAGTTATCATAAAAAAAGCAATCAAACCTGTCTTGGAATGAGTGTGAGGACATCCTTGATGCCTTAAACACTCACTATAGAAGATGTGACTAAAAAAAACACTCACTATAGAAGATAAAAATGAGAAGAGAAACCTTGTGAATGATGCCAGATGCAATAGCAGGTGCAGATAAGTTCCCTCCACTCTCCCACAAAATAGAAAGATACCCACAATCATAGCAATACTCCATGAGCTCTCTAGGGTTTAAGATATCGAATTCCACTACTTCAACACCTTTGGATGCAAGCATTTTCTGAAACTTTTTCCTTGCACCCCTTTGTGTTGCAACAATGGTGCGTGCTTCAGAGATATCCCAAAGGTTTGGAACTTCAGGAAGATTAAGAGACTGGGGCATCACAATCCAAACAGGCACATGCCCACCTCCATGTCCTGCTGTTAGACATGGATCTAAAAAACAGGAGGGAATGAAAAAAGTTTCTAGCACATCAACAAACTACTTATCCAAGAAGTAAACTTGTTTTTCTGAAGAGATATATACCATCTCGACGTACAGTGTTCCCTCCTACAATAACGGCATCACTTCTGCCCCGCAATTCAAATACTCTACGTCTTGAGAGCCTGCTGCTTACCCATGATGCATCTCCACTGGTAGCAGCGATTTTTCCCGATAGAATCAAAGCAAGATATATAAATAAAGAGTCATTTTGGAATTCCATACATATATCCAATTCAGAGGCTTGAAATATTCTATAGAAGCTTTGGAGTTCAGAAGCAGTATGTTAAATGGAATGCATTACCAATGCATCCTAGTTACCAAAAGAAATGGAATTCATTAAATTCCAAGAGCTCACACCATCTAGGGTCGTAGCATACTTCAGAATAGAGAGGGGGACTTGAAAAGCAGCTCTATAAAGTAAAGGAGCATTGACTGAGAGGCGTACTTTAAAGCTTCCTGCAACATTTAACTTCAAAATGTTAGAAAAAAGGTAATGATGAAAAGTAACACTCATATTTATGCCACAGAAGAGTGTTTATCTTCCACTCCATAAGTGAGATAGTAGAGAATGTTCCTATGCAGAGGTGACTTGAGTATTTAGCCCAAAAGTGGCCTGGATGAATATAGCAAATCCATCTAAAACCTAACCATAGCTCACATTGATCCCATGTCAACCAAAGTGAGCTCTGATTTTTATCCCAAAATTCTTCTTTAAAAGAATTCTGTTTTTCTTTTTTTTTTTTTTTAATCGAATGGAAGCACCTAAAAAAAGTGGGCCCTAGGGGCTGAATCACTTTTAGCTTTGAAAGGTCCAATTTTTCAATAATAAATGTGTTCCCTATCACTCACTATAGTCTCTTAAGGATGGACCTCTTGTGAAATACACTAGTGGCCTACCCAATGCCCCAATTTTGATGACCTACAACATTGTCCATCATCATCCATATTCCTCTACCATATGACATGCCTGGCATGTGCCAGCCCTAAGCCAGGGAGGAAAAAAAATAAAAAGAAGCACCCAACCAACTCAATGCCAATGGTAATAGCTCTAGAAAAAGATAATGGTGATTTATATAGCGTTGGTTTAAAAAATTGGCCAAGTCCAAGTCGAGTCGTACTCGGCCTATACTGAGTCGGGTCGCACGAACTCAGACTCAAAATCATGGGACTCAGCTGAGTCTTAACGCAACTCGACCGAGTCGACTTGGACTCTGTCATGACCGAGCCGGGTCCTGAGTCTGATTTTTTAAACCTTTAATCGCACATACTTCAATATCTTTTTCAAACCATACTGAAATAAAAAGGTGACCTTATGGTGTCAATTGTTTTGCATTTCAAAACAAAAACACATTTTTTTCATTGGTAGAGAACACAAATACATGGAGACTTTAACACCTGCAAAAAGAAAAAAAGAAAATGCAGCACTAAGTCAAGTCATACAAGCATTACATAACCAAGTCACAAAATATTAAGAAAAAATGTTAAATAACCAAAAGCACAATTCCAATCACAAACATACACTCAAAGTTACAGCCCCAAACCACTCCACCCCACAAAACAGAAAAAGAAAAAAAAAGCACCTCAAGTGTTTTACTCTGCAATTCCCCTCGAAGAACATCAACTTGTAGCCCTTCACCTCTGAGCGAGCGAATGGCTTTCCCACGAAGATGCTGCAAAGGGTGTCGGAGCCCCACAACTCTTGAGATTCCTGCCCAACTAACATGCAAACATCAGCGAACAAAATTAACAACACCAAAAGAAAAGCGCAACTTCATTTGATGGAGAATGTTTGTTTACCCTGACGAGGCAGAAACAGCAGTTTCGCCGCCATAGCAATCACCAGGCTCCAAGTTGAGAAAAGCAGTAGCACCCCTGCAGAGGTCTCGGGCGGACTCGATGGCCTGCAGCTCAGCCAGCTTCGTCCCTTGAGCGTGCAGAAAACCCTCTCCCACCACCACATTATTTGGGCCCCAAGAGATGACGCAACCGGAATTGGGGTGCGGAGATTTCATCCCTGCGGATTTGTCTGCGAGCTCTGCAGCTCGTTGGATGTGTCTCGCCTCCAATTCATGCCTGCTGCTTGAGCACATCACTACTACAACCGTTGGGGGGGTTGGGGATGTAAGACCCAAACAAAGGAAACCCATTTTCAGTATCCTAATTAATTCCTAATGTGTGTATGTATGTATCTATGTGTGGAATCCAATAAAGATAGGTTGTGATTGTGATTGAGATTGAGATTGAGGGGAAGGAATGAAAGAAACCTTGGGCTCTGGTGGAGATGCGGAAGAAGAGAAGGTGGATAAATGATAAACCCTTTTCCATGGAGAAAGCTGGCTTTCAGTTGTTTGGGTTTTGCAGAAAGTGGGGAATCCACTCAATGGGTTTTGCAGTCATATCTGTGTTTAATTGTTTATAGCTACGTGTGGATGTATACATTAGATGGTTGTGTTTCATCTACTTTTTCTTCTCTCAGCCTTTGCATGCATGTACGTGTTTGTTTAACTTTCTCATATACTTGGTTGTTTAGCTTTCTTTGTTTAACCATTTTTATGCATGTTCAATGTTGTTTAGCCATTTCATGTGCTTATATTTTGACGTATATTGAATGTATTGAATGCTGCATGTATGGTGATATACATATGCAATAGTTGTAAAATAACTTTATTTTGATATAGCATGCTTTTGTAAACATTGAACTCTGATGAAGCAACCAATAGTATGTTGATTTAAATGCTTAAACGGTGATTTGTTCTTGATATAATGCACTATTATTTTGAATTGAAATGAATCAACTGCTACTTAGCCTTATTGATACCAAATCCTAACATTGTTAAATTGAAATGAATAAACTGTTATTTAGCCATGTATGTAGTGCATAAAAATTGTAAGCAAGTTGAAATGAATTTAATTGCATGTTATTTAGGATTTAAGTTGAATTACATGCTTGGTATTATTTGAAGTTGAGGAGAAATTGAATTACATGTAATTTAGCCTAATGTATTATTTGAATGCATTAAAGTTTATAAATGGCTCAATCTAAATTTGTTGAATCTTTCAATAATGAGTCACTTTTGTTGTATGAACAAGAGAGTTATGTGAGTACAATGGCTCCAAATGCCATTGAGCAAGGAACATATAGTGTTAAATACCAATGCCGATACAGAAATTTGGGCCTTTTCAAATCAATGGAAATAATGGGTGCCTCAATGTGGATTAGCACATCTAGCCGAGATTGATTACATAAGGGTTGATTATGCTCTCATCACGGGTGTAGTAGAGAGATGGAGGCCGAAGACGAACACCTTTCATCTCCCTTCTCACAAATCAATGATTACTCTAAAAAGCGTTGCATGCCTTAATAGTTCACCTGCTGATGGTCCCATTGTAACAGGCTCTACTTTTTCAAAAGCATAGGGTTGCATCAACTTGTGAATAGTTGCTAGGAATGGCTTCAAGGCTCAATAGATATACAATTGGAGCAACCATTGTTATATATGAAAAAGACTGATTTCAATTATGATTTTAACCATCATTTACCATTTTGATCTGCTGACCATCATCAATTCTAATATTCAACGCTCTTTTAATCTTATTTGATGTAATTTATTTTAATAAAATGACATTTATTACTCACTCCCACCTCTTCTCCTTCCCAAATGGCTCTTGTCTAATTAGAAGACTTTTCTTCCCTTTTTAATGACACTCGAATCTCTCTTTTTTCTCTCATTTGCCCTCACGTAAGAGCATCTCTCCGTTTCTCTTTGTATTGGTCCCCATCCAAGCTAGGTCTCCCACATCAGTTTTTTTTTTTTTTTTTGTTATTTTTACGCAAAAGAGGATGATTGGAGCCCAAAGATGCATGACCCAATGCATTACTTACATTAGTTGCCTCACCAATTGAATAACAATTAAGTGTCCAATATCTCTCTTTGCCTCAAGACTCATCCAAGCAAGTTCTCTCTCATTGCTTTTTTTTTTTAGGTTTTTTGACAGAATACCCCCTGAAGTTCTATAGGAATCCCAATTTACCCTCAAGTTTTAATTTGTCCAATAATGGAATAGCCCCTTGGATTTATTAGATTTTGTGACTATTAGGCACTTTTGTGAACCCATTGCTGAAATCAATAATGAAAGTCTTCTTAAACGTGTTAAATTTATCAACAACGTAGTTAAATTAAGGGTAGTTCGGTAGCTTGGCTCCAAACGCGTTTTGGGAGGGACAAACCAGAAGACATTGATAGCTTGGCTCCAAACGCGTTTTGGGAGGGACAAACCAGAAGACATTGAAAAGAAAAGAGAGGAAAAGCTGCACTTAAATTAGGTTTTTATGACAAGAAGCATAATGTTCATCATTTCTTCTAATTAAAGATAGAGGAGGAAAAGCTCACACATTTGTGGAAAGAAGAAAAACCCTCAACCATAGGAGGAAATAAGGAACTTTATGCTTCTGGTCACAAAACTCTAATTTGAGTGCGCCATTCCTCTCTTTTCCTTTCAATGTCTTTTGGTTTTTGTCCCTCTCAAAATGCATTGGAAGCAAACCTACTGAAACTACCCCTAAATTCAACACGTCTAGGATGACTTCCGCTATGAATTTCAACAGTGGGTTGACAGAAGTGCCTAATAGTTACAAAATCCCTCAAATACAAGGAGCTAATTGGACAAATTAAAACTTAAGGGGGTAAGCTAAGAATCCTCTAAAACTTCAAGGTGCAATATGTTAAAAAACCTTTTTTATTTCATTCATTATTATATAATTTGGATTTTAACTAACTTGACTGTGAAGATGATGCAAACGATCGGGATGATCGGAAGTAGAGGCAATTTCAAAAAGGGCATCCAAGATGTTATTGATGTTGTTTTCCTTTTAGATTTTTTTTTTTATAAGAAATATCTTAGAGTGAAGACGATGCAAAGGGGGATGATTGGAAGCAAGATCGCAGTTTAAAAAAAAAATTAAAAAAGACATTTGGAGGTTATATGAATATTTATGTGATTTTCTTTCTTCTTGGACATTTAATTTGGAAAAATTGACAATTTGGATTCCTCTCCTTTTGGTTTATATCTTTATTTTTAAAAACTCTATGCAATTTTAGCATTTTATTTTCATTTTTTGGGAATTTAATGTTGAGATTCCACTACACTCTTTGTTATGAGAAATATATATAATTAGTTCATATCCTTTTAGTTTTTATTTTTTTCTTAAGAAAAATCCATTGCTTTTATTGGTTTTTCCTTTTTATGTTTTCAAAGATTTAAAGACAAGATGAAGCCCTACACTTTTTATTTGTTACTAGAAATGTAAATTAATGATCCATGCAATGCTTATATGTGTCTTTCTCTATAGTAGATTATCATTTGTATATTGCAAATTAATATTATAATTATTTTTTACTTGTAGAATTACTAGAAACCAACACCTCATAAAAGATGTTTTGTTCTATTTGAAACCTTTTGAAAAGACAACAACAAAAAGCACAACTTGCCCATTTAGTGTTGCGCTCAATTTTTGTCTATTTTGATGATTTTTTTTACTTAAATTACATTTTACATGTTTTTTTTCTAATAAATTCAGTATATAGTTATTTTAGCTAAACTTCTCCTATATTTTTCTTCAACAAAAAGACTTTGTCATGAAAAAAGGTCTGTGGCGATAATTTTATCAATGGAAAGGTGAGTTAAGTAAGCTAAAACCTAGGCTCGTCCTAAAGCAGACTAGGGTCGAAGCAAAAAAATTCATACGAACCTTACAATATAACTCACTGCCAAACTTAATTGGAGAAACACCATATTTTTTAATTTCTTGTCTTTTTTTCATCTCAATATTATGTATAAAAAGAATGTCATATTTCATGTTTCAACTAATTCTTTATTTTTTTTTATATTTTTATTATTTATTTAAATTCTCAATGTATGATTTTTAAGAAAGCCTATTATTTTATGTTTTATGATTGAGACACTGGACATGGCATCCTTCTATTAGTGATTACAATATCAAGCCTATAATTTTCTGCTTTTGAGAAATATTTTTGTTTTAGATTTTATATAATATGAATATATGAAGTTAAAATTAACCTTTTTTATTTATATCATATATAAAATTAAGTGATAGTTTTCATATCACTTCTATTGCCCATGCTAAGCACGGGGATATTTTGCTAGTAAAAATTGAGAGACTAATTTCTCAATTGAACTCAATTGGAAATCGTCTCTATTATATATAAAAATTGGCCTTGTTAATTTTCACCAAGTCCTTTGATTCGAATTGACTGACGATTGACACTGAGAAAACCATTAGCATTCATTTTTCTACATTAGGTCTTATCTTATTATCTAGGGTTCGACTCTAGCCTTTTTAAAGTGGAATACCGATATAATAATAATTTGTTTTTTATTACAAACAATTTAAAATCATCCAAAGTAGCTGTAATTGGGGCAATTCTAAGAAAGAATATTAGGATAAAATGATGGGAGAAGGAATCACTAATTCCTTCCCTCCCCCACTTACATCTCCTTCCCTCAAATGACTCTTTCCCTCGAATGATTGGAACATAATACATTTTTTTCTTTACAAAAAAGTTAAAATGATCAAAAGCCGATGTAAATGGGGCAGTCCTTGGAAAGAATATTACAACAAAAACAATGGGAGGAGGAAGCACTAATGCCTTCCTTTCCGTACTTCCATTGCTTTCCCTTAAATGATTGGAACTTTATTCTGTATCAGTTATTCATCAATCTCCCATAACGACTTCACCTTTTCTTTTAGCACGAGCTACCTTACGATCACAACATGTCCCATGCAATGGTCATCACAACCATCGGTTCACTAAGCTGTCAACTTCACAACCCATCCTAACACTGTGTGATAGCGCCGGTGGCCCATCAAATGACGCCCATTTGCTACACTCACTACAGAATAACAAGATTTAATAATCATGTGCCATCTCAAGCCAAACGTGATTTAATAATCACCACCCATGGCTTGTGTAATTTGACGGGTCATGGTCCACGCCGTACGGGCAGACCCAAGTTTGCTCACGTGGGTGCGGCAGTGCCCATCAACCCATGCACTTCTAAAAATCAAATCTATATAAAATTCTTAATTTACCTCAGTACTTAATAAGATTCTTAGTTGGCCCAATGCTAAATTACTCAAACAAAAATCCTGGTCATATATGGAGACATGCAATTTATGGAGGGAGAATCTAATGTCGCTTCTATAAATGGAACTTACCCAAGTCGTGCTGAGAAGCCATGCAAACCGTCCAAAACATGCTGAGAAGCCATCACCTTCTCAAGCCACTCTATTTCCGAAACCATCTCTTCTTCCGCCACCGAACCACCACCAGACCTTCCTCCTCCCAGATCCGCCTCTTCGCTTCCCAAAACACCCCTCTCCCTCGCCTGAAAACGTCTCACTCTCCGCCGCCAATGGAGACGGCTGGGGCCAAGTCGCCGAAATCCGACTCACCCTTTCCAGAAGACTTCGTCCACGTCCGGAACCCCGAAGACTCCCAAATCACTGAGGACGAATCAAACAATAGCCCTAGCCCAAGCCCGAGCGAGAAAGATTCGTCTTGGAGCAGCTCAGACGCCATTGATGATGGTGGTGATGGTGCTTCGGAAGCTCCTGCAACGAATGATTTTGGTGTCCAAGTCGTTCATCTTCCGGAGGAGCTTTCGAAACATGTAGTGTTGTTGGAGTGCGAATCGACTGCCAAATCTGGTACCTGTCATGTCTATGTGGTTGGAACAACCCATGTTTCTCAGGTACTTTTGCTCCCTCGGATTCCAAGTTTGGGTTTTTATGTGTTTTGGTGCATGTGATTTGGTGTTGGCAAATGCAGCCTGTGCTGATCGTGGGCAACCAACCAAGCAACCATTGTTATTGAATAGAATTTGCATCATGGATCGATGAGTTAGTGCTGTGAGAGTTGTGCTGTTTGGCAAACAGTGAGGAAGTTTCTGGGTTTCCTCTGTGCCCCCTGAATTGTGTGGCTTCTCACCAATGAGTGAGATTCAATTATTGTTGTTGTTGTTATTATTGTTGTTGTTGCCGCTGCTGCTAGAATCAAGGCTTACATTTTTAGTGTTCCATGCTTCTACGAGAATGTTGGAGTTGTTGATTTATTAGACTTTTCTGCCTCCATAATATCCTTATTCGTCATAGGGGCGTTCTCTCTTTTGCACATGTGATTTGAAAATACCATTTACATATGTGAAATTTACATAAATGAATGTTGCATGTGTAAATTTACAAGTGAATGACAATACCCCCTTTTTTTTAATTTTTTGAAGCACCATTTTCACACAAGTGAATGTTGAACGGTTTGGATTACATATATAGGATCTCCACGTATGTCAATCTATAACTACTTAAGACATAAAACTGAATATTTTGGGTTTAATGTGTCAGTAAAGTGAGCAAATAATTGAACAATTGGAAATTAAAATTCTGGGGCCATTAGGAGTTCCAATATATATATATATATATATATAAATAGAAGTTGGTGTTCGGGTCCGAATTTGAAACCACACAATGGCTTCGCACCTGTTCAAGTACTTCTCATATAAACATGGTCTTATTTAGACACCATTTTTATACCTCATTCCATAAATGAGTAGTAACAAACGTGATCATGCATAACTGTCAGACATCCGCATAATTTACATTTGTAAATGAGTGCAATAAAAGAACCCCTTAGTCCCAGTGATCCAAATAGGCCATTCATGTGTATCGAGGGGTCATACCCCAATCTGTATCATTCATTTATTGACTGAATACTTTTAACCTTTCATGAGAAAAGGTCTTTCATGTATTGCTAAAACTGATTCATTGTGTATGGAGATGAACCAAATCTAGTGGTCAAGATTCACTCTCACCTGTCCCTCCCAAGACATGACTTACCAAAGTATGTGAAGAAGGTGTCTATTGTTCTCATCTTGGTCCTTGTGGTTGCAGGAATCCTGCAGAGAAGTTCAAGCTATCATTCGCCACCTGAAACCGCAGGTGCTTCCCTCTTGAAACTCCAAAACACTTGATTGATGGATGGGTCATTTTTGCATGTTAGCTTCCTGCATTAAAATGTTTTGTCTATTGAACTTTGTTTTACTGTCCTATAAATGTAGTTGTATAGCATTTAAAATTATTGAATCCATTGATTATAGGTTGTATTTTTGGAGTTATGCTCAAGTCGTGCGGCTATATTGAAACCCCAAAAATTGCAGGTACATTATAATTTCAAGTTATCTTTGTTTCGTTTTCCCATATTTATGTATGAGTGCAAACCAAAATAGAGGGTAGTTAAGTTGGAAATGGATTGGAATCTGGGGACGCATCTAATAATTGGTGCCCACATCCATGACAATTCTTCATTCCAGTTGAAAAGAATTTCGATAGAAGCACAAGTTCATTTCCTATTAATGGATGGAATTGTCTTTTATGATCTTTTTTTATATGTTGTAGCTAGATTAGGAGACTTCTATAACTCCATGACAATTTATTTCAATTGAAAAGAATAATAGAAGCACAAGTTCATCTTCTACTAAATCCTAATGAATGAAATTTTCTTAACTTTTCTGAATAAATCCTAATTGATTTGTTTTTAGTTAGATTGGGAATCTTTTATAAGAAGTTTTCTTTTTTTGTAATTAGGTTTAGTTTTTGTTTTCTTTTTGATAGGGATATTAGATCTGATCTCTCTCATTCTTACAAAGTGTATCAAAGAAGAGGGTGCCGGACAGCGGATCATGCTTTAATTTGGATGGATGAACAATACCCATGTTTTGATAGCACAGAAATTATAGATCCACCGTTGATCCGCACATTCGACGTCTAGATTTCGAGAAAGACCCCATGTGAATTGTTTTGGAAGCCGCACATTGGGAAGTCCCACATGAGAGGAATAAAAGAGTTTTGGTTTTCTTTAGAAGGTCCCAAGTAAAGAAAAGAGCTTTAGTAGAAGAAAAGGGGACCCATATTTTTTGTTTTAAAGACATAAGTAATAAATAGGAGGGGTCCGCAACTTAAACAAAAAGAGTTTTCACCTTGGGATTCGTGCGCACATCCCGTGCGCACGACTCCTAAGGCATTGGCGCAAGTTGTGTTATTTTATTTTATTTTCTTAATTGTGATGATGTCATCTTTAGGGTTATATTAAAGACCTCTCTTGTACTCTTTTGCTTATGCTATGTTCTGAGATGATATTGAATGAAAGAGAAGTTGTTCTTCTTCTTCCTTGAGCCTTTTGAGTCCACCTTTCTCTTGAGATCTCTTTTAACGCCTCCGGATCAGAGTTTGGGAGAGCCCAACAAAGGTATCTATATCTCTTTCACTTTTTTTTTTCCAAGAGCACTTTGGTTATTCCCATTTAGATCTAGAGTCACCTAAAAAGTTACATCAGATCTAAACTACCCAAATTTGAACCCTGAAGATCTAGAATCCTTTGATTACCAAATTCAGATTTGAACCATAAACTATCATAGATTTGAAACTTACTTCAGATCTGAACTTTTATTAGATCTGAATCTTTTCTAGATTTGAAAATACTAGATCTGAATTTTGTCATCATAGATCTTCCTTCCAGACCATTACCAAATCAATTGATATGTACTACTCGCTCTGAGCAATCTGGAAGTTCTATCTTCCATTAAGATCCTACTATTTTATATACCAAGAAAGAGCTTACTACAGGATATGTGAGATCATTTTAGACCGTCGATTTACTATTTACTAGAAATTCTATGTTCAACTTACTTGGATTGCTTATGACTGAATTTTAATTGTTAATTCAAATATGATCTTTTCATATTATGATAGATCTCATATTGTCCTGCATCAATTTTGGTATCAGAGCCTTAGTTTGCTTAGGGAGTTATTTAGATTTATCATACGCATTAATCATTACTGCATTGCATTCATAGTTTTGTTCATTTTAGTTGTCCATCTTGCATGCCCACACAGAGTGGTAAAGATATCCAACCTGAACAACTCAAGATGAACCTATAATAAGTTACTAAGATTGTCCAGGACATGTTGGGGCCCATCATGACCCAATTGACTGCTCTTCGACAAGAGTCACAAACTCGGGAGGAGGCAATCAATACCCGTCTTGAGAATATTAAGAGGTCACAAGAAGGTGATAATGCACATCGTTGCGGTCATAATAGGAACCATGAGAGAAATCATGAGAGGAATAGGAGGCATGAGCATGATGATGATACCAACCTTAAATTTGAGGTTGGAAACAATCATGGGGCCCGCGGTAGAGGACGAAACCCGAAAGATTGGATTTTGAAGAGTGTTAAGGTAGAGGCCCCATCTTTTAATGGTTGTATCGACCTGAGAGCCTATTCTGATTGGGAATCAAACATGGACCACTATTTTGAGTGGTATGAAATGTCTGAAGAGAGAAGGGTTCGATTTGCCAAATGAAATTGGTGAGTCAAGCGCGGTTGTATTGGGTTGATGTTGAGCGTGGGTTACAGAACCGACAAGAGGCACCCATTGTGACCTGCGATGGGATGAAGTTGCATTTGCGGGTTAAGTTCCTACCCCAGTCCTATCAGGATAGATTTTTAGATCAAAGGTCCAACCTCTGACAGGGTAGTATATCGGTTACAGAATACATTAATAAGTTTGAAGAACTTAACTTATGATGTAACGTTCAGGAAGACCTTCTAAGCAAAATATCTAAATTCAGAACAAGTCTCCGTTAAGAGTTTCAGAGAAAGTTAATCACTGTTAAGATGGCTAGCCTTGAAGACATTTATGAGGTAGTGCTCAACCTTGAGACTGCCATGAAAAGCAAACAGGCTAGACGTAGTGATTACCGAGGAATGGACTCTAAAACTTATCCTTCAAGCAGTAAACCAAATTTTGGGGGTCAACTTCCTAGATATCCTGCTAATATACTGCCCGCCTTTAAGCATAACAAAGGCAAGTGAATCGTTGTGAAAACTCTAAATAGAGCAACTCCGTTACCTGCCATAATTGCAATGGTCATGGGCACCTTGCTCGTGACTGCCCTTCTCGAAATCTCTGCATTGAAGACGTGGAGGATGAGAGTGACCCAACAGTAGATGCCTATTTTTCGAATTTTGTGCCTAGTGATGATGATTATGGTGATCCGGAGGATCGAGTATATTTTCTTAGATTTGCTCCCTCTTATCATGGAGATCAGAATGCACAAGTTAAATTGCAAGGTGAACTACAACGTGTGATGGTAGTACAGTGTGCATTGACACTCGAAGAAAATGAGGATTGGCGTAGAACATCTATTTTTCACACCTACGTCAAATGCAATGATAAGAGCTCTAAGGTCATCATTGATAGTGGGAGTTGTACCAATGTAGTTTTTGCCAACAATTTGTCCCGTTTAGGCTCGACCCCATTACGCCATCCCCAGCCATATCATGTGTCATGGGTAGATTCCGCATCTATTCCCATCACTCAGCATTGCCTGGTCCCACTGCACATGTCCTCTTATCAGGACTAGCTGTGGTGTGATGCAGTCCCTATGGATATGGGACATATTATCTTAGGGAGGCCTTGGGTCTATGATTTGGATGTCACTAACTTTGGACGCACTAACATTTGCGTCTTTAACTTCAATGACAAGAAGGTGAAGTTGCATCCATTACCCCCTATAGATAAGACTAGCAAGAAAGAGAGTGAAGAGAAAGCTAGCAACAGTGCCCCAAATGCTAAAACAAAAGGCTTACACATCTTGAATGCTAGTGAATTCCAGGCTGATCTGGAGGAAAGGACTAGCAAGAGCTCGGAGGAGGACCCCATTGTCTATGCCGTAGTAGCTCCATAAATTCCCAAGAGCCAACTGCTAACATTCCTCGTGAGGTGAAACTTGTCTTTCGGGAGTTTCAGGATGCCTTTCCTGAAGAATTACCAAATGAACTCCCATCAATGCGTGACATCCAACACGCCATTAACCTTGTTCCAGGGGCAACATTTCCAAATTTACCACATTATCGTATGAACCCTTTGGAACATGTTGAATTAAAAAGACAAGTGGATGAACTCCTCGATAAGGGTTTCATTAGAGAAAGCTTAAGTCCTTGTGCTGTTCCTGCACTTCTTACCCTAAAGAAAGATGGGACTTGGAAAATGTGTGTGGACAATCGAGCGATCAATAAGATCACAGTCAAGTATCTGTTCCCGATACCTAGATTAGATGATGTGCTCGATATGATGACTGATGTCACTATCTTTTCTAAGATAGATCTTAAAAATGGTTACCACTAGATTCGCATCCGTCTTGGGGATGAGTGGAAGACTGCCTTTAAGACAAATGATGGATTGTATGAATGGCTAGTAATGCCATTTGGGTTGTCCAAAGCACCAAGTACTTTCATGCGTGTCATGACACAAGTGTTGAGGCAATTCATGGGGAAATTCCTAGTTGTCTACTTTGATGATATTCTCATCTATAGTAATACTGAACAACATCTCAACCATTTGTGGCAAGTCTGTAGTACTTTGTGTAAGGAACAATTATATGCAAACCTAAAGAAGTGCACCTTCATGACAGAAAGTGTGATTTTCTTGAGTTTCGTTGTTTCTGCTGCAGGGATGTCTGCAGATCCTGAAAAGGTGAGGGCAATTGTTGAATGAAAAACTCCATTCAACATTCATGAGATACGAAGCTTCCACAACTTAGCCATATTTTATCGTTGATTCATTAAGGGGTTTAGTACCATCATGGCTCCAATTACTGATTGTATAAAAAGGGGAGAGTTTAATTGGACCCCAGCTGCCACAAAAGCTTTTTAGGAAATCAAGACCAGAATGATTGAAGCACCTGTTATGTGTTTACCTAACTTTTCTAAGGTGTTTGAGGTGGCCTGTGACGCATTTGGCATTGGAATAGGAGGTGTTTGAGTTAAGAGGGACACCCAGTTGCTTATTTCAGTGAGAAACTGAATGAAGCAAAATGAAAAAAGTACTCGAACTAGGAGCGAGAGTTTTATGCAATAGTTCAATTATTGAAACATTGGCGCCACTATTTGTTATCAAAGGAATTTTTTTTATACTTAGATCATGAGGCCTTGCAGTACTTGATGTCACAACCCGAACCCAGAAATCGAGGGTTAGTTAAAAACTAACAAGTGACATACATACTCCCGTGTACGTACACCTAGACCCAGTCCAAGCGTGCACACACAAGGGATCACTAACACGTACAACCCAAGAGTACGCGGAAACTGTAAGTATCATCGCATAACACAAGCTATATAAAATAAACGATAATTGCAAAAGATTAAACAGATTTATAGAAATGTATATCAAAATAAGGGATACCAGTCCCAAGATCAAAATACATGGGTAAACCAAAACCCGAGTACAATGTCACTGCAATTCCCCACATACCTAGACACATGGTAGAAAGAAGACAAATTGATGCAAACCGCCCTCAGAAGAATGGATCAAGTCCACTCCTTTAGCCCGGATGGGGCCTCGCGAGCCTCTCCTGAAATTTGGTTGACTGACGAAGGGTTAGGAGAGGGATTTGAGCCTGCAACACCAAGAATAACTAATAAGTACAACGACT
This sequence comes from Sextonia rubra, assembly GCA_037013555.1. Taxonomy (NCBI): domain Eukaryota; kingdom Viridiplantae; phylum Streptophyta; class Magnoliopsida; order Laurales; family Lauraceae; genus Sextonia; species Sextonia rubra. Next base: position 47,885,566 of record JASUAD010000006.1, on the reverse strand, counting down.
TAACAAAGTATAGGCATCAATAAGTTAACGCGCATTGTGTCTATCAATTAGCAGAATAATGAGCATGTAAAGATCCATAGTCATGTTCGTATACTAGGGAAGTCGTGCATATGAATAAGCATGCTATCAGAGTCACAAATAGATGTACTGTCACAATGGCTACTACATTTGCCATATTCTCCCTTTCGAGAGTAATCAATACGAGAACACCATCGACCGGGCCAGAGTATGAATGAGTCTCTAGTTCCCGGGGTTCGGAATCCCAGGACGGAAGTACTCTGCAGAGGCGGTCACAATCTACACCAAAGTCAACCCCGTCGGGTAGCCGGAGGCTGATACTAAGTAGTGCCATAGATACAATCTCAGTCAAGTCATATGATGCACATCAATCAATATCCGTATCAATCGGTCAAGTAATAGCACGTCATATCACAACAAGCAATACAGTCTACTACGTGCATCACATGAGAATCAAGCATGAACTCAAGTCTTGCGATATTGATACCCATAAACAATGGTCAATGCGAATAAGCCATGACTGGTTAATATACGAATAAGAACATGGAATTAGCTGTCCAACCTAACTGGTCTCCATCAAGTACACAGCAGTGGTTTTGTTCTTGCCTGGGCTTCGTTCTAGGGACGCTGCTACATTTCCCACTGATTCGAGAGGTTCAGTGCAGAACGCCATGTGATTAGGAGGGCAAAATCGAAATCAATATGCAGTGCAAAGCAGATTTCCCTTGAGGGATCAAGGTTGTTAACGATCCAAACCTAATCTAGTTGTCCAATGTTTCTAACCGTGCATACTGATGTAGTTTTAAGTTATTCAATACACAGTTATTCACATGAGGCGTGTTGCATTGTGCTGAGATTGTGTACCGAAATCCTTTAAACCAACACCCATGGGAAGGTGTTTAACAGTTGGATAACAAACATGAATGAGTTACAGCCCTAAGGACCATTCATGCGATATTTGTATTCCATTAGGCAAGTCAGATTGCCTACATTCTAACTTGAATGCCCTACAAGGTCTCGATATGAACTTATCCATTTCAGTTATTTTTCGCTGGGCATACGGCTTAGCCTTGGTTTGTTTTACAGCTCAGCCACAGCGAGGTTACGACTTAGCTGTAGGACAATTTACTGCTTAGCCGTAGCTAGACCGTAGGAGAGCAGTAAGTTGCCAACTCTCAGTTATTTCAAACTGTCACCCTATATTGATCTATGGCTAGGTCACAGCTGGGTTTACGGCTTAGCAGTAGTGCAATTTACGGCTCAACCGTAGTACAATTTACGGCTTAACCATGACTGCACTGAATCGATTTCCTGAAACTGTTACAGAAAACTGAAATTCGAACCCAACAAGGAAATAAGAGAACAATAGATGCAAATTGATATACTTGGGCTGTAAAATCAACAAATCATGCAAGAGTAAGAAGAGTAACATAGTCAAATCATTACCAACAAGTGTTCACCCAAATTGTGCTTATACTTGCCTCAAATGGGTATACACACACGTCGTTGTTCTTAGGCTCAATCCGCTGTCCAAACACAATTCTACTCGTCCTCCTCGTTAAGCATGCAAGGAACAAAAGGCACGTTGAGTACACGCACAGTGACTAATGTGAGAAGAAGAAGAAACGGGAGAAACACAACGAAAACACAAGACATACCTCAACCCGCTCATAAGAGACTAAGTGCACAACTCCCTTCTCTAATTGATCAATGAAGGAGAAAAAAGAAAGAAGGAAGAACGAGAGAGAGAGAGAGAGAGGAAGAAGAACGTTGAATTGAACGTGGTGGCGGTGGTTAATCTCTCTTATAAGATAAGGATTAAGCCAATTTGCAAGAAAGTCCACATGTTTACATGAATTATAGTTCGAGTTAATTAACGTTCCAACGAAAGCAAATGAAGTCGTTTGTGTACGAGTCAGTTACGCAGACTGACAAGCTCAACAAAATACATGTGTTGACATCAAGATGATGCCAAACTGACAATGTCCGCCAAAATAAAAAATTATGAAAAAGGGCTCAAAACTACCTAAACCAGGTCAAACGCAACCCAACTACCTACCCCTTGCTCAAAACCAAATAAAAACAAAACCAAAACACACTTAACCACTAATTCGCAATTCATTAGGCACTAATTTGGATTAAGTTGGGTCGGAGTGTTACACTTGAACTCTCAATCTAAGTTGAAAGGAGTCCATGCCAAATGGGTTGAATTATTACAAGAGTACACTTTTGTTTTAAAGCACAAGGCAGGAGTGGAAAACAAACTGGCTGATGCATTAACTTGCAAAGTTAATTTAATTCACTCCATGAATGTCGAAGTCACTGGGTTTGAGCATTTGAGAGATGACTACCCCTCTTGTCCGGATTTCGGGGATATGTTTGCTTCACTTTCTGATAATCCTTTGCAAAACAATGATCGATTTATATTGAGAGATGGCTATATCTTTCGAAGAAATTAGATTTGCATTCTCCGCACTTCCATGAGAGAATTTTTGATTTGGGAGCTCCACGCTGGTGGAGTGGGCAGTCACTTTGGTCATGACAAGACCATCCTTCTTATAGAGGACCGTTTCTATTGGCCGAGTCTCAAGCAAGATGTAGTCTGCATCATTGAATGCTGTCGCACTTGCCAACTAGCAAAGCAGCGTAAGCAAAATACTTGGTTGTACACTCCGTTGCTAGTGCCTCACACACCATGGTAAGACCTTTGTATGGATATTGTGCTTGGTCTTCCCAAGACAAATAAACAGCATGACTTCATACTGGTTGTCATGGACCGCTTCTCTAAGATGGCCCACTTTGTCGCTTGCTCCAAGACCTCAGATGCTACGCATGTTGTGAAAATTGTCATCTAGCACATTGTTAGCTTGCATGGTGTCCCAAAAACCATCATGTCTGACCGGGATGTTAAATTTACAAGTTACTTTTGGAAGACACTATGGAAAATCTTGGGAACAAAACTGCAATTTTCATATGTGTACCATCCACAGACTAATGGTCAGATAGAGGTAGTCAATCAAAGTCTGGGGAATCCTTTGAGATGTTTAGTTGGTGAGCATGTCAGGTCATGGGAGTTTATCTTACCAATAGCAGAGTTTGCATATAACAGTTCAGTTAATAGATCTATAGGCATGAGTCCTTTTGAAGCCGTAACTGGCTATAAGATTAGGATGCCTGTCGATCTTATTCCCATGTCCTCCATTCATCATCCGTCTGAGTCAGCCTATGCATTCATTAGACGTATTCATTCATTGCATAATGAGATTAGACAACGAATTAACATGCAAAATGATAGTTATAAAACATCTGCTAATTTACATCACCGGCTCATTGAATTTCAAGTGGGTGATGATGTCATGGTCCGCATAAGGCCAGAGCGGTTCCCACAAGGAATTGCTAAGAAACTACAGGTCCGCAGTACTGGCCCATTCAAAGTATTGAAAAGGTTGGGTCCTAATGCATATGTCTTAGATTTTCCAATTGATATGGGTATTAGTGCTACCTTTAATATGGAGGACTTAGTTCCTTTTAGGGGTCCCACAACATTTCCACCCAACCTAACTTCTACCCCTTCACCCAACCGTGTGGACTATCTTTTTGAGCCTATTTCTTTCTAAAACCGTTTCCCACAACCAACCTCACCTCCTCCTCCCAAAGCTCAAAGGAAGGACATTGTGGAAGATATATTAGATGATCAATTGGTCTCCACCAAATAGGGAGGCATCTAGAAGTTCCTTGTCAAATGGCAGGACAGGCCACAGCATGATAGCACGTGGATCACGCGAGATGAGTTGCATTGCATCAATCCTAACATCTTCGAGCGCTATGACAGTTTTATCTCACCAAAGGTGCGATTTTCCCAGCCGAGGGAAATTAATGAGGACATCCGATTTGATTCCTTTCTTTCTTACAAAGTGTATCAAAGAAGAGGGCGCCGGACAGCAAACCATGCTTTAATTTGGATGGATGAACAATAACCATGTTTTGATCGCACAGAAATTATAGATCCACCGTTGATCCGAACATTCGACGTCTAGATTTCGAGAAAGACCCCATGTGAATTGTTTTGGAAGCCGCACATTGGGAAGTCCCGCATGAGAGGAATAAAAGAGTTTTGGTTTTCTTTAGAAGGTCCCAAGTAAAGAAAAGAGCTTTAGTAGAAGAAAAGGGGACCCATATTTTTTGTTTTAAATACATAAGTAATAAATAGGAGGGGTCCGCAACTTAAACAAAAAGAGTTTTCACCTTGGGATTCGTGCGCACATCCCGTGCGCACGACTCCTAAGGCATTAGCGCAAGTTGTGTTATTTTATTTTATTTTATTTTATTTTCTTAATTGTGATGATGTCATCTTTAGGGTTATATTAAAGACCTCTCTTGTACTCTTTTGCTTATGCTATGTTCTGAGATGATATTGAATGAAAGAGAAGTTCTTCTTCTTCTTCCTTGAGCCTCTTGAGTCCACATTTCTCTTGAGATCTCTTCTAACGCCTCTGGATCGAAGTTTGGTGAGAGCCCAGTAAAGGTATCTATATCTCTTTCACTTTTCTTCTTTCCAAGAGCACTTTGGTTATTCTCATTTAGATCTAAAGCCATCTGGAAAGTTACATCAGATCTAAACTACCCAGATCTGAACCCTGCAGATCTAGAATCCCTTGATTACCAAACTTCAGATCTAAACTATAAACCATCATAAATTTGAAACTTACTTCAGATCTGAACCTTTATTAGATCTGGATCTTTTCTAGATCTGAAAATACTAGATCTGAATTTTGTCATCATAATCTTTCCTCCAGACCATTGCCAAATAATTGGATGTGTACTACTGGCCCTAAGCAATCTGAAAATTCTATCTTCCATTAAAATCCTACTATTTATATATCAAGAAAGGGCTTACTGCAGGATCTGTGAGATCATTTTGGATGGTGGATTTACTATTTACTAGAAATTCAATGTTCAACTTACTTGGATTGCTTATGACTTAATTTTAATTGTTAATTGAAATCTGATCTCTTCATATTATGACAGATCTCATATTGTCATGCATCACTTTTTCTTAAAGTCCTTTTAAGAATCAGACACTTAGATATTTAGCAGGAGTTAAGGATCAATGGAAAGGACGCTTTGCGATCAGTTTAAATATAAAAAAACTTGGATTTTTCTTCAGAAGCCTCAGTTTATTTTTCTAAACGTTGTATAATACAAAGGATTGTTCCTTCTCATTGTCTGTCTAGTGCGACTAGTCCAATGTTTGGAAGATCCTACTATTTATTGTCACCTAGGCACAAAGTAGGCTGCTTGTGAAGATTTGTATCTCCCTGAAAGTTTGATTTGTGGTCCTATCTCTTTAGGTTCTCAAATCTGGTTCAGATTTGGTTGGTTATTTATTGCTGCTTGTTTTAACCTATAAATGGTAGAAGGTAGCTGGTAGCTGCTGTGATTAAGGAGATATTTCATTGTTAATCTAGATAAATATGCGTATTGTTGATCATTACTGGCCCACCGCTAGAAGCTTTATCCATTCCCCTTTGCATTACTTTGACTTGTTGTTTGAAGCCTGTATCAAATCCTAGTGGATAAACTCAATCCTGCAACCCACTGTTATATGAGAATTTTGTCCATCTTAAGACCGCAAATGAGGAGGCAGGTGCTTTAGCGAAGGAGTTTTGTGTCAAAGTTTGTTTTCGTGATGGTTCTCTTATATCTTGATGGACATCTTTCATTTGTTTTCCTGTTATGTTTTTCTTCTTTTGGGTTTCAATTATCATTATATCTCTTTTGGAATGCTAAGTTTTTGTAATGAAAGTTATTTGAAAAAAGACCCTATTACTTATTGTGGAGCAGTCTGAGTCTTAGACAGGACTGACACATCAGTTTTGGGTGTTTAATAATTGTTGCACTCATGGTTTATGGACACAACACACGTTAAGGTTTGACTATGCATCCATCCTATTCTGCCACTATTGATGTGATGGATTTTATGCTGGGGCTTACCGATAAAGTTCTCTGTTGGAATATGATAATGAAATTTGTATCAGAATGATAGAAAGATTGTGTTAAATTTTTCCTTCTTGAGTCAGATTGGTTCAAGCCAAACCTAAATGACTGACCTTGATCTGGACTGACTTGATGAATCACAGACAGTTGCTGTATCCGGCCTTTTTATTTGGATGATATTTAGTACCAGAGATTTGGGTTGGACTGGAAAAGAACAGCAGTAAGTGAGATTTTGTCTTCTAGCACTTGGCGACTTTCCAAGATAAAATTTTGGCACAAGAAGTTTGAAAGCCATGAGGAGTAACACGAGAAAATTGGGCCTAATGAAGGTTGGAGATCTTTCACTCCAAACCTGCAGAAGACCGTCTCCAAGTTTAGATTTAGTTTGCTGATGAGCAGATAGGATTACCAATCGCTTTGTACCAATGGACTAGCCTTTCGACAAGGCAGGTGGTTTTGCTTTTGTGAGATTTGGGATGGTAGCTATGGCTGACAAACCATGGCTAATAGATTCCTTTACGTCCATTCCTATAAATCATTAAGTGGGGCCCTTCTAAATTTCATTCCTATCAAAATCCACCAAGCTAATTTATAGGACCCTAGTGACTAAGGTTTTTTAGGTGTTTTACCCTCTATGGTTGATAGATATTGGAATGAGGTCATAATTGATTTTAGCTTGCCGCCTCCTGTTGATCCACGATGGTCTCCTCTGTAGCCTACATCATTCAAGCTTTATTTCAAATGCTAGTGCGATGGAGCCTAGTTTGAATTGGAATTAGGGATGTTCTAGGAGGCTATGGTTTGAAATCCCGTTCAGCATTGATATGAGTCGGATATGAGAATCCCCAAAAAGCATAGTTGTCAATTCTGTTCTGTTTTGGCTGGAATGTTCCAGAATTGCTCTTGGGTGGAATGAAATGTCACCCTAAAAGTTTTTGGTCCCAATGCTGGTCTGTTTTGATCATTCCGGTTGTTTCGGTCCCAATTCCGGTTTCAATTCTGGACCAATTTAGCTCCATTCTAGCCAAGGTTTCATAATTCAATTTATATGTGGTAAAAACTAGAAAATGGTCAATTGTAGAGTGTAGTTTAATTTAAGTGACGTAAGTATGCATTTTTAGTATTATTTTAGCATTCAACTATTTATTCAAACTTAGGTATTCTTTTTATTATTTATTATTTATTTTTCAAGTGCATCTTTTTCGAAACGGAATACTGGAATTAACTAAAATGCCAAAGCATTCCACTACAGGGTCAAACCAGAACGGAATTGACAAACTCTGCTAAAAAGCCTCACTTGGCATGGAGACCTGCAAGGACTAGCGTAGACCACCATGGGACTGGCACGAACTAGTATGATACTCGCACCAACGGTACGATACTGTTAACGGTATAAGTCACACAATACCTCAACCGAAAACTTAAAAATGAACTCATTTTTTCATTTTTCATCTAATTTTGAAATTTAAAGTAAAATGGTTGAGCAATATTTATGGAGCCCAAAACAAATTCCTACAATCCTACTAAACAATATGGACACTGGCATCTTACAGGGTGTGTTGTCGTTGTGGTAGACATATCAAGATTGATTATCAATGCTACAAAGTTGTTTGGTGGGTTTCGTATTCTATTCAGTAGGGATATTTCCATGATAATCCGATGAGGACTGAAGACTATGATAATGACAATGAAGACATGCTTGAGCTCGCTGGAAACTTAGGGAGATATTGAATAATTAATTGTCCCCTTGATTCCTCCCCAACCCCATAGTTAATATTTGTGGTTTGTGATTTGTTATTTTAGTGCTACCATCAATATTTAGTTATTTCTACCAAAGAAAATCAATATTAAGTTATAATAGTTATTATATATTGGTAGATTCGTCCTCTATATATGTTAAATGATATTTCCATTAGCAAGGGATGAACATTGCGTTATTCTTAAGAAAAATTGAATATCTCTATAATTAATTTTAGATACAATTAATTTATCAGACTTTTCACAATTTTAGCAAATTTCTATTACTTCTTATTTATTATCAAATTTATGCATTTTACCAATTTTCTATTATTTAAAAAAATTATAATATTTTAAGACCAGCGTGCCTGTACCGGTCTGGCATGGGCAGATGAACTAGGCCACGGACTGACTTGTATCGGGTCTTGATGAGACGAAGAGTTGAAGACAGTCATCTAGATTTAAAACTTTGTATGAGACTCAAATGTAATTATTTTTTATAAGATATGATGCATGGATAATTCAAAAATGGGCAATGTATTGTGTCATATTGTATTTGATGCTTCATTTTTTATGTGTAAAATCCATGTTCTTGTTGTGTCCATGATATGTTTGCCATATCCATGCCATATCTGGGCATCATATATTAGAAGTTACTAGGCCATAATTAGTGTTTGAAGTGTGAATGAAGTGGAAGCTTTAGCCATGTTGTTGGAGTTTGAAAAGTAACAGCCTTGCATTATTTGGTATGTTTTAGAATGGGTGAGTGGGCAAAAAGAGTTTGATGGGGTCCCCTTAGAAGATCTTAATCTTGGGCAGCAGTTGTTAAGGGTGCTCCTTACGCTAATAAGAAGCTGCAAGCTACTTGGCTGTCTCCTCTTGTGGGAATCCTTAAGCTTAACTTAAATGGAAGCTTTGCCCAACCAAATCAAGGAGGCATTGGAGGTTTTATTAGGGATAGTGGTGGTAATCTATGATACCCAGATACGACATGGATACGACAAGAACATGCTACAGACATGGCAAGGACACATAAAATGTGGAGTATCAGATATGATACAACATGATACGTTGGACATTTTGAAGGATTCGTGCATCATAGGTGGTAATGTGTTTAGGAGTTTTTCTAGGGCTAGTGAATTGCTTAGATGCTAATGAAGCGTAGGTTTATGCTCTCTTAATATGTTGTCGTGAGTTATGAAGCTTGTGAGTCTTTAAAGCAATTATTGAAGGTTCAAGATATTTCTAGATAATTTGGTTCTACTTTTCATCATGTTTTAAGAGAGGCAAATACAATGGTGGATAATCTAACAAAGGAGGGAGTTATTTGAGCTTCTATTTCCTTTGATGTTTAATATTTTTCTATTTAAACCATTAAGAAAAATTGTATTTAAATAGGGGTTTTATTTTTTGTTTTCCTTTTTTATCAGTGTTTGCAGTTGGTTTTGGCTTTTTTTTTTTGTTTTAGGATTTTACCAAAAAAATCATGTAAGGGGTTCTCCAGACCATAAACCTCACCCAAGTTGTGTGTGCCCCGGATTGGTCACGTATGACCACTTGAGTATTTTTTTTCATCTAATTGGGCGCATCGAACTTGTAGCTCCTGTTACCCTTAAACCCAAAAAAACCTAACATCTTTTCTCAAGACAACGGCAAAAACTTACAACGAGTTCAATGCTACCCTCTTTCTTTAAAACCCAAAAGTTCTATGTTCTTCTTCCTAATTCCATCTATTTCAACCTTATGAAAAACCAAAATTGTAAACATCATGAAGGTAGAGATCAGGTCTAGATATATGGGAGCGGGATTTGAAACTGCGTTTTTCCAAATTCCAGACCGTCAAGACCAATTTGATCGACATGGGCTACGGTACCCTGTGCCCCACCTGATGGGAGATCAAGACCCCACATCATGAAGGGTCTATTGGGGGACCACAGTGGTGGTGGTCCCTTGTGGATTGGACCATTGGGTCCCACCATTTAGATCACCCAACCCCAGGCGTGATCTCCTTTTTTGACGATGGTTCTTCTTCACCGCTTGCCGAAGGGGGCTCCCCAACCCGGCCCCAATTAATGACTGTTACTTTAATTGGGGAACTGAGTCTTCTGTTGATTGGAAGATGAAAAGCTTCTGATTGGAAGATGGAAAGCTTTGGAAGCACTCTTTCATGGAAGGAAGATGGAAGGAAGAAGAAGAAGTAATGGGGGTTTTCGGGTTTTAAGGGTAACAGGTCTCCAATTAGGTGCAAAAAAATAACCATGACCACTCCAGGGTACACACAACTTAGGTGAGGTTTATAGTGTGGGGGGACCCTTTGCATGATTTTTTTGGTAAAATCATCTTTAAAAAAAAAAGGGTCTTGCATTATTCCCTCGTATGGTTTAGGCAACTCTTTATGTGTTATTAATTGGCCTAAAAGCAATCCTTTGATTCCATGGTTAGTCCTCTTGGGTCAAAAACCTCGGAGGGATGCCCATGACATAAAAAAACCTAGATTGCTAGATTCATTATTAATAAATGAAAAACAGAAAATCTTAAAATTCTATACAAATTATATTTTCTATTGCACAAAACATATGTATATATTTAAATTTAATTGCACAAAATGAGTGTAGCAAAGGTAGGAATATTGAGATGGATCTGTGGTAAAACTAGGTAACATAGAATTAGAAATGAGCACATTGGGGAGCATTTAGGGATAGCATCATAGGTGCCAAATTAAGAGATACCTGTATAAAGTGGTTTGGACAAGTCCAATGTAGGGTAGTAATAAGTTGGTTAAGGAGAAGTCTTTCTATGAAAGTTGATGCCCAGGGCCTGCCAAGGAAAGGGAGTAGGCTGAAGAGGACATGGATCAAAGTAGTAAGGTTATATCTGAAAAATTGCAATCTATTCGAGGATTTGGCCTAGGGTAGACTATAATGGAGAAGCGGAATTCATACAGCCAATCTCAATGTAGTTAGGACAAGGCCGATGATGATGATAATGTGCCTAGGGTGCAAGTCAGTCTAACTCAACCAATTATTTGTGACTTAGCTGGGTTGACTCAAGTACTTGAGGGTGATTGAGTTGCCATCCAAGGCCAATTTTTAAAACCTTATGATGCAATCTCGTTGCCGCTATAAGTTTTGGTTGAGTTTGCACTAACCAAGACTTGGCTTTTGCCCCTCCTGCCTTGTCTCTTGCGGCCTTCTAATAGTCCTTATTGTGTCAGTATTAGCATTCTCTCTCTCTCTCTCTCTCTTACTCTCTGATATATATATATATATAAGGGAATACTATTATGCATCATTTCCTCACCATGTGGTGAGAGACAAATACTTATTTGGAGAGATTCATGCAGAAAAGAGGAAAAGTCATTTATGATATTATGAGAAAGAAGAGTCTTCATATGTAAAGAGAGAAAGCCATGTCATTATCCCTCACCACATGGTGAGGGAAGGATGCATAGTAGTTTTCCCTCTATATATATACTGGATACGGTTTTGGGTGTTAGTCTTGTACTAATTGCTCTTCTGAAGGCAGCTATATTCCATTTTATATTATCACTAGTTAGGTTACTACTTGAGAGGGGCACACTTCTGATTGTTTTATCTACTCATATTCTATCATTATTCATAAGTCTTATTGTAATGCAAGTGATTTTGTTTCAACAGGTTCCTACCATGAGTAAAATGATAGATATGTGGAAGAAGGGGGAAATGAACACTTTTGATATTCTCAACTGCTGGGTCCTGGCTAAGGCATGTTAGCTATTGTAAACAAACACATTCTATACTCAATGTTGTGCGACTTAATAATACTCTTCAGATTCCAAGTTCTAGCATTGCCAGTTTAAATTTGAATAACGACAACATGGGGGCTTGTTTGAATTTTGGGCCCGCATTAGACTGATCATTCCTTCTCCTCATGCAAATTTTCATTTCCAGGTTGCTGATAAACTTGAAGTTATCCCTGGTTCTGAGTTCCGTGTGGCATTTGAAGAAGCCATGAGTTATGGTGCTAAGGTTATCCTAGGCGATCGCCCTATCCAAGTAAGATTTTGGAATCCCCACCTGCGCTCTATCTCTTATCACATCAACTTGTATGAAAAACAATCTAAATTTCTGTAATTATTCACTAGGAAACTAGTCGTCTTAGTTGCAATTTTGCATTCCTCCCATTCACTTATGGTGGCTATGATTCCTGTGCCCAAGGTTGACCCATGTACCCATCTATGCAGCCCACATCGGATTTTCTTTTGCCTTGTATCTTTTACTATTATTTAGTTTTTTCTTTAAATGATGTATTAGTACTTAGTAGTAAATTTTCTATTACTATTGAGAAAAATAATCCTTTGCTCTGAGTCTTGAATTTGATATCATTTTGCTGTCAATGAAATGGTATAACGTTAGGAGCAAATTTGTGACTACTGTGAGCAAAAGAGTCCATGCATGACTATTTTGTCCATAATGGAAACTTCTCCTTTTATTTTCTTAGCATTTTTAGTGTCTCATGAAGGGTTGTTATGTCATCTTAATGTTAAATTTAATTATGTCTATATGGTTCTCAAATAGGCTGTGTTGATGTATTAATACTGTTGGGCTGCATAATCTTCACATCATCTCCTTTGCAGTGTTCAGCTTATTTTTGAGAGCATTGGCTTTCCAGAGTTCCAGTATGTGGTTGTATTTTACAAGGTTATAAGAGTTCAAAACTTTGTTGTTTGCCGTCTTATTTAAAATTTACTGTTAAGTGAACAGATTACATCATGGAGGACATGGGGGAAAATGTCACTGTGGCACAAGGCAAAATTTCTATTCTACGGTCTTTGGGAGGCTATCTTTTTACCAAGCACTGAAGATCTCAATAAGATGGTAAGTTGTATACTTTTGTACTTTCTGTTAATATAAAGATAGTTATATGATTTTGCCATGCCGATTGTGTACCTTAAGTCCGTAACAAATGTTTTCCTATTTTGTGGTGCACTGGTGCTCTTTTTTGAAAATTGCAAATCAAAATTCTTTTTCATCAATTGTAAATGTCTAATGTTTTCTTTTTTCTTTTTTTTTTTTTTGAGAAATGTCTATATTCCAATGACATATTGATAGATTTTATTTTATTTATTTATGTTTTCATATGGTAGATTGGTTTGCATTTTATCATAGTTTCCTAACTTATACCATAATGGATAGTAGTATTGCAGTCAGCCTTTTTTAGCCTTTTTTTTTTCTCGTTTTCTTTTCTTTCTGAGGCCAGGTTTTTATTGCCTAAAGTTTAAAGAAATGGAATCTGCATAGGGAAAATATTCACTTGCACATTGCGTTCCTTGCATCCCGGTCGAACCTAGAGGCAGGACCCACCTCTGAATTTTGTGTACCGCTCGTGACACTCAGTCCAGATGTGCGAGAGTGCAGGTGAATACTTTCCATCTGCACGAATCACATTTACTATGAAAAACAAATTTATTGATAACTATGCAGATTTTGTGTTTTTACACCTAGAACTCTTTTAAAGATTGATAGTGGCCCAACTCTGAGAGGTTCAGATGACCCAACAAGGGGGCATTTGGAGACAATTAAAATGTAATTGAAGGTTCAAATCTGAGGTTGGACTGGATTTAAGAAAGAAAAAGGGAGACAATGATAAGATTTCAGGAGTCCTGTGGATGGTGCACAGAGCCTTGTTGAAGTTGAGGAAATTGCATTGTCCCTGTTTTGATGGGATTCCTTCTCTATCCTTGACAAGGGGCATTCTAAACCCTATAATAGTGGTCACTAGCATGTCCATGAACATCTATGTACATATGTCCACTCTCAAGTGTATCCAAGAGTGGTATTCGAGAAGTTTTCAGTGCATCTGGGGTTCAAGAACCAATGAACTGGAAGCTATTCTACTTCTAGTTTGGTTTATTAGTGCCACTAGAAGGGGTTGTTTTTGTACAGGGGAATCAGGGACCCTTTGAGATTCACCAGGGTCTACTGAAAGTGTAGCGCCATCTGTCCCACTTTACAGTAACTTTAATTAAATTTACACATTCATATCTTTCATTTTCTTTTATTCACTTATCCATGAAAGAGTGAGATGAGATGAATCCGGTACGTTCTTACAGTTTGGAGTTCCAAAAATTTCTATTACAATCAATTTTAAATTGAATTCAATTTGGTTTTGGCTGAATTCTGAATTTTGATTTAGGTGCTGTACTATACGTTTCTGCTAAGTCTGCTTTGCATGAATCCTTCTGTCTTTCTGTTTGGTATTGATTGCTGTTGTGATTAAAAAAAAAAAGATGATTTTTCAAAACATCAGCAAAATTGTATTTATTTTTAAGAGAAAAAAGTTGTTTCTTACAAGTTGGATCACTGTGTCTTTTAGATGAAGACCACTAATTAGAATACTAAGTTCTTGTTCACAGGAAAACTAATTCTTCTGTATCATGACTGTGTCTGTATTTTTAGCTGAAGGAAATGGATGATGTTGACATTTTAACTCTCATGATTCAAGAGATAAGCCGGCGATTCCCCACTCTGATGGAGACACTTCTTTTTGAGCGAGATATGTTAGTATAATTTGTCCTGTTATTTTATTTCCGTTTCAAAGGTGATATAATCTTATTTCCATGTCAAAGGTGTCCATTAACAACTTCATTATCTGTGGGCATTAATTAGTTGATTTATGTTCGTTGGTGGGTTCTTTTGATGGTCACTATTGGCTTGGGTTCACATTTGCTCAACTTAGACTTTGTCATCATAGTGATTAGGACCAAAACTTTGACAGGCCCTTGATCGTTCCAAACAATTGGTTTGGTTATTTGCGGAGTGAGCAGTGTTTACCATCCACATGTAGGGGCTTTTATAATATTTTTGAAGGTAATTTTTCTCAAAAATGCAGGACGTCCCCTTTGACAAAGTCATCAAATTGTCATGAACAATTACTAGTCAGGCAATGCTTTTGTTGAATATAAAGAAAGAGTTTATTGCCCATAGAAAATATGATTTTGGGCATTCCAACTTCAAAGCAAATTGTGCTTGGTGGACTTCAGTTCCTAGATACTAAATGCAGCCATTAGCTATTATCAGTTTGAAAATATACAAGTGTGGTCAAGATGATATCTATATTTGTTTCTAATTGGTTAAAGTTGAACACCCGTATAATCAGTTTACTAATTGCGTTTTGGCTTCACCATAACTTTCATATGTTGAATTGTGAATTATGTTTTTACCAATAATAATAAAAAAAGAACTTTATGTTTCTATGATTACTCCTTATAGTTGTTTGTGATTTCTTGTAATTTCCCTTTCATTATTTCCTCTGCAATCTTCTGAATGAAGACTCTTTTATTTCTATAGTTTTTAGGTAGATGTTGTCTGCACAATTAGAAGTTGCCAGTGAACACAGTTCAGTTGTTGTTCTAGCTTTATGTTTCTGTGATTGCTCATTACAGTTGTTTGTGACTTCTAGAGTCTACTGTCCATTCACTATTTCCTCTGCAGTCTTCTTAATAAGCACCTTATTTCTTTTGTTTTTAGGTACATGTCTTCTAAGTTATTAGAAGTTGCCAGTGAACACAGTTCAGTTGTTGCAGTTGTCGGCCAAGGGCATTTACCGGGAATTAAGAAGCACTGGAAACAGCCAATTGAGGTCAACTTTTTTTACCCGCAAATTTTTTAATCCATTATAGACTACAACAACAGTTATTTGTGAGGATTCTGCCTGAAATCTATTCATAATTCCTCAAATAGATTTTTGGGGTTACAAATTACAATGCCATAGTTGACATTGGCATCATATTCTTGTCCCATCAGTTTGAGGTTGGAATGAGTTATACAATATAACTCATATATAAGCTTAAGTCCATATTTCATATCTTCATAACTTCGGTGCATGAACATGAGGTTTGTCTATGGGAAGGGTGGTCCATCCTACATCTTTTTTTCTATTGCCATCGTCCCCTTGCTGTATGTTCTCATCCTTATTTGAAGGGCATCTTAGCTTAATTTGAATTTATGTGTCCTGGAAAAAGTTGGTTGCAGTTGCTTTGGAATGACACACCTGCCATTTTGTTGACTTGATGATGATCACAAGACGTCTCTTCTATTTCTTTCAGTTAAAGGGTCTGCTAGATGTTCCTGAAGCAAGTTCTGGTGTATCCGCAATGAAGATCCTTGCTTCTGTTGGTGTTGCTGTCACTGGAATAGCTATCATTTCAGGTATATATCTCGCTAGCAAGAGGTGAGCTTTGCTGTCCTTAGGATCTACTATCACTTTCAGTATACGTTTCTTGCTGGCAAGAGAATACTTGACAAATTGCTGGAAGCCCTATGGGAAGTGGCTTTTTTCATGTAATAATCCTTCGTTATTTATTACAAAATCGATCTGTTTATGAAGGTGGGGTAAAAATTAGAGGCGAGACTATTTGGTGACTATTTCTTGGATCTTCGGTGCAATACATCTTGTGCATTCAATTTTTCTGTCTCCAAATGAGCCTTGTACTAAAAGGTCTAAAGCCGAGTCAGCTAATAAAGTGCTCCCCATTCGCTTCACAACAGGTTAGTCTTGGTAACTCGGAGCTATCTGTGTCGTGAAGGCCCATAATTGGCTGATTAGTTCACACTGGACAAACCTTCAGTGGTGCACGCGGCAGTGATGTAGTAGTATTGCAAGCTGTGCATAATTAATTAGGTTTTGAGCCCATAATCATGATCACATTACCTCAATGAAATTTATAAACCCCCAGGAAGCCATTCAATCCAACTTTTGTTCCGAAGAACGTTTTAGTATCGACCCTCAAAGTCTTTGCAGATCTTCAGTTTTACTTCTCTGCGTTTTTTTGCTTTCAGTACGAATACTTTGATGGGGAAGCAGTGCATCAAATTCTTGCAATTTCAATACGAACAAACAAATGAGGCATAGGAAGTAGAAGGAAGGTTGGAAATGGGTACAATGAAAGTGATTGCGATCCATTCTTTCCCCTGAAAATAAATTTATGGTCATCAAGTCAATGAAAGATCCCCCCAATGCCTTTGTTTGGAAGGTCTAATTTTTCCCTCTACTCTTCTATTTCTATGAAACAGGTGGAGAATTGGAAAAATAGAGCGTTCAGCACCACTTTTCACCCTCTGCCCATTTTAGTGCCCATTTTAGAGAAGTAGACACAATGCCTCTTATTTGTACATTCCTCTTCTTGAGGTACTTGAGAAATAGAGGCAAAAAATAAGAGACTTCATGAGGTACTTGAGAAATAGAGACAAAAATAAGAGGTAGAGCTACAGTGTTTTGGGATTAATCATGCCCAATCTGTATTTTTTTTTTCCTTCAAATTCGGGCGTGTAAATTAAGATCCAAACCTTTAGATATGTTTATAAGATCAAATGTGACCATGCTTTCAAATTTTAGCTGTTGGATAATCACCAATCTCGAGATTTGTTTAAAAGGGTGAGCCATTGGATATTATTTTATGAATTCTGTGACGCCCAAATAAAAGATCCGAATCGCTGGAAATGTTTGAAAAGCTAAAAACGGTTACAAGTAAATCTTTAAGGCTTGATGCCTTGTGGATATCGAGAAATTTGTGAAAAACTTTCAACTTTGAATATAATATACTCAATTTTAGACTAGTCCATATGCAATTCCTTTTTTCCTTTTTATTATTATTATTTATGGAACAATAAATCACTATCCAAACCTGTAAAAATGTTTAAAAGGTCAATGATCACTTTTGATCAATTTCAGTTGTTGGTTCATCACTAATCTTGAGATATTTAATAAAAGAATGTAAATTATTTTTTGCTACTTTTTGAAATTTGTGGGCTCTAAATATAAAATTCAAATCGTTAGATCTCTTTGAAAGGATGAACATGACTATTTGTAGATATTAAGATCTTTGTGAAAAACTATCAACTATTAATGTAAAAAAGTCTATTCAAAATAGATCCTTGCATTGCCAGACACATATTTTGAATTTAGCCTCTTTTTTCTATGGCTTTTTTTTTAATGGCCATATTTTGGAAGTGTATAAGAGAAAATGAATAGAGATTCCAAACAAGCTCTAAATGTATTCTCAAATGGCAAATCTCAATTTTGTGTAACTAATACCAGTGATGCATATTAGTTCTAGTCATTATTAGGAATGAAGAGGATTTACTTGAAGAAAAGAAATCATATAAGGGGACCACAAAACAAAAAAGCTCAGTCTAGGTGTGGGTGCACCGAAGTAGTCTATTTTTTATTTTTTTAAAGTGAATGTCGAATTTGACCCTAATTAAAATGGAACAAGGTCGAATTCGATAATGTCGAATTTCATGTAATTGAATGACTAAAATAGAATTTATAAGTGATTAAACATGAAGAGCAGAGGGTGACTGTTAGAACGACCATCAATTAACCTCCCCTTCAATAGAAATCGATTTAAGGGAAAATGAGATATGAATACTCAGCCGTATTTCCTTCAACACCTATGAAAGTTAAGATCCTATCTGCATCACCACCTTTATTTCCTTTACCCCTTACCTCTAAAATATCCTTCTGTAACACTCATTTTACCATGAATTCTTATATTTTCAATTCTTATGTATCTTATAAAAACAAGAGGCCCCGAGCGGCACAATTATCCCATAAATTTCTTAGTGGCCTCACAATGTTGTTGGTGTTGACTACTCGAAGAGCTGAGATAAAATTACAAATCCATATTGCATCTTAAGCCAACCGATATACTCTGTTTCCATGGTGGAAAAGCAGTGCCGAGATACAATTCTTTGTGTTGAATGTATAAAGCTCATTTTAGTTCATATTTGAATTTTTTTAATTTATTCTTTTCTATGTGTGGCAAACCATTCTAGTTGGATTATATACACACACACACTTCTCCTTAGAAGTATATTACACTTCTATCTTTATCGAGCTAAAACGAAAACAGACTAATGATGCCTGTGGCTGTCAATGGGAAGTTCCTGAGAAGATATTACATATAGATGGGCGTAGGAGCACCAAATCAAATGAAATGAGTAAAGCCAAGCCAAGTGTAGTGAGAAGTATCAAATTATCATCGCCCCAAAGTATCATGAGTATAAAGGAAATTTTGAAAATAAGAAGGCTCCAACTCATATTCTTTTCCCTTTTCATATATAAGCCCTTACATATGCAAAGTTTTCGTAAGAGTATTTCGTTCACTAACGTTTATCTTCCCTCCGTTACCAAAACGTTTTATCTTCCTTGCCTCGCACACTTGAAGCACTTTAATTAGCATTGGGCACGATCATGAGCATTGTCTCAGAAACATCATGCCATTCAGAATGTGGTACATCATGTTACACACATTATGCCATACAAGGATATAGAATCTCTTTTGGGCTGATCTGTAATTGGGATTTGGACTGCATCTGACTGACTGCTGGCTCCATATGCTGTTCTAATTTGATTTGTACTGAATGCCAGACTATCAGTCCACCAAAGTGTATAATAACATGACATATAATAATACGATAAATTATGTATGTTACTAGTAATATATCAGATTGAAGTTAATGGGCTTGGCCGAATTGGGTCCACGAGAGTCAGATCATGGTCCTACATGATAGACCCATGTTGCGTCTAGGTCCACTATGAACCCAACCCATTTGCATTGTTTGTTCAAAACCAGACTTTCTCTTTACTTGGTGCAATTTGGAAAGCTTACATTTTGGGTTTAAGTGTTGTACTTTGCTTTTGGAAAAAATCACATGCATTTTTTATTAAATAAGGTTTAAGATTTTTGTCTATTTTTTAAAAAGGAACAAAATGATAGCTTTATCAAACAAACATGAATGTCTAAAGCACTAGACAACTTTTGATTTTCTTTGACAAACTTTGCTCACGTAACTTTTACTATCTACAAGTTTACTTTTTATGTTTTCTTCTAAAAAAAATAAAGGGATAATTTCAAATAAGGTCCAAAATTCTTGCTTTATTTCAAAAAAGGAGTTTCAAACTTTTCAAATAAATCTGTAAGTTTTTTCAAAAAATTTTCAATTAAGGTCATCCATCCATTTAAAGCTATTTTTTCTTTAAGTTTTTAAAAATACATAGATTACTCTTTATTGAAATAAAATTCTCAATCAATTCCTCTACATTCTCCTCATTTTCTTCTCTGACATCCTCATGATGATGAAGGACATTTAGTGTCCCCATAGTGATCGGCAGTATATAGTAGTTGTTGAAATCATATCACAGCTTTAAAGACTGGTAGTTTTAGTATTTTAAGAAAATATAGAAAAAAGTTGCTCCGAATTATCTTCATATTGTCAGATGTCTTTAATTGAAAATTTTCTGAAAAACCTAGGATCTAATTTTAAAAGCTTTGAAACATGTCTTTTTTTGAAATAAGGCAAAAGTTTAATGCCTTATTTGACATTGTCAAACGATCTATTGGTAAAATTATCTTAAAATGACTCTGTCTCAAACAGATCAAATCAGGTAAGTGAGCCACCCACAAGCCAACTTTACAACACAGGAGAATGTCACCTGTTCCTTGATCACAACAATAATCTCCCAACCAAAGACAAAAAAATAGCTTCTCTAATGTGGAACATAGAATAATGCACATTGGGAATTACAAAAATTACTCCTGGATGGGGTGGCCATTAATCAAGCCTAATTAGGAACCACAGTCACATTGTCCTGGCAACCACTAACAACCCTTTGTCACATTGTCCTGGCAACCACTAACACCTCTATAAGTTACTCTATAAGTTACTATTTGCAAGGCGGGGGAGCTTGAATCCCACTGTAGCTGGGTTTGATATTCATACAATTGGATGTAACTGGGTGCTTTGCTCTATTGTGTACTATTTCAATATCTTGCAGCTTGATGTTCTCGCAAGGGAACATTTTTCTGCAACGGAGGGTCACAGCAACATCAGATAGAGAAGTCCCTCTAATATTGTTGAAGGTGATATCACTGATCTTCACTTTTGAAGGTGACGACTCAATGCACAAACAAAGGAATTTTGTATTAGTTTGTACCATAATTTGCACATCATTCTATTTAAATGTTTTTAAATTTGAATGATAAATCCTCCAGAAAGCCCGTATTGTTCGCTCGATTTTGAAAATATTAGCCATTTCTTTGCAATTTTCATAAATATGTGTTTATAAGGTTTAAGATTTTGCAAGATTAACAGACATTTGTTTGTTCACTATTGAATTCCTGGGAGTTATAGGGGTTGTTTGTTTCATTGGTCTTGAAGTCTGAGGAATCTTGGGACATGCCTTCCCATCAAAGGGTATAAAAAGTGAAATAAAATAGGAAAAGAGCTAGAAACCACTATAAAATAGTCTCCCCTCTTGTTGGAAATGATTACCCAATTATCACCTTTGAGAATTAAGTCCTAGCAAAGTGAGTGCCCAATCTATTTTTCTACTATATGTCCTTCAACTCTCGTCTTTAATAATCCTAAAGTGCAACTCAAATTACTATTACTTCCTAAGAACTCAATGCAAAGTTGGCAGGTGGGCTGTAAATAAGATACAGTCTATGAAAGTACTAAAATTGAAGAAATAAATGTGGCAATATACAAAAGGCCATCAAGTAGTCTTCCCCATGGTAGGAAATGATTAACTAACTATCACTTTAGTAAATTAAATCATAGAAAAGTGATCAGGGCCGTCTATAGTTCTATCATACACCCTTCGCACACCTCTTAATGCTCTTTTCTTGTCATTGCAGCTGATTTCTTATCTACGGAATGATAAAAAGGGTTCATTTTCTATTTTCATTAGCATCAGTCCAGAAATTGATCTCATTAAAACATCTTAATCTCTTGCAGTCTTACCGCATCAGGGCAAGTTCCATGAGGGCAATAAAGTTGATCAATGATGATCGGATTGTATACATTGTTCATGATGATGCTCTCATAGGTTATGTTGAACACCGCGTTTTTGGAGGGCGAGTTGGCCCATGTCTTGATTCTAAGCCTATTCAAGGTATTTGAAATGATGCTATCTCTCACTACAATATCCTTCACATCCTTCTCTTCTGGATACTTCCCTAAGCTCCCCACACTTTCAGAACCAGTGCCCAAAAACCAAAAACCAGCAAGAATAACAAGAATTAGTTTAGATAATCAGGAAACTACCTGTGGAACCAAATAACAACAAGATGCATGTAGTTAGTGGTCTCTTAACAATGGAGCACTGATTTCAGACACCTCTAATCTTTTTTAATATTGAATTACTGAAATCACCTTTGAGGTAAAGGACTAGTAAATGCACCTGATTCCATGGCCTGGTCCACAAGTAATTCCGCCGATATAGATGTTAGAAACGCCTTGTTCAAGGGCGATGCAGTCCCCACCGGTCATGATCCTAATATCCTCAATGGTCACATCAGAGCACCGTTCCACATGCATTCCATCTGTGTTGGGGCTGTCTTTCGGGGCATGATCGAGGTTTCTGGCTTAGAAATTCTGGCAATGGACGACACCAAAGTCGACATTCTTGCTGTCCACAGATATTATACCATCGATAACTGCATTTGACAGATTGTTGAACTTGAGGCTCTGGGGAATACGAATATGATTCTTAGTATACTATGAATGTTACAAATTAAAGCAGCTGGTGGATAATGTTGGAATTGAATTCACCAACATTGGAGAAGCCTCTTCATTAATCAGGTGGCTGCAATTGATGGATCTCTAACCTATTCTATATGCATTTGTTTTTCAATGGTTGAGTTTGAAAGAAGAAAAAAAAAAAAAGAAAAATCGTTGAGTTTGGAAGTCTCATCCTGTCAGGCCCTGGATCTTTTAATTTTGGATCGGGTCGGTTGTCGGACTTTATGTCAAGCTTAGAGGGTTAGATAGATGTTTGTTAGGCCATTTATATGTTGGGGTAATTGCTCTTAGGACATTTTGTGAGTAGGGCACATCGTTGATGGGCTGGTCAGACCTTCTTGGGCTCGGGGCCCAAACCATTTAGACCTGTATGGGCCAAAAGTCTTTTTTGGAATTGCACAAAACCTTTTATAAGAGAGAGAGGTCCTTTTCTGTAATTAGAAGAAACTCCTCCAACCCTTAGCCATATAACCCTTCTATCATTTCATTTCCTCCATTCGCTTCTCCTTTTCCTCTTCTACAAGCAAGTCTTAGTCTCTACGGAGGATCAAGCTTCTAAGGGATAGGGGACCTCCCTTACGACAGTGTCTCTTCATCTTCTTCATCTCATCCTGTCTTGATAGCACTTGCAATGCAGGTAAGCATCTATCCTTCAACTACCATTAGATCCTTTTATTCCATTAGGGCTTGCACTGATGAGTTAGAGGGGCTGTATTGAATGTTGGTTTGTAGGAGGTCTTGTTCGAGTAGTTTGGGATCAGTGAGGGGATTGTGCTCAGAACATCCTCTGCATCTTCCAATTTGAATTTGACTGTGGACAACCTAAGGGAAGTGGATAACTACAACTAAGAGTTTAATAATGTGATCCTTTTGGATTAGTAGTATTTATGAATGAAGGTGGGTGGGTTTATGGTGTTTGAGAATCTGCAGATTGATTAGATTGGTTGTTGTTTGGATGAAATGGCCAAAAGGGGGTGAGGCTGTACGCACTTACGGCTAAGTTGTAGGCCAAGCTTACGACTGGACTACTAATTTACATTTCAGAGAGCTGTTTTTCAGGTTGAATATACTACGACGAGCCTTATGGTTAGCCGTAAATGCCCTTGTCACTAGGCCATAAGAGGATTTACGGCTAAGCCGTAATAGCGGCTACTTGAGCCATAGGTTTACTACGGCTCAGTCGTAAAATGAGGTATGTTATGCCGTGAATGCCTAGTAATTTCTCCTTAAATTGGTAGTGAATTAGGTTAGCTTAGTTGACCTTGGTTGAAGAATCCATCATCTTGGTTTGCACGGTAGGTAAAATGACCCCAAGTAAGTGACTTTTAGGGTGTAGATCACTTAACCTGATATCATATCCGACAGCTAATTAAAAATATATCAGCATGAGATTTGGATTGAAAACATAATGCATTTCGTTCTTAAGGGAGAGTTAGTTAAGTGTACACTTAGAATTGAATTGGACATGAGATAGGAATGTTAGTTATGGGATGCACCGCATGATAGACACCGGCGGTGGATCATCATCATCATGGGCTCACATTGTCATTCCAAGAGAGGGTTTGATTTGAGTTGAATACTTGACCAACTAAGATTATTAGGTGCTGTAGAGATTACCTGTAGAAATATGGAAAATAACATATGGGACCATATGGGTGTAATATACATCTAAATAGTTTAACCATGTCATTTTAATTGAAATAGTAAGGATGGCAGAAATTGGGGATTTCATAGCATGGTGTCATTGTGCATGAGTATACGTATGTATTCATATATATATATATATATATATATCTGACCAACTGCAGTTTGGAGGTGGACGTAAACCATTAGGTTAACATGTACTGTGGAATATAATATACAGTGGTGCCATCTGTTATATCTGCGGGAATACCTGTTTTTACATATCTATTTTGCATGAATACACATTTTTGTATATCTATCTGCGAGAATACCCGTTTTTGAATATTGTATCTGTGAGAATACCCATTTTTGTACATTTATACCATTCGGTCTGCATTCATTACATTTTGGTAGAATGAAAATTATGAGATAACTTATTTGCTTAATAACATTACTGGTAGTTTACCTCTTGCCAAATTATGTTAATCTGACCAACAACTTTTGGTATCTGGGTCCCATTATCGGTGCCGAACCGGAGAGTCAAGCGACGTAGGAGGTTCCACCAAATGGTAGAGTTGTTGAGTGGAGTACTGATGACATCATCTGAGATGTTTAATATTAGAGACATGATCGAAACATTAGCTTTTGTAATTAGGCCATGTCTGGGGCCACTAGCTAATTATTAAATTTATTTGTTTTGGAATTTCAACCATAACTAATATGCTTCGATGCACTTGACCTTGATTTAATTATTATTGAAATTTGTTACATGGGTTGTATGTAATACTAAGCTGCACAGGTTATAGATTACAGTTTCGCATGTGATTATGGTTGTTTGATTACCAAGCATGTCTTCAGAAAGGATTTCGATCCACTCAGAATTGGAGGCTGTATTGTCTATGTAAGAAAAATTTTAATTGACCCTAATTCTCACCCCACCTAGAACTGGGTTTGGATTCCACCTAGTTTTGGAGGCGTGACACATCCTATCATGTTTAAAGATTACAACTTGTGCTATCTTAAACAACGCGATTCAGCACAATCTTGATGACTAATAACACAACTCTTTAAGAGTTAAAAATAACTAGGATATTAATGACATTGCTAAGCCACAAGTCATATTAGAGTTTACACCACCTTGGGATAATGTTCTCCATTCATGGTCAGTTCTTATGTAGTAAAAGTTCAACGAGGATGAATGGTACTTACAGTTGGGAGAAGCTTGCACTTTTGGTTCGTGGCACAATCATTCAAATGCCAGATAGCAACTCCCTGACCATCAAAAGTCCCACTTCCTATGATGGTCAACCCATCTATCCATCCAAAGAAAATCCAATCTCCTGTTGGATACTTGTTTAGGTCTGTCTCTGCCTTCAAATGACCCTATGCAAGCACATTAACACGGTTCAGTATTGAGAATCACATAAAATTTTAGTGTTCTATGATGGGGTCATCTTATTCTGTCAGCATACCCTCCATGCTACTCACATATTTTGATGGTCCTATGGACACCTGACTAGAAATGCATCTAGGATGTTCCATACACCCATTTCTACTAAATTGTTGTCAGGTCATTTCAATGTATGCTTACACTTAGGTGTATATATGAAAGCTTTTGAACTCTTGCCTCCAAAGTCATTAGTATACTTGGTACATTTTTTCAGGACCTGTGAAATTGGCAGGGCCCATCCAATAAGTGCCTTTGCGTATCGAAATTGTAGCAGATTCACTTGACGCACATGTTGCGTTCCATGTATCCATGAAGGCCTACAATCATAAAAACCGTGGACACGTATTAGACAAACACAACAAAGTATGACAATTTGCAAAAGAAGGCAAGTATGACAAGCTGCATGCTAATGCCCAGCACAATCAATTAAAAAAATATAGGTTTCCTTTTCCAATTTTGACCACCCTACTATAAGTCTGGATTCTGAGAATTGAACTCATAAAAAATTCATGAGTCTTAGAACCTATTTATTAAAAATTTAAACCTCTCAAGTTAAATGTGCCTTGTTGGATGGGCACCTGCCAAATTTCACTCCAATAGATGTCCTGACCTCCATTAGATTGACCACTTATATAACATAGTTGAATAAAAATTATGTAAATTCTTATTGAAGTGAAATTTGGCCATGGCCAATACGAGCTAGAATTACTTAATTTGAAGGCAATTGTCTCTAATCTCAATCTTAAAAAGTTAAATTATACCAAATGTGTCACTATCCTTCTACTACCTTCCACTCTAATTGCAACAAGAACTAGGCTTATACGATGGTTACTATGTGAATAGAGAATTTTTTTCAAGTATGTAAACGCATGATGAAAAGAACCATTTCATAAATAGCCTCTAAGGGCCCACATGGAGGGAGAGGGAGAGAGAGAGGGCCAAAAACACAATTAATAAAGGTAAAAAAATATCTTTTCTCATTAAAATAAAATTTTTGTGAAATGAAAAAAATTGGTATTTTTTCTTCTAGCTTTTTAGTTCTTGGGAGCTTCTAAATGCATACACGGTTTTTTTTTTTTTAATTTTACCTCTGAGTGATATGACCGATATACCTTCACCACCCCCCCCCCCCCCCCCCCCCCCTTCCTCCTCCTCCTCCTCCTCCTCTGCCCTTCCCCTCTTTCTTATTAAATATTCTGTATCAATGAGAGAAAAAAAATTATGTGTGCTAAGCAATGGGGATCAATAATTATAGAACTTAAAACTTGAAGTGTTCTATTGGTTTTCGTAGACTTTCAAAACCCCTTTCAAATATAGCATTGGTTTGAAACCACACCTAAATATACTTAGCAGAATAGACAAACACTATTCTTTAACACATCTACTTTGAGACAAGGAAAAACTATCACACATCTAACACCTCTCTCTCTCTCTCTCTCTCCAAGAGACCTAAAGTGAAGCAAATGGCAGTTCACCACTCTGATGGAATTTATTTGATTCCCACCGATCAACATGGAGGATTTATTTTATTTTATTTTATTTTATTTTATTTATAACCTAAGGTATTTCTCATCAGCCTAATCTTCAGACCTTTGACCTCTGGCCCATGGGTTACTCAATTCTAGTGAGCAAAAACTATTTTTTGGGAAGCACATACATGGCAACATACATATTCTCCGAATGACGCAAGGGTCAAGAGTTGAATTGAGAGCTTGGATATAAACCTAAGGCTCAAACCAACTGAGCCACTGCCTTGACCGCTGAAGGATTTATCTTATAATGAACATAAAAGTGGCCTTTGTAATTGATGAAGTGTGACATGTGGGGCTTGATTGATATTGGAACCTTTTACCCAAATTAGCCAATTAATAGAGGGTAATTACTAAAAAATACCAGTATGGGTTTATCCTATTCTAGCATTAGTGTCAATTATTGAAAAAATGTATTAAAAATATCAAAAATCAATTTTATAGAAAATAGAAATTTTAAGGATGCTAAGAAATCTATGTTTAAATATTGCTAAAATTTAAGACACAAATGTGAAGATCTAAAAATGACCATCAAACAATCTCACTTTTAAAAGAAAATGAATCAAAGGATGGAAAATGAATAAGCAAGGTCCCATCTTTATCTTCACCCCTCATCCCATAATATTCCGATAGAGCCCATCTAAGTATAAACTCATAGGAAGTCAATTAATGAAACAAGCAGGCTTAGATACCCATCAAATTCTGGAGAATTAAGGAGGGTGGTTGAAGTGAAGAACAATCAAATCCTGTTGTCACTTAACTGCAGGCACTATTTATGTGCTATGTGGCTAGGAAGCATGTTTTGTGTACTTCCCACATGATCAATCCAACAGCCCGCATCACATTGGTTGGAGTGAAACTTTGGGCAACCTTTATCAACGGCTTTAATATAGTAAAGAATGCCATCACGTGGGTTGTTATTAGTATTATTATTATTTTATGACCTATGGTATTCATCGCCAGCCCAACCTTCGAACCTTTGGTCTCTAGCTAGGGTATTACCCGATTCAGACGAGCAAGGACTATTATCTAGGGGATACATACTTGACCGCACACATTGTACCTAGATAATGGAAAGGGCGAGAGTTGAACTTGAAACCTTGGGGAGCAAACCCAAGGCTTACAGTAATTGAGCGACTCCCTTGACGACACATCATGTGGATTATTAGCGGCTATGATAGTAGGTCGAAGTAAAGAAATTATATATCATTGGCGACAAATAGCCTCCAAGGGCCCACATGAAAAAAAAAAGACAAATAAAAAACACATCATTATCTTGAGCACAAATTTACCATTTCTAAGTAAAGTTCAACATTTTTAAACTCAAATATGGTTTTGTTGACATGCAAAAAGTTTGGAAGAAATTCAAAAGCAGTTCAACAAATCAAAACTCATGTCAAGACTCAAACATGATCCAAACCACAGCAAAACAAAGCACTAACAACTCAAGGAAAAAGCTTCAGTAGACACCTTGGATTTTGAAGAAGGAAACAAGTAAAACACTTCAAAAAATGAAAAAAGTGCACATTAGCCGATTGAACAAAGAAGTGGTCAAATGTACATTGGCCGATTGAATAAAACAGTGGCCGATGGCACACTAGCTGACAGTTATATGTTCTGACAGATCATTAAGTAGCTGATTGTGATTTGATCAAATTATTTTGAATTGATTTCAAGTTGATTGACATGATCTAAGGATGAAGATTTAGCTGCCACCCCACAAAGTTGACTGCGATAGGGTAGTCAACCATAAAAAAAAATAGTCGGTTACCCCCTACTACAAATGACTAAAGGAGACTCTTAAAGGCTTTAAATACCACCCTTGGGCTCCCATTCCAAGACACACAGTACACAATGTAGACACACAGCTACAAAAGGCATTCAAGACTTTTCGAACTCTCTGTGAAAACTCTAATGCTTTGACTTTTCCAAAGTCTAAGTTTCAACTTAAATAACAAGGTACTTAATCTTTTGAAAATAATCAGAAGGATAGTTCCTTGGTTTGAAAGGATCTTTGAAGAATATGAGTCTTTTGAGACTTTCTTCATTTCCTACACTTAGGAGTTGAAGGTGATATGCGCAAAACTATGGCCAACACTTCGGTATGCACTAGAGGCAACCATGACTGTAGAACTTTCATCCTAAACTTCCCTTAGAATTCTGTATCCAAGGAAAATGAATAACAGGTTACGAAGATTACTTAATTAGCTTAAAATACAAGAAGGCGGCACACATTCAATACACCTTGAATTAGTCTCATTTATCGTTTTTTTTTAATGTAAAATTCTTATGTACTCTTATCTTTTTTAGTGTTAATCATTCGAGACTGAATGAGGGGTCAAAATGTAAAAGAACCCATGAAAAATAAATTTGGAATTGAAAAGGTCGGAAAGTTCGGCATTTTTTGTTTTTTTCTCTCGTCCATCAAAAAGTGGCGTATAGGTACTATGAGATTTTTAATCCCTATGAGCTACGAAGCTACGCACTCCAAGATTTAAAAAAATTCACTAAAATTCCTGTGTATATGAGAAAATGTCTCATCATCGTCAAAGCTAACTATAGTGAAGTCGGCTACCTGAATTCTATTTTTCCATCCTGATTCGAAGAACATATTCTAATTTTCGTGAATAAAAAAACCCTTTAAGTATATTGTTTTGATGATCAAGGCACTCCAACCACGTCCTAGACGGCTTGCTTGATACATGGCGCATGCCCACCTCCATGTCTTGCTGTTAGACGTGGATCTAAAAAACAGGAGCGAATAAAAAAAGTTTCTAGCACATCAACAAACTACTTATCCAAGAAGTAAACTTGGTTTTCTAAAGAGAGATATATATATATATATATCCTCTCCAAGAACATCAACTTATAGCCCTTCACCTCTAAGCGAGCAAATGGCTTTCCCACGAAGATGCTGAGCCCCACAACAGCCCTTGAGATTCCTGCCTAACTAACATCCAAACATCTTTGAACAAAATTAACAACACAAAAAAAAAAGCCCAATTTCATTTGATGGAAAATGTTTGTATACCTTGACAAGGGCAGAAACAACAGTTTCATCGCCATAGCAATCACCATGCTCCAAGTTGAGAAAAGCAGTGGCACCTCTCGGGTAGACTCCATGGCCTGCAGCTCAGTCGGCTTCGTCCTTTGAGCATACAGAAAACCCTCTCCCACTGCCACATTATTTGGGCCCCGAGAGATGACACAACAGAATTGGGTGCCGAGATTTCATCCCTGTGGATTTGTCTACGAGCTCTGCAGCTCATTGTTATGATTTTGACATCACCCGTTGTGCACATACATGAATCACAAGATCAACAAGGAACCAACAATACACACAAGAAGAGACAGAGATTTATGTGGTTTACCCAAACGGGGTTATATCCACCGGCATAGAGACGATCATCTTCACTATGACAAGTATACAGAGACTCTCATTCTCTCATATCGTCTTTCCTACGTGGTGTGGAAACACCACCTGCAAGAGAGCTCTCACCTCTCTTCAACGTAAGATCTAGAGTTACAAACTATACATATTTTTAATCTTCATTTTCTTGGCCACCGAGAAAGCCCTGGTACAATTAACAAAACACCATTGACCTTAAATCGGTTAATGGCTAACCCAGTGGACCGATCCGGATAAACCGAAATACAATACATAAACCTAACAATCTCCACCTGGCTTGAATTCCGCACAACTCGAGCCACTAGGAGATAAAACCGGCAATGTCTTCATGTACCTCGTTGAATGGTATGTCACTACACCGACGATTCAGACTTCTTCTTTTAACATTTTAACATGTTGAACTAGCACATGAACTTTGAGCAAAGTTCATCTTCTCGTCAAACTCCACCTTGAACTTAAAGCTCAAATCCATTGACGAATGTGAGTGATATCGATATCTAAATCACTCACCAGCCTAACTTATCTTCAACATCACTATGAAGATCTAATTACCACAAGCATGCAAGCAAAATAGATCTGAAATACAAGTCTAAATGACTTCATAATTGCAGAACAACCTCTACCTTCGGGTGGTCAAAAACTCTATTTGACTTGGCCTCCGATCAATCAAACACATGTTTGATAACTGCTGATGCATCAACTCCTCCTTGCTCCTTCTTCATTGGCTTGGCTTTGGAAAGATAAATGGCATCACATGTGATCTAGAGAATATGTGAATCTCAAACGAACAACGTCGTTTGAATCAGCAAACCATTTGTAACTAGGCCGGCGACTCCTATTATTGGGTTTGCAATTACAACCAGGTCGAGTCGACCCGATTTTGACATGAACCCACATTTGTTCAATCTTTTCCACAAGAGAAGCTGGTGTTGCCTGAAACTCCTTCCTTTTGTAACCAAGGCAAGATGTCGCCTGGCAAGGTACGTAGATCTAGATTTTTCTGATTTAGGTGAGTGGGGAGCAACAATTTTCTCTTCTCAATATTTATATACCAAGCTGTAGATCTCATTATAACAAGCACGCTGGAAGAAATGGATCTGAAATCCGAGTCCGGATGGCTCCGATATCGCAAAAACAAGCTTTTACGCTCAGATTGGTCAAACCTCCTCGTTGACTGTTAAACAGCCAATCACCCTCTTCCACTGACTAGATCCGCTTGAAACGAGTCCATCGGTATAAACGGATCTCCAATCGGACAACGGACGATCAAGATATCGTAGAAACAATTTCAGCCGTTGAAACTGGTCAAATTGACTTTGACCTCCTCTGCTGACGTGTGCTGACGGCGGCACTGCAATGTTGCACTAGGCTAGACTCTGCACACATGAGTCAGGTCTGACCTAACTCGAAGCTACCTGATGGACTGTTGTGTCTTTCTTCTGGGCTGGGCTTCCTCCTAATAGGTCAGGTCTGACCCGACCCAACCTTCCCTTGAACTGGGCTGCTTTCTCCACGATGGGTCAGGTCGGAATGACCGAACCTGAACCCAACCTGCTCTGCTGTTTTCCCTCTGGGCTTTTATTCCACGGGTCAGGTTTGAAAGATCCAACCCTACCTGCAATCGACCTAGAATCGGCCTAAACCTATTACTCGTGGACTGGGCTTCACGGGTTAGAGCTTAACCGAACTTGGCCTGTATCTGGCCTGAGTAACCCAGGCCCACACCCCTCTTCTCTTTCCTTTTTCCTCTGTTTTGGTTCTGCAACCAGAGATACTGCTGGAGTCGATCCGGTGATGGGTGCAGTGGCAAGCGATGCAGTGAGTCTAACGACGGCGAGCGTGCAGATGGCGGCAATAGGGAGCATACCGAGAGCCCTTCTCCGGTCTTTCTCTTCGAAGACAGCAGGTGGCAGTGACGGCACGGTAGCAGCAGCGGACAACGTTTTTCTTCTCTGGCAACGACGAAGATAGCCCAGATTTGGTTTTCCAATTTCTGCAACAAAAATCGATGGAACCTGAGATCTCTCCGATCTGCTCTGTAACGAGTTGTAGTCAACGAACGAAGTCTTCGATCCTCTTTTTCACAATAATAGAGATCCAAACCCAAACAAGGATCTGATCCATTGATCCTTAGATCACAACCGTCGCGCTTTAACTCTGAGATTTAAAAACATGTGAATCCTTTTTTCCTCCGATCCTAACTAAACTGGAGAACCCAATCTCATCTTTTTCTTCTCCGATTGGAAACTCCAATCCATGGCCCAACTAGAGTTCACTCGTGATCTCTAATTTTTCTGCAACTAGAATTGCAGAAATCCGGATCCTCCAAAAAGATCCAATCCGTTGATCTTCCATGCACAACCTCCAATCCACTGAGCGATCTCCACTTCGCTCAGAAACCCAAGGAACACCACCTCTGCTTTGATACCACTTGTTGTGATTTTGACATCACCCATTGTGCATATACATGAATCACAAGATCAACAAGGAATTAACCACAAACACAAGAAGAGATAGAGATTTACGTGGTTCACCCAAATAGGGCTATATCATGGGCATAGAGACGATTATCTTCACTATGACAAGTAAAGCATACAGAGACTTTCATTCTTTCACATTGGCTTTCCTACGTAGTGTGAGAACACCACGTGCAAGAGAGCTCTCACATCTCTTCAACGCAAGATCTAGGGTTATAGACTATACACATATATAATCTCCACTTTCTTGGCCACCAAAAAAGCCCTCGTACAATTACCAAAACACTCTTGACCTTAAATTGGTTACTGGTTAACCCAGTGGACCCATCTTGGTAAATCGAAATACAAGACATAAACCCAACAATCATTAGATGTGTCTCACCTCCAATTCATGCTTGCTGCTAAGCACACCACTACGACAACCTTTGGGGGGGTTTGCAGATGTAAGGCCCAAAGAAAGGAAACCCATTTTCAGTATCCTAATTAATTCCTAATGTGTGTATGTATGTATGTATATGTGGAATCTAATAAAGATTGGTTGTGATTGTGATTGAGATTGAGATTGAGGGGAAGGAATGAAAGAAAACTTGGGCTCTGGTGGAGAAGAAGAAGAAGAGAGGGTGGATAAATGATAAACCCTTTTCCATGGAGAAAGCTGGCTTTCAGTTGATTTGGTTTGCAAAAACTAGGGAATCCACTCAATGGGGTTTTGCAGTTGTATCTGTGTTTGACTATTTATATCTACACATGGTTGTATATATTAATTGGTTGTGTTCCGTCTACTTTTTCTTCGCTTAACTTTTGCATGCATTGTAGGTGATTGTTTAGCTTTCTCATATACTTGGTTGTTTAGCCTTCTTCGTTTAAGCTTTTTCATACATGTTCGATGTTGTTCAGCCATCTCATGTGCCTGTACGTTGATATATGTTGAACGTGTTGAATGCTACATGTATGGTGATGTAGCAATATGTTATAGAAAAACTTTATTTCGATATTGCATACTTTTGCAAACATTGAATTTTGATGAAGCAGCCAATAGTATATTGATTTGAATGCTTAAACATAGCTTTGTTATTGATATAATTCACTATTATTTGACTTGAAATGAATGAACTGTTACTTAGCCTTATTGATATCAAATCCTAACATTGTTAAATTGAAATGAATAAACTGTTACTTAGCCTTATGTCTAGTGTATAAAAATTATAAGCAAGTTGAAGTGAATTTAATTACATGTTATTTAGGATTTAGGTTGAATTACATGCATAGTATTATTTGAAGTTGAGAAGAAATTGAATTACATGTAATTTAACCTTATGTATTATTTGAATTCATTAAAGTTTACAAATGGCTCAATCTAAATTCGTTGAATCTTTCAATAATGAGTCACTTTTGTTGTCTAAACGAGTGAAGTCATGTGAGTACAGTAGTTCCAAATGCCATTGAGCAAGGAACATAGAGAGTGTTAAATACCGATGCCAATAGAGAAATTTGGGCCTTTTCAAATCAATGGAAATAATGGGTGCCTCAATGTGTATTAGCACATGTAGCCGAGATTGATTATATGAGGATTGATCATGCTCTCATCATGGGTTTAGTGGAGAGATGGCAGGCGGAGACGAACACCATTCATCTCTCTTCTGACAAATCAATGATTACACTAAAAGACGTTGCATGCCTTAATGGTTTGCCTACTGATGGTCCCATTATAATAGGCTCCACTTTCTCAAAAGCATAGGGTTGTATCAACCTGTAAATAGTTGCTAAGAATGGCTTCAAGGCTACATAGACATGCAATTGGAGCAACCATTATTATATATGAGACTGATTTCAATTATGATTTTAACCATCCTTAACATTTTGATCTAATGACTATCATCAATTCTAATACTCAACACTCATTTAATCTTATTTGATGTAATTCATTTAAATAAAATGACATTTATCATTCACTCCCCACCTCTTCCCTTTCCCAAATGGCTCTTGTCTAATTAAAAGACTCTTCTTCCCTTTTTAATGACACTTGAATCTCTCTTTTTTTTCTCCTTTGCCCTCACCCAAGAGCGTCTTTCTGTTTCTTTTTGTCTTTGGTCCCCATCCAAGCTAGGTCTCCTAAATTAGTTTTTTTCTCTTTTTTATATGCAAAGGAGGATGATTGGAGCCCAAGGACGTATGACCTAATGCATTACATACTTTAGTTGCCTCACCAACTAAATAACAATTAGGTGTCTAATATCTCTCTTTGCCTCAAGACTCATCCAAGCAAGTTCTCTCTCATTGCTTTTTTTTTTTTTTTTTTAGGTTTTTTGACAGAATGCCCTCTGAAGTTCTATAGGAATCTTAGTTTACCCTCTAGTTTTAATTTTTCCAATTAGCCCCTTGAATTTATTAGATTTTGTGACTATAAGGCACTTCTGTGAACCCACCACTGAAATCAATAACGAAAGTCTTTTTAAACACATTAAATTTATCGATGGTGTGGTTAAATTAAGGGCAGTTTTGGTAGCTTGGCTCCAGACTCATTTTGGGAGGGACAAAAACCAGAAGACATTGAAAGGAAAAAAGAGAAAATGGAATGCTTAAATTAGGATTTTGTGACAGGAAGCATAATGTTCATTATTTCTTCTAACTAAAGATAGAGGAGGAGAAGCTTACACATTTGTGGAAAGAAGAGAAACCCTAAGCCATAGGAGGAAATAAGGAACTTTATGCTTCTGGTCACAAAACTCTAATTTGAGTGTGCCCATTCCTCTCTTTTTCTTACAATGTCTTTTGGTTTTATCCTTTCCAAAATGTGTTTGAAGCCAAGCTATTGAAATTATCCTTAAATTCAATGCGTCTAGGATGACTTCCGTTATGGATTTCAACGGTGGGTTGACAGAAGTGCCTAATAGTTATAAAATCCATCAAATTCAAGGAGCTAATTAGGTTGATCGAAAGCAAAAAGCAATTTCACAAAGGGCATCTAAGATGTTATTGATATTGTTTTTCTTTTAGATTTTTTTTAGAAGAACTATCTCAAAGTGAAGACGATGCAAAAGGGGATGATTAGAAGCAAGATTATCATCATCATCACCAAAGCTTTATTCCAACCATATTGGGGTCAGCCATATGAATTCTGTTTTTCCATTCTATTTTATTTTAAGCTAAATCCTTAAATAAGTTAAACTTCTTCAAATATGATTGGAAGCAAGATCGCAGTTTAAAGAATAAAAAACAAAAAAGACTTTTAGAGGTTGTATGAATATTTTTGTGGTTTTCTTTTTTCCTTGGACATTTAATTTGGAAGAATTGGCATGTTTGGATTCCTCTCCTTTTGGTTTATATCTTTATTTTTAAAAACTTCATGTATTTTTGGCATTTTATTTTTATATTTTGGGAATTTAATGTTGAGATTCCACTACACTCTTTGTATTGAGAAATATATATATAATTAGTTCATGGCCTTTTAGTTTTGATTTTTTTCTTAAGAAAAATTCATTGCTTTCATGGGTGTTTCCTTCTTATGTTTTCAAACATTTAAAGACGAGATGAAGCCCTACACTTTTTATTTGTTACAGGAAATGTAAATTAATGATCCATGCAATGCTTATATGTGTCTTTCTCTATAGTAGATTATCGTTTGACCATTGCAAATTAGTATTATAATTATTTTTTACTTGTAGAATTACGGGAAACCAACACCTCATAAAAAACATTTTGTTCTATTTGAAACCTTTTGAAGAGATAACAACAAAAAGCACAACATTCCCATTTAATGCTACGCTCAATTTTTGTCCATTTTGATGATCTTCTATTTTTACTTAAACCGCATTTTACATGATTTTTTCTAATAAATTTGGTTTATAGTTATTTTAGCTAAACTTCTACTATATATATTTTCAATAAAAAGACTTTGTCATGAAAAAAGGTCTGTGGCAGTAATTTTATCAATGGGAAGGTGAGTCAAGCAAGCTAAAAGCTGAGCACATCCTAAACTAAACTAGTGTTAAAGTGTAAAAACTTATACGAACCCAACTAACTCACTACCAAACTCACCCCTATTTGGAAAAACACCATATTTTTTAATTTCTTATCTTTTTTTCATCTCAATATTATGATAAAAAGAATGTCATATTTCATGTTTCAACTAATTCTTTAATTTTTTTTAAATTCTTAATGTATGATTTTTAAGAAAGCTTATTATTTTGTGTTCTATAATTGAGACACTGGACATGGCATCCTTCTATTAGTGATTACAATATCAAGCCTATAATTTTTTGTTTTTGAGAAATATTTCTATTTTAGATTTTATATAATATAAATATATGAAGTTAAAATTAACTTTTTTATTTATATCATATATATAATTAAGTGATAGTTTTCATATCACTTCTATTGCCTGTGCGGGGACATTTTGCTAGTAAAAGTTGAGTGACTAATTTCTCCATTGAACTCAATTGGAAACCATCTCTATTATATATAAAAGTTGGCCTCGTTAATTTTCACCAAGTCCCTTGATTCGAATTGACTGACGATTGACACTAAGAAAACCGTTAGCATTTATTTTCCTACATAAAGTCTTACCCTATTGTCTAGGGTTACCTTATTGTCTAGGGTTCCACATTAGCCTCTTTAAAGTAGGATACCAATATTAATAATAATAATTTGTTTTTCATTACAAACAATTTAAAATAATCTAAAGTAGCTTAAAATGGGGCAATTCTAAGAAAGAATGTTAGGATAAAATGATGGGAGAAGGAAGCACTAATTCCTTCCCACCCCCACTTTCATCTCTTTCCCTCAAATGACACTTTCCCTCGAATGAAGGGGACATAATAAATTTTTTTCATTACAAAAAAGTTAAAATGACCTAAAGCAGCTGTAAATGGGGCAGTCCTTGGAAAGAATATTACAATAAAAACAATGGGACAAGGAAGTACTAATTCCTTCCCTTCCTTACTTTCATCGCTTTCCCTCGAATGATTGGAACTTGATTCTGTATCAGTTATTCATCTTTTCTTTTAGCACGACCTACCTTACGATCACAAGATGTTCCATGCAATGGTCATCACAACCATTGGATCATTAAGCTGTCAACTTCACAACCCCTCTTACGCTATGTGACAGCACCAATGGCCCCTCAAATCACTCTCATTTGCAACACTCACTACTGAACAACAGGATTTAACAATCATGGACCATCTCAAGCCAAACATGATTTAATAATCACCACCCATGGCTTGTGCAAGTGGACAGGCCATGGCCCATGCAGAAGAGGCGGACCCAAGTATGCCCACGTGGGTGCAGCCCTACCCGCCAACCCACTACTTTAAAAATCAAATCTATATAAAAATTTTTAATTCATCCCAATACTTAATAAAGATTATTAGTTGCCCCAATTCTAAATTACTCAAACAAAAATCCTGGTCATATATGGAGACGTGCAATTTATAGAAGGAGAATCTAAAGACGTTTCTATCAATAGAACTTCCCAAATCTTTAATCCAAACCGTCCAAAACATGCTGACAAGCCATCACCTTCTCAAGCCTCTCTATTTCCGAAACCATCTCTTCTTCCGCCACCGAACCACCACCAGACCTTCCTCCTCCCAGATCCGCCTCTTCGCTTCCCAAAACTCCCCTCTCCCTCGCCTGAAAACGTCTCGCTCTCCGCCGCCAATGGAGACGGCCGGGGCCACTTCGCCGAAATTCGACGCACCCGTTCCAGAAGACTTCGTCCACGTCCGGAACCCCGACGACTCCCAAATCACTGCGGACGAATCAAACCAAAACCCTAACCCTAACCCTAACCCTAGCCCTAGCCCTAGCCCTAGCCCGAGCGCGAAAGCTTCAACTTCGAGCAGCTCAGACGCCATGGATGATGGTGGTGATGATGCTTCGGAATCTCCTGCAAGGAATGATTTTGGTGTCCAAGTCGTTCATCTTCCGGAGGAGCTTTCGAAAAGTGTTGTGTTGTTGGAGTGCGAATCGACTGCCGAATCTGGTACCTGTCGGGTCTATTTGGTTGGAACAGCCCATGTTTCTCAGGTACTTTTCCTCACTCTGATTCCAAGTTTGGGTTTTTATGTGTTTTGGGGCATGTGATTTTTTGTTGGCTAATGCAGCCTGTGCTGATTATGGGCAATCAACCAAGCAACCATTTTTATTGGATAGAATTTGCATCATGGATAGATGAGTTAGTGCTGTGAGAGTTGTGCTGTTTGGCAAACAATGAGAAAGTTTCCGGGCTTCCTCTGTGCCCCCTGAATTGTGTGGCTTCTCACCAGTGAGTGAGATTCAATTATTGTTGTTGTTGTTGTTGCTGCCGCTGCTGCTAGAATCAAGGCTTACATTTTAGTGTTCCATGCTTCTACGAGAATGTTGGAGTTGTTGATTTATTAGACTTTTCTGCCTCCATAATATCCTTATTCGTCATAGGGGCGTTCTCTCTTTTGCACATGTGATTTGCAAATGGCATTTACATATGTAAAATTTACATAAATGAATGTTGCATGTGAAAAATTTACACGTGAATGACAATACCAATTTTTTTTTTTTTGGAAGCACCATTTTCACACGAGTGAATGTTGAACAGTTCGGATTACATATTATGGATCTCCACGTTTGTCAATCTATAACTGCTTAAGACATAAAACTAAATATTTTAGGTTTAATGTGTTAGTAAAGCGAGCAAATAATTGAACAATTGAAAATTAAAATTCTGGGGCCATTAGGAGTTGGAAAATATATATATATTATCATCATCATCATCAAAGCCTTATCCCAACTATATTGGGGTCGGCTATATGAATTCTGTTTATCCATTCCATTCTATTTTGAGCCAAATCTTTAGATAAGTTAAACTTCTTTAAATCTGATTCAATGACCCCCATCAATGTTTTCTTTGGCCTACCACTACCTCTTAATAGGCCATTCACCTATATAGCCAAACTTTTTCTGACCGGTACCATTACCAGCCTACGCACAACACGCTCAAACAATCTTAAACGGGTTTTTCTAATCTTATCCCCTATAGGTGCTACTCATAAATGCTCTCAAATGCGTTTATTTCTAATTTTATCTTTTCTAGTTTTACCACACATCTACCTAAGCATTTTTATCTCCATTACATCTATCTTATGTATTTGCATCTTCTTAATTGATCAACATTCTGCTCCATTTGTCACAACTGGTCTAACCATTGTCCTGTAAAATTTGCCCTTTAATCTCATTGACGTTTGTTTATCACAAAACACTTCAGAAGTTAGTCTCCACTTCAGCCATCCAGCTTTTATCTTATGCTCCACATATTCATCAATCTCTCCATCTTTACTAATCATCGAGCTTAGGTACCAAAAAGAATCTCTATGTGATGATATCTCATGGGTTTCAATTTTGACAGTGGTTTCAACACTTTGTATATGTCCACTGAAGTTGCAATTCATATATTCTGCCTTTGTATGATTTATTTTAAAACTTCTATATTCTAATGCCTCCTGTCATCTCTCAAGTTTTGCATTTACACCATCTCTTGATTCATTCACCAATACTATCATCATCATCATCAAAGCCTTATCCCAACCATGTTGGGTCAGCTACATGAATTCTGTTTCTCCATTCCGTTCTATTATGAATCAAATCCTTCGATAAGTTAAACTTCTTCAAATCTGAATTCATCTACTAATACTATATCATCTGCAAACAACATACACCATGTTACAAAG
This sequence comes from Sextonia rubra, assembly GCA_037013555.1. NCBI lineage: Eukaryota > Viridiplantae > Streptophyta > Magnoliopsida > Laurales > Lauraceae > Sextonia > Sextonia rubra. The sequence goes on along the minus strand of JASUAD010000006.1, from coordinate 47,845,053 downwards.
TTTTATATATATATATATATAGAAGTTGGTGTTGGGGTCTGAATTTGAAACCACACAATGGCTTCGCACCTCTTCAAGTATTTCTCATATGAACATGGTCTCATTTAGACACCATTTTTACACCTCATTCCACAAATGAGTGGTGTCAAATGTGATCATGCATAACTGTTAGACATCCGCATAATTTACATTTGTAAATGAGTGCAATCAAACAACCCCTTAGTCCCAGTGATCCAAATAGGCCATTCATGTATATCGAGGGATCATAAATGGATTTACCCCAATCTGTGTAATTCATTTATTGGCTGAATACTTTTAACCTTTCATGAGAAAAGGTCTTTCATGTATTGCTAAAACTGATCCATTGTGTATGGAGATGAACCAAATCTAGTGGTCAAGATTCACTCTCACCTGTCCCTCCCAAGACATGAATTACCAAAGTATGTGAAGAAGGTGTCTATTGTTCTCATCTTGGTCCTTGTGGTTGCAGGAATCCTGCAGAGAAGTTCAAGCTATCATTCGCCACCTGAAACCGCAGGTGCTTCCCTCTTGAAACTCACGAAACACTTGATTGATGGATGGGTCATTTTTGCAGGTTAGCTGCCTGCATTAAAATGTTTTGTCTATTGAACTTTGTTTTACTGTCCTATAAATGTAGTTGTATAGCATTTAAAATTATTGAATCCATTGATTATAGGTTGTATTTTTGGAGTTATGCTCAAGTCGCGTGGCTATATTGACACCCCAAAATCTGCAGGTACATTATAATTTCCAGTTATCTTTGTTTCATTTTCTCATATTTATGTATGAGTGCAAACCTGAATAAAGGGTAGTTAAGTTGGAAATGGATGGGAATTTGGGATGCATCTGATAATTGGTGCCCACATCCATGACAATTCTTCATTCCAGTTGAAAAGAATTTCAATAGAAGCACAAGTTTGTTTCCTATAAATGGATGGAATCGTCTTTTCTGATCTTTTTTTATATGTTTTAGCTAGATTAGGAGACTTTAATAGCTCCATGACAATTTATTCCAACTCAAAAGAATAATAGAAGCACAAGTTCATCTTCTACTAAATCCTAATGGATGAAATCTTCTTACATTTTCTGAATAAATCCTAATTGATTTGTTTTTAGTTAGATTAGGAATCTTTTATAAGAAATTTTCTTCTTTTGTAATTAGGTCTAGTTTTTGTTTTCTTTTTCTGTAAGTCCTTTTAAGAATCAGACACCTAGATATTTAGCAGGAGTTAAGGATCAATGGAAAGGATGTTTTGCGATTAGTTGAAATAGAAAAAAACTTACTTGGGTTTTTCTTCAGAAGCCTCAGTTTATTTTTCTAAACGTTGTTTAATACAAAGGATTGTTCCTTCTCATAGTCTGTCTAGTGTGACGAGTCCATTGTTTGGAAGATATTGTCACCTAGGCACAAAGTAGACTGCTTGTGAAAGATTTGTATCTACCTGAAAGTTTGATTTGTGGTCCTATCTCTTTAGGTTCTCAAATCTGGTTCAGATTTGGTTGGTTATTTATTGCTTCTTGTTTTAACCTATAAATGGTAGAAGGTAGCTGGTAGCTGCTGTGATTGAGGAGATATTTCATTGTTAAGCTAGACATATATACGTATTGTTGATCATTACTGGCCCACCAGTAGAAGCTTTATCCAATCCCCTTTGCATTACTTTGGCTTGTTGTTTGAAGCCTGTATCAAATCCTTGTGGATAAACTCAATCCTGCAACTCACTACTATATGAGAAATTTGTCCATCTGAAGACCGCGAATGAGGAGGCAGATGCTTTAGCGAACGAGTTTTGCGTCAAAGTTTGTTTTCGTGATAGTTCTCTTATAACTTGATGGACTTCCTTCATTTGTTTTCCTGTTATGTTTTTCTTTTTTTGGGTTTCAATTATCATTATATCTCTTTTGGAATGCTAAGTTTTTCTAATGAAAGTTATTTGAAAAAAGACCCTATTACTTATTGTGGGAGCAGTCTGAGTCTTAGCCAGAACTGACACATCAGTTTTGGGTGTATAATAATTGTTGCACTCATGGTTTATAGACACAACACACGTTAAGGTTTGACAATGCATCCATCCTATTCTGCCACTATTGATGTGATGGATTTTATGCTGGGGCTTACCGATAAAGTTCTCTGTTGGAATATGATAATGAAATTTGTATCAGAATGATAGAAAGATTGTGTTAAATTTTTCCTTCTTGAGTCAGATTGGTTCAAGCCAAACCTAAATGACTGACCTTGATCTGGACTGACTTGATGAATCACATACAGTTGCTTTATCCGGCCTTTTTATTTGGATGACATTTAGTACCAGAGATTTGGGATGGACTTGAAGAGAACTGCAGTGAGTGGGATTTTGTTTTCTAGTACTTGGCGACTTTCCAAGATAAAATGTTGGCACAATAAGTTTGAAAGCCATGAGGAGTAGCACAAGAAAATAGGGCCTAATGAAGGTTGGAGATCTTTCACTCCAAACTGCAGAAGACTCTCCAAGTTTAGATTTGGTTTGCTGATGAGCAGATAGGATTACCAATCACTTTGTACCAAGGGACTAGCCTTTCTGCAAGGCAGGTGGTTTTGCTTTTGTGAGATTTGGGATGGAAGCTATGGCTGACAAACCACGGCTAATAGATTCCTTTAGGTCCATTCCTATAAATCACTAAGCGGGGCCCTTCTAAATTTCATTCCTATCAAAATCCACCAAGCTAATTTATAGGACCCTAGTGACTAAGGTTTTTTAGGTGTTTTTACCCTCTATGCTTGATAGATATTGGAATGAAGTCATAATTGATGGATATTGGAATGAAGTCACAATTGATTTTAGCTTGCTGCCTCCTGTTGATCCACGATGGTCTCCTCTGTAGCCTACATCATTCAAGCTTAATTTCAAATGCTAGTGCGATGGAGCCTAGTCTTAATTGGAATTAGGGATGTTGTAAGAGGCCATGGTTTGAAATCCCGTTTGGCAATGGTATGAGTTGGATATGAGAATCCCCAAAAAGCCTAGTTGTCAATTCTGTTCCGTTCCGACTGGAACGTTCTAGAATTGTCCTTGGGTGGAATGAAATGCCACCCTAAAAGTTTTCGGTCCCAATGCTGGTCCGTTCCTGTCATTCCGGTCGTTTCGATCCCAATTCCTATTTCAATTCTGGACCAATTTTGCTCCATTCTGGCCAAGGTTTCATAATTCAATTTATATGTGGTAAAAACTAGAAAATGGTCAATTGCAGAGTGTAGTTTAATTTAAGTGACATAAGTATGCATTTTTAGTATAATTTTAGCATTCAACTATTAGTTCAAACTTAGGTATTCTTTATATTATTTTTTTATTTATTTTTCAAGCGCATCTTTTTCGGAATGGAATACTGAAACTAACTGGAATGCCAAAGCATTCCACTACAGGGTCAAACCGGAACGGAATTGACCACTATGCTAAAAAGCCTCATTAGGCATGGAGACCTGCAAGGACTAGCATAGACCACCATGGGACTAGCACGGACTAGTATGATACTCCCACCGATGGTATGATACTATTAATGGTATAAGTCACACAATATCTCAACCGAAAACTTAAAAATGAACTCATTTTTTCATTTTTCATCTAGTTTTGAAATTTAAAGTGAAATGGTTGAGCAATATTTATGGAGCCCAACACAAATTCCTACAATCCTACTAAACAATATGGACACTGGTAGCTTACAAGGAGTATTGTCATTGTGGTAGACATATCAAGATTGATTGTCAATGCTACGAAGTTGTTTGGTGCATTTAGTATTCTATTCAAGAGGGATATTTCCATAATAATCCAATGAGGACTGAAGACTATGATAATGACAAAGAAGACATGCTTGAGCTAGCTTGAAACTTAGGGAGATATTGAATAATTAATTGCCTCCATGATTCCTCCCCAACCCCATAGTTAATATTGTGGTTTGTGATTTGTTATTTTAGTGCTACCATCAATATTTAGTTATTTCTACCAAAGAAAATCAGTATTAAGTTATAATAGTTATTATATATTGGTAGATTCGTGCTCTATATATGTTAAATGATATTTCCATTAGCAAGTGATGAACATCAAGTTATTCTTAAGAAAAATTGAATATCTCTATAATTAATTTTAGATACAATTAATTTATCAAAATTTTTGCAATTTTAGCGAATTTCTATTACTTATTATTTATTATCAAATTTATGCATTTTACCAATTTTCTATTATTTTAAAATTTTATAATATTTTAAGGCCGGTTTGCCTGTACCGGTCCGGCATGGGCAGATGAACTAGGCCACGGACTGACTTGTATTGGGTCTTGATGAGACGAAGAGTTGAACAAAGGCATCTAGATTTAAAACTTTGTAAGAGACTCAAATGTAATTATTTTTATAAGATATTATGCATGGATAGTTCAAAAATGGGCAATGTATTTTGTCTAATTGTATTTGATGCTTCATTTTTTATTCATAAAATCCATGTTCTTGTTGTGTCCATGACATGTTTGCTATATCCATGCGATATCTGGCCATCATGTATTAGAAGTTACTAGGCCGTAATTAGTGTTTGAAGTGTGAATGAAGTGGAAGCTTTAGCCATGTTGTTGGAGTTTGAAAAGTAATAGTCTTGCATTATTTGATAAGTTTCAGAACGGGTGAGTAGGTGAAAAGAATTTGATGGGGTCCCCTTAGAAGATCTTAATCTTGGGTAGCAGTTGTTAAGGGTGCTCCTTACGCTAATAAGAAGCTGCAAGCTACTTGGTTGTCTCCTCCTGCGGGAATCCTTAAGCTTAACTTAAATGGAAGCTTTGTCCAACCAAATCAAGGAGGCATTGGAGGTTTTATTAGGGATAGTGGTGGTAATCTATGATACCCAGATACGACAAGGACACGCTACAGACACGGTAAGGACACATGAAAAGTGAAGTATTAGATATGATACAACATGATACGTTGGCCATTTTGAAAGATTTGTGCATCATAGGTGGTAATGTGTTTAGGAGTTTTTTCAGGGCCAATGAATTGCTTAGATGCTAATGAAGCTGAGGTATATGCTCTCTTAGTAGGTTGTCGTGAGTTATGAAGCTTGGGAGTATGCAAAGCAATTATTGAAGGTTCAGGATATTTCTAGACAATTTGATTCTACTTTTCATCATGTTTTAAGAGAGGCAAATACAATGGCGGATAATCTAGCAAAGGAGGGAGTTGTTTGAGCTTCTATGTCCGTTGATGTTTAATATTTTTGTATTTAAACCATTAAAAAATTGTATCTAAATAGGGATTTTATTTTTTGTTTTCCTTTTTTATCAGTGTTTGTAGTTGGTTTTGGCCTTTTTTTTTTAAGCATTTTACTAAAAAAATCATGTAAGGGGTTCCCCACACCATAAACCTCACCCAAGTTGTGTGTGCCCCGGAGTGGTCACGTATGACCACTCTGATTTTTTTTTCATCTAATTGGGGAGCATCGAACTTGTCGCTCCTGTTACCCTTAAACCCAAAAAAACCCAACATCTTTCCTCAAGACAGCGGCAAAAACTTACAATGAGTTCGATGCTACCCTCTTTCTTTAAAACCCAAAAGTTTTTATGTTCTTCTTCTTAATTCCATCTATTTCAACCTTATGAAAAACCAAAATTGTAAACATCATGAAGGTAGAGATCAGGTCTAGATCTATGGGAAGGGGATTCGAAACTGTGTTTTTCCAAATTCCAGATTGTCAAAACCAATTTGATCGACATGGGTTGTGGTACCCTGTGCCCCACCTGATGGGAGATCAAGACCCCACATCATGAAGGGTCTATTGGGCAACCACAGTGGTGGTGGTCCCTTGTGGATTGGACCATTGGGTCCCACCATTTAGATCACCCAAAAATCCCAGGCGTGAGTCCCCTTTTCTGACAACGGTTCTTTTTCCCGGCTTGGCAAAGGGGGCTCCCCAACCTAGCTCCAATTGATGACTGTTACTTTAATTGGGGAACTGAGTCTTCTTTTGATTGGAAGATGAAAAGCTTTTGATTGAAAGATGAAAAGCTTTGGAAGCACTCTTTCATGGAAGGAAGATGGAAGGAAGAAGAAGTAATAGGGGTTTTCGGGTTTTAAGGGTAACAGGTCCCCAATTAGGTGTAAAAAAATAACCATGACCACTTCGAGGCACACACAACTTGGGTGAGGTTTATGGTGTAGGGGGACCCCTTACATGATTTTTTTGGTAAAATCATCTTTTAAAAAAAAAAACATCTTGCATTATTCCCTCTTATGGTTTAGGCAACTCCTTATGTGTTATTAATTGGCCTAAAAGCAATCCTTTAATTCCATGTTTAGTCCTATTGGGTCAAAAACCTCGGCCCATGACATAAAAAAACCTAGATTGCTAGATTCATTATTAATAAATGAAAAACAGAAAATCTTAAAATTCTGTACAAATTATATTTTCTATTGCACAAAACATATGTATATATTTAAATTTTATTGCACACAATGAGTGTAGCAGAGGTAGGAATATTGTGACGGATCTGTGATAAAACTAGGAAACATAGAATTAAAAATGAGCGCATTAGGGAGCATTTAGGGATAGCATCATAGGTCCCAAATTAAGAGATACCTATATAAAGTGGTTTGGACAAGTCCCACGTAGGGTAGTAATAAGTCGGTTGAGGAGAAGTCTTTCTATGCAAGTTGATGCCTAGGGCCTGCCAAGGAAAGGGAGTAGGCTGAAAAAGACATGGATCAAAGTAGTAAGGTTATATCTGAAAAATTGCAATCTATTCAAGGATTTAGCCCAGGGTAGACCATAATGGAGAAGCAAAATTCATACAGCCAATCTCAATATAGTTGGGACTAGGCCAATGATGATGATAATGTGCCTAGGGTGCAATTCAGTCTGACTCAACCAATTCTTTTTGACTTAGCTGGGTTGACTCAAGCACTTGAGGGTGATTGAGTTGCCATCCAAGGCCAATTTTTTAAACCTTATGATGCAATCTCATTGCCGCTATAAGTTTTGGTTGAGTTTATACTAACCAAGACTTGGCTTTTGCCCCTCTCCTGCCTTGTCTCTTGCAGCCTTTTAATAGTCCTTATTGTGTTAGTATTAGCATTCTCTCTCTCTCTCTCTCTCTCTCTCTCTCTATATATATATATATATAAGGGAATACTACTATGCATCCTTCCCTCACCAAGTGGTGAGGGACAAATGCATATTTGGAGAGATTCATGCACAAAAGAGGAAAAGTCATTTATGGTATTATGAAAAAGAAGAATCTTTATATGTCAAGAGGGAAAGCCACGTCAGTGTCTCTAACCACATGGTGAGGGAAGGATGCATAGTAGCTTTCCCTACATATATATATATATTGGATACAGTTTTGGGCGTTAGTCTCGTACTAATTGCTCTTTTGAAGGCAGCTATATTCCATTTTATATTGTCACTAGTTAGGTTACTACTCGAGAGGGGAACACTTCTGATTGTATTATCTACTCATATTCTATCATTATTCTTAAGTCTTATTCTAATGCAAGTGATTTTGTTTCAACAGGTTCCTACCATGAGTGAAATGATAGATATGTGGAAGAAGAGGAAAATGAACACTTTTGGTATTCTCTACAGCTGGTTCCTGGCTAAGGTATGTTAGCTATTGTAAACAACACATTCTATACTCAATGTTGTGCGACTTGATAATACTCTTCAGATTCCAAGTTCTAGCACTGTCAGTTTAAATTTGAATAACGGCAACATGGGGTCTTGTTTGAATTTTGGGCCTGCATTAGACTGATCATTCCTTCTTCTCATGCAAATTTTCATTTCCAGGTTGCTGATAAACTTGAAGTTCTCCCTGGTTCTGAGTTCCGTGTGGCATTTGAAGAAGCTATGAGTTATGGTGCTAAGGTTATCCTAGGCGATCGCCCTGTCCAAGTAAGATTTTGGAATCCCCACCTGCGCTTTATCTCTTATCACATCAACTTGTATGACAAAACAATCTAAATTTCTGTAATTATAATCTAGGAAACCTGTCTTCTTAGTTGCAATTTTGCATTCCTCCCATTCACTTATGGTGGCTATAATTCCTGTGCCCAAGGTCGACCCATGTACACATCTATGCAGCCCACATCGGATTTTCTTTTGCCTTGTATCTTTTACTATTAGTTAGTTTTTTTTAGTGATGTATTAGTACTTAGTAGTAAATTTTCTATCACTATTGAGAAAAATAATTCTTTGCTCTGAGTCTTGAATTTGATATCATTTGGCTGTCAATGAAATGGTATAACTTTAGGAGCAAATTTGTGACTACTGTGAGCAAAAGAGTCCATGCATTACTGTTTTGTCTGTAATGGAAACTTCTCCTTTTATTTTCTTAGCATTTTCACTGTCTCATGAAGGGTTGTTAGTCATCGCAATGTTCAATTTAATTATGTCTATATGGTTCTGAAATAGGCTGTGTTGATGTATTAATACTGTTGGGCTGCATAATCTTAACATCATCTCCTTCGCAGTGTTTAGCTTATTTTTGAGAGCATTGGCTTTTCAGAGTTCCAGTATGTGGTTGCATTTTACAAGCTTATAAGAGTTCAAAACTTTGTTGTTTGCCATCTTATTTAAAATTTACTGTTAAGTGAACAGATTACATTACGGAGGACATGGGGGAAAATGTCACTGTGGCACAGAGCAAAATTTCTATTCTACATTCTTTTCCAGGCTATCTTTTTACCAAGCCCTGAAGATCTCAATAAGATGGTAAGTTGTATACTTTTGTACTTTCTGCTAATATAAAGATGGTTATATGATTTTGCCATGCCGATTGTGTACCTTAAGTCCTTAACAAATGCTTTTCCTTTTTGTGGTGCTCTTTTTTGAAACTTGCAAATCAAAATTCATTTTCATCAATTGTAAATGTCTAATGTTTTCTTTTCTTTTTTATTTTTTTTTTTTGAGAAATGACTATGTTTCAATCACATATTGGTAGATCTTATTTTATTTTTTTATGTTTTCATATGGTAGATTGGATTATATTATATCATAATTTCCTAACTTATCCCGTAATGGATAGTAGTATTGCATTCAGCCTTTTTTTTTTTTTTCTCATTTTCCTTTCTTTCTGAGGCCAGGTTTTTATTGCCTAAAGTTAGATGGAATCTGCACAGGGAAAATATTCACTTGCACATTGCACTTCTTGAATCCGGACCATACCTAGAGCCAGGACCCACCTCTGAATTTTGTGTACTGCTTGTGACACTCAGTCCAGATGTGCAGGAGTGCAGGTGAATGCTTTCCATCTGCACGGATCACATTTACTTTGAAAACAAATTTATTGATAACTATGCAGATTTTGTGTTTTTATACCTAGAACTCTTTTAAAGATTGATAGTGGCCCAACTCTGAGAGGTTCAGATGACCCAACAAGGGGGCATTTGGAGACAATTAAAGTGTAATTGAAGGTTCAAATCTGAGGTTGGACTGGATTTAAGAAAGAAAAAGGGATACAATGATAAGATTTCAGGAGTCCTGGTGGATGGTGCATAGAGCCTTGTTGAAGTTGAGGAAATTGCATTGTTCCTGTTTTGAGGGGATTCCTTCTCTCTCCTGCGCAAGGGGCATTCTAAACCCTATAATAGTGGTCACTAGCATGTCCGTGAACATCTATGTACATATGTCCACTCTCAAGTGTGTCCAACAGCGGCATTCAAGAAGTCTTCAGAGCATCTGGGGTTCAAGAACCAATGAACTGGAAGCTATTCTACTTCTAGTTTGGTTTATTAGTGCCATTAGAAGGGGTTGTTGTTGTACAAGGGAATCAAGGACCCTTTGAGATTCACCAGGGTCTACCAAAAGTGTAGCGCCATCTGTCCCAGTTTACAATAACTTTAATTAAATTTACGCATCCGTATCTTTCATTTTCTTTTATTTACGTATCCATGAAAGAGTGAGATGAGATGAATCCGGTACATTCGTACAGTTTAGAGTTCCAAAAATTTCTATTAAAATCAATTTTAAATCGAATTCAATTTGGTTTTGGCTGAATTCTGAATTTTGATTTAGGTGCCATGCTATACATTTCTGCTAAGTCTGCTTTGACATGAATCGTGTTCTGTCTTTCTGTTTGGCATTGATTGCTGTTGTGATATTAAAAAAAAAAAAAGAGATGACATTTTTTCAAAACATCAGCAAATTTGTATTTATTTTTAAGAGAAAAAAGTTGTTTCTTACAAGTTGGATCACTGTGTCTTTTAGATGAAGACCACTAATTAGAATCCTAAGTTCTTCTGTATCATGACTGTGTCTGTTTCAGCTGAAGGAAATGGATGATGTTGACATGTTAACTCTCGTGATTCAAGAGATGAGCCGGGAATTCCCCACTCTGATGGAAACACTTCTTTATGAGCGAGATCTGTTAGTATTATTTGTCCTGTTATTTTATTTCCATTTCAAAGGTGTCCATTAACAACTTCATTATCTGTGGGCATTAATTAGCTGGTTTTTGGTCATTGGTGTGTTCTTTTGATGGTCACTATTGGCTTGGGTTCACATTTGCTCAACTTAGACTTTGTCATCATAGTGATTAGGACCAAAACTTTGACTGGCCCTTGATCGTTCCAAACAATTGGTTTGGTTATTTGTGGAGTGAGCAGTGTTCACCATCCACATGTAGGGGCGTTTATACTAGTTTTAAAAGTAAATTTTCTCAAACATGCAGGACGTCCCCTTTGACAAAGTCATCAAATTGTCATGAACAATTACTAGTCAGGCAATGCTTTTGTTGAATATAAAGAAAGAGTTTATTGCTCATAGAAAATTTGATTTTGGGCGTTTTAACTTCAAAGCAAATTGTGCTTGGTGGACTTTAGTTCCTAGATACTAAATGCAGCCATTAGCTATTATCAGTTTGAAAATCTACAAGTGTGGTCAAAATGATATATATATGTATATATTTGTTTCTAATTGGTAAAAGTTGAACACCCATATAATCAGTTTACTAATTGCATTTTGGCTTCACCATAACTTTCATATGTTGAATTGTGAATTATGTTTTTACCAATAATAATAAAAAAAAGAACTTTATGTTTCTTTGATTACTCCTTATAGTTGTTTGTGATTTCTTGTAATTTCCCTTTCATTATTTCCTCTGCAATCTTCTGAATGAAGACTCTTTTATTTCTATAGTTTTTAGGTAGATGTTGTCTACACAATTAGAAGTTGCCAGTGAACACAGTTCAGTTGTTGTTCTAGCTTTATGTTTCTATGATTGCTCATTACAGTTGTTTGTGACTTCTAGTGTCTACTGTCCATTCACTATTTCCTCTGCAGTCTTCGTAATAAGCAACTAATTTCTTTTGTTTTAAGGTACATGTCTTCTAAGTTATTAGGAGTTTGCAGTGAACACAGTTCAGTTGTTGCAGTTGTCGGCAAAGGGCATTTATCGGGAATTAAGAAGCACTGGAAGCAGCCAATTGAGGTCAACTTTTTTTACCCGCAAATTTTTAAATCCATTATAGACTACAACAACAGTTATTTGTGAGGATTCTGCTTGAAATCTATTCATAATTCCTCAAATAGATTTTTGGGCTTACAAATTACAATGCCATCGTTGACATCAGCATCATAATCTTGTCCCATCAGTTTGAGGTTGGAATGAGTTATACAATATAACTCATATAAGCTTAAGTCCATATTTCATATCTTCGTAACATCGGTGCATGAACATGAGGTTTGTCTATGGGAAGGGTGGTCCATCCTAAATCTTTTTATCTATTGCCATCTTCCCCTTGCTGTATGTTCTCATCCTTATTTGAAGGGCGTCTTTGCTTAATTTAAATTTATATGTCCTGGGAAAAGTTGGTTGCAATTGCTTTAGAATGACACATACCTGCCATTTTGTTGATTTGATGATGATCACAAGATGTCTCTTCTATTTCTTTCAGTTAAAGGGTCTGCTGGATGTTCCTGTAGCAAGTTCTGGTGTATCCACAATGAAGATCCTTGCTTCTGTTGGTGTTGCTGTCACTGGAATAGCTATCATTTCAGGTATATATCTCGCTAGCAAGAGGTGAGCTTTGCTGTCCTTAGGATTTACTATCATTTTCAGTATATGTTTCTTGCTGGCAAGAGTATACTTGACAGATTGCTGGAAGCCCTGTGGGAAGTGGCTTTTTTCATGTAATAATCCTTCATTATTTATTACAAAATTGATCTGTTTATTGACTGCAATGATTGGTGAAGAATACTTGTTATTATTTTTGGCAATGATTGACAAAGAATCCATTTTTTTTTTTTTTTACTTAGTGCTAGGGAGAACAGGGATCCTCATTTGTGTCAGCAGTCACCATTTTCCCAAGTACAGTATCCAAGCCAACTAGCAGGCACACCAACAAATTGACCATGGTTATTGGTCAAACTAGTTGAGGCGGAACTTGAATCCATTTGGAACTTGCCTTGGGCAAATCTGTTTGCCGATAATCTCTACTTCATGGGATAACTGAAACTTTTCATGCGCCTCAGGGAATTCAATGATGTCACCTTCTAACCATCCCAAATCCCTTGGTTTTGCCCTAACCATTTCATTCCGAACTTTTCTCTAATGCAATACCAAATGGATTCAAATGGAAATTGGGTTTCTAGGCCCTGGTCTCCTAGCTTCCTACATTGGTCTCTACTTTCACTTTCCCCACATCTTAAATCTCCCTCGGAGCCTTCCTCCCTAATTTGTTTTGAATTCATAGAAGTTCATAGTAAAATAGGTTTCAACCAAGGAATATTAAGAGACATGATGAGTGATTGATGTATGGTGATGTAGAGGGACCCTCACTTTCCTGGGGTCTGATTTACGAAGGTGGTGATGTATGGTGATGTAGAGGGACCCTCACTTTCCTGGGATCTGATTTATGAAGGTGGGGTAAAAATTAGAGGCGAGACTGTTTGGTGACTATTTCTTGGATCTTCGGTGCAATACATCTTGTGCATTCAATTTTTCTGTCTCCAAATGAGCCTTGTACTAAAAGGTCTAAAGCTGAGCCAACTAATAAAGTGGTTCCCATTTGCTTCACAACAGTCTAGGTAACTCGGAGCTTTCTGTGTCGTGAAGGCCCATAATTGGCTGATTAGTTCACACTGGCCAAACCTTCAGTGGTGCACGCGGCAGTGATGTTGTAATATTGCAAGCAATGCATAATTGATTGGGTTTTGAGCACATAATCACGATCACATTACATCAATGTAATTTATAAACCCCAGGAAGCCATTCAATCCAACTTTTGTTCCGAAGAACGTTTTAGTATTGGCCCTCAAAAGTCTTTTGCAGATCTTCAGTTTTACTTCTCTCGTTTTGCTTGCTTTCAAAACGAATGCTTTGATGGGGAAGCAGTGCATCAAATTCTTACAATTTCAATACGAACAAACAAATGGGAAATAGAAAGTAGGAGGTTGGTTGGAAATGGGTACAATGAAAGGGATTGCGATCTGTTCTTTCCTCATTTATGGTCACCCAAGTCAAGGAAAGATCCCCCCTAAGCCTTTGTTTGCTAGGTCTAATTTTTCCCACTACTCCTCTATTTCTGTGAAATGGGTAGAGAATTGGAAAAATAGAGCATTTGGCACTACTTTTCACGCACTGCCCATTTTTGTGCCCATTTTAGAGAAGTAGACACAATGCCTCTTATTTGTACATCTCCCTTCATGAGGTACTTGAGAAAAAGAGGCAAAAAATAAGAGCCTTCATGAGGTACTTGAGAAATAGAGGCAAAAAATAAGAGGTGGAGCTACAGTATTTTGGGATTAATAATTCCCAATTTGTATTTTTTTTTCCTTCTAATCCGGCAGGGTAAATTAAGATCCAAACCGTTAGAAATGTTCATAAAATCAAATGCGACCATGCTTTTAAATTTCAGCCGTTGGATAATCACCAATCTCGAATTATGTTTGAAAGGGTGAGCCATTGGATATTATTTTATGAATTCTGTGAGGTCCAAACAAAAGATCCAAACCACTGGAAATGTTTGAAAGGCTGAAAACAGTTGTAAGTCAATTTTTAAGGCTTGATGCCTTATGGATATTGAGAAATTTGTGAAAAACTTTCAACTTTTAATATAATATGCTCAATTTTAGACTAGTCCACAAGCAATTCATTTTTTTCCTCTTTATTATTATTATTTATGGAACAATAAATCACTATCAAAACCTTTAAAATGCTTATAAAGTCAATGATCACTTTGAAATCAATTTTAGCTGTTGGTTCATCACTAATCTTGAGATATTTAATAAAAAAATGTAAATTATTTTATATTATATTTTGAAATTTGTGGGCTCCAAATATAAGATTCAAATCGTTAGATCTCTTTGGAAGGATGAACATGGATATTTGTAGATATTAAGATATTTGTGAAAAACTATCAACCATTAATGTAAATAAGTCTATTCAAAATAGATTCTTGCATTGCCAAATATATATTTTGAATCTAGTCTCTTTTTTCTATGGCTCTTTTTTTAATGGCCATATTTTGGAAGGGTATATAAGAAAATGAGTAGAGATGCCAAACAAGCTCTAAATGTATTCTCAAATAGCAAATCTCAATTGTGTAATTAATACCAGTGATGCATATTAGTTTTGGTCATTATTAGCAATCAAGTGGATTTTACTTGAAGAAAAGAAATCATACAAGGGGACCACAAAACAAAAAAGCCCAGTCTAGGTGAGGGTGCATCAGAGTGATCTGTTTTTTTTTTTTTTTTTAAGTGAATGTCGAATTTGACCCTCATTAAAATGGATCAAGGTCATTCGACAATGTCGAGTTTCATGTAATTGAATGACTAAAATAGAATTTATAAGTGATTAAACATGAAGAGCAGAGGGTGACTATCAAAATGACCATCAATTAACCTCTCCTTTAATAGAAATCGACTAAAGAGAAAATGGGATATGAATACTCAGCCGTATTTCCTTCAACGCGTATGAAAGTTAAGGTCCTATTTACATCAACACCTTTATTTCCTTTACCCCTTACCTTTAAAATATCCTTCCGTAACACTCATTTTACCATGAATTCTTATATTTTCAATTATTATGTATTTTATAAAAACAAGAGGCCCCGAGTGGCACAATTATCCCATAAATTTCCTAGTGGCCTCAGAATGTTGTTAATGTTGACTACTCGAAGAGCTGAGATAAAATTACAAATCCATATTGCATCTTAAGCCAACCGATATACTCTGTTTCCATGGTGGAAAAGCAGTGCGGAGATATAATTCTTTGTATTGAATGTATAAAGCTCATTTTAGTTCATATATGGATTTTTTTAATTTATTCTTTTCTATGTTTGGCAAACCATTCAAGTTGGATTATATACACACACACTTCTCCTTAGAAGTATATTACACTTCCATCTTTATCGAGCTAAAACGAAAACAGACTAATGATGCCTGTGGCTGTCAATGGGAAGTTCCTGAGAAGATCTTACATATAGATGGGCGTAGGAGCACCAAATCAAAAGAAATGAGTAAAGCCAAGCCAAGTGTAGTGAGAAGTATCAAATTATCATGGCCCCAAAGTATCACAAGTATAAAGGAAATTTTGAAAATAAGAAGGCTCCAACTCAAGAGTCTTTTCCTTTTTCATATATAAGCCCCTGCGCATGCAAAGTTTTCATAAGAGTATTTCGTTCACTAACGTTTATCTTCCCTTGGTTACCAAAACGTTTTATCTACCCTTGCCTTGCACACTCGAAGCACTTTAGTTAGCATTAGGCACGATCAAGAGCATTGTTTTAGAGACATTATGCCATTCAGAATGTGGTACATCATAGTACACACATTATGCCATACAAGCATATAGAATCTCTTTTGGGATGATCTATAATTGGGATTTGGACTGCCTCTGACTGATTGCAGGCTCCATATGCTGTTCTAATCTGATTTGTACTGAATGCCAGACTATCAGTCCACCAAAGTGTATAATAACATAACATTTAATAAAATGACAAAACAAGTCCACCAAAGTGTACGTATAATGACATAACATATAATAATATGATAAATTATTTATGTTACTAGTAATATATCAGATTGAAGTTAATGGGCTTGGCCGAATTGGGTCCACGAGAGGCAGATCATGGTCCTAAATGATAGACCCATGTTGCGTCTAGGTTCACTATGAACCCCACCCATTTGCATTGTTCAGAACCAGACTTTCTCTTTACTTGGTGCAATTTGGAAAGCTTACATTTTGGGTTTAAGTGTTGTACTTTGCTTTGGAAAAAATCACGTGCATTTATGATTAAATAAGGTTTAAGATTTTTGTCTATTTTTAAAAAAGGAACAAAATGATAGCATTATCAAATAAACATGAATGTCTAAAGCACTAGACAACTTTTGACTTTCTTTGACAAAATTTGCTCACGTAACTTTTATTATATTACAAGTTTGCTTTTTATTTTTTTCTAAAAAAAATAAAGGGATAATTTCAAAGAAGGTCCTAAGTTTTTGCCTTATTTCAAAAAAGGACATAAGTTTTGAACTTTTCAAATTAATCCCTAAGTTTTTTCAAGTAGTTTTCAATTAAGGACATCGTCTATTTAAAGCTATTTTCGCCTCAAATTTTTAAAAATACATCGATTACTCTTTATTGAAATAAAATCCTCAATATTCTCCTCATTTTTTCTTCGACATCCTCGTGATGATAAAGGACATGTAGTGTCCCCATAGTGATCAGCAGTATATAGTAGCTGCTGAAATCATATCATGGTTTTAAAGATAAAGTTTTAGTATTTTAAGAAAACTTAGGAAAAAGTTGCCATGAAGTATCTTTATACTGTCGGATGTCTTTAATTGAAAATTTATTGAAAAACTTAGGATCTGATTTTAAAAGTTTTGAAGCATATGTCTTTTTTCGAAATAAGGCAAAAACTTCATGCCTTATTTGACATTGTCAAACGATCTGTTTGTAAAATTATCTTAAAATGACTCTGTCTCAAACAGATCAAATCAGGTAAGCGACCCACCCACAAGACAACTTACAACACAAGAGAATATCACCTGTTCCTTGATTACAACAATAATCTCCCAACGAAAGATAAAAATAAAAGCTATAAAAAAAAAGCTTCTTTAATGTGGAACATAGAATATTGCACATTGGGAATTACAAAAATTACTCCTGGATGGGTTGACCATTAATCAAGCCTAACTAGGAACCACAGTCACATTGTCCTGGCAACCACTAACACCCCTTAGTTACATTGTCCTGGCAACCACTAACACCTCTACAAGTTACTATTTGCAAGGCGGGGGAACTTGAATCCCACTGTAGTTGGGTCTGATATTCATACAATTTGATGTAACTGGGTCCTTTGCTTTATTGTGTCCTATATCAATATCATGCAGCTTGATGTTCTCGCAAGGGAACATTTTGCTGCAATGGAGGGTCACAGCAACATCAGATAGAGAAGTCCCTCTAATATCGTTCAAGGTGATATCACTAATCTTCACTTTTGAAGGTGACGACTGCAATGCCCAAACAAAGGAATCTTGTATTAGTTTGTATCATAATTTGCACATCATTCTGTTCAAATGTTTTTAAATTTGAATGATAATTCCTCCAGGAAGCCAGTATTGTTCGCTTGATTTGGAAAATATTAGCCATTTCTTTGCAATTTTCATAAATCTGTGTTTGTAAGGTTTAAAATTTTGCAATATTAACAGACGTTTGTTTGTTCACTATTGAATTCCTGGGAGTTCTATGGCTTGCTTGTTTCATTGGTCCTGAAGTCCGAGGAAGTTTGGGACATGCCTTCCCATCAAAGGGTATAAAAAGTGAAATAAAATAAGAAAAGAACTAGAAACCACTAGTCGGAAGTGATTACCCAATTATCACCTTTGAGAATTAAATCCTAGCAAAGTGAGTGCCTCAACTATTTTTCTACTATATGTCCTCCAACTCTCGTCTTTAATAATCCTAAAGTGCAACCCAACTTCCTTCTACTTCCTGAGAATTCAATGCAAAGTTGGCAGGTGGCTGTAAACAAGATACAGTCTATGAAAGTACTAAAATTGAAGAAAAAAATGTAACAGTATACAAAAAGCCATCAAATAGTCTTCCCTATGGTAGGGAATGATTAATCAGCTATCACTTTAGTAAATTAAATCATAGAAAAGTGATCAGGGCCATCTACAGCTCTATCATACATCCTTCGCTCAACTCTTAATACTCTTTTCTTGTCATTGCAGCTGGTTTCTTATCTAGGGAATGATAAAAAAAAAAAAAAGGTTCATTTTCTACTTTCACTAGCATCAGTCCTGAAATTGTTCATGTCATTAAAACATCTTAATCTCTTGCAGTCTTACCTCATCAGGGCAAGTTCCATGAGGGCAATAAAGTTGATCAATGATGATCGGATTGTGTACATTGTTCATGATGATGTTCTCATAGGTTATGTTGAACACCGCGCTTTTGGAGGAAGAGTTGGCCCATGTCTTGATTCTAAGCCCATGCAGGGTATTTGAAATGATGCTATCTCTCACTACAATATCCTTCACATCCTGCTCTTCTGGATACTTCCCTAAGCTCCCCACACTTTCAGAACCAGTGCCAAAAACCAAAAACCAGAAAGAATAACAAGAATTAGTTAGTTTAGATAATCAGGAAACTACCGCTGGAACCAAATAACAACAAGATGTAGTTAGTGGTCTCTTAACAATGAGCACTGATTTCAGACACCTCTAATCTTTTTTAAGATTGAATTACCGAAATCACCTTTGAGGTAAAGGACTAGTAGATGCACCTGATTCCATGGCCTAGTCCACAAGTAATTCCGCCGATATAGATATTAGAAACGCCTTGTCCAAGGGCGATACAGTCCCCACCCGTCATGATCCCAACATCCTCAATGGTCACTGTTGTGATTTTCTGACAATCACCCGTTGTGCGCATCCGCGGAATCACAAGATCAACACGAACAAGCCACACAAGAAGAGACACCGAGATTTACGTGGTTCACCCAAATAGGGCTACATCCACGGGCACATGAGGACGAACATCTTCACTATGACAAGTAAAGCATACAAGAGATTACCACACTCTCACCTCATCTCTCCTACGTGGTGTGGGAGCACCACGGGCAACTAATGCCGCCGCTGCTGCAAGGTCTAGGGTTACAGACTATACATATATATAATCTCCGCTTTCTTGGCCACCAAGAAAGTCCCGGTACAATTACCAAAATACCCTTGACCTTAAACCAGTCCCTGGCTAACCCAGTGGACTCATCCGGCTAAACCGGAATACAAGATATAAACCCAACAATCTCCACCTTGGCTTGAATTCCGTACAACTCCGTACAACTCGAGCTACTAGGAGATAAAACCGGTAATGTCTTCACGTACCCTGCTGAATGGCACGTCACTGCACCAGGGCAGTCTTCTTCAACACTTTGACATGTTGAACCAGCACATGAACTTTGAGCAAAGTTCATACCCTCGTCAAACTCCACCTCGAACTAAAAGCTCGAAACCATTGACGAATATGAGTGATATCTGAATCACTCACCATCTTGCCCCATCTTCAACATCACTGTGAAGATCCAATCACCACAAGCATGCAAGCAAACAGATCGGGAATACAAGTCCAGATGACTCCATTGCAGAACAACCTCTGCCTCCGAGCAGTCAAAAACTCCATTTGACTGGGCCTCCGATCAACTGCTGATACATCAGCTCCTCCTTGCTGCTTTTCCGGCTTAGCTCTGGCAAGATGAACAACATCACATGCGAGCATGTGAACCCCAAAGGAATAACTTCGTTTGAATCAGCAAACCCTTTGCAACTAGGCTGGCGACTCCTATTATTGGGTTTGCAACAACAACCAGGTCGAGTAGACTTGATTCTAGCCTGAATCCACATCTGTTCAGATCTCCTCTAGATTTCTGCATCAAGTCATAGATCTCGTCACCACGAGCACGCTGGAAGAAACGGATCTGAAATCCGACTCAGGATGGCTCCGATAACGTAAAAACAAGTTTCTACGCTCCAATCTATCAAACCTCCTCCTTGACTGTCCAACAGCCAATCAACCTCTTCCACTGCGTAGATCTGCTCGAAACGAGTCCGTAGGCTCAAATGGATCTCCGATCGGACATCGGACGATCAAGATATTACAGAAACAATTTCAGCCGTTAATCTGGTCAAATCTGCCTGTTGACCGTTGCTGACGTCACTGCTGACGTCACTGCACTGTTTGCTGGGCTTCTGGAGTGAACCCGGGTCGGGTTCACCTGACCCGGAACTGAACTGCAATATGCGCTGGGCTGGACCGTCTGCTAACGGGTCAGGTCAGACCTGACCTGACCCTGAACTGAACTTGCTTTGCTGCCCGGGCTGGCTGTAATCGGGTCGGGTCGCACCTGACCGGACCCGGCCTGGAACCTGCTGTGCTGCCTGGGCTTTTCCTCCACGGGTCAGGTCAAACTGACCCAACCCGAAACTTGACCTAATCTGTAAAACAGGCGCTAGGCTTCTTTTCTCCGCGGGTCAGTCAAACTGACCCGACCCGACCCAACGGACCCGAAACCGGGTCGTCTTCAACAACCCAGGCGGGCGCTGCGTCTGCAACCCAGTTGCAGACGCTGCGCTGCAGCGGCCGACACGCCGAGGTCTTCTGCGGCCCCGGCGACCAGCGACGTGAGGCGGCGACGGCACGGCGACTGGCGGCGGCAACGTGCGACCTGCCGGCGACCTCTGGCAGCGGCGACCGGTGAGTTTTGCAGTTTTTTTTTTTTCTTTTCTTTGCAGTGACGTTTCTCCGGTCTTCCCCCTCAAAGCCGGCAGCGACGTTTCTCCGGTCTTCTGTTTAGAACTTCGGCAACCCAAACTCCGGTGAAGATGGGCAGTCAACACCCGAGACCCACGTCTGTCTTCTTCTTCTTCTTCCGGTTTTGATTTCTTCTCCAATCAAGCTCTGATCTCTGCGGTCAATCTCTGATCTCTGGCGAGAACTTCGAATCTGAATCTCGAGAATTTCGGATCTGAGTCTCGAGAACTTCGGATTTGATCTTATCTTCTCCGATTTACCCGGATAACCTCTCGTCTGTTTCTTCTTCCAGTTTCGATTTCTCTGTATGTAACAAAGAAAACGAGTTTCTTCGGTGGCCCATCAGAGATCAGCGTGATCTGGCTTCTCCCTCACAGATCTGGAAAACCAAGAAATCAAAGTAGTAGCGATGGACTCCGAGATCGGAAAACAATTTGTGAATTCTTTTTCCTCCGATCCAGCGAGATCGGAGAACCCAATCTCAGCTTCTTCTTCTCTGATGGTGGCCCAACTAGAAATCACGAACCTGATCTCAATTAATCTTCATGCGCACATCCTCCAAGCCACTGAGCGATCTCCACCTCGCTCAGAAACCCGAGGAACACCAACCTCGGCTCTGATACCAATTGTTGTGATTTTCTGAACAATCACCCGTTGTGCGCATTCACGGAATCACAAGATCAACAATCAACCACACACAAGGAGAGACACCGAGATTTACGTGGTTCACCCAAATAGGGCTACATCCACGGGCACAGGAGGACGAACATCTTCACTATGACAAGTAAAGCATACAAGAGATTCCCACACTCTCACCTCATCTCTCCTACGTGGTGTGGGAGCACCACGGGCAACTAATGCCGCCGCTGCTGCAAGGTCTAGGGTTACAGACTATACATATATATAATCTCCGCTTTCTTGGCCACCAAGAAAGTCCCGGTACAATTACCAAAATACCCTTGACCTTAAACCAGTCCCTGGCTAACCCAGTGGATTCATCCGGGTAAACCGGAATACAAGACATAAACCCAACAGTCACATCAGAACACCGTTCCACATGCATTCCATCAGTGTTGGGGCTGTCTTTAGGGGCGTGAATTTTGAGGTTTCTAGCTTTGAAATTCTGGCAATGGATGACACCGAAGTTGACATTCTTGCTGTCCACTGATATTATGCCATCGATAACTGTATTTGACAGATTGTTGAACTTGAGGCTCTGTGGAATCCGAATATGATTCTTAGTATACTATAAATGTCACAGATTAAAGCAGCTGGTGGATAATGTTAGAAGTGAATTCACCAACATTGGAGAAACCTCTTCATTAAGCAGGTGGTTGCAATTGATGGATCTCTAACCTATTCTATATGCATTTGTTTTGCAATGGTTAAGTTTGAAAGAAGATCAAAGGAAAGAAAAATCGTTGAGTTTGGAAGTCTCATCCTATCGTGTTTAAAGATTACAACTTGTGCTATCACAAACTATGCGATTCAGCACAATCTTGATGACTAGTAACCCGAACTGTTAAAGAGTAAAAAAATAAAAAGGATATTACTGACATTGCTAAGCCACAAGTCATATCAGAGTTTACACCACCTTGGGATAATGTTCTCCATTCATGGTTAGTTCTTATGTTGTAAAACTTCAACGAGGATGTATGGTACTTACAGTTGGGAGAAGCTTGCACTTTTGGTTCGTGGCACAATCATTCAAATGCTAGATAGCAGCTCCTTGACCATCAAAAGTTCCACTTCCTATGATAGTCAATCCATCTATCCATCCAAAGAAAATCCAATCTCCTGTTGGATACTTGTTTAGGTCTATCTCTGCCTTCAAATGACCCTATGCAACCACATTAACACGGTTCAGTATTGAGAATCACATAAAATTTTATTGTTCTATGATGGGTCATCTTATTCTGTCAGCAGACTCTCCATACTACTCACATATTTCGATTGTCCTATGGACACCTGGATAGAAATGCGTCTTGGATGTTCCATACACCCATTTCTACTAAAATCTTGTCAGGTCATTCCAATGTATGCTTACACTTAGGTGTATATAGGAAAGTTTCTGAACTCTTGCCTCCAAAGTGATTATTATACTCGGTACATTTTTGCAGGGACCTGTGAAATTAGCAGGGCCCATCCAATAAGTGCCTTTGGGTGTCGAAATTTTAGCAGATTCACTTGACGCACATGCTGCGTTCCATGTATCCATGAAGGCCTACAATCATAAATACCGTGGACACGTATTAGACATACACAACAGAGTATGACAATTTGTAAGCAAAGTTCATGACAATTTGTAAGCAAAGTTAAGTACGATAAGCTGCATACTAATGCCAGCACAATCAATTTAAAAATCTAGGTTTCCTTTGCCCATTTTGACCACCCTACTAAGAGTCTGGATTTTGAGAATTGAACTCATAAAAAATTCATGAGTCTCCTCTAAAGAACCTATTTATTAAAAATCTAAACCTCTCGAGTTAAATGTGCCCTGTTGGACGGGCACCTGCCAAATTTCACTCCAATAGATGTTCTGACCTCCATTAGATTGACCACTTATATAATATAGTTGAATAAACATTATATAAACTCTTATTGCAGTGAAATTTAGCTATAGCAAATACAAGCTAGAATTATTTAATTTGAAGGGCAATTGCCTCTAATATCAATCTTAAAAAATTAAATTATACCAAATGTGTTATTATCCTTCTACTACCTTCCACTCTAATTGCAACAAGAACTTGGATTACACAATGGTAGCTATGTGAATAGAGAATTTTTTCAAGTATGTAAATGCATGATGAAAAGAACCATTTCATAAATAGCCTCTAAGGGCCCACATGGGGAGAGAGAGAGAGAGAGAGCTGAAAAACACAATTAATAAAGGTAAAAAAATATCTTTTCTCATTAAAATAAAATTTTTGTAAAATGAAAAAATTCGTGTTTCTTCTTCCAACTTTTTAGTTCTTGGGACCTTCTAAATGCATACACGGTTTTTCTTTTAAAGAAATTTTTTTTACCTCTAAGTGAAATGACCGATATACTCCCCCCCCCCCCCCCCCCCCCCCTTTCTATTAAATATTCTGTATCAATGAGAGCAAAATATTATGTGTGCTAAGTAATGGGGATCAGTAACTACAGAACTTCAAATTTGAAGTGTTGAATTGGATTCCGCAAACTTTTCAAATATACCATTGGTTTTAAACCATATCTAAATATGCTTAGCAGAATAGTCAAACACTTTTTTTTCACAAATCTACTTTGAGACAAGGAAAAACTACCCCAACATCTAACACCTCTCTCTCTCTCTCTCTCTCTCTCTCTCTCTCTCTCTCTCTCCATGAGCCACCGATAAACATGGAGGATTTATCTTATTTTATTTTATTTTATTTATGACCTAAAGTATTTTCGTCAACCCAGCCTTCAGACCTTTGACTTCTGACCCATGAATTACTCAATTTTGACAAGCAAAGACTATTTTTTGGGAAGTAGATACATTGCAGCATACATATTATCCGGATAACGCAAAGAGCGAGAGTTAAACTTGAGAGCTTGGATATAAATCTAAGGCTCAAACCAACTAAGCCACCGCCTTAACGGCTGGAGGATTTATCTTATAATGAACATAAAAAGTGGCCTTTGTAATTGATGAAGTGTGACATGTGGGGGCCTTGATTGATATTGGAACCTTTTACCTAAATTAGCCAATTAATAGATGGGTGAATTAGCCAATTAATAGATGGGTAATTACTAAAAAATCACCAGTATGGGTTTATCATATTCTAGCATCAATGTTAATTATTGAAAAAATGTATTAAAAAGTATCAAAAATCAATTTTATAGAAAATAGAAATTTTAAGGATGCTAAGAAATCTATGTTT
The DNA here is from genome assembly GCA_037013555.1 of Sextonia rubra. Classification (NCBI taxonomy): domain Eukaryota; kingdom Viridiplantae; phylum Streptophyta; class Magnoliopsida; order Laurales; family Lauraceae; genus Sextonia; species Sextonia rubra. The sequence continues at coordinate 47,820,376 of JASUAD010000006.1, read as the reverse complement.
AAATATTGCTGAAATTGAAGACACAAATGTGAAGATCCAAAAATGACTATCAAACAATCTTGCTTTTAAAAGAAACTAAATCAAAGGATGGAAATGAATAAGCGAAGGCCCCATCTTTATCTTCACCCCTCATCTCATAATATTCCCTTGGAGCTCATCTAAGCATAAACTCATAGGAACTCAATTAATGAAACAAGCTAGCTTTAGATGCCCATCAAATTCTGGAGAATTAAGGAGGGTGGTTAAAGTGAAGAACAAACAAATGCTTTGTCACTTAACTGCAGGCGTTGTTTATGTGTTACGTGGCCAAGAAGCATGTTTTGTGTACTTCGCACGTGGTTAGTCCAACCGCCACAACACTTTGGTTGGAGTGAAACTTAGGGCAACCTCTATCAACAGCTTTGATATAGTAAAGATTGCCATCACGTGGGTTATTATTATTTTTTTTATGACCTAGGTTATCTCTCGCTAGATCAGCTTTCGGACCTTTGGCCTCTGGCCAAGGTCTTACCTGATTCTGACGAGCAAGAGCTATTCCCTAGGAATACATACATGACCACACACATTGTACCTAAATAATGGAATGGGCGGGAGTCGAACTTAAGACTTTGGAGAGCAATCTCAAGGCTCAAACCAATTGAGCCACCCCCTTGACGACACATCATGTGAATTATTAGCGGCTATGATAGTAGGTCGAAGTAAAGAAATTATATATCATTGGCCACAAATAGCCTCCAAGGGCCCACATGAAAAAAAAGACAAATAAAAAACATATCATTATCTTGAGCACAAAATTACCATTTCTCAGTAAAGTCAACATTTTTTTTTTGTAACTCTTTTATGGTGAACCAAACATCACCTTAAAACCCCTTAAAACAAATATATAAGCTGTCATCACAAAGCATTATCTCATTTATCTTGGGGACCTTCATGGGTGTTCTTTAACTTAAATCCTTCTTTAACCCAAACTTTAGAACATGAGAACATAACAACACATTAAAGAAAGAAAGATTTGAAGCAAAAATGGTAAATTAGAGTAAGTAACTAAATTAACAAACCCTGGCGTTATCATTTTTTCCATAAGGTTTTGCACCATAGTCCATAACATTGAAGTCTCCACATAGGGCACCTCCAATAATATAAATAAAGCATAAGAAAAATAGCTTCATCATCTTTATATCTAGTTTATGTCTTTGTTCCTTCCTCTTAATGCATGAGAGCAAAAAAATTTTAATTCTGAGTGATGGGATTGGTATTTATAGAACTTCAAATTTGCAGTCCTCTATTGGTTTTCCCTAACATTCTTACACACCCTCTCCTCTATACCATTGGTTTTAAACCATAAGCATGTCTAAATACGTTTAGAGGAATGTTCAAACACTCTTTTTAACTTACATATCTATTTTGAGACGAGGAAAGACTGCCACACAATTTTTTTTTTTACGTTTTATACATTTTTTCTGAAATGGATGATTATTATTGGCTCGTTTTCCTACTTTCTGTTGGGTTCAAATTCTTAGTAAAGGGGGTTCCAATGGAGGACTATTAAAGAGATAAAAAGTGAATTCATATGAGGCTGAGATTATGACATGTAGAATTTAGCTTTCCCTTGACTTGGGGTGAAAGGTGATAATCCTTTTCTATGAAATGCGAGACCATTCGATGGGCATATATTGGCAGTTTTATCTTCTATGACGCAAAGGGATTAGGTAGAACTCTTAGAAATTCAATACTAAGCAAACAAACAAAGAACGAATCTTTGATTAAACAAAAAATAATTGCTGTGCCAGCATGGTTAAGGATGCATTTCTATAATGCGATTGAAGAGAACTCGCATTTCCTCTTCCACGTGAATGAGTTTTCTTTGGGGGAAGGTTGGACTCCACTTTCCACACTATCAAAATGGTGAAATTCGGATGTTTACTGCAGTGATTTGTTGAACCAAATTGGTTGCTTTATACAGAAATTTTATTTTACTTTTGCTTTAGTGGAAATTGCTATACACAAACACATCCTAAAATAAAAGTATCTCCTCTTCACAAGCGTGCCTTGCATGAGAAAATCTCACTGATCAAATGGTAAAGCTCGTTATCCTAGAAACCAAACCATCCATAACACAGAAGCTAGATAGACATATCAGCAGTACAGAATACAGATACTCTCATACATTCACCCTTAGATAACCATGGGAGATAATTAATTGCATAATGAATCGCTATAGGACTAAGATCATAGAGTTGAGAAACTCAGCCAAAAAAAAAAAAAAAAAGGAAAAGCAAATAGAAAGTTAAAACTATATATCTTATGTCCAAGTTCAAAGTCCATATCATTAAAAAATTTATTCAATATATAAAAGTCTTTTTAAAAAAGTGCATAGCATTTTAAACACATTGAATTTCACATGAAATTATTAATATTAGAAAGTTCCTCGTTGATCTCATTGTTCCATCAATTCTTGAAATTCAATTCCATACAAACAAATAAGTCCATTGTTTAAAAATATTTTCTCTGCCTCTACTAATGCATCGAGGTTTTGAGATGAATCATTGGTGGAAGGAATTTAACCTCATATTGTCATGAATTTAAATCCTACAAGGAACAACTAGTCAATTAAATGTGTGTATTGCGAAATATGCACCAATTGGGCTCCACCGAGAGGAGAGTGATGCTACATGGTTTTGATATGAATGGTAAGCGGTAAAATTTTAATATGATATTAGAGAAGCTAACTGGTGTTGAATTCGAGTCTCAAAAGAAAGAATTTGGCATTATAAAAGGAAATGCTCATGTAGCTAAAAGTACTATGGCTGGATTTCACTTGAGGGGAGTATTAAAGAGTATTTCCATTGCCTTGAGGTTTTGGTATGAATATCTCAATATACATAACATTAAGTGGTGATTATAGTTAATTTTCACCCATTCTATAGAAGAATAATGTTAGTCATACTCCCTATCTCACAACTTATCTCTCAACCATTATATATGATAGTCGCAATTTATTTGTTTTGTTTTTAACATTGTAGAGATGAGGAATATGAAAAGTGTTATATAGGACGGTTGTGAGATAGGGATTGTGGCTAACATTACTATTCATAGAAATACATTGGATAAAAACTATGACAATTCAATACCAATAAAAAAGCTTTTGAAGGTGTTCTAAGAAAAAAATGCTTTTGATGGTGGGCCCACTAATGTCCATGGCACGTGTGAACTATTCTCATATTCAAAACACGTCGGATCTCAATCGTAACATGCCCACCATACTCAATGCTTTAACCCAATTTCTAGTTCAAATTTGGCATCCATGAGTGACCAACAATGGTCAAAGGATGATTAGTATTTATTGTCGACAAATGAGCATTATAGTCGTTTGTCCAACAGCCGATTTTTATTTTTATATTTTTTCGATTGGCCCACTGGTCATGAGTGGTACTATCAACTAATGACCTAAAGACTAATATAATTATGTATGTGATACCAAAGTACCAACACCACTCAATCATGGATGTGCCGGTAAAAAGAGCCAAATTTTCTCCACGCTAAACTCCATTTCTACCGCACAAGACAACCCCATGATAACTTCTCTGAATGCCCACACCATCATACATTATTGTAGAAATCATTTTATCATAAAATTGAGAAAGTAAGGTATTTTAGTATAGCAAAATTTTCACTTCTGATAGGGTAGAAAAGGGATGGTACTATTGACATGCAAAAAAGTTTGGAAGAAATTCAAAAACAGTTTAGCAAATCAAAAGTCAACTCAAGACTCAAACATGATCCAAATTACAACAAAACAAAGCACTAACAACTCAAGGATAAAGCCTAAGTAGATATCTTGAATTTTGAAGAAGAAAACAAGACAAAACACTTCAAAAAATGCAAAAAGTGCATACTGGCTGATTGAACAAAGAAGTGGTCAAATATACACTAGCTAAATTAATCTCCTTTATCCTATCCTTTTTTTTAATGTAAAATTCTTATGTACTCTTATCTTTTTTAGTGTTAATCATCCGAGACTGAATGAGCGGCCAAAACGTAAAAAAACCCACGAAAAATAAACTGAGAATTGGAACAGTTGGAAAGTTCCATTCCTTTTTTTTTTTTTTCTATTTTGTGCCTTTTCTCTTGTCCGTAAAAAAGGGGCATATAGGTACTATTAGATTTTTAATCCCTACAAGCTACGAAGCTAAGCACTCAAAGATTAAAAAGAAAAAAGAAAAATTCACCAAAATTCCTATGTATATGAGAAAATTTCTCATCGTCATCAAAGCTAACTATAGTGAGGCCGGCTACCTGAATTCTATTTTTCCATCCTGATCCGAAGAGAATATCTCAATTTTCATGAATAATAAAACCCCCTAAGTATATTGTTTTGATGATCAAGGCATTCCAACCGCGTCCCAGACAGCCCGATTCAATATGCAGCTTGCCCGATACATGGCGCTTGTAGATGGTGTCATGTATCCAGAGTTTTACCCTCGATCTCACAAAGTGGGGTTTGAGGAGTACCTCATCGTCAAAATAAATAAAAAAATAAATAACAAAAACCTATGGTTGTGGGCCCAAATCCAATCAATGACCCCATACTAATATGCACACGTGTGGAATTGTGGGCCCATGTCCCATATAATTCTTTTGCATCTGGAATTCTTCATTCGCTTGTTGCATTAAAATGCATTCCATTTTCCAACTAACTTCCCCCTTTACCCATCTTTCTCTCCCTCTCTGCCGACACCAGCCCCGCATTTCTCTCCACTTGAGAGCCTTCGTACCTATCGCGCATCTCTACCTAAGCTTACGTTACGGATATCCTTTTCGGACCCATGCTAAGCGTGCCCACCAGGTGTTCGATGAAATCCTCCACAGAAAGATCTCTTCCATGTGATCTTTCAATCTGACGGGGGCTCATTTGTTTGTCTTGTAAATGGGCTGGAGATACAGGGCTGGATTGTTCCTCATCATCACCGTCGTTATCATATGGGTCGTGTCTGCTGAGGTCACCCAGGTGAGAGTTCAGCTCTCGACAATCTGTTTCTTTTGCTATGAATAGCATTCCTTTTGCTTCTCCTGTCTTCATCTATTAAACTTGGGCATGTGGGTGCTGTTTGATTGTGGAGGAAATTAACACCTTGACCCAATCAACTGTGAAGCAGTTTTCATAGCTGGAGAGGAGAAAACACAATTGATGATGAAGAAGAAGAGTTAGATTGATTTTAAAAGTTTTCTCCCACAGACCCTTGAACCCCTGTGAAGTTTTTTCCTGGGGCTCACCCACTACTATTTGGGAGAGGGCGTGGAATGGGAAAGCTTTCATGGGTCTTTATAGGAATTGAATGCACATGCTTGATGCCTTAAGGAATTAATATAGTAGACCAACGAGTCAGTTTTGAAATGAGCATCGAAAAACCTTTCCCTTTTATGGAAATAGAATCAAAGGTGCTTAAGAGTAGGTTAAAAATGTGATTACTGGATAGAAACCCGGTTTCAATTATTTCAAGCTTTCCCATCACATTCATGTAATAAAATGATTGGAAATGGGCTTTCCCAACCTTGTCCATTATTCTCATATACCAACCGATGCCCCGCCAGTGCCACGCCCTTTCTCTACTGGTATGGTATTGATGCAGGCCGAACCCAAGTCCGGCCCAGATCACAGGCCCGAAGGACATCTGATTGATCCTTGGCTTCTTCAAGGATCCCGATTGATGCACTTTCTATTTTGTTTTTAGTAGTTATTTATCTACTTCCTATTTTGTGTTTAGTAGGTCATGTCTGTTTAGAATTAGTCTTCTATTTGAGCAACAGTCACTCCTATATAAGGAGGAATTCTTCATTGTAAAAGTCTGCTTTTATCAATATAATTTCAGTTTCAAGAGATTTTCTCTCTCCAGTTGTGATCGTGAGTTGCATTGTGTTTTTGAATCCTTCGTTGGATTCGAACAATCCTTTGGGAGATTGTTCTACAATCGATCCAAGATCTAGGGCTACGCCAGATTGGTATCAGAGACCAGATCCGGTCGCCGGAAGCCTATGTCGTTTCCGGAATTCCTCAATCCATCCACTCTGCTCCCCGGTTATCCTCTCCACCACCACTAGTCGACCCTGCCTGACTCGCAAATCCTCAACTCCCAGACCAACCAAGGCCTCTGTTCAAACCCTTAAGCCCATTCCCGATCAGCCCAGATCACGATAGATCCCATTCCTAACTACCATCACCATCACCGAACTCCACCGCCACCACCGAAGCACTACAGCAGCCCAAATCCTCTTCGGACAACCCCAATCCTATACTACAAACCATCCTGCCGACACCCATCTCTCTGTTACGTCCCATCTCTCCAACCCTAACAAACCCGAAACCCTACTCCCACTCTCGAAACTTCCCAGACACCCTCGGACCCAACCCTATCAGCCGTAACCCAGACCCACCACCGAGAACCCCAGACCCTGCAAAACCCCCCTGATCATAACCCAGATCCACCACCGAGAACCCCAGACCCTGCAAAACCCCGGACCCTGCAAAACCCCAGACCCTGCCAACTCCCACTTCTCGGCCAACTCTTCCTCCTCCCCAAACCAGAGTGGAAAACAAAAAAAAAAAAAAAAAAAAAAAAAAAAGAGAGACAGAGAGCTGCCGGAGCGAGAGAGCGCAGAGAGAAGAAGCAGACATTAGAGCGGAGAGAAGAAAGGGGAAAGACGACGTACCTAGCACTTGCATGAGGAAATGTGACTTCAAGTGGACCAATGCAGCCACCAGGGCTTTTGAGAAGATCAAGCAAAAGATTACTGCAGCGCCCGTTCTGCAAGTTCCTGATTTTAGCAAGCTATTTGAAATTGCTTATGATGCCTCAAATGTTGGCATTGGCAGAGTCCTTAGCCAGGAAGGACATCCTATTGCATTCTTCAGTGAGAAACTTTCTGATGCCAAGCGAAAGTATACTGCATATGATTTGGAGTTCTATGCACTTGTCCAAACACTTCGTCATTAGCGGCATTATTTGATTGCAAATGAGTTTGTGCTTTACTCTGATAATGATGCTCTGCAACATTTACACTCTCAGCAGAAGATCAGCGCTAACCGAGCTAAATGGAGTGCATATATACAAGAATTCAAATTTAGCATTCGTCATAAAGCTGGAAAGGATAACCTGATTGCGGATGCATTAAGCCGGAGAAAGCATCTTCTGACTGCCATGTCTATTAATGTGCCTGGTTTTGAGCAAATCAAACAAGCTTATGCAGCCGACAAAGATTTTGGTTTTATTTATGTGGATCTCCTTAATTGTAGTCATATTCAACATCCTCATTATAGCCTTCATGATGGCTTCCTATTCAAAGGTACGCAACTCTGTCTTCCAGCCACTTCTATTCGTGAATATGTTGTGCGCGATTTGCATGCAGGTGGATGTAGCGGACACTTGGGTCGCGACAAAACACTTGCTCTTATCAGCGATGGATATTATTGGCCTCGCATGAAAACCAATGTGATTCATATTTGTGAGAGATGCCGAACTTGCCAGATTGCCAAAGGAAACAAGAAGAACGCTGGATTATATCAGCCTTTGCCTGTTCCGCATACTCCTTGGGAAGACATTAGCATGGATTTTGTGCTCGGTTTACCCCCGACTGCTAGAAAGGTTGATTCCATCTTCGTTGTTGTTGATCGCTTTTCAAAGATGGCACACTTCATTCCTTGCACTGCAACTGCTGATGCTTACAAGGTGGCCAAATTATTCTTCAAAGAAGTTGTTCGACTACATGGGCTTCCCAAAACTATTGTTTCTGACCGCGATACGAAGTTTATGAGCTACTTCTGGAAGACATTATGGATGCTGTCTAACACCAAACTTAATGTCTCTACTGCCTATCACCCTCAATCTGATGGACAAACAGAGCTGGTGAATAGAAGTCTTGGCCAATTGTTACGCTGCCTTGTACGTGATCGTATCACAAACTGGGATCAAGTGCTCCCTATGGCAGAATTTGCTTACAATAATTCTGTTAACCGATCAACTGGACTTTCACCATTTGAAGCTGTTACAGGAGTTCGTCCACGACTCCCTGTTGATCTTGTTCCATTACCTATTGATGCCAGAGTGAGTGCTGATGCTGAAACTTTCTTCCAACACATGCAGCAAGTCCATAATGAAGTACGTCGTCATATATCGGCCAGCAATGATGTTTATAAGCAGCAAGTTGACAAACATCGTCGCTTTGTTGAATTTAATGCAGGCGATATGGTTATGGTGCGTATTCGACCTGAGAGATTGCCACCTGGAGCTAACAAGAAGTTACACCCTCGTAATTCAGGTCCTTTCAAGATTCTCCAGAAGATTAATTCCAATGCCTATATTCTTGATATTCCTACTGATTTAGGTGTCAGTTCTTCATTCAATGTTGAGGATCTTACTCTCTATCGTGACCATAATAATGAAGAAGAAAATGAAGAGCAGCTTATTTCTTTACCAGTTAATTCTCCACCTCCTGATGAAATTATTGATGTCCTTGATGATCAAATTGTTTCTACACGTCAAGGAGGTTGCCAGAAGTTTTATGTACGCTGGTGGAATCGTCCTCTCTCTGATGCTACATGGATTACAGCTACTGACTTCCAGCGCATCAATCCTGATCTTTATGAGAGATATCAAGCGCTCAACTCGCCGGAGTCAAGTTTTTTCAAGCCGGGGAGAGCTGATGCAGGCCGAACCCAAGTCCGGCCCAGATCACAGACCCGAAGGACATCCGATTGATCCTTGGTTTCTTCAAGGATCCCGATTGATGCACTTTCTATTTTGTTTTTAGTAGTTATTTATCTACTTCCTATTTTGTGTTTAGTAGGTCATGTCTGTTTAGAATTAGTTTTCTATTTGAGCAACAGTCACTCCTATATAAGGAGGAATTCTTCATTGTAAAAGTATGCTTTTATCAATATAATTTCAGTTTCAAGAGATTTTCTCTCTCCAGTTGTGATCGTGAGTTGCATTGTGTTTTTGAATCCTTCGTTGGATTCGAACAATCCTTTGGGAGATTGTTCTACAATCGATCCAAGATCTAGGGCTGCGCCAGGTATCATAAAAAAAGAGGCTGTACTTGAAAAGTAGAATCTGTATTCTGTAAGGAATAAGAGGAATACAATATGTGACCATGTTATCATAAAAAATAGAAGTCGTACCTGAAGAGAAGAATCTGTATTCTTTAAGGAATAAGAGGAATAATACTTGCAAAAAACAAAAGGATCTTAAATAATACTTGCCACATCTTTATCTACACCTTGTTTCTCCAATACATCTTCCACCTCATTTGGGCTCTTATACTCATGATTAAAGGAACATGACCATGCAGCACTTCAACAGCTAACATCCCTGAAATTCTGTCCTCAAATATCTTCAAAGTGTCCCTCAACACCAATATTTTTACTTCACCATATTCTATGCTTCCCACTAGATCTAGAAAAAGGGAAGCACAATACTTCTCTCTTGTCATTCTTTAAGACTTCCTTTGATGCTAATGAGACTCAGCTTTCCTCTTGCAACACAATCAACATTGAATTTAAACCACCATGTGTAAGCTGAACCCACCATCCCAGCCAACGGTTTGTTAATTCTTTTATTTGTTAACTTATCTACTGTGAATAATTTGGTTTTTTCTTTATTATATTTGCTCAGGTCCCATTGGTTTGCATAGTTTCTACTGTAGAAGAATTCATAACCACATGGGCTCCAACAAAAGGATTATGAAAGAGGTGAGGGGTGAAGAATATGACGTAGAGATGTAGATGGAACTTGACTTTCCTAGGATTTGAATTACTTAGGTGATGGCTGTGTATTCATTTCCCTTCTCCCCTCACTTCATTTTCCATTAAAAGGGGGATTATTTGATAGTCATTTTTTTTTATATTCACCTTTGTTTCTTATTATTGCCATCTTTAGAAATACAAGTCTTAGAATTCCTCGGAATTCAATTACATGAAAGGAACAGTCCCTAAGTAAAATTTTGTAGAACTTTTATCATATGCGAGCTTCTGACTTATTTTTGTCATACAGGGCATATTTACAGACTACAAGCAACCTTTTGCAATTACCTATTTGGGAGCCTCTCTTATGGTAGTTTATCTCCCAATAGCATTCATTAAGGATTTGTTATGTAGTTCTATGAGAAAGTGGTCTTCTAAGATTGGTAGGATCAGGAATGCTGACATTGACAAGACGTTCTCTGATGGACTTGATTCTCAAAACTTACATGAGATGCAGAAGATCTTAGAAACGGAAATGCAAGGATCACTGACTAGAAAAGATTGTGAGGCAGATCTTGATGCTCAAGAAGAGAGGTCATTGATTGCTAAACACAAGGGCAGCATGGAAATGCTCAAACAGAATAAAGAGCTTACTACAAAGCAAATTGCTCTGTATGGATTTTACATTGCTCCTGTTTGGTTTGTAACAGAGGTGAGATATTTTATTGCAGCTTTTCTTTTTAACTTGTTTGTATTGGTACTATTATTCATTATGTGCAAAGGTGTTAACTTTTCCAAAAATCATACTTAAAAACAAGAATTGGAAATTCAATCTACTTTCTACTCATGTTTTTGAGATAGATTAGTGTTTTGATGAATTAAACATTATTCCTTGCTCTTACCTCACTTGTCCAATGAGGATCTGGATTTTGTTCATTTCAACCACTAAGTATGGATCAATTCTTTCTTTCTTTTTTTTCCTATCTCCATCTCAACTACAACATTGTCCCCTTTGGTGGGGTCTTAAAAATAATATATTGCTTGGTTTTCCTTGTCATACATCTAGTATAATTGGAAAATCTACTAGAACTAAAGCATTTCCTGTATCACCAAATTTCCGGATATCCTGCCCATACATCCTCATGGGCCCCAATTCTTCCACATCCATGCTATCCATCCGATCAAACTTAGGTAAACTTTATGATGGACACCATAAGATCCAATGGTCGAAGATTCAGCAGACATCTAGATGTGTGAGAAGCCAATGCATCGATTTCTTTTAGAGCATTTAAAGCACTTTTGAAAAACATGTTTGATTGCTGGCTGTTGTTTTTATAGTTCCATCATTTAAACTTTGTGCATACACATTCCTTAGAGCCTTTAGCATGCACAATAAATAAATACAATCTACATTGAGCATAAAAAAGTCTGATTTTTTGAGAACAGCTAGATCCAGTCTTCTTCTTTCTTTTTTTGGGGTAACCATCTGATCAGGATTATTAATGGGTCATCTGCAGTGCAGTAAATCATAATTGTGGTCTGGATCCCATACGATAAACCCACCTGTACAAAGTAGAAAGTCAAGACCCAAGGATAATACATGCTTCGTCATGTAAATCTTCATGGACTTGAATGGTGTTCTTTGGATATATTTGGTTTTAGAAATTAAATGGTGAAACAGAGAGGAGGAAACTTCTTTTTATTGCCTTTTAGCAAATTACTGGATACATTAGTATTTTGTACTACAAATTCTTTGGTCATGTTATCCTTTCGTCATTTCTCGGTTTTGGGGAAAAATGAAGTAATTATATAATTCTCTTTTTGGAACCTGTTTGGCTCTAATCTGGAAAAAGGGCATTGGTGCTGAATATTCTTTTTCTGCTCGATGTAGTATTTATCAAATGCTGCACTTGCACGTACAAGCGTTGCAAGCACTACAGTCTTATCTTCAACGTCAGGATTGTTTACTCTTTTCATTGGTGCATTTCTGGGGCAAGATTCTTTAAGTATAGCAAAAGTACTTGCTGTTTTTGTCAGCTTGGCTGGTGTTGTCATGACAACTCTTGGGAAGACTTGGGCCATTGATGAGTCACAGCTGAACTCTTCTGGGTATGGTTTCTTTACTCAGTGTCAACTGATCATGTAGATAGTGTTTGACTTATGGCCATATTGATGCATGGAGAAAGGGCCTGCAGATTGAAGGGTTTTTTTTTTTTTTTTTTTTTTGAAAGAGGGTTTGAACTTTTTTCTTTATTAAACTTTTAACTGTGTTCTTTTACTTCTGCAGTTTTTTTTTTTTTTTGAAAAATCAATTTTCACAAATGTTTGTGTCTTTTTACGAAGCTAAAATCATAATCTGAAATAAAACATACTATTAATTTTCATTTTTCAGTTGGTCATAGCCCATAGGTAAGAATGTGATAGATCTTTATGTATGTGATGATGTGATGCTTCTTTACCATTTTATGCAGTGTGTGATTAATAATGAGAGAGTTATTCTAGGGCTCACTAAGTCATGGATTGCATTGATTGGTATTAGAGTGTGATTGTGCTGGGAAAAGTCCCACATCCCACATCACCAAAGTAATGGGTTTTACATAACTTCATATACCTATTTGGGCCTTCCACCTATCAGTTTAAGCTTTTGGGTTGATACATGGTTTCCTATTTGGTATCAAAGTGGGTGTCATTTTTGTGAAGCCCATGTGGCAGGTCCCATCCATGAGATCTATTGGGCCACCACATGAGGGGGAGTGTTGGGAAAAGTTCCACATCCCACATCGCCAAGTAATGGATTGGACATGACTTCATATACCTGTTTGGGCCTTCCACCTATCAACTTAAGCTTTTGGGTTGGTGCATGGTATCTTACAGATTGATATCTTGAAGAAATTGTGCCTATAAATCAGGATGTCACTGAATCCAAAGTTGGGCTAACTCTCAAACTTATAAATCCTAGCAAAAGAAATCTGAGCTATCAACAAGATTGTATAAATTGGAGCTTGACAACCATTTGGATACTAAAATTGGAGGTTGAAATTGACGCCATGTACCGGAATTTCTCAATGATCCAATTCACCAATTATTGGAAAATCTATTGAGATATTAGAGGAGGCTTTCCTAGTGATGGATAGGGTTTGGTCAATCCTGGCATGACAATGGATTTATGGTTCGTTTCATGCCTTACCTAAAGAGTGGATGGCACCAGACTCCCATTTATGAAATTGGTGGTCTAAACTCTTTTCCATCCACACTTATGTGCCATTTGGCAAATCTGCTTCCTGTGTCAATTTGAGTTAAAACTAATTTAAATAAACATTTGAATGCTTTGAACTGTTTGGCAATGTGTATATAGACATCTAATTCAACCAGCTATAATACTTTTTTCCTTTTTTTTTTTTGTAAAGCGTTCAAAAGTAACTTTTTCAAATAGACATGAATGTCTAAAGCAATCAAACACATTTTGCTTCATTTTTTCTTCAAGTTTGCCCATATAACTTTTCTAATATGACAAGTTTGCTTATACTGCTTTTATTTTATGAAAAACTTGCATGTCCTACTTTTGCTATATTACAACTTTGCCCATAGAACTTTACAATATGACAGGTTTGCTTTCTCTAATTGAATTGGACTTATGAAACAATATACTTGTAGAAGGCTCTAGTTGAACCAGCTCTATTTCAAACATATCTATTTGAATCAGGTCTATTTCAAGCAGGAAGACTTGTTGAATTCTTTCAAAGAATTCATAATTCAATCTGCCAGAAAGTTCAACATCAATTTGATCTAGTTCGCAAATGTTATTCTACTTATTTGATTTCATTTGGGTGACACACGCCATCATTTATATATTGAATGTGTTGAATATTATTTTAATATTTTTATAAAGCATTTCAAAATATCTTTAATTGGAGAGTTTTTTTTTTAAAGTAAAGTTTTTATAATGTGGTATGATATGAATACTCCCTTACCCCAATGTATAAGCTTGATAATGCTATTTAAAGTTCTAATATATATTAAGAATGACAGACTAATGATTTTTCTATGAAATTAATTGAGTTGGAATTAAGAACCATGAAAGTTTAATCAAGCAATTTAGAATTAGATAACCAATTTTTTTTGTAAAGTTAGTGAATGAGACTGCGAATTTCGTGATGTGAAAACAAACCGAGTGAATGTGCAAAATCAAATGCACTTTGTCGTTCTACAAACTAGGTAACTGTTTCCAATTCCTTCGTATTAAGTAAAATTATAATTGTCTTAAGGAAGAAACCTATAGTGGGAGATTTTGTGGCTGGATCTGTATAGAGGATGATCCCATGATAAAAGATTTGTGGAAAAGATCAAATCAATTAATCCAACAGCTGAATTGAGTGATTTCATCATTTGTCGTTGAGTGGAAATATTCAATGCTGACACCATGTCTATATAGATCCACAAGTTAAGCCCATCAGTGTGATCAATTTTAAAGTCCAGTTCAGCCAAAATGAGCCAAAATTGTCAACTATGCTGCTGGACAAGGGCGGATAACAAGTGGGGCACATACCTAAGCAAATGAGCAATTAGGCAGGGCAACATGTTTAGTTTACAGTTTGGTCAAGGGAAGGGAAAGCAACAGTGGCACTGGTTTGTAGATGGAAGTGAAAAATGGCTGAGTTGAAGAAGAATATGCCAGTGCAGAGGTGCAGATGATTTGATATGGCCAGTATAGAAATGCCGAGATTGGCGCCACTAACCAGCAGATGGGCACAGCAGAAATTGACCAAGGCTGCAAGGGGGGCTGAGAGATGCAGATTTTGGGTTGGATTAGTGATCAGCTTTAACTGGGGGTTGGGTTCTGCAGTGGACTGCAGGATCAGTTGCAGGTAACAACTGAGGGAGAGATCAAAGACAATTGACAGCAAGACAGACCACAAGAGAAGGGATTAACAATGAGCCTGACGGCCTTCCCGGCTCTCGTGTTGGAAGGGTAGTGGCTGGCGTCGGAGTCGGACGCTCAGAGTGAATACTGTGATGGATGGGTCTCTGCCCAGCTCTCATTGAGTGGCTGAGATAAATGAATTGGTCTGAACTTAACCAGTGGTCATGATCAGGTCATTGTGGAGCTCTGATACCATGTAAATGAAGGGAATGGTCCCATAAACTAGCTGTATCTTACATCACAATCAATCAGGCACAGGAGGACTCTGGTAGTCTACCACAATCTAATGAAATTGTTAATATCCTAACGAATCCTAGCGTATCTCAACAGCAAGGCCCATTATTTCATCTTTGGACTTGCATATAAAGTCCAGAATTGAGCATATAAACATGTTTCTTCCTGTGTGGTGCTCTTCTTTTATCCATTTTGTGTTGTGTGGTGGTTGGTTGGACAATTATTCTAGGTCTTGTAGATCTTGTATTTACATGAATAACCCCTTTTCATTTTTTTTTCATGTGCAGAAAATCTCACCATTAAAATTCAACTTTGCTAGTATTTTTTTGAATCAGTTTATTGAAGATTCTGATATCTATGTTCCATTGTGTAGTATTTTATGTCCATATGTCGTTTGTTAGCTTTTTACTGTAAGTTGCTTGTCTGTTGATGATTGACAATTGGAATTGTATGTGCAGGAATGGAAAACGTTCTCTTGTTGGGGATCTTTTTGGTCTTCTCTCTGCCATGACATATGGTCTATTCACTGGTTGGATATTGTTTCTTGTCTTCTGAACCTTCTGTTGCATCTGTCATTTGTTCAATAGTTATTCATATGTTTCATTAGCACGCTAATAATCATTTTAAAAGCAATCTTGTTGCAGTACTTCTCAAGAAGATAAGTGGAGCAGAAGGGGAAAGAATTGATGTGCAAAAGTTATTTGGATATATAGGATTATTTTCACTCTTTGCGCTTTGGTGGCTTGGTAAGGACTCGCTGAAGGATGATTTCTTATAAACTGTCTATGAGTTCCTTTGAATGTGTTCAACTTCTTTAATAGGAATATGATTGGTTGAAGAGCAATGAAGCTGCTACTTTTATTAAACTTCAGTTTGGTTTGTCCTGTTTTAATTTGCACACTTGTCCATTAGTTCCCAACTCCCCAACTCTAGTGCTGTTACACTTGCAACTAAGCATGCATGTAGGTTCTGCTTGGGCCCTCTTATGATCAATCTAAGCCCCTCACACTAACCCCTAGTGAATTGGTACTCCTAATTTTACATTCATCTGACTTGTTTTTTTCTTTGGAGGAAGGTAATAGTTATTTATGTTATTGATGAGGTCACAAAGCAATACAGGAAAAAGACGAGACAAAAAAATAGTGGTGTGTATAGGAGTATTGTACCCCATCGAAATAAGCCAACAAAAAATCTAGATAGAAGGAACAAGAACAAAAGTGTCTTCTTATCTACCCCTTGGCTAAAGCATCCGATCTTCTATCTCATTTGCACTCCTACTGGCACGCATGAAAGAAATTCGGAGAGACATCTCCAAAAACTTAATTTCCATGCAATGGAAACGGAATTATTGCCAATGGCCAATACTTCATCTGGCTATTACTCACTGTCAGATTTCATCACCGAAAGTTGCACTTTGTCTTGAAGATTGCTAAATCCTGAGGCCCTTAAAACATGAAAATTAGGATAATCTAATTGGACTGGTTTTGGTCCACCCAGTCTCATTGATGCCTTTCCAACCCTGATGCAGTCCATAGAGGTTAGACTCACAAGTGAGCCCCACAGTTTGATCCATGATCCATCCCAAGCTAAGAAGCACGGACACTTCTAAGAAAGCGACGTATCCGTGTTCGACACCGACACTCCTCGGACACTGTCGGACACGTGTCCGATACTATTTTAGCCGTGTCAATAATTAAGAACTAAAACTATTAATTTCGGACACTTGTCCGACACTCTTTTTACAACGTATCCCACAATTCCTAGCCCGTGTCTATGACTAAAAAACAAATATGTGGCTGATATTTCTTGGACACTTTGCTAACATGTAGTTACTAAAACTTGTGAACTTGATATATGACAATTTTTTACCGTAGAAAAATGTATGATTGTAAATATTAATCATATCACAAGCAAAATACAAATAAATAATTCACTAAAGAATAGGCCTCAAGATTGGCTTCTTTTTTGCTTTTAGTTTTTTTTTTTTTTTCTAGGGAGGGGAAAGAGATAATCCGCCCTTTTTTTTGTATGGATTGTGTGGAACTATGGATATTTTATTTTTAATGATTGTGAATTATGTTTCAATGTTGTATTGATATTTTATAATTTGATATGTTTGTTAGTTAGTACTTGAATTTTTATTTTTTGATTGCTAAATTGATTAAAAAGTTAAAATGATATTATATTTTTTGTAGATGATTATATATAAATTAATATTATTATTAACGTGTCCATCGACGTGTCCGTGTTCTACTTTTTTGAGAAATGTCGTGTCGGCGTATCCGTGTCGTATCATATCTGTGTCCCGTGTCCGTGTCCGTGCTTCTTAGATCCCAAGAGTGCACAGCATGTACCAAATTTGAATGAAATGCCCTTTTGTGATTACTACTGTTTGTTTAGGTAGGTTTAGGACTATCTATAGTCTTTTGTCATTTGTGATTAGAATTTAGGATTCTGTTGGATGTCTTAAATTAAGTGGAGACGGTTTTTTTTATCTTTTTTTATCAGTATGTAACTAGTCAAGTAGTATGCCTAATGGAATAAGTAAGTTCTTTGGAGTCTGCTCTGCCTTGGATGAAAGTCTTGCTGGGGTTGGCAACAGCCCAAACTTCTGACCTAGTCTAGGCTAGATCTGGGCAAGATTCAACACAATATTTAAGTTGTTGGAGCAGTGAGAATATGCATTCTGTCTCCTTGTTTGGTGCTGAACCAGGCCTAGTTTGAAGAGCTGCTATTGCAGACGATTGGGAGACTTGAATTTTATTGAAGACCTAATGTTGTCTCATAATTAATGGTCCTGTTTGTAGGTGGAAGGGTAGTTGTTTGAGAATGACACCTCAAAAGAGACCAGTCTATTTGGAGTGTGAACATGGAGCTTAGTCCCATAACAGTGAAGATATCACCATGACTTACTCAAGAGCAATATATTTCTTATGTGGACCTATAATCTTGATTGGCAATGGGTTCTTGTGGAAAGACTGTATAGCATATATTTGACATTATCGTCACATGCTCATGGCTTAACTTGATGGTTCAGTTGGTATATTAGATTGGGTTACTAATATTATCTGATTTGGATCATTTGAGTGGAAATAATTGTTCAAAGTTGCAACTCTTACATCAGCTGATCTGGATTTGGATCCATTGTTGTGATCAAGGGCTTGTCAACTGTTAGGATTCAACCCTTCCCTACATCAAAAACCCCTCGACGATTAGCATGCATCTAGATGGGCTACATTGGGCTGAACCATTTTTATCTTATATGAGTTCTGTCCTCTTTGGTATACAAGAGAAAATATTCACCAGTTTTGCATTTGACCAATCTGATGGTGGGCCATGTCCACAGCTTTCTGTTGTCAGTTTCTCTTGATTTTGATGTATCTAAGTTGACCCTACTGGATGTCCTTTTAAAGAAAATGCCAAAGTGCAATTCATGGTGGACACTATAGGCATTAAACCATGATGAAAGATTACTATTGAAAAGGCAAGTGGCCACATGAATGAGTGAAGAGCCCTCATAAGATACCTATGTTTTTAGAAAGCAATAGGCTTTTGATTGGTTGAGGACTCCTATAAGATAGCTACATCTTTACTACTTAGCTTTTGCATCTTTTTGTAGCTAAGCTAAGAGGCCATGACGGAGAAATAGAGACAGACAGATGCATGTTTTGATTTACCATGTGCTAAGGGCCCAACCTAGTCAGCACAGTAGATGTGATACTACCTGCTTGGCTGGTAATGGGCTCAAAAATCACATTGATCTGAGTGATATTCATTGTTGGATTGAATCATGTCAAGAGGCATGATTAAGGGGGAGGGATATATCTAACTGTTAGATATCGCACCTCATGAAATAGTTCAGTCCAACCATGAATGTCACTCCAATCAATGTGATTTTTGAGGTCCATCATGAATTGAGAGGGAAGGCCATATCTAAGGGCTGGTTTCCATGAAAGCTAAGATACACGACGTGAATTCAAGTTGGCAGTCTGTTAAAGTCAGCTATGTATAATCTCGTCATATATTTGTGTGATTAGGTGCTCACTGCTAATTTTGCATCCAGTGCACACGTGACCTATGAGGCCCACTTGGAATATGACCCAATCACAGTGAGGGCGGACGGAAAGGTCTCATCATGGATTACAATTGGGCAATCACTGTCTCACTAGATTCTCGATCATCACAACTGTTTTAGGACCTCATAGTTTAATGTTTTTTTTAGTGTACTTCTCTTTCTGTTCTTCTGTTCTTGTCAATCTAATAGTGGGCATCAGCTGAATGAGTGCCAATTGATATCATCTAGTTTTGCATTCTTCATCCATTCTAAGAGAACAGCTTGGGAACACCTAGATGAATGCCAATCATGGAAGGGTAGGGAGGATCAATGGAATATGTACAGGTTAGAGATGCTCCAAAAGTCTGCATAATAATTTGGTTATAGATATGGATTTTGAGGTCCTACAGATCAATGCAAAAAAGAAAAAAAAAAAAACATTGAAAATATAGTTGTGTCAGTCCAAGAGCGAGTAATAGTTGGTTATATCTAATTGTAGATAATGCCAATTCATTCAGGTTGTTCTAGTGAGAGTGAGGACATAGAAATTAGAATGACCATAAATTGGCGCAGGTGAGCATCCACATTCCACAATCTAGTTCTCATAGATATGAGAATTGGTTCTTAAATACACTAAAAATGCTAGTTAGACAAGACAGAACCAATGGTGACATGGCGCATGTCTCCTTTCATGGGTATTCGGTTACCTCACTACCCAGTTGTCTCCCCTTACATGGTTTTCAACTTCTGAAGTGATAAATATTAATAAATGCATCCTATGACCATCACCTTCATAAAGAACCAACTTTGTAGGTATCGCTACCCCAACTCTAGTTGATGTGTAAGCACCGTTGGCTGCCTGTTCTTAGCATGACTCATTTTCTACTGCCACAAGTATTTTCGACTGATAGTTTATGATCTCTGCTAGCCAACACCACCATCTTTCATGACCTGCATCTTCCACCTTCAATGAACAAGTTCTCCAATCTCTAGGAATATGTTTTGTAGAATTGAACATTTGAATCTCTATCTACATTAACTGGTCGTCGTATTTAACGTAGAATTGTCATTTTGAGATTCTAGATCACAATATTCAAATTGAAATAGAAGTTCTAATGTTGCTCATCTTACAAAATGCTTGAACCCATCAATCAGTTTCAGTTATATTTATCTTTTTTAATTTGTGGTGTTACTTAGGTGCATACCGTGCATTTATTATTTGGGTTTGGTTCGCTTCAGTTCTATGCATCTGATTTCATAGATCTGTGAAGTTGTGTGAGGAGAGTCTATGAGGAACTCTAGAACAGGGAGCCCGTGTAACAGATCCAACTATGAGCGCGACAAACGTCGTTAAATTTACCAGAGGATGTGATGAATGCATTTCTTCATAGGGATCTCAATGAAGTGATCAATACACACCCTCCAGGATATAGAATGGTCCAGATCAAAGATCTTGGGCGGCTTACTTGTAGGTCAGAAAATTCACATATCTGACTAGGGAATCTTCATCAATCAACACAAATATAATCTTCAGCCTGTGACAGGGGATCTGAACTCGCATATAAGTGGTTGATATCAGCACCTAGGTTTGAAAATCTCACCAATAAACTTTCAAAACTTGCTTTGCTTTGCTTATTGGGCTTTGATTCCAAGTTGAAACAATCAGAATGGAAAAACATTAGAGTATTTTTTTTATTAAAAAAGGAAAAAATATGTGAAATTGGGAAATAAGATGAGTAGAAAAGATAAAGATAGAGAATTTAGGAGAGAAATTAGTGCTGGGCAACAACAAAGTCCCTGCAATTCTATCTTAATCTTCGACAAGTAAAACAGCCCTATATTTTTCTTCAACAAGAAAGAAGTCAATTTCTTTGCTTCCCTACAATGCCATGTTAATTGAGGCTGAACCATTCAGCTGTGCCCCATTTTGGGACTAAGCAGAGAGTCGTGTTAAACTTAGTGGGTTCATCACCATCAGCCTGCATAATTTCATTTATTTTATTTTCAGTATGGCCATTGACTGCCCTTGGAATTGAACCTAAGTTTACAATCCCTCATTCGGTGAAGATGGAAGAAGTGCTGCTTGCTAATGGATTTATTGGAAGTGTCCTCTCAGACTACTTCTGGTATGTGACCAGTGCTTTGACTTTTACTCAGACTACTGGAATGCAAAATTAACTGTGAGTTTTATTTCTCTGGATTTGATTTTCTTATTGAAACTATTGTTTCACAGGGCATTATGCGTTGTTTGGACTACTCCATTGGTAGCAACTTTAGGCATGTCCCTCACAATTCCACTAGCTATGGTTGCTGACATGCTGATTCATGGTCGCCACTATTCAGCAGTCTATGTCCTAGGTTCAGCTCAGGTAATCTCTTCCATGTATATATATACGATTTACCACTGATAATCATGCTTGTCCTATGTTACTTGGAATGCTTAAATGCATGTTTTAAGTCCCTGGATTGTGCTTCTTTAGAATCAAGAGGGTTTTAGGGAACTAGAGAACTTCTGGTTTTCCTTTCCTATTTTGGATGCAACCTTGATATTCTCAACAGATTTCCTATAATTAAAGAAATCACTGAGTGTCGGGACCTCTCTCATTCCTGAAAGGACATTTTTTCCTTCGTTTTTCATTTGATTCCAAAGTTGAGGAGATTAGAGGTTTCCAGCCATATGAACATTGCACTGGTGCAGTAGACCTGCTGACTACCATATGAAAGACCTTTAAAAATTCTCATCCATGACACCCGACATGTAACATATCCCTTATTTTATCTTAGAGATATTAATAACTATAATTGATGACTTTTTTTGGTAACCGAACCATAGGGGCTGTAACCAATTAGAGAGCCCGCACACGT
This sequence comes from Sextonia rubra, assembly GCA_037013555.1. Classification (NCBI taxonomy): domain Eukaryota; kingdom Viridiplantae; phylum Streptophyta; class Magnoliopsida; order Laurales; family Lauraceae; genus Sextonia; species Sextonia rubra. The sequence goes on along the minus strand of JASUAD010000006.1, from coordinate 47,798,566 downwards.
GGGAAGAAAGCCCATACAGTGGAAAGGTAGAGCCCGCACACGTGGGAAGAAAGCCTATAGAGTGGGAAGGCAGAGCCCGCACAGGTGGGAAGAAAGGTGATGTACCAAGGGTTCAATCCCTGGATTGCCAATTAAGAACTATCACTCCTTACCACTAGGGTAAGGAGCCATTCTTGATGACTTTATTAGTCTAATTGATTGTATTTTGGAGGTAGTAGGGATGAGAGTGTTAAAGTGCATGTGTGGTAAATCTAGGAATCATAAGATTAAAAATAAGTGCTTTCGAGTGCATTTAAGAGTAGCAAGGGATAAAATTTGAGAAACCCGTTTGAGATTGTTTGAGCATGTCCATCACAGGCAAACAATGGCCCCAGTGAGGAAAAATTTAGCTATGTAAGTTGATGGCCCACCAAGGGAAAGAAATAGGATGGAGATAGTAAAAATAGATTTGAAGAGTGTGACTTACCAGAGAATCTGGCTCAAAATAATAATAGAATTGGTAAATAGCTTAAGGTTAATCATGTTATTTGAGCTGGGATCAAACAATAATCATAGATTAAGGTTAATTATGTGATTACATCTAATCTCCTAGATCTAATTATGCTTACATCTAATCTTACTAGTTTGAGCTCATTTTTTGTCACACAATATGACTTCATGGTATGATTTGGTACACCATCAAGAGTAACTTTAGGGATGTGGTCCTCAGTACTACACAGTGTCAGCTCCAATTCCATCACACATTTCTTAGTCTGGTGCTACTGCTAATTGTCGCTTCCATTACATGATGATGGATCTACAGTTAAATCAAACATATCCGCCTGCAAATAGCTGAGTCTCAAAATTCACTCTGATGGCTGTGTAAGTCACCCTCGTAGCTATTACACGCACAAGATGGATGAATCCTCATTTAGGTTTTGTGCGTTACTTTCTTCACATGATAAATACAGCTGTAGATCAAAGAATGTGAGGGTTGGTGGATTTTGTGTGGGTTCCACAATGCATGGCTGGGCGACCAGCAAAAATTGACGGTTATGTGAACCAGCAGAGCCAGATTTTTCTTTTTACTTCTCTTTCCTTCTTTTTTTTTTTTTTTATGGTATCAACCTATGATGCACGGATACTTCAAAATGGCCAACGTATCATGTCGTATCGTATCCGATACTTCACTTTTTGTGTGTAAAATCCGTGTCCCTGCCGTGTCCATAAGGTGTCCTTGCCGTATCCATGCCGTATCCAGGCATCATAGGTATCAACTTATGATTAGCAGGATAACTTTTAATTTGATGCTAAAGAACTCTTCCTGTGCTTTGGATTTGCTGCAGGTGTTTGCTGGGTTTGTAATTGCTAATATTTCTGATTGGTTTTCACAAAAGTTGGGATTATAGCACTGCTCACACGGTTGTAATTCTGCTTCTTTTTTGTTTCTTGTGGGCCCTCTATTGTGCACCAGCCTACGTGCTAGTTGATTGAGGTGTGCTGTTGGCTGGCTTCAGGAGAAAATTCTCATGTCTCATCTTTGATTTTTGCGAAGGCCCTGTTTGGATCCTTGGAACTCGGTTGCCCTGTACTCAAGTTTTCTGGTTCTTTAATTTGCATTTATCTTCTGTTACCATTTTTTGGTCATGGCAAAGATCAATACAAGCCAGGGCTCGCCCACATACATGGTTGTGGGAGAAGTCATCCGCATCTGACTTGAGTCTGCCTAAAAAACTCAATAGACAATCTTGGATCAGCCTCCAAAATCCACATGAAAATTTCAGTTTCACCCCCAGACCTACATAAAAATCTTGGGTTTACCCACAAAATTGAACGACCTCTTAGGGTCTGCCGCCATCAAAAGACTGGGTGAAAATCCTGGGTCTGCCTCTAATACATCCATGATCTAAGAGTAACTTGGGTTATCCAAATACATGAACCTTCTATGCATAAACCTAGTTACTTGGACTTGTTCGAGAGGATCCAGGACTGACAGCGGGATCTCTCCGGCTGTATTAGGTTTTGATATATGCCGCATTGTATTGATATTGTTCTCATTATTCTTCAATCTTCTCTCGGGCGTGAAGATATCTTCTCAGCGGCATTTCATGCTGTAATATATTTTTCAACAAATAAATAAATAAAATAAAATAGAAAAAGGAAAAAAACTTTCAAGTGCCAGTGTTCAAAATGTCCAAAGTGCAATATGCTGCTGCTTTTTTCATTTGGGCACTTTTTAATGAGCACATATTAGCTTGAATAAAAAAATTGATTAAATATACTAATTATCAAAATAATTAGCTTATGCGAGGATTTGACCCTGAATAGATTAGAATGGTGAAACAAAATTCATATGGATGATTTCAGCACGGTTGAGACAACGCTTTGCTAATAATGATGATATTGACAAATATAGTAGCAAATTGCTGTTAAATTCTGGGCAACAAGTAACAATTGTTTGGGTTGATGCCGGGCTAACTTGATCATGGGTGGTCAGGTGGCGGAGAAAACAAGGTGGACAGCACATTCAAACTACCCACATGGTTTTCGCTTGAATATTTGTGTATTTATGTGCGCTTAGTTGAAACCAATAACATCTTTCATTAATAAGAATAATGTATGGTACCAATTGATGAATAGATTTGAAAATGTTTCAATAACAATACACAATATAATTGTTTCATGTGATCCATACTATTCAATAAATATATATATATATATAAACGATTTTCACTTATAGGTACAGATTCAGAGACCCCAATACACTCAACCCTGCGTATGAATCACTTTCTATTTTTTCTATTGAATTAAGCCTCCATAAAAGAAATTTTCAAATATATCTTACACCTTTAGCCAATGGAGGTAAAAGCATGAAATCCAAGACCGGAGAAGAAATGGCAGATCTTATTTGGAACTTTCCATTTCTGTATATGAACAATTCAGGAAGCATCTGTATGCTCTATAACTTTCGTAGGGAAAGCTCTCACTTGATTTGTTAAAATGTTACAATGGAAGAGTTTTTGGACGTGTGTTTGCCTGCTAAAACAAAAGGCTTTCATAAGTAGCCTTCTCCAAATATCAAGTTAAAAGTTGTATACTCTCTAATTTGAAGTCACAGAGTTGATGGTTAACAAAGATTTTATACTTGGCCTCCCATTTCACTGTCTTAGATTAGAGATTCAACATCCAATCAATTTACAATTTTTATTAGGAGGCTAATCCTTAGAGTCCTTATATATTTGATAATGCCGATAAATCTCATTGTTGCAAACAAGTAGCCCCACCGTCCCTCCAATCCATCAACACTGTCATGGCCGCATAGTGAGTGAGCGCCCCCACAATGACGAACATGTGGAATATCTGATGGCTGTGGCCCGTGATATCAAAGGCACCGGGCCTCCACCTCTCAGGGATCCTGCTCATGTAAATCCCGGCCCCAGTGGCGTAGGCCAGTGCCATGACGGCTTCATAGGCCTGGACCATGAGCAAATCCGAGTGGCTCCAATTGACGATGATGGCATGGATGGCCGGGATGATGCCCCATAAGCCCATGCCCAGAAAGAGCCCCCCACGGAGGGGGCGAAAGCGCGGGGACGAGAGGGATGGGGAGACGAGGGTGAGGACAGTGATAAGGCCAATGAGGGAGATGATAGAGAGATAGAGGAGTTGCAGTGTAGGGTGGCAGAGGAAGCCATAGTAGATGGCAGGGAAGAAGGAGGAGATGATCATTATGGAGATGCCGGTGTAGTCAAGGGCCCAGAAGAAGAAGTTCGCGCGGCGAGAGTGGCTGTGGAAGAGGTGGGTGACAGCACTGAATGATAGGCAGACCATGGCTCCTCCCAGGAAGACGAACCACGGCCAGCGTTGGGCCCTTGTAACTGTGATTGGCTTGCTTGAGATGGTGACGGGATGGTCCTCTAGTATGTGACTGGCTTGGTGATTCTGCACAGGGGGAAGAAGCATGAGATCTAATTTTAAGAAAATATGAAGAGGACCCTTATGCCTGCCTGTTTAAACTAGATAGGAGTTGAATACATCTTCATGGTCAAATGAGCACTATCTTAAAGATTATAAAAGAGGCGAGCGGTAAAGGATATGAGTTAATAATGCAAATGGGACCTTGACTTTAGTATAGTCTCTGTTACTATAGCGGTGGCTGGATATTCATTTCGTTTATTTCTTTGGTTTTATTTTTATAATGCTGATTTTGGATATTCATTTTTTATTTTCATTTTTAACTACTTATGGCATGGGCTTCTATAAATTCAGTCTTGACAAATATTCGGCAAACAGGCCCTAAGTTATGATGTTCAAATATGAATGCTGATTTGAAGACAATTTGGACTCTTTGATACAATTCGAGAATTTTGGAAATTCATTATATAGATACAAATACAGATATATTTGTTCAGTTTTCTCTTTAGAAAATTTCTAAATTAGTCAAATTATCATCTTTTAGATTGCTTTGTATAGCATTTTTATTATATTAATAAGGAGGAAAAGTGATGAAATAATTTGAAATTATAATGGACTTCAGATAGTAGATAATAGGATATGCTAAACTTGTGCCCCAGAACTTACCAGAAAGAACCTCTGGGAGACGTTCTTCATCAAAGATTCTGCCATTGCACTGATGAGTGATCACAAAATAAAATACAGTAAAAAGGAATTGAATGGTGGTGAAGATAGCAAATAAATAAATAAATAAATAAGAATCAATAACATATTGAAATATTATGACTATGGCCTTGGAAACAGACCCGGAAAATGTTGAAATCTGCTGCTCAACTCCATTAATCTCCATCAAATTCATTATTGTCAGCCCAAGAAAGAGAAAGAACCCTCCTAAATGTCTAGAACATAAAAATAAGTAACAAAACATTAGAAATAAATGAAAAGAATTAATTAATTTACATACACAAATGATGCCAATCACCATTTAGTTTTGGCCGCCAACTTAACAGGAAAAAGGAATATTCACTGTTTTTTTGTTTCTTTTCATGTATGTAACACATGATTAAAATATATGAACACAAGAGCCAGTTTAGAATAATATTATCAACTTATGTACTTTTGTCTAGTTTCCTAATGGTAAAGTCCTGATCTTAGCAACAAGAATTATAATGAAGATGATAATGATAATGATAAGAATAAAGGACTGCTTAAGGAATTCTGTTTTTACAAGTGATCAAAAGGTCGTCAGAATTTTTATTTTAGTTGTTTAGCTTAGAGAAGAATCATGGATGAAATCATGAGCTGGCTAGGTAGTGGCTCAGATGGTATGAGCATTGGGTTTGCTCAACAAGGTCTCGAGTTCGACTCCCACTCCTTGCATTTTTCGAGTGCTATAAGTGTGCGGCCATGTATATACTACCCATGAAATAGTCTTTACTCGTCAAAATTTGATAACCTCATGCTAAAGGCAAAAAAGTAGAAAGATAATAGATGAATATTATTTTGAGACAATTTAAATTTTAGAGTTGAGCTACACTAATGGATTTTTAGGGACAGTCTATGGGAATTCTCCAATTCCAGCTCTCAGCCCTCTGAATAACTGAACTCATAAAAGAGGCCAGATCCTTTTAAGCGCAAGTTTTAGAAAGTTCTCTGAGCCCATCACTTTAAATCCATCAGTAGAGCCCATCTCTGAAATTCAAAAACTGCTTTAAATCATTTTTTTATCTTTTAGCCACATTCACCTGAACCAGAATTATGTCGACCTGCCAAGTTTATAACATCTCAAGCGTATAATTGGAACTTAAAAAATATTAATGTAAAGGAGAAAATATGATTTTACATGTAATCCATAATTGTTTGCAGTACTTTGTGTAAAATCCATGTCCATATCTAATCTATATGCTTATTCATACTGTCTGAACATCATAGCTGATGGACATAACTCCAGTTGCAGTAAAACTTTACTAGAAATACAATGATCTTATGCAGTTTGAATTTCTAAGGTTTTGTAAGGATTTTGTAATTGGCTAATTCATGGATTGAACAACACTCTAGGTCCATTGAGTTGTATTTTACAATTTTTTTAGAATGGGCTGTGGTTCGCATCGCTAATGCGCTGAATTGATGAAGATCTAAAATTTTGCAGAGCGAGCTTGAGTGCTTCTTCATCCGTGCTTAAGCTCCTAAGACAAAATCTCCTGCACTTAAGCTTTTGAAGATCGCGCTCAAGCTTGAAATGTTTTTTGTAAATAACTAAATACGTGTTGCGCACATCTTGAGTGGGTTCAATTACATGCTTGAGCGCACTGACGAAGAAAACCCACTTTCTTGATTCAAAATTGTTTCGTTTTTGTGTTAGAACTGCTAGTTTCTATTCTACAAGAATTGACAGGTTCTCGCACATGCTCAAGCACACTAAAGGAGAAAACCCACTTTCCTGATTCAAAATTGTTTCTTGTTTGTGTTAGAACTGCTCGTTTCTATTCTACAAAGATTATTCCTTTAGGGCACGAATTGTGGATTATTTAAAGGGGTTCTCTCTCAACACTACAGCAAGGATCTCATTGTTTAAATTGAAAATTCATATTAGAGACCGTTCTTCTTCTCTAAAGCATTCATTGGAGAGAGTTGAGTTGATCAGAGTGCTAGAGAATATTTCTTCTACATCTCTTGAAGAAAATCATATTCTTCCATGAAAGATTGAGGAATCAAGTAAGGTTTGGATTTGTTGTAAAGGACAGCAGTGAGTCGTTATGACATGAAGCCACACAATGAGAATCTTAATCTTTAGGTTGCATGAGAACTGGATAAGAGTTGTGAGTATATTTCTTGTAACTATATGATTTATAGTGCTTGATTGGTGGATCAGTTTGAACTTGTGATTTTTTTTTCTCGATTTGGGTTTTCTACTTAAAAATCGTGTGCGTCTTTTCTCTTTTGTGGTTGATTAATTTTGCTAGTTCATTTATTTCTTCCGTTGCATAGTATTTAAACTAGAATCTAGAAATCAAGATCTGAAATGATCTTTCAATTGGTATCAAAGTAGGTACACAAATTTACCGTGTAGATCTATAGATTTTTAGAATAAAATACAACTACGAAGGCACATCGAATACCAAGCCATATGTTCTAAAAAATAATAAATTTGGCTTGAAGAAGAAGCTCAAATTTGAGTTTGGGGGAAAAAGCCATAGATTTATTCAATGTTTTGAATGCAAAGGGTTTGGCCACAGAATGTGCAAATAGAAAAAAGAAGAGGTGTGGTAAAGTTAATTAACAACATGGAATAATAATTCTGCATAGTAAAGTTAATGAAGCAATGTGGAATAATGATTCTAAGATGTAGAAAACCCACTTCCTGACATTAGCAGTGCCAAGTATGTTGCTTTCATAGCTAGATCCTCATAATGTTCTTTAAACAATTATTCTAATAGTAAAGATGATGAAGTGTCAAATGAAGAACCAGATTGGAAAGAGAAATGCAAATCTTTGTTGCAGGATACCTTGAAGCTAACCAAGTTTTCCGATAAAATTGTAAACAAGTGGAAAGCTTCAAAAGAACAAATTACTTCGCTATAAGCAGCATTAGAGGATAAAGTTGCCAAGGTTCATTTTTGAAAAGTCAAAAAGGTTTAATAGTTGATAAGTTGATTACTGAGAGTTAAAATCTTGAGAAACCTAAACAAGAGATTGAAACCTTGACGAAAAAGTTGCATACGCCCATGGCTAGGAAAGATAACTTGAATGGTAAATTGAAGATGGCTTTCTCTAGGCTAGATATTACAAACGCTTCTCTAAATAAGATGAACATTGGATTGAGAAATTCGATAACATCTTGTGCAGTCAAAAGTTGCATAATGATAAACGCGGTCTCAGTTTTGATCACGGTATATCAACTTTAAAGATAAAAGGTAAAACTATTTTTGTTAAAAGTTTTACTTTGAATTTTAAGACACCTATTGCTCCACAAGTTTCACGCACAAATAATGTTGCTATTAATTCAAAGAAGAAGAATGTGTTGAGACCTAAAACTACACCCACATGCCATCATTGTAGAATTAAAGGACATATAACCCCATTGCAATAAACTGTGAAGTTTATCAAAAAAAAAAACAAACAATGAAAGAAGAATTTAGCTCCAGTTAACGTCAAAACTAGAGCCATATGGGTGAGAAAAACTGACTTGTCTACTGAATTGGTACACACTGTGCTAAAAGCTTCTAATTTTTAAGTGTGGGTGCTAAGATCTAAAAGCTCCTGATTAAGAAAATCAAGCTTCTACCCCCAACTAATACAAAGATACCATTAAGGGAAGTCAAAATTGAAGGGGAGCTATTGCTGGATCATAATTGATAGATATGCTGCATGTTAGCATCATTATTTTTTATCAATTGTGGACATAAATGGGGAGTATGAAGGAGATTTGAAGACTGAAGGTAAAATTGTTCTTTTCAAATACATTCATTCTAAAAGTTCTAAAATGCAATGTATTTTGGGTAGAATTGATTGTATGTGTATCTATGGAGTTGTTTCTATGAATTGCCAAATGAAGAGATTATAAGGATTTTATAATTGATTAGTTTATAGGTTAGACAAAAGTATGAGTCTATTGAATTGTATTTTACAATTGCTTTAGAATAAACTGTGGTTTGCAGTGCTAATGAGCTAAATTGATGAAGATTTGAAGTTCAGAGGACGACCGCAAGTACCCAAGATAAAACCTTTTGCGCTCAAGCGTTTGAAGATCGCACTCAAGCCTAAAACATTTTTCGTAAAATAACTGAATGCGCATTGCATGCGCTTGAGCATACTAATGGAGAAAGTTCATTTTTCTGATTTAGAATTACTTCATGTTTGAGCCAAAACTACTAGTTCCTACTTTACAAGGATATTTCTTAAGAGTATAAATTGTCGATTATTTAAAGGGATTTTCTCTAAACCCTAAAGGAAAAATCTCATTGTTTTGAATTGAGAATTCATATTGGAGACCATCCTTCTTCTCTAGAACATTTATTGGAGAGAGTTGAGCTAATAAGAGTGCTAGAGAATATTGTTTTTACATTTCTTATAGAAGATCATCTTCTTCGATAGAAGATTAAAGAATCAAGAAAGGTTTGGATCTGTTGTAGAGGATGGTAGGGAGTTGTTGCGGCATAAAGCCGTGCAATGAGAATCACAGTCCTTAGGCTGTGCAAGAATTGGATAAAGGTTGCGAGTGTATATCGTATAACTAAGTGATTCATAGTGCTTGATTGGTGGTTTAGTTTGGGCTTGTGGTGTTTTTTTTTTTTTTTCAGTCTTGGTTTTTAACATAAAGATCGTGTGCCTCCTGTCTCTTATATGGTTAATTAATTTTGTTAGTTCATTTATTTCTTCCACTACATACTATTTGAATTGTAATTTAAAATTTTAGATCTGAAACAATCCTTAAGATTGACTCCACTTATAAATTATAGGGTAGGCATAGCAAATTATCCAAAACACTATCGGCTGAGCCAATTCCTGGGAACCCCAATAGGTATGATATCTGAAACTCAAACCGCACAAGATCAACCGCCCATCTTGTTTCATCTCCTAGCCAAATTTCAGTATAGTATAAATTATATCCAACGTTTTAGTGATCTCTTTCATGCAATCAACCCCTTAATAAAGACTGTTCATAGTTCACAAAAGTACGAAGAAAGAAAAGAAATGAAATGGGTAGGCTTGTCATCTTGCAGAAATAACCCAAATGTATGTACATGAGACAGTACATCAAGTACAGTGGTTGAAAGCCAACACATACTCGAGAAAACTAGAAACAGAGGCAAGTAAATGCCCTTCCACGGTGGGTTTCCTTTTCCACAGAAGAGAGGAATCATACGTTCCTGCATACTACTCTTATATAAAATCAAAATTCTACTCTTACATAAAATCATAATTACCTCCAAATCAGTTTGCTCCTTTTTTCTTTTTAAGAAGAAAAATATATTCCACCAAACGATATTGTGGTGAAAGTCATAGCAACTTTCCTCTCTATCTTAAAATCCTCTTGTTAAACAAGCACATCTAATGGCAGAAATACAGCCTTTTTTCAAATGAAAGAGAATTCTGAATTTAGCGAAATGCTGATAAAGAAAGCCTATAAGATTTCATTTAAATGCTTAAGTTCGAAAGTCCTTTTATATTTGGTGGAGCCTATAGTATTTTAAAAACAAAGGAGAGAAATGACTTACGTCCATATATTGAGTGTTTCATTGTGCCATAAGAAGACGCTCAAGAAGGTCTCCTTCAAAGGCCATTCCGACCTGTAATAGTCCAATATAAACTCATTGTCCTTCAAATAATCTGGCAATGCCTCATACTTCACCAAACGGCATTCAAACTTCTCTTCCTCCACCTTCTTCTTCGTCTTCACATAGTCGTCGTTGACAGCCTTTTCCTCTTCCTCGACTCCATTTCTCCTGGCTCTCCTTTGCTTCATCTCGCTCTTACCAGGCATTGGCAGCAGAAACGATTCTTCTGCCAATTTCAAGGGACCTTTCATGGGCTCTACTCCATGGTTTTTAAAAAGGAAGAAGGGAAGGAGGGAAGGAGGGAGAGAGAGAGCAGTGTTTCGAATCGAGCAATACATGCACGTTATTTCTGATATATGAATAGTTGTCACGTGATCCATACGTGATTAGAGTCATCTGGTTTTTTTATTTAGCCACGCGCTTTTCACAAGGATCACGTTACTAAACGCATGAGATTAATCTCAACTCTCACCTTTGTATTGTGATGGTGGGCCTCACTTATGCTGGGGACTTGAGGCCCAGATCCTCTGTGTGTCCAATCGCAGGAAATTCCTGATGCACGTTAAAGGAGAGCCTACTTGTTAAAAATCTAAACAATTCAGGAAAAATAACTACATCTTGCATGACTCCTGGCAAATTTGACTCTATAATAGGAGTTGCAATCACCATTAGTTTGATAATTATGTAAACTTTGAATTTGTATAGTTTTTTGTGTATGATTTTATGACTAGTTAATCTGATAGAGAACCCAACTCTTATTAGACTGAAATGCTAAAAAGACTTGTATAAGAAAATTGTTGATTGTTTTGCAGTTTAGATTTGTGTAAGAGGGTCCTACTTAAAGGCCTCGTGAATTGCTCGTGAGTATTGGCCTTGGAGGATCTTACCTAGCTTAAGCTTAAAGGGAAAGTATTTTTACTTTTATTATTAGGAGGTGATGCTCCTCGCATGATTTAAATAGATATGGAAGTTTTATTGGAAGTAACGATCTTGTAATCCAACATTTCTTTTTATTTAAATAGTGATTTACAAATCATCCTAGTGCTACAAGTAAAAGTGGAAGAATGAGCTAAGCCGGCATAGCTTTTAGGCCGGCTTGAACTCGAATTGATTCGCGTTTATTTTTATTTTTCAATTAATCCCAGATATAGGGGCTAGGAACACCACGGAGAGGTGATAGAGCTCTCGGGCAAGGAGAATGGATAGACTTCCAGCAATGTAACAAAGCCTTCTAGCAAGGAAAATGTGACGAATTGTCCAAAGTTTAACCCTAAGAAGCTTGGTAAGAACTGCGTGCCTCTTACCATCGAGGTAAGAGGTCCCTCATTTCAACTTCACTTAGATCCACTTTCTGAGCCAAGTTAAGGTTCGAGCCCTTGGACCAAGCGAAGTGACTCGTTGAAAGCCCTTTTTTTTTAGGACCCAGCTTTTTACATCTGAGCAATCAATCCAAAATAAATAACAGCCCAAGAAGTTCGAATGCTTGAAAGGCTGGATGGATCTGTGAAGGAATTATCTTATATTGCGGAGATGTGGAGTTGCATAGAATTGAATTATAGGAATTTATGGTTCTAATAAAGGAACAGTAAAGAGGCATTGTGCAAAGGATATACTGTGGAGATTGAAATGGATCCTTACTTTTCTAATATTCGACTTATTAGGGTAACGGCTGGGTATTCCATTTGTCATTTTCAAAGTTCTTTTCTTCAATTTCAGACCCTTTGTTAGGATTACATTTATTAAATTTAATCATACATTTGATTAAAAAAATAAATCAATCAAGTCACAGGACAAAAGGGAAGTCTTGCCTCAGAGCTTGCTTATCCTAGAGGTTTCTTGCCATCAGCAATATATTAATCCTTAAGAATAAGTAAACTTGTTGTGTCTGAGAAATAAGTGCATTGGCTCCAGTTGGATTAGGAGTTTTCCCTCTACGCCATCGTTGGCCACCCTATTGTCAGGCTATGGGCCTCTTTAAGATAGGTCATGGATTCATGCATCATAGGCTGCATTTGAAACACTCAATCTTGGCTTTTAATTAAAAATATTGAAAAAAAAAATGAAGTGACCATTTAATGATGAGAAATATATCTGTAAAATTTTCGTACGTAGCAGTTCATAATCAGTTATTGGAAGTTATGGTTTTATTGGAGGGACAACTAAAGGTGGCTTGTTGTGGTTACTTCAAATGTCCAAACTCAAAGAGAATCAAGTCGTGCCAAATTCATAAATAAGATAGCCCAAGGCGATTGGAATATCATATCTAGATATCAAAATATATTTCAATCACAAGATATAATCATTAATTTTATGTCAAGATGTTCCAAACTTCCAATTTTTTGTTTTAGATAAAAAGTTCAATTTTCATAACCCAAAAAAAAATTTTCTGCAGGAAACTTAGGAAAAACAAATTTCTCTAGCTACATGTTTTTTTATAAGAATAAATTAAGTTCATTCAAACTAGACCATTACTACATACAAGCTAATTCTAACCATCTAATATAAATAACATAAAGATTAAAAACATCTTTAAACATAGTACTTTTTTTTTTTTTAGCTAATGGAGGATGTCCAAGACCTTTGGGCTGGAGTAACCCCTTCGGGCCTAGGGGGTGCCAAGTAAATCTCTTATAACTCCAGTGTGGTAGTATAGTTAGAACCTACAACCTTCGAGAGTAAACTGTAGTCCTAGGTCAATTGAGCTATATATAGCGCCTTAGGATTTTTAAACATATTATTTTTGTACACCCTATTAGAAAAAGAACCATGACTTTCTCAACGTGAGACAGTTATACAAATTTGGGCACCTTGCAAATATAATTGAATTTCTTATTCACTAGAAATTCACTAAAATGAATTTCATGTCAGACAATTGTTTAATACATGAAATTTGACCATCATTGGAAAATATAAATAAATTAGCCCAAAAAAAGCCCAAAAGCTAAATTTTGATGGTGCCACAACTCATTTGAGCAAAAATATACCACTCATTGGTCATGGCTAGATTAATGATCCCCAAAGCAAGTATCCCAACTTGCAAACGAATATAAGGCAATTTAGTATCAGGGACGAGGATGTCTATCCTCTAAGTGGTGAATATGTAACATCCCACTGCTTAAGAGAGAGTTCAGATTCTGTGCTTATATAAGGATGACCACCATTTAACCACTGTGAGGCCTTTTAGAGGGATGCGTCTCTCCAAAAATAAAACCGTACAGATCGAGAACCGAAAGCGGGCTATTGCACAGAGACGTACAGCCCTAAGGGGAGTCGACTATAAAGACCTTTTGCCATAATGCTCATAAGTCAAAGCGGACAATATTATACATGCACTTGACACATTTTTCCAATTCTTTTATCAACAACTGATCATTTTACAACCATTCTCAGATTCTTTTTATGGTTCCCATTTTCGGACAATTAAGGCCGACAAACACCTGAGGTCTCCAAAAAGATGAGTTGAACGAATTACCATGTTCATCTTCTAAAATTCAAAACCCTACAAATATGAGCTGATCACCTTTAATGACTTTAACATGGTGAGCTTTTACAACCAAAAACCCTAAAAATATTGGAGAAGATTTGCAGAATAATGACTTGATGATAAAGTGAAAGAGAAGGTTTTAAAAGAGTATTTGTTGTGCTTGCAATTCTACCGGAGGCAATTAGGTTAAAAACAAAAAGGAAAAGACAAGAACTATGTACGACGCCTTCCTAACATTTTACATGTATTTGAGGACTAAAGTCGAGGGTTTGGGATATTTGATAATTTTTCCCAAGATTGCCCTAAAAGAATATTTAAAAAGAAAACAATAGAACATAAAGCATCCAAAACTACAAATAGAAATAACATGTGCTTTAGTACTCTTTCTGTCTATTGTGAAGGATGGATGCACATGAACATTCCTAATGCTTATAGCCGGCAAAAGCTAACTCGACCTGTGAACCCGACCTGACCCGTTTTTGACTAGCCAACCCGACTAGTTTATAATATGGGTCAGTCACGGGTCATGTTTTACCAACCTATATAAAAACAAGTCGAGTTAGGATTGACACGCCTAACCCGATCAACTCATTTAAGTTTTACTTATTTATAAAAAAGTATGACTTTTGGTCTTGCTCTTCACTTTTTCAATAGGTGTCTTAAATCTTTTTATGCAGGACTTTCTTTTCTAAATCAATCTCCACTCTCCCATCTCTACTAAACTCCACAAATCTCAGATCTTGATATTACAACTTTGCTCAATTCCTAGTTGAAGATCTTCACTCTCTCTACATATACACTTCATCTTCAGCAACTCACACATTGTGCTGCAAGTAAGTTTTCAGTTTTTATTTAACAAGTTATTTTGTTTGTTCTTTAATATTTCACAAGTGACCTTTGACATTCCACAAAAGAACTTTATCAGCCTCATCTCCCCCCTTCAAGACTCTCCATTTACATCATAAATACCATCATCTCCATTAACTCGAGCCTCAGCTGCAATTTGTCCCAGCCATATCCACTCCATCATCTGATCCCATCTCACATGCCCTTGATCTTGGCCCGTATCAAAGCACCCCTGTGGCCCTACCACGTCTCATGCTCAACTCACACTCATCACTCTTTCCTCTCCACTTCATCATCATCCACCTTCTCCTACAAACCACAACCATCTTCACCATTCTTCCACATCTCCCTCACAAACAAAAAAGCCCATTGACCATCATCCTCATAACAACTAGTCTTCCATCACCCTCTATTATTATGGCATCCACACACATGTCAGGTTAACCCGACCGAACCCACATTAAATTCAAGTTAAGCGGGTCAGGTCAGGTTAACCCGCCATCGGTGCAAGTTGAATTTTTCCAACTTGTTTTTAAAATGGGTCGGCTTATAGTTGAAACCAACAATTTCAAGTTCGAGCTGACCCGGCCTGAATTTTATCAACCCGACCTATCTACCAGGTTTACCCACAGCTTCCTACCCAAAAAGTTGATCGATGCATGCGTGTTTTTATGAAATTTTTTTGATAGATTTTATCCCTTAGAAAAAGTAAACCTTCATTTTACTTCATTCCAAAAAATTCGAAATTCCAGATTTCAAAAATATGTTCAAATCTGTTACAAGATGTTATTATCATATGTGGATGCCCACATTGGGACCCACATGAGATAAAGGAATTACTAAGGGTTAGGGTTTTTCCCTATTGGGTTGCTTGAGGAGGAAGCAATTTTATTCTATAAATAAGATCCTCCTCCTCCCTATTATGTACACACAGAAATCTCATCAATAAGAGATCTCTCTCTCCCTCCCTCTATTCTTCAGTTTTCTATTCTAACACGTTATCAGCACGAGGCTCTCTTCCTGTTTTCTCTCTTTTCTCTCTTTTTCTTCTCTTTTCTTCCTCTTTTTCTTCTCTTTTTCCTCACAACAATCCAGAGTGTTTTGCCTTCGATAATTTTTACCCTCTAGAGGTAGAGGACGGTTACAGTATTGCCCAAACTCATACAATGGATGCAAACTACTCTCCCTCTCTTTCTGACGGGTTTTATCTCAGTTCCTTGGTCCTTCTCGCCACAGTTATTGTATCCATTGGGTTCTACAGGATCCGGGCCAAACTTACCGGGTGGGATACATCACTATCTCTCTATGCACATCTTGACTCTGCCTGTGGGATTTGCTTGGTGGGTTTCGAGGAAGGAGATGAATGTAGAATACTTAGCGAGTGCAAGCACATGTTCCACAAGACTTGTTTGGATGCAGATCTAGTGCGGAATAAAACCCAAATCTTGGATGCTGCTCTAGAGTTCAGTAGCACCGGAAGAGAAGGGTGGTAACAGATCAGATCTGATGGTAACAGAGAGGCCCTCCTCCTGTCCATCACCCGACTCTGCAACTTCCTCCTCTGCTGCCGGAATCGCCGCCTCCCATTGCTGGCTGCCACGCAGTTGCCGCCCCTTCATTCTCCTTGCCAAACAGTGGCTTCAGTTTTTCTGTTTGGTCTGTTGGAGAACAGACGCGAGGAAGAAGGAGATTGGTCATAGGGCCTGGCTTTTATTTTAATGACCAGGATAGCCTCGGGTTGGATTTGGCCTAACCCAGGGTCCAAGCCCTGTCTAGTAAAAGGTTCTAAGTTGAGTCGGGTCAGGTTGACCCAGTAGTTTAGCACAGTGCAGTGCTGACGTCATCCAGGTGACATCAGCTGCTGACGCCGGCCAATGACAGATTTGACAGGATCGATGGCAGAAATTTGTTTCTGCGATATCTTGACGATCCGAAGTCCAATTTGAGATCCGTTTGTACCTACGGAAAGCTCACGAGCAGATCTACACATTGGCATCAAAAGGAGGACGATTTAAAGGTTACGTAATTTCTCCCTATTTTATGATCTTTTATTAAGTTGATAATCATACACTTGCATTTGTTATTATTCCTTTTTCGATTTGCAAGTATTTATAATTTAAATTCAAGTGATGAATAATTATTTCTTATAAAAAGGAGATCATGATAAAATTGAAAATCATGGATCATAAATGGAACCAGAAGTTCTATGCAAGAAATTGGAACCCGAAGTTCCATACGATATTTAGAACCAGAAGTTCTATATGGAATCAACAACTCGGACTCGAGATTCCATAAATTCTTTTAGCCTATGAACCAGAAGTTCATTTGAATCCGGACCAGAAGATTCGTCGATTCCAGACCAGAAGATCCGTTGGTTATTTTACTCTGAAACCAGAAGTTTTCAGATCTACAATACGTACTCAAAGTTTCATCTAATACTTAGAACTAGAAGTTCTATATCGAATAAATAATCTGAACATGCAGTTCTGTATGTTATTTTAATTTAGAACCAGAAGTTCTAACTTGGACCTGAAGATCCATGAATTATCCTAATCTAGAACCAGAAGTTCTAACTTGGACCTGAAGATCCATGAATTATCCTAATCTAGAACCAGAAGTTCTAACTTGGACCTGAAGATCCATGAATTATCCTAATCTAGAACCAGAAGTTCTAACTTGGACCTGAAGATCCATGAATTATCCTAATCTAGAACCAGAAGTTCTAACTCAGACCTGAAGATCCATGAATTATCCTAATCTAGAACCAGAAGTTCTAACTCGGACCTGAAGATCCATGAATTATCCTAATTTAGAACCTGAAGTTCTAACTCGTACTGAAAGATCCATGAACTATTCTAATTTAGAACCAGAAGTTCTGATTCTTAAGCTGAGAACCTGATGTTCTAAACTTCAATTTTTAAATTCTTCATCACATTTTTATTATTATTTTAATTGAATGTTAAGAACCTGAAGTTCTACATTTTATTTCTGTTTCTCATATACATTTATTTTTATATTCAACAACATTATACTGCATGCTTGATATAATTACTTCGGTATAATTATCACTAATGATTATCTGAAACTTTAGTTTTGATGCATTTATTATTGCCAGAAGCAGTAGTTACAAATAATAGAACCTGAAGTTCTATATCCAATGAATAACGTGGACCAGAAGATCCATATATTATCTAGAACCAGAAGTTCTAAGATTTGGAATATGAACCTGAAGATTCATATTCATAATCAAACTTGGAGCTTTGATTTCTAAAGATTCAAAGTAGTGTAGATCGATACAACGGCCATGAAATCAAACCTGAAGTTTTGATAAGATCAGAAGTTGTGATTCAAACCTGAAGCTTTGATAAAACCAGTAGTTCTAAGAACCTGAAGTTCTATCACTAGCCTGAAGTATTGACAGAACTAGAAGCTCTGATTCATCAGTTAAGAACCCGAAGTTCTAATTTTCTGATTGGCCAATTCTTCATTATATTTTGTCATCGGATATTGAGAACCCGAAGTTCTATTTTTGTTTGATTGTTATTAGTAAATCGATCTTAACACATTCTAAAAGGCTTGGTGATACTATCTAAGTCAGAAATAAAATATCCCTGAAGGATATGGCATACGCTCTTATTTTCCGCGCCATTATATCACCATTAGACAGGGATGATCACCAGCAGATGGTCATACACCCAATGCTTGAAATAAATGACAGATTAGTCAATTAAAATCCCTCCAGAAGAGGTAGATATAATATGTTCTCCCGTAGAGATGAAATAAATCACCCTAGGAGAGGTGATTGAGAAGGCATTTTGTTTGGAAATTGGGCGAACCACCAAGCATGGTCTGGAAGACCTACAACTACTTTTATGAGTTTGAACATTGAGTTCAGTTCTTATATATTTTGTTGAATGCTATGACTCATTTTTAATCTCCCGTATATTATGTTATATTTGCTTTGAATGCTGAATTGTTTAGTTGTTCTTACTTTTATTTTTGCAATGCGATTACCTAGTTATGTGAGTTTATTATTACTTGCTCTATGGCTCATGGAATGCATGATACTGAGGATAATATCTGTTCAGTAGACAGTGCAACAAAACACACTACATTGAAAAAACCAGAAGTTTTTCTCTGAATTAGTGTTTCATTCGTGCACGGCATCGATCATAGCTGTATCCGTACAAATACTTGAATGCTCCGGAAGAGTCTACATAATGGTATTTGTACATCATTACTAGTATTGACAGCCAGAAGCTGATACTAGAAAAGCTCAGTGCATTCTCCTTATATTTCAAGGCTATATTACAAGACAATCTTTAAAAATCGAATCATATTCGATTATGAGCAAAACGACAAAGTTAAGCCAGAAGCTTGTTATTCTAGGGGTCCTATGCTCTGGTAAATTATTGATACTTCTGTTATGTACTTCTTAGAGTACCATCTATTGACCATCCTTTTCGCAAAAGATATTGTGTGGCATTTGTGAACCTATCTAATCCCGCCCATTAGCACATATTATTAAACCTAGGATACACATCCTTAAGCATGTTATTAAATTTATAAGGCTTGATATCGTAGGTTTGTGACTTGCATAAGCCTACAACGTAGACTCTATGTTGGTTATACTTCACCCTAATTAATGGATATCTAGACCCAATGACAGGAGATATATTCATTGTTCGTTTTTGCTAATTGTCATCTTGATGAGCCAGTCTTCTCGCCGTTAGGGGGAGATAAGAGAGTTCCTGAAGAACACCTTGTTCCTGAAGAACAATCCGTTCCTGAAGAACGGCGAGAATTAATATGGAATATTTCCACTTAATCTCATCTTGATTTATATACTTCACAATGTGAGAATGAAGTACGGAGAATTGTGCACTTAATTACAAACGAATTCCCTGATGCTTTTAATGATGCAGCAAAAGTGACTAGGTCACATGTATCGGCTATGAACACACAAGTACGAATTAATGTCCTTGTAGGACAAGTACGAATTAATGTTCCTGAAGAACAAAGTCCAAATATGGCAGCAAATGAATCTACACATGCCAGAAGCATGGTAGACTTATAGGTTTCAAGGACTCAGCTCCCCAGAAGAGGAGAAATGAGCAATCATATCCCACTCATACTCCAGAAGAGGTATACTCCCGAAGAGTTTATGATAAAATCCACTCTCTCCAAATTTCCTGAAGAAATTAATGTCCCGGAAGAGACATGAGTCCCAGAAGAGACTCTGGAAGCCCCTGAAGAGGCAATGGGTACTCAATAAATAAAGAGATCTCTATACTTTATAATTATTCAAGAGAGAGATGGGATAGAAATGAAATTATCATCGATGACGCATTTGCATATGCGGTAGCTACTCAAATATTAATGGAAATTAAGAATGTTGTTTGGGATATAAAACCACGTTCTATAAATGAATGTCGACAAAGAATATATTGGCCAAAATAGAGAGATGCCATTGAGGAATTGCAGTCTCTCAATAGAAGTGGTATATATGAACCTATAGTACAAACCCCAGATGGTGTTAACCCTGTAGGTTACAAATGGGTGTTTGTAAGGCAAATGAACGAAAGGCAAAATTGTGATATAAGGTTTCCTGTAGAAACTTGGGATTGAAAACATACACAGTTATATATATGAAAATCCCAGAAGGATTTGCTTTGCCTGAAGCAAAGTCAGAGAGTACGTACTCAATATAAGTAAGACGTTCATTGTACAGCTTGAAGCATTCCAGAAGAATATGGTACAATCGTCTTAGTAAATGTTTATATAAGGAAGAGTATGAAAACAATCCCATTTGCCTGTTTATCTTTATACAATCCTTAAATGGATTTATAATAGTAAAAGTTTATGTTATTTACATAAATAACATAAATCTAATCGAGACTCCAGAAGAGCTCGAGAAAACTATTGACTATTTTATCTCGACCCGCAGATCGAGAGAAGTTCTAATGAGATTTTTCATTCTTTATAAATATGCTTCCCATATATAGTTTTGCACCAAGGCTTTGGATTGGTATTAAACAAATGCTATGATATTTATGTCTGTTTTATGGTTGAAACCAAATTTTATAGGATATACAGATTCAGGATATATCCCTGATCCTCATAAGGATCGATCATAGACATGTTATATGTTTCTTCATGTTAATATCATTATTTTTTGATATTCTACTAAATTGACTATTGATAGCTACTTATTCTAACCATGCTGAGATTTTTAAGCCAGTGGGGAATGTGTATGGCAAAAATATTTAACTCAGCATAGATGTAGTTCTTGTCAATTACCTCTTAGTACAGGTACTCCGAGCATTATTTGCAAAGACAATGGGGCATGTATTCAACAGATTCAAGAATGATACATTAAAGATTATAAGACGAAACACATTACACCAAAGTTCCTCTTCACTCATGAGCTTCAAAAGAATAACAAGATTGAAGTCAATCAAGTTCGTTCAAGCAACAACTTGGCTGATCAGTTTACGAAGTTTTGCCAAGAACTCAGTATTTTAGAAATTGTATACGAGATTGACATGCTTAATTATGTACAAAGATGTTATCATCAGGGGGAGTAGTCAATCAGGGCGAGGCATCCTGAAGTATGTTACCCAGGACATATGTGCGCTGTACTCTTTTTCCTTCTCTAGGTTTTGTCCCACTGGGTTTTCCTAGTTAAGGTTTTAACGAGGCAGCATTATGCACGTCCAACACCAAGTCAATGATCCTGTAGAACGTTGTACTCTTTTTCCTTCGCTTTGGTTTTTATCCCACTGGGTTTTTCCTTTGCAAGGTTTTAATGAGGCAACTGTCATTGAATGGTGGTCATCCAAGGGGGAGTGTTACAAGATGTTATTATCATATGTGGATGCCCACATTGGGACCCACATGAGATAAAGGAATTACTAAGGGTTAGGGTTTTTCCCTATTGGGTTGCTTGAGGAGGAAGCAATTTTATTCTATAAATAAGATCCTCCTCCTCCCTATTATGTACACACAGAAATCTCATCAATAAGAGATCTCTCTCTCCCTCCCTCTATTCTTCAGTTTTCTATTCTAACAAATCATATTTATTCTTATCAAAACTTCCTCGCTCTTTCCCTTTAAGGAATGGTAGAAGTGTATAAATTACAAGTTGTGCTAAGGTGGACACATCTTGAATGGAACGATTTAAAGAAGCTAATTTTAAGGAAAAGATGTTTAATAAATTGAACAGTTTCCTAGTTTTTCTTTCTCTAAATTAAATATTGTTATTTATATCCATTTTTTTATCCCGATTTTTATTTTTTTTTTCCATTGTTTTTTCTCCCTTTTATAAGGAATGTTTTCTCATAGTGGACATCCGACGCTAAGATGATAAGATCCATGAATCGTCAATCACATTAGGCCATATCAGGCCATATCAAATGTCCTTTAACACAATACTACGCATCTAATTAACGATTATCATGAGCCCCATCTAATGTTGAATTTTATAAGTAGACAATCTAATATTAAAATTACTATGAGGCCCATTTGATATTAGTGACCACTGACCACAAAAACTAATTGCTAGTAATTTTATCTCAAATTCTAATGACGGCAATAATCGGTGGCATTCATATGGGACCTTTTAGTGTAAGAAAATGTGGACCATCCAATGCTTAAAATCATGCTTGGACCCCACTATTTGTGTAATCATCATATTAGACTTAATTTTTATCACAAAATCTAATGGTTTATCACAGATTGTAATGACAGCAATAACCAACGGCAGTCACTTAGAAACCCATTTAGTGTAATAAAATTAGTGGACCATATGATGCTAAAAATTATGCTAGAACCCACTATTATTGTAATCACCATATATAAGTCTCGCAAAGATTTTGAAGTGTTTGCCAGAAAATTATGCTAGAACCCACTATTATTGTAATCACCATATAACTCACGGGGTTATCTGTAAGTACTTTCAACTCCTCCTTTGAAAGGAGAAAAAATAGGGGGAAAAGATATTCAATAGACCCTTTAAACAGGGAGAAAAAATCTGCACCTCAATGGCTCATGCTTTCCTAAACAACTATGTGGAAAGTGAGGTGGAATTAATAATCCTAAATGACATTATTACATTGGACATTCGAAAGGGGCAACAAAGGAAGAATTTTTAAGAATTTCTCTCCATATATATAGACATATATGTATGTATTTTAGTCCTGTTTGTTTTTAGATATTTAGAGGCTAGTCCCTATAAAAGATTTCGTGCTGCATTAGGTTCAACTACATTTTGCTTAACCTATAATTGTATTAACGTTAATGATCAGTGACAACATTTGTACCTTTTTTTTTTTTTTTTTGCAAACTTTAAAATTCTATAACTTTCATTAAATTTATTCATTTGTAATAAAAATTTATATATTTGGAATCCTTTTTTCAAGATCTACAAAACTAGATCTATGTTTGTTATTTAATTTCGAAAAAAAAAGATTTTAACTGTTTGGTATATTTTTATTAAAAGCAAAAGATAAAATCAGTTGAATTCACCATCGTGACCTCAACAGATAAAATATCAATAGATTTTTTATTTGTTTGATAAGATTTTGTCAATTGGAAATAAAGAGAAACGAAGAGATAGAGAGAAAATGAATCCCATAGCCCAAAAAAAATAATAAAGAAGATCTATATGTTGAAGTCAAAAGAGAGGGAAAATACTAAAAAAAAGGAGTTTATCTATTGGCTTCCTTAAATAGATAAAATCTAGTTGCTGGAATAGAAATTTTGGGGAATAGATAAAATTAAACTGTTCACTGTAACGAACAGATAAAATTAATCTGTTAGAATAGAAATAGATGTAATTTGCCCAACAGATAAAATTGACCCAAGAGATAAATTTGTTGAAATAAAGAGAGAGAAGGAGAGAGAGATTTAAACAAATGAAATTACAACGAACAGAGAAAATTGCAACAGATAAAAGGCCAACAAGAAATATTAAGAGGGTAAAATCTGTTAAACTCAATAGATAAAAGGTGGGCTTCAAACACTACTATATTGTGAAACAAAGTTCATATGCAAGGAGCATTTGTTAAGGGTCCATCTCAGATCTGAACCTGGACTTGGATACGTTATTTGTATACAACCTTCGGCAATATGCAATGTAAGGGAAGAGAAATACTAAGACATACGACAAAATGATTTAGATGAGGATAAAAGGTGGATAAAATGGAGATAGTAAAAACTGTTTCACCAATGTGTTCCTGGAACCAATCAAAACTCATCCAAATGAAAGATCACAACGCCAAGAGATCCACCTAGACATGGACAGTTCTCTCCACCTAGATTTTCTAATGGACCTCTATTTTCTCCACTGTTACTCCCATGCAAACAAGCCTAAGTGGGTTATCGATGGTCCCAATCCTGATGTGATTTCCCCATTTGAAACTCATCCAGAGTGTGAATGTGAGTGTGTAGGGGATTTGCAACACGAGTCCCGGGGAGTAAGCCTATGTCTTATGACGAACAGCCAACACCCACAGTTGTAAACTCTTCCAGAATATAAAAATAAATAAATAACATCATCCTTCCAAGCCATCCAAACACACGATTTAGTCCTGTAAGTGAAGTTTTAAACTCCAGCCTATATATTGCTCGGCCAATCCTGGAGCCAAGTACATGCCAACTCCAAAAAATACCATGACAGATGAATTATTAACCAAATCTACTCTCTCTCTATGTTAAACGCAACAAATAAAATATGTTTGGCATTTTTCTATTGAACTGAATAGATTTTATCGGTTTGGTATATATTTTTTTAAAGCAATAGATAAAATCTGGTAAACTCAACAAATAAAATCTTTTGCTTAAATTCCGTTTAAAATATTTCTAATATTTTATTTATTGGCTTCCTCAAATAGATTTCATCAGTTGGCTTCCTCACAAATAATGATTCTATTTGTTGGTACCTCAAACATATAAAATCTATCTGTTCTAAGTACTACATTGTTTCATTTGAGTTCCAACTGCTGCTGTTAGAGTGCCCATTTTGATGTCATGAGATTTGGAATAAAGCAAACATTAGAAGTGGAAGAGCCATATATATGAATGATATATTGTAAGTGAAAGACGAGACTAGAGAAGATGTTGCGGTGGAAGGAGAATGGGCCATTGGTGCGGTGGGGAGAGGTTTTGGGGCAATGATATTTTGTACGGGTTCACTCTTCGCTAGTGGTTAGAGTAGAAACGGCGCTACAATTTTATCCCTCTTCTTTTTTCCTCTTCTAATCCTTATATTTTATTTTCTTGTAGAAGGGGTCTCTTGCTGTCATAGATGAAGCCCTTCTTTCGATCCAACCATTTTAGAGTTTCCATCTGTGTCCACCATGCATTTGAAAAAATAGTTCATTGAAAATCTTTTTTCAAGTCAGGGACTTTATAAGTAAGAAGAGTCATTTTTAACAATTTAAGTTGATTTTTTAAGTTCGGGACCTAATGTAGCAAAATTTTCGTCATTGGATCTATTTTCATGCGGCAGTTGCTAGTAATGTGTGTCACGAAGTATACCTGTTTTTCATCCACTGTAGACTACATCACCAAAAGTGAAGCGTGAAGAGATTAAAATAGCATTACTGAGAAGAGGAAAAAGCTATTGTTGTGTTCATCAAACAGCACTATATTAACCATCAACATCTATGAGAAAAAGCTTCGTGCGATTTTGGAGCCAATCCTTTCCTCCACACAATCCCACCAACACCATTTCTGATAAACTTCACAGGATACAACAGGCTCATCGTGCCTAGCCATAGATCTAAGGGGTTCAGTCTCATCTTCACCATCGTAACAGTCTCGTTGTATCCTATTGCAGTCACCGTCATCAAGTAAAACCCATCTACGAGACAGGGAACAGCAACAACCTAGAGAAATTGCCTCTCTCACTCTGAGTTTTTGAAATTGGTTTCAACCTCATCAAATCTGCTCTTCATTAGAATTAAGAGCAGTCTCGTATCTTCCAAACCAAGGGTCGACTGAGTTTTTCAGAATTTCTCTCTATTTTTCTCGAATTTGTTTGCTTCCTCCAGGTCAGTGGTTTCATCTCTTGCTAGTCCTTAAGAACTTATCTTCATCAACTCTGTTGATTTCTCAAATCAACGGTTGGATCTTCATCATATTTGAAGAAGTCCAATCTGACAAAGACCCATGCATCTGTCTTTGACTATTGAACAAGTGGGCTGAATTTCTATTTGCTTGATGGGCCAAGTTCATGTCAGCCTTTACTTCTACAATCCCATCTTGTTTTTTTATCGCAGACGTAGATTACATTGAGGAGCAAAAAGAGTCATAAAAAGACATAACCAATACATGTTAGAAACACAACAAAAGGTATAGGAGAGATGTATGAGTGTGCAAATAATGAAGGAAATTACAAGAGAGCAAATGAAGCTACATCTCCAGCACCACTAACCCTCGCAAATGCATCTGCCACGTTAGCTGAATGATTCACATGCTGAGACACCACAACAGAGAAGAGAATAAGGATTTGATCTCGTTGAAGAGGAAATGAAACTTTCAAGGAGCCTTTTCTAAGAAAGTCATGCCTTTTATAAGAAAGTCATCCAAGATATCTCACCAGAAGAAAAGTATTCCACTGCTAAGCCTTGATGTTAGAAGGGATAATAAATCCTAAATCCTTCCAAAACTAGTAACCATTTCCATCCCATTTAAATATTTGATTCCCGCATGCTTCATAAACATGAACACCACTTAGCCTTTGTTGCTTTGTAAGATGCCACTAACACCTGTTGGGCCTGGTTTACCTCTAGCTGCAACACCAATATTAAATTTTAACACGCCATCTAGAGGAACACACCAACAAGAAAGAAAAACAGGTCAGGACCCATTCTACGGAAAAAAGTCAAACTAGAGAGTAAGCCACTTCCTTCCAATTATGCATAATTTGGTCCAGAGAGTAGGGTTTAAAATGTGGATCAATCAGCACCCAAGATGAAACCATGAGCTTGATTTTTTTTCCATCAAAGAAGCAGCATTGTTGGACCTCCCCTTAAACATCTTGAGTTTCTTTCCTTCCAAATTGATCTAATGACTCCAAGAAAGGACACTCTCCACATCTCTTACCCACTGGGTGATCGGACCAGAGAGTTCCAAGCTTGGAATAGGTCCACCATACAATTCGGAAGAACCCAACTACATCCAAACCAGCCAAACACTGACCTTGCTACTTTAAGGAGAACAAGAAAAGCAAGGTCATCCCCTGACTTCCATGCGCAGTTAAAAGTCCTTTCATTCCCTATTTTTACAAGTAGCGCATACAATTGGAAAATGAATGAGCGCCAAAGAATTAAACAACCACGGAATGGACCCAACCTTCAAGAATCCACCGTACCACTAAGAGACCCTGGCCAACTAGCTCATCCTTGCTAACATCCAAACCCAAAATGGAAATATTAAAATGAGAAATGAAGTGAAATAAAAGTCTTCACCTTCAAATACTTATTTACAATTTAAGCATTAGGAGCATTGCGTGGTTCAGGCATCCTCAACAATTTAATCAATGTGGAGAGCTGAAAACAAAATCTCTTTGATCTGCTCTGCTGCAAGAGAGGATACAATCCTAGTATGTGTTCAGGCATAAAATCATGCCTCGTCAAGATTCCAACCACAGGATCTCTCTGAAGTAAAGAAATATGGTACCTGCTTTAGTATAAGAACTACGCAAGAAATTATAATTCAAAATTAACAACTAAAAGAAAATTACTCTGTTTCAAAAATCTGACTCTATTTGATGCTAAATAAGTCAGGTTGACTGGTACAATTAGGGTCTGTTTGGTTACACAGTCAAAGAAGAAAAAGGCATCATGAAGCATCCACCATGCCGGATTTAAAGCATTTGCCACATTAGAAGAAATGATGGAAACCGCTTCTTCCTACAGGATTTTCCAAATAGTAGTTTTGCATTTTCAATAAACAATGATCAAGGATGTGGTTTTACCCCTTTTCATGATGTGTCACATGCTTAAAATGCATTAAGGAGGTAGTTTGCTATTGTTCATGGATTTTCTTGTGAATATAGTTATACTGGGTAAGAAAAACATTCAGAACCAGGTGGAATCCATCAATCCGGTACAAACCCACAGACAAGACTAGGAATAAACCAGTGATGTGCAGTCAAATAGGCATGATTAGAAACTTTTGCCTCATGCAATTGCTACAATTAAATAGTAAGCCAGTCACATTTCAGTTCAACCCAGTTCAAATTGACACTCAAAGCAGTTAAAAAGAATCATCCCCTTCACCGGGTGAACTCCAGTCTAGTTTTCTAAACATTCTTTGAAATTCAACTGCAGCAACATGATGACTTTAACCAATTCCTCAGTCAGTGAAATAAATAGCTGTGATAAAAATAGAAACCACAACCATCTAGAAGACTACTGCCATTAGCGGTAGTCATATAAGCCATTGGATCATCAATGCTCTCAATAGCAATAGCAGTAGTTTGGAAAATCATTAGTTCACAAGATAAAATGATAGCACTTACATTAGAAGACTTGGGTACCACCAACAGGTGTCTAAGACCAACTTCTCTAAAAAGTATGAATGCTTTTGCAAGCGACATTGTCTCCACAGCAGTATAAGGGGAAGCATTTGAAATTGGGTGCAAATCAATGTACATTCCCATCTCTTCAGAAGTTAATTCTATGTCATCTATACTGTCGCCTTTTCCAGAACCACGTTTGGCAAAATCATTAGCTGTCAACTGGTTCAAAGCATCACTGCCTGCAAGCGTTCGAGAATGCAAGAAAATTTTCTTCTTAAGCAATACAAGAAGGTGAGACCGGAGGACTAGGCCAAATAGTACTTGTGAATTCGAAAAGGGAGGCTCATCAATTACAGGGAACCCGTGATGCCTTGTAGTTTTCAGAACATGAACTATATTGCCGACCTGCTCAACACCATTAAAGAACTGCAGTGGGCCAGTTATGACATCAATCACTGCCAGCTGCCTCATGTATGGCTCTGCATGAGCTTCTAGATATGGAAATCCCTTCATTTTCACTAGTTGATCATAGATGTTTCCATTAAAACAGTCAGCTACGGTCTTTGATATGAGCAGAACCAGCATAAGAAGGGGCAGCAATAATAAATTGTTTGTCAGTTCTAAAAGAATTACACACAAGGAAACTGTCATCCTCATTGATCCTGCTAGAATGGCAGCAGACCCAAGCACAGCAAAAAGGCCATTGTCGAGATCTGACTTTGTACCCATCAGCATTCCAACAAAGCGTCCATAAGTTGCACCCGTCAAGATAACAGGCACAAAAAGGCCAGATGGAGCTACGATCCCATAACTCAGTATGCCCAAAAAATATGAGGTGAAAAAAACCAGTAGAATGGATAAATAGTCGAACTCATTGTTAGTGCCAGAACTGAAAAGGTTTCTGATGGCATCGTCATTTGTGTTGAAAAAAAGACCGGCGAGATCATTGTAGTGACCAGGAGGGCATTGGAACTTCTTGTAGTTTCCAGACCTACCAATTGTAGGGCATTCTTCCAATGCTTCAATTGGGCAAGGCCTGCAAGGTGCAAGCCAGGGTAGCCCAAACAGGCAACAGGAAGTAAACACTGAAACCAAGCAAGCAATAACCAACTTGTAACCAGTCCCTTTCCTGAAAAAAGTATCAAAGAAAAATAAATGCCATCCTCCATGTTCATTTTGACACTTGAAATCAAATATGGTAGTGTGGAAGTAGTGAAAAATCAAATATGGTAGTGTGCAAGTAGTGAATGGATTCTTACCCATAAATAAAACTGTAAAACCGAAGAACTTTCATCAGAAGAAAATTGTAGAAACTCCCCAATATTCCCCCAAAAACTCCAAGGAGAATCACTGGAGGCAAGTCAACAAGGTTATAAGTAATACTTTCAGAGGTCACTTCAAACATTATTAGCCCTCCTGTTCCAAATAAACCGCATTTTCCACTCTTACAAATGTCAATAAACACCCTAAGTACTACTGCAACTACAGCTGTTGTGAAGAACGCTCTCCAGAGAAGGGCACTTCTCCACCTACAATACAGATTCGAAATATAAACATTGAGATGGAAACAAAGCAGACAGATGCTAGTTCTCAGAAACCAGATGGCAAGCGATTCAATGAGTCAAGGCAAAAGCAACTCTAATAGTAATGCCCAATAAACAACCAAAAGATAGTAAAAGAGGAAGTTCCTAATTTTTTAGTACATCATTAACTTGAGTTGTATACACAACTAATAACAAGACGACATACATCCTATGAAGTATTTTTAAATATAATGTATTGAGGGACCATTAGGAATTGATATTCTTCGAAGTTATGGTGAAGCAGCGCAGGGGAAGAAGATTAGCCAACGGGCTAATCTCCATGCCAAAAGGCTTAGGGATAAGTTGTCTAGGTACCTCACCAAAGACAAATAAACTCTTTCAACTGAGAACCAACTCAAAATCTTTATTCAATATGAAAGTCTATCTCTCTTGAAGAGATTACATCCTTATTTATAACTAAAACATCATCTAAGAAAGGAAACAACTAATTCTAAACAAATAGGAAGTCCTAAATCAAATACAACTGGACTTGCCAAATATCAATAAAACAACTAAAGCAACTACTATTAATATAGTCTACTACAAGTCTACTGTGCTTTGGGCCTGCAGGTGTAGACTTTCAAACGGGGCCCATTATTATGGCCTGCATCAGCTCTCCCCGGCTTGGAAAAACTCGACTCCGGCGAGTTGCTAGCTTGGTACTGCTCATATAAATCTGGATTGATCTGTTGAAAATCTGTAACCGTAATCCAGATAGCTTCAGAAAATGGTTTGCCTTTCCACTTAACAAGAAACTTGTGAAATCCTCCATTCTTGGTTGAAATGATCTGATCATCAAAAACATCTTCAATTTCGTCTAGAGGGAATTGATGAAGAGGAATGCGAAGAGCTTGTTCTTCGATCTTCAATCTTCGACATTAAACGTGGAGCTGATATTCATGTCTACAGGAAGGTCGAGAACATATGCATTGGAACTGATTTTCTTTAGAATCTAGAAAGGACCTGCACTGCGTGGATGTAGCTTCTTGTATTTACCTGCAAGAAATCGTTCGGGCTTCAAACGAACCATTACCAGATCACCTTCGGTAAACTCAACATGGCGTTTGTGAGAATCCGCGTGCCTTTTATATGCTTCATTACTTGTAGCGATTTGCCGGCGAACTTCATCATGAACATCTTTCATATGTTGGGCAAACTGTTCAGCATTCGGACTAGATCTAGAGTCAACTGGTAATGGACTTAAATCAATAGGAAGACGTGGCTTAACACCAATGACAACTTCAAATGGTGATCTCCCTGTTGTTCTGTTGACAGGATTATTATAGGCAAACTCTGCCATAGGTAAAATAAGATCCCATGAAGCAACATGTCCTCCAATAAAGCATCGAAGAAGATTTCTCAAACTACGATTGACAACTTCTGTTTGGCCATCAGTTTGTGGATGATAGGCACTTGAAAATTGGAACTTAGTGCGCATCATGTGCCATAAAGTCTTCCAGAAGAAACTCATGAACTTTGTATCTCTGTCAGATACTATTGTCTTAGGAAGGCCATGCAGACGAATAATTTCTTTAAAGAAAAGAATGGCAATCTTCTTGGCATCCGCAGTGTGAAAACAAGGAATAAAATGTGCCATTTTTGAGAAACGATCAACAACAACAAAGACAGAATCTACTTTTCTCGCTATTTTTGGTAAGCCCAAGACAAAGTCCATGCTTAAATCTTGCCAAGGTGCATGTGGAATAGGAAGGGGCTGATACAAACCTGTATTCTTCTTTTGACCTTTTGCAAGTTGGCATACTCTGCATAATTCACAAATTCGGGCAACATCTATTTTTAAGCGTGGCCAAAAGAAACGATCTTCCACAAGGGCTAATGTTTTATCATGCCCAAAATGTCCACTACATCCGCCACCATGCAACTCACGTATCATAAATTCACGGATAGATGTAGCAGGCAGATATAATTGATTTCCACAAAAAAGATATCAATCATGAAGAGAAAACTTTGGATGTTTAGAACCTTCACCATTTAGAAGGGCTGTATAAATGCGACCAAAGTCATTATCAGCTGCATATTCTCTGCGTATTTCTTCAAAGCCAGGAACATTGACGGAAATTTTCATAAGAATGTGAGTTCGACGACTTAATGCATCTGCGACTTTATTTTCCGTGCCAGATTTATGACGCAGAACAAAAGAAAACTCCTGTAGGTATGCACTCCATTTAACACGATTGGCGCTCATCTTCTTTTGAGAATTTAGGTGTTGCAAGGCTTCATGGTCAGAGTATAAGACAAATTCTTTTCCAATGAGATAATGACGCCAATAATGAAGAGCTTGAACTACTGCATAATATTCCAGATCATACACAGTGTACTTCTTACGGGAGTCATTTAATTTCTCACTGAAATAAGCAACTGGATAACCGTCTTGGCTTAAGACTCCACCAATACCGACATGGGAAGCATCACAACTAACTTCGAAGACTTTGTCAAAGTCCGGAAGTTTTAGAACTGGTGCCTCAGTCATTTTTCTCTTAATTTGCTCAAATGCTCGAGAGGCGGCATTGGTCCAGGTGAACTCTCCTTTTTTCATGCAGTCAGTTATAGAAGCCATGATTGTACTGAAATTATAAATGAACCTCCTATAAAAGGTAGCCAAACCATGAAAGCTGCGTACCTCATGTATAGAAGTGGGAATAGGCTAGTCAAAGATTGCTTTGACTTTAACTGGATCAGGTTCAACTCCTCAGGCCGAGACAACAAAGCCCAAAAATACGACTTTGGAATTCAAAAATATACACTTCTTCAAATTAATGTAAAACTTTTCTCTTCGAAGTGCACGCATGACATACCTCAGATGATCGAGATGATCTTCCTTTGATTTGCTGAAAATTAAAATATCATCAAAATATACCACAACAAATTTGCCAAGAAAAGGTCGTAGAAGCTGAGTCATCACTCTCATAAAAGTGTTAGGAGCATTCATTAGACCAAACGGCATGACCAACCATTCGTATAGTCCATCTTTGGTTTTGAATGTTGTTTTCCATTCATCTCCGGGCCGAATATGGAGTTGGTGATATCCGCTCTTGAGATCAATCTTGGAAAAGACAGAAGATCCAGACATCATATCAAGCATGTCGTCCACTCGGGGAATCGGAAACTGATATTTGATGGTAATTTTGTTAATCGCTCGGCTATCAACACACATTCACCAAGAACCATCTTTCTTCGGTGTTAAGAGGGCTGGAACTGCACAAGGACTCATGCTTTCTCGGATATAACCCTTCTGGAGTAAATCTTCAACATGTCTGCGCAATTCAGCATGTTCGGCGGGACTCATGCGATAAGCAGATAAGTTATGAATGATAGATCCAGGGACTAAATCAATGGCATGCTGGATGTCCCGCATAGGAGGTAGCTCATTAAGAAGGTCTGCGGGAATCAAATCTTGAAAATCATGGAGCAATGACTTAATTTCTGGTGGCGTAGAATCCTGTTGTTTATTATCTGCTTCTTGGGTTTGAGTAGTGGTTAGAGTTCGCTGTGGGTTGTGATTGTGGGAAGGTGAGGGAGATGGTGGGATGGGTACTGACGACAGAGGAAGATGATGAACGAAGACTGAACCAAACGAACGGTTACCTCGAATCGGCGATCAGACGGCGGTTCGAGATTGGATCTTCTGCTCTGATATCAATTGAAGCAGCGCAGGGGAAGAAGATTAGCCAACGGGGTAATCTCCATGCCAAAAGGCTTAGGGATAAGTTATCTAGGTGCCTTACTAAAGACAAATAAACTCTCTCAACTGAGAACCAACTCAAAATCTTTATTCAATATGAAAGTCTATCTCTCTTAAAGAGATTACATCCTTATTTATAACTAAAACATCATCTAAGAAAGGAAACAACTAATTCTAAACAAATAAGAAGTCCTGAATCAAATACAACTGGACTTGCCAAATATCAATAAAACAACTAAAGCAACTACTATTAATATAGTCTAATACAAGTCTACTGTGATTTGGGCCTGCGGGTATAGACTTTCAAACGGGGCCCATTATTATAGCCTGCATCATATAGTGTCATGAAAGGGTCTTAAAAGCAACTCGGGGGCGATCCAATCACCCTCAAGTCAAGTCGCCTCAACATAGTCATGTTGGACTAGGCTGAGTTGAACTGAGCCGTGTCCTAGGCCCTATGTCATTGAAAAAATATGAAAAAAAGGAGTAAAGAATAATTTAATTGATCGAAAATATAGTTTCTATGAATCGAAGAAATTTAAGATTTTTTGTATTCCATCTATTAATAATGAATTTAAGTTTCAGGTACCTGCATTTCTATTTCATTCAGTCAGACAGATAATATTATCATCTGCAAAATCCAAATGCTTGGATCTTTAAAAATAATTGATTTTGATCTTCTAGAATTCGTGCAAGATCTCGATAAAAGGCACCCACAAATCTTTTTTCTAATAAAGAAGTAGGAAATGAGTGTGTTTACCTAACAATCAGGCTATGGTAATATTAATGCACATTTAACTAAAATCACTATCCTTTTTAAAATCATATGATCTCTTGAGTTAAATATATCATTAATTAGAATCATATGTCACTTGTGACAGACTAGAAAGTCCTTTCCCAAAGGCAGTAATGTAATATACATATCCTTTGTGTGACCACTGTGTAATTCCTTAATCAGAATCCTCAAAGTAGGAAGTGCTGAACAGATAACACTGATGAAATGAGCTGAAACAGGGCAAGTATTACCATGATGATACTTCTTCAAATGCAAATAGAACACCACCAACTGGTGCACGGAAAGCAGCAGCAATTCCAGCAGCCGATCCACAAGTGACAAGGTCACGCTTGTCTCTGTCATTTTTGAAATACCTAAGCCATCTGCATGTTAAGCCGTATTTTTTTGAACCACCTTGACCCAGAACTGCTGCAATGCAAGCACCAGTATGTACTAAAGGGCCCGCCTTGCCCACAACCAGAGATGATGATACAGCAAATATGCTGCCAACAATCTGTGATCAAGTCAGTAAAAAAGATAATGCCTTATGATTTGCACATTTCTGTACAAGATGCAGTTTTCTCTTACATAGCATCACCATGCACTGAGAGAAAAAGGAGAAAGGATTACCTGTGAATACCATTTTGTCATGTCTACTAAGAAGCCTAGAGAAAATTAAAGGAAGTGTTCAGTTAATGAATTGTTAACATCTTGATGTTCGATGTAGAAGAGTACGGCCTGGATCCAATGGATCATGTGATTGATCAGGCCCATGAATATTTGGATTGATTTGATCGATCACAAGAACTTTCAAACAACTTGGATCAATTCAATCACACAACCCTCCAATCCACCTTAGCAAGGGTCCAATCAACAAAAAAGGGCAAAATCAAAATCTGGACCAGTCCAGATGGGTCCAAAACAGTTTTGAAAAAAAATTTTACTTAAGGGGTCACCACAATACCCTTCTAATTAGGCTGTCTGGCATTGGCTGTAGGTTCCAATTAAGGAGTCCTCAAATTAAGAAGTTGGCAGGTGACATTTCAAGCAAGTGGGGCCCATCTAGCATTACAGATGGGGATGTCCAAGAGGAGCAAGTGGGGCTGTCTCCTTAAATGGAATTGTGTTAGGACTCTTGCATTCCTATCACATTTTTTTCTCATATGTTTCTCATCAATCTTCGGTCAGGTTGCATTTGCAAACCACCTATAAGCTACTATGTGTTGTCATACACAATGTTGTTTTAAGTTCCCAAACATGCATGTGCAAAGGAGATTCGGAGAAAAATCTAACAAAAGCCCGCCAAAATCCTTACTTTGACAAGCAAAGTCCGCAGCGAGAATATCCCCGGAGCGTCAACGCCATTCAAGTAAGCCTTGACTTCAGGAATGCCCGATCCTGCAGCCTCGGGCGCGACACAGGCAGTGATGACCGAAGACAAGAGGGTAAGAACAAAATTCGAAACCGCGAAAACCACAAACGCCTGCCCATACCTGCACCACAAAGAGCACAAAATCAAACCGAATTCATACTTACAAGCACCAAATCAAACCCAAAGAAGAAGAAGAAGAAAACGAACTGACTTGTTGGCTAACATCATGTTGGAAGTGGCAACAAACTTAATGCCAGATATGTTCTCAACGGAGAGGTTATTGAAGAACCCGAGGAGGCCGGCGAAGGCCCCGACGAGGAAGCAGAGAGTCCACTTCATGAAGATGTACTGGCATATCTGAAGCCGCCCTCGGCTCCTCCAGTCCTGCTTGAACAGCTCGTTCTCCAGTATCCTGCAACAACAAGAACAACAACATTCAATAAAAGAAAGAGAGACAACAAGAGAGAGAGAGAGAGAGAGAGAGAGAGAGATGATAATGGTGGTGGTGGTGGTGTGAAGTGGGGACGATGACGTACTCGTAATCCAAGCTCTCAATGGGGCAGATGCTGGCGCCGACGAGGGCGACCTGGGAGGTGGTGTTCGAAGCGGAGCGGTGGAGCTGGATGGAGTCTGGGGAATCGAGGAGCGGAGATTCTTCGTCGGCGGCTACTTCTACGGCCATGGCTCGATTGCAGAAAGTGAGAGAGAGATAAATGTGAGACAGAAGAGACAGAAATGACAGAAGAGAGAAAAGATGAGAGAGAGAGAGAGATGAGAGAAGAGATAGAAAAGATAGAAAGAGAAAAAGAGATAAGAGAGAAAGAGAACTGATAAAGATGAGAGAGAGAGAGAGAGAGAGAGAGAAGAAAAGACGCGAGCGAGCGAGAGAGAGTGGGAGAAGACAAGAAGATGGAGCTTTGTTAGAGTTTGGTGAAATGGGATTGAGGAGGAAACAGTAGCGAGGAATGTTTGTTGAGTATGATTTTACGCTCCTATTTACCACGTTTCACTTTCACCCAGTTTCCACGCCTCTGCCTCTCATTTGGGATTAGAGTTGCTTGCATCTTCTGGAGGACGCGGGCCCTGTCGTCTGCAGTAGTTGCAAGTAGGGCCTACTCTTGAAAAAACATAATTATAATTTTAAATTTCCATTTCATTTTACAAACATTGTAGAGCCGAAGATAAAATACGAGTACATAATAGTGCAATACCACATAAACACCATTTATGGATTAACACACTCAGAGAGGATTTGAAACTTAGGCCTTTAGGATTTTACAATCCGGACATTTAAGAATGAGTCGAGTCATTAGGTTTTTTTTTTTTTTTGTCTTATTATAATAGGAGTTGATTCTACTTTAAAAATAATCATATATTTTACTCAATAAAGCATTAGCTAAACTGTGAGATCAATCCTCCGCAGCCAACTCTAAAATTTGAAAAAGTCTCTAGCAATTTTAATTTGAGTCTGTTGGGCTTTTCAATAAGTGGTCTCCATTTTGTAGCTTGACTTCACACCTAGGAGGGATTGCTTCTTGGGTATCTTTAGTGTGATAAGTAGGTGGATTGTCGGTGGATTTATAGATCCAATAGTGAGTCGTACCAATGTTCAATCTTGCCTTTAATTATCTTGAAGATTTCGTTCATTTGCTTTAGCCATTTTTTCAGCCAATCGGCTTGTGCACCCATCCAAGGAAGCAGGTCCAATTTGATGAACCTCTGATAACGGTCATTTTTTTACCCGACTGTCGGTGGTTGACGTTGCCCGCACTTCCATTTTTCCTGCTGCTGCCATTACTATCAATACTGTTATTGTTGCTCATTCTTGAAACTCAACCTAGTGTTGAATTGTTGTAGTGAAATATTGACAATTGTCATCAACTGGGGACCAACGATTTTGCTGCTGTTCCATCTGATGAGTCTTTATTCAAGTAATCCTGAAAGAAAGACGAAAGTCAGTTGTCAAACTGACTCTTAAGTCTCTAAATTAATTGCAAATCAATTCCAAGCTAAAGTTTGAGTTGCAAACAGGTAACCAAACATCCAATTATACAGCTCCGGTTGCTAATCGGATCCGGAACTCTGTTTTTAAGGACAAAGAAAGGTCCAATTACGGATGCATGCATGCCCAACCCGGAGACCCAGAACCGGACCTGGTTGTTCCTATTGTCATATTCGAAGCGTCTGTTGGCCGGCTTAAATGACGGCATCTTCGTTGTCTCTTTCTTAGGCACTTTCATTGCAGTTTTTGTCACTCAAAATAAGTAAGTTGCCTTGGCCATTTTGAGGGAGAAAAAAAAAAAGTTGATAGGCACGTGATGGTGATGGGAAGTTACACTTGTGAAAAAAAGGGTTGTCATCGGGCCCATCTTGAGAAAAAAAACATAAAAGAGAGAGAATTTTATCCAAAAAACCATCATAAGTCACCCCTCAACTACAAAAATAATAGGAGTTTTTCTCGAAAAAATCCCCTTAAAGTTTCTATGGAACATAAAGGACCTCGAAAATTTTTATGGCCCAGAATGGTCCCCTGCACCTTTTTCAATTTTTCTTTCAATTTTCTTTATGAGCATAGATATCTATGCTTAAACATAACATACATCAAACCCTTTCACTATTCCTTCTTCTTATTCATCATCTCTTCTTCTTAGTTTGGTCGAGGGTTCTGTTTAAGTTCTGTCTGGAGCAAAGAAGGTAAAATCAAGAAGAAGAACAAAGAGAAAGAAAATAGAAACAAAAGAAAAAGATAAGACAAGGAAGAGGATGAAGGATGAACAAAAGAGAAGAAGAAGAAAAAAAAAAGTGGGGAGAAGAAAGAGAATGAGAGTGTATAATGAAAGGTGAAATAAGAGGAGAAAAAAGCAGAAAATATAAGAAAGAAAATTAGAAAAAGGAACTGAAACAAGAAGAAAAAGGGAGAAGAGTCCTAGTCGGATGAGGAATCTTTCCAAATGGGCCCCAGTTCGATCAAGGCTTTACAGCAGTTCACTATTTAAATTAAATTATTTAGGAAATGAAATTTGTAGGATCCATTGAATCTTAAAAGTATTTTGTGAAGAATCCTAGTTGCATCAAAACTCTAACCCGGGACTAACATTGTTTAACTAAAGCAAAGAAGCAAATTAAATAACCTACTAAGAGCACCCCACATATACACGTGTGAAGATCAATTAGAAGGGTCTGCTCATCATGTTAGTTGAAGAGTCCTAACTACGGTAGAAGACCTCTCGTAAGGCCCACTATTTAAAAAAAGGAGCTGTCCCACTTAGTAGGGTTCACAATAGCTGCAGATTGAGAACTATCCAAACCATATTCAAGGTAATTCAAAGAATACAATGCTGGTGGAAAATAAAAACTAAAGAGTTTGAATCAGCCACAACTAATCTACTTTCAAATCCATAATTTGTACAGAGATAAAGTTCATTACAAATCAAAATTCAAAAGTCATTCCCTTTTTTTTAGGACAGCTTATTTGATCATAACTCCCAATCCAAGTCTTGAATTAGTGAAATTGACCTACTATTGAAAAGCTCTTTTAGAGTAAATGTCCGTGGAGCCCAATATAGGACAAATCGAAGCTAAATTGATAAAGTTATGGGCTCAAATGGTTGCAAGTGTATTTTTAGATAGAATTGCAAATAAAATCTACACCATTGCAGTATAACTGTCATACATCTTTGTGGGACCCCATTTGAAGATCAACTTCCAAAAGTTCCCCATCCTATCTCAATTCGAATTTATGCCAAAGAATATTCTTCCAACTTACCCAACAAGTTACAACTTCTACAGAATTCTATCCACGTAAAGGAGTCAAGATTCAATGAACTAAGGTTTTGCAGAAATTATAAAAGGAGACCACCATGTAAGGCTCCTCCTTATTCTCAATCAAAGTGGGACATGCATCACCTTCTCTCTCTCCCTCTGTTCTTCACATCTCTTTTCTCTATTAGTTTTTAATTTTATATTCAGGTATTCTGTTGCCTTGTTCTAAAAACTAAGAATTTTAGAAAAGAAATTTCTGAGAAACCATTGTAAAAAGAGATGTTTTTAATAAAAGATTTTTTGAAGTTTTTTGCAACAGTAGGATGAGTTTCTGATCGGAGTAAAAGATGAAGTTAAATATTTTGATTTATTTCCATTTATGTTGTTATTTTGTTCTTTTCTAATTGTCTCTTTGAATAAACTTTTAAAATAATAATAGATCTGTCTTCATGGCTTAAGTAGCCTCTGTTTTGATTTCTAGTGAATTGAATATGATAACTTATGCATTTTGATTTTTTGTATGTATTTGATCATGTAATGACATTCCTTACAATCCGCACAGTGAGAAGAGCCTAGTGCAGCCTACCTTATGAGCCATCCAAATGAATTACACATACACAACCCCCATATAGTCATTAATTCCGATGGAATTGTATAATTTCAAATGAACTAGATCGTTGGATTAAGAGTCAATTTTTGTTGTTTAATATATAACAGTTGAATTTGCGAACCGCCAATGAAAGGGTTAGAGGTATTAGATTAACTTCAAATTTGATACTTAGATTAGCCCCATCTGAATCTTGTGATCCTGCTTTGTCCCATGATTAGTGACGTCGTGGGATGCGCCCTACTTAACAGTCCACATGGTAAGACCGTAAGGACCATCCTCACAGGATCATATATAAATATAAATATATATATGAAAAATCTTCATATGCATACTTAGGGCGTGTGCTTATCAAGGGATCTATATATTGTAAGATTTAGATTGAGTGATAAATGAGCACCACCTAGAATTCTCACGAAAAATACGGTGAAGAACATATGCATATGAATATTGTCACATATATATATATATGAAAAAACCTCCACCGAGCAACCATGCTCACGATTAGGTGATTAATAGGGAAATTGAATAAGCAGTGAAAACTTCCATCCTGCAGAACTTCTCCATCCAATCAGCCCATCAAATCAATGGTAACATAGGCCAATAAATGTGTGCATATGAGGGAGAAGAAGCAAACTGAAAATTTGCTACCGAGCAGGACCCTATTTATTCCTGAGTCCAAACTTGTTAATGAAAATAACAGAATTTTCACACTTTGCTCCCCAAGTGATAATGTGATGTCTGTCAAAATAATGTTTACAAGGGGCTTGGGGATCTCCCCAATACACAAGGATTTAAAATTTCTGAATGCACTTGGTATTGATCTGCCAAACAGTAGACCTGCTTTCCTCCACTGTGGAATACACACCAGAAGTGAGGTGTGAAGAGACGAAAAAAAGAGCATTGCAGAGAAGAGCAAATAGTTACTGTTCTGTTCATTAAATAAAGTTCCATGTTATTTTGGAGCGAATCCTTTCCTTCCCACCGACAGCATTTTTGGCAAAATTAATAGGATACATCAGGCTCATCCCTTCTTTTAGTCATATCAGTAAATTACATTAAGGAGAAAAACATAAGGTAATTAAAAGGGAACAAATGAAGCTACATCTAACCACCCCCAACTCGCCAATGCATATGCCATGCCGTTAGCCGAATGATTCAGATGCTGAAACCACACCAAGGAGGACAAGGATTTGATCTCATTGAAGAGAAATTGAAATTTCCAAGCGCCCATTTCTAAGCAAGTCACCCAAGAGATCACACTGAAATAAACGCCTTCCACCACTAAGCCACAACGGTAAAGGGGCAAATATATCCTAAACGCTTTCAAAATAGTGAACATTTCCTTCTCATTTGAATATTTGATTCCCACGTGCTTCCTAAACATGAGCAACACTTCGGTTTTGCTGCTTTGTAAGACGCCAATAATGCCTGTTGGGCCTAGTTTACCTCTAGCTGCACCAAGAATATAAAATTTTAACATACCATTTGGAGGATGTGACTCAGCAATCAAAAGCTCTCTAAGAAAATCCACAATCCAAGCACATTCTCCATCTCAAATTCTTGAAATCTTTTATTGTATTCACCCACTCAGCTATTTTCAGCGGAACAACAAAAGCAATGTCATCCGGTGACTTTGATGCACCTTTAAAAATCATATCGTTCCCTCTTTAAACATAAAGTCCAAATAATTGGAAAAGACTTAAATAACCATGGAATGGACCCAACCTTCAATCATCCACCGTACCACTAAGAGCCCCCACCCAACTCATCCTTCTCCAGCATCCAAACCCAAAATGCGAAAAATGAAAGTGAACAACTATGTAAAACAAAAAGAAAAGAAAAAAAATCCTCACCTTCAAAGAATTATATAAACTTTTAAGCATTAGGAGCAATGTCGGGTTGAGACATCCTAAACAATTTAATCAAGGCAGGGAGCCGAAAACACAATCTCCTCCACCTGCTCCGCTGTAAGAAAGGATGCAATCCCAATATGTGCTCAGGCATGAAATCATGCCTAGTCAAAATTCCCACCACAGGCTCTCTCTGCAGTGAAGAAGATGAGTATGGTGCTCGTGTTAGTATAAGAACTGTGCACATATTAAAAATTACACTGTATCAAAAATCTGAGTCAATTTGATACTAGATAGCTCAGGTTAACCGGTAGACTTAGGCTGTTTCGTTATACAGTCAAAAGAAGAAAAGACATCATAAAGCATCCAATATGCAGGAATTAATGCATGTGCCACATTAGGAGAAATGATGGAAACTGCTTCTTCCTGCAGGATTTTCTGAATTGTAGTTTTGCAATTTTAAGAAAACAATGATAAAGGATGTGGTTTTACACCTTTTCACTGGTGTGTAACATGTTAAAAATGCATTAAGGACATAGTGTTTGTCTATTCCTGTAGTTGCCACTGTTGTTAATGGATCATCTTGTGAATGTAGTGAAACTGGGTAAGAAAAACATTCAGAACCAGATAGAATCCATAAATCTAGTACAAACCCACAGACAAGACTAGGAATAAACCAGTGATGTGCAGTCAAATTGGCATGATAAGAAACTTTTGCCTCGTGCAATTGCTACACATAATAGCAAGCCAGTCATATTTCAGTTCAACCCAGTTCAAACGGACACTCAAAGCAGTTTGAAAGAATCATCCTCTTCATGGGGACAAACTCCAGTCCAGTTTTCTAAACAGTCTTTGAAATTCAACTGCATCAACATGATGACTTTAAACAACTCCTCAGTTAATGTGATAAATAGCCATGATAAAAATAGAAACCACAATCATCTACAAGACTACTGCCATTAGCAGTAGTCATATAAGCGATTGGATCATCAATACTCTCAATAGCAGTAGCAGTAGTTTGTAAAATCATTAGTTCACAAGATAAAATGATAGCACTTACATTAGAAGACTTGGGTACCACCAACAGGTGTCTAAGACCAACTTCTCTAAAAAGTATGAGTGCTTTTGCAAGTGACATTGTCTCCACAGCAGTATAAGGCGAAGCATTTGAAATTGGGTGCAAATCAATGTACATTCCCATCTCTTCAGAAGTTAATTCTATGTCATCTATACTGTTGCCTTTTCCAGAACCACGTTTGGCAAAATCATTAGCTGTCAACTGGTTCAAAGCATCACTGCCTGCAAGCATTCGAGAATGCAAGAAAATTTTCTTCTTAAGCAATACAAGAAGGTGAGACCGGAGGACTAGGCCAAATAGTAGTTGTGAATCCGAAAATGGAGGCTCATCAATTACAGGGAACCCGTGATGCCTTGTAGTTTTCAGAACATGAACTATATTGCCGACCTGCTCAACACCATTAAAGAACTGCAGTGGGCCAGTTATGACATCACTCACTGCCAGCTGCCTCATGTATGGCTCTGCATGGGCTTCTAGATAAGGAAATCCCTTCATTTTCACTAGTTGATCATAGATGTTTCCATTAAAACAGTCAGCTACGGTCTTTGATATGAGCAGAACCAGCATAATAAGGGGCAGCAATAATAAATTGTTTGTCAGTTCTAAAAGAATTACACACAAGGAAACTGT
The DNA here is from genome assembly GCA_037013555.1 of Sextonia rubra. Classification (NCBI taxonomy): domain Eukaryota; kingdom Viridiplantae; phylum Streptophyta; class Magnoliopsida; order Laurales; family Lauraceae; genus Sextonia; species Sextonia rubra. The sequence goes on along the minus strand of JASUAD010000006.1, from coordinate 47,755,134 downwards.
CATCCTCATTGATCCAGCTAGAAAGGCAGCAGACCCAAGCACAGCAAAAAGGCCATGGTCAAGATTTGACTTTGTACCCATCAGCATTCCAACAAAGCGTCCATAAGTTGCACCCGTCAAGATAACAGGCACAAAAAGGCCACATGGAGCTACGATCCCATAACTCAGTATGCCCAAAAAATATGAGGTGAAAAAAAACAATAGAATGGATAAATAGTCGAACTCATTGTTAGTGCCAGAACTGAAAAGGTTTCTGATGGCATCGTCATTTGTGTTGAAAAAAAGACTGGCGAGATCATTGTAGTGACCAGGAGGGCATTGGAACTTCTTGTAGTTTCCAGACCTACCAATTGTAGGGCATTCTTCCAATGCTTCAATTGGGCAAGGCCTGCAAGGTGCAAGCCAAGGTAGCCCAAACAGGCAACAGGAAGTAAACACTGAAACCAAGCAAGCAATAACCAACTTGTAACCAGTCCCTTTCCTGAAAAAAGTATCAAAGAAAAATAAATGCCATCCTCCATGTTCATTTTGACACTTGAAATCAAATATAAAAGCGGGCAAGTAGTGAATGGATACTTACATATAAATAAAATTGTACAATCTAAGAACTTTCATCAGAAGAAAATTGTAGAAACTCCCCAATATTCCCCCAACAACTCCAAGAAGAATCACTGGAGGCAAGTCAACAAGGTGATAAACAACATTTTCAGAGGTCACATCAAACATTATTAGCCCTCCCGTTCCAAATAAACCACATTTTCCACTCTTACAAATGTCAATTAACCCCCTAAGCACTACTGCAACAACAGCTGTTGTGAAAAAGGCTCTCCACAAAAGGGCACTCCTCCACCTACAGTACAGATTCCAAATAAACATTGAGATGGAAATAATACAGACAGATGCTAGTTCTTAGAAAGCAGATGACAAGCAATTTGATGAATCAAAGGCAAAAGCAATTCTGCCCAATAAACAACCAAAAGCCAGTATAGTAGAGTTCCTAATTTGTTGTGACATCATGAGCTTGAGTTGATACAATAGACATAACTAATAACGAGACAACATACATCCTAAGAAATATTGTAAAATATAATGTATCGAGGAAACATTAGGAGTTGATATTCTTAATAGTTATGGTGTTATGCAAGGTTCTAAAAATCACACTCGGGGGGGGGGGGGGGGGGGGGGGGGGGGGGGGGGGGGGGGGGGGGGGGGGGGAGGGGAGGCGCGCGGCGACTGAATCACCCAAGTCGAGTCACCTTAATAGAGTCATGTTGGACTAGGCTGAGTTGGACCGAGTCGTGCCCTAGCCCCTAACATAAAAAAACATGAAGAAAAGAGAAGGGCCAAGAATAAATTAGTCAATAGAAAATATAGTTCCTAAAAATCTAAAAATTTTAAGATTTCTTGCATTCCATTTGCTAGTAATGAATTTAAGTTTCTGGTCTCACATTTCTATTTCATTTAATATTAGCAATCTTCAAATGCTTGGATCTATAAAATTCAGCAGTTTAGAGCTTCTAGAATTAGTGCAGAATCTCCATAAAAGCCTCTGACACAAAAAAGGAAATAAGTGTGTTTTACCCAAAATTCAGATTCCGGTGTTATTAACACTACAATGTTGCAATATTTTCATGACATTTAACTAAAATCACTACAAATTTTACAATCACATGATCTTTATAGTTAAATATATTTTTAATTATTCCCATGATTTTTATTTTTATTTTTTGTCATATTTTCCCATTAATAACACAGTAAACTCAAACCAATGAAAATCTCCCATAAATATGTCAAGCCGTTGTAGGGCCAAGAACGTCAGTTGTGACAGACTAGAAACTCATTTCCCAAGGGTAACATACTTATCCTTAGTGTGAGAATTGTGCAATTCCTAGATCAGAATCCTCCATGTGATGAACAGATGACATTAATGAAATGAGCTGAAACACAATAAGTAATACCATGATGATACTTCTTCAAGTGCAAATAGAACACCACCAACTGGTGCACGGAAAGCAGCAGCAATTCCAGCAGCTGATCCACAAGTTACAAGATCACGCCTGTCTCTGTCATTCTTGAAATACCTTAGCCATTTGCATGTTAAACCGTACTTTTTTGACCCACCCTGACCTAGAACTGCTGCAATGCAAGAACCCGTGTGTACCAAAGGGCCTGCCTTTCCCACATGCAGAGATGATGATACAGCACATATGCTACCAACAATCTGTGATCAAGTCAATAGAAAAAAGATAATGCCTTATAGTATACACATTTCTCTACAAGATGCAGTTTTCTCTGACATAGCATTACCATGCACTGAGAGACACAGGAGAAAGGATTACCTATGAATACCATTTTGTCATGTCTAAGGTGCCTAGAGAAAATGAAAGAAAGTGTTTATTTTATGAATTGCTCACATCTTGATATGTGATGTAGGAGCATATGGCCTAGAGCCAATGGATAATGTAATTGATGAGGCCCTTGCATATTTGGATCAATTTAATTGATCACAAGAACTTTGGAACCAGTGGATCATACAATTGATCAGGCCCTTGCATATTTGGATCAATTTGATTGATCACAGGAACTTTTGAACCACTGGATCATGTGATTGAGCAGGCCTTGCATATTTGAATCAATCTGATCGATCATATGGCCCTTCAATGAAGAAAAATTGGCAAAATCAAAATTTGGACAATCAAGATGGGTCCAAAACAGTTTTGACAAAAAGAAGAAAAAAACCTAAATTACTTGAGGGGTCAAAACAAGACTCTTTAATTAGGATGTCTAGTTTTGATTGTAGTTTCCAATTAAGGACTTCTTAGATTAGGGAATTGGCTAGTGACATATTTCAAGCAAGTGGAGAGCCCATCCATGCTACAAAAGGGGATGTCCAAGAATGAAATGTTTTATTCTTCCATTTATTTGAACATGTAATTGTGTTAGGACTCCTTATTAAAGAGTTTATATGAGTGATTTGCTCTGAAAAGTGATCTGCTCTGAAAAATAACAACTGAAACAATCATCCCTAAAATTCCTAAACTCCTTTGAGACATCATTCCAAGTTTAATACAGATGCTTTTCTTTGCTAGGTTATTTGGCCCCTGGCCCTAATTGGGTATCTTAATAAAATTAATCATTGTTAAAGTTAATTAACAGTGTTTAGTGCCCTACTATGTCAGGCATAGCATTCCACATGTGGGACCCATCATGAATAGGTGACCCAAACCCATTGTGAACCCACTTACACAATGACCCAGGAACCCACCTTGATTTAGGCTAAAAGCCCATCTATGTAATTTCATAAAGCAATCCCTATAATGGGCTCAAGCCCCTTTTTGTAATTCCAATAAACTTTCGCTACAAAAAAAACCCTAAACCCATTTCATTTCCTTCTCTTCTCTACTCTCTTCCTTTCCTCTACTCCTCTATTTTCCCCCACCTAGCTCAAAAATTTCCAAGGGTTCAAGGCTCCCCAAGCTTCCAAGCATCTCCACCCCATTATCCCCACCATCATCTTCTTCCCCATTTTCCCCACCTATCCTCTTCTTCTCCACGTTCCCTTTTCTTTTGACCATCCAACACAAACAACAACACCCCCCCCCCCCCCCCCCCCCCCCCCAACAACAAAAAACAACACCAAGAAAACAAACTCAAGTTCCCAAAGGGTTACCAAGCCAAGGCAAGCTTCTCCCAAGTCTCCAAGCCTCCATCTTCATCTTCACCCTCACCATCATCTTCTTCCTCCATTTCCATTCTAGGGAAACCCACCTTCCCCATGCTTCATCTAGTTTTCTTTTTCTTGCAATAGGAGCATGCATTCATGATTGGAGTGTGCTTTGCATCTTTTTTTAGCATGTAGGAGGTGGTTGTTGCCTTGCTGGATTGGGTCGGTTTGGTGAGAGGAGCTTGTGATTGGAGGAAACCTAGGCACCGAGAGAAAGAGGATTTTTGTAGGTGTATTTAATGGGCATCTATTTATGCTTTTCTTATTTGATTCCTTAAGTATTTTATGAAGATTACTATCTTTTAAGCTCATTTACGGTTTTAGTTGAGTAGATGAGGTTTTGATATCATAAATGGTGATTTGATTAATGGCCCTTAAATGGATGGATGGATGGATGTGTGGAATAGGCACCTTGGATGATCCTTAGATGGTACTAGAAACCCCAATGGAGATGGGGAAAGGAATCCCCCAAATCCCATTTTCCTAACTATTACGGATTCGTTTTTTGAAGCTCTCGGCTAGCCAAGTGGCTTTAGGTAGTCACCCAAGAATTTCACCTCGGTTAGCCTACAGCTAATCGTAGGGGACTCTCGGCTAGACATAAACCATTCTGTCTTAGGGTTACCGGAGCAACTGAGTGTTCCATTTGACCAGCCCTTCTTCAACTAACCGTGAAGCTAGCTGTAAGACCCCACGATTGACCATGAAGGGTTCACGGTCAACTGTGGCCTATTTTCCAGAACACGGTGTTTGGGAAATTAGGAACCCTTACCCCTGGATTCATGACCCCTAGCTTAGGTAATTAATTAACAGTGATGAAACCAATTGTGAGGCGTTGTGTGTGTTGACTTCCTTGGATAAACAAAATTCATGTAGCCAACCCCAACATGGTTGCGATAAGGCTTTGATGATGATAAAGATGATGATGATGATGATGTGTGTGTGTGTGTGTGTGTGTGTGTGTTGACTTCCCCTCACGGGTTGACCACTCACACATGGGGATTGGGGACCATCCCGAATTATGGGTGGTGAAGCGGAACCCCGAGATGTTTATATATGAGAGGCACCAAATGAGCTTAATGGACATCACGGGCCCAAGTATCCAGTGTAATAGACGGTGTGGACTCCACATGTGTTGATCAACCCCAACCATAGGTTGGTTTAGTGTCTAACCCTTGAACCCTTAATCATACTTACTAGTTAGTATCTCCGTACAGTACATGACAAGTGCATGTATCTGATATTTAGAGAGAGATGAAATACAGAACATAAGAGAGATGAATGTCGTGCCTCCTTTGAGGATCGACTGTTCTTATATAAGGGTTTAATTCCCTAATTACAATCAATTACAAATCTTAGATCCTAAACTGAAGCCACAAATTAAGTCCCTAATTACAATCAATTACAAATCTTAGATCCTAAACTGAAGCCACAAATTAAGTAACAACCTTTGACTAATTACAACGTAACAAAAAGGTACAATAAATGAGCCTAATGGACTTGGGCTTGCTTGACATGAAATGAGCCTAATGGACTTGGGCTTGCTTGACACCCCCCCTCAAATTGATGCTGGGGAGTCATAAAGCAGCAATTTGGAAACAAGAAATTGATGACGAGGACGAGGAAGTCCCTTTGTGAAGATATCGGCAAACTGAAATGCTGTAGGAACATGAGGAAGAGTAATGACACCACGCTTATATTCATCGCGAATAAAGTGGCAGTCAACTTCGATATGTTTGGTGCATTCATGGAAGACAGGATTTTCAGTGATTCTGATAGCCCCAGTATTATCGGCATGCAATGGAGTAGGAGAGGTTTGAGAAAACCCGAGTTCCGAAAGAAGTCCCCGTAACCATAAGATCTCAGAACAAGCAGAAGACATAGCCCTATATTCAGCTTCCGTGGAAGAGCGGGACACCCGTTCTTGTTTCTTGCATTTCCAAGAAACGAGAGATGTTCCAAGGTACATGCACCAACCAGTAGTAGAACGGCGTGTGTCTTGACAGCCAGCCCAGTCAGCATCTGCATAAGCGGTCAGATGAAGAGGATTATCCTTTGGATAATATAAACCACGAGGGACAGTTTTGAGCAGATAACGGATAATGCGCTTCACAGCTGTCAAATGAAGGTGTCGAGGAGCTGTCATGAATTAGCTCACAAGATGAACAGCATATGAGATGTCAGGTCTAGTGATGGTGAGATAGACAAGACTTCCCACCAGACGCCGGTAGGTATGAGGATCAGGAAGAAGATCGCCATCATCTTTACTCAACTTGAGATTGACCTCGACAGGCGTATCAACAGGTGAAGAATCATTGAGGTCAGCCAACTCGATAAGATCCGATGTGTATTTGTGCTGATTAACAAATAAACCTTTTGGAGATTGATGCACCTCGAGGCCCAAGAAATAATGCAAAGGACCCAAATCCTTCATACGGAAGGAATCCCTGAGAGAAGCTTGGAGAGATTTGATCATACGATCATCCGTGCCAGTGATAATAATATCGTCAACATAGACGAGAAGCACAGTAACACCAGTAGATGTGTGGCATAAAAAGAGAGATGGATCAGAAGGACTCTGGGTAAAGCCACTCTCGCATAAGCGAGCCTTGAAGGTTTCAAACCAAGCGCGAGGAGCTTGCTTTAAACCATAAAGCGATTTGCGCAGGCGACAGACAGACCTCTTGAAGGGAGAGGAGACGCCTTGTGGTATCCGCATATAGACTTCTTCGTGCAGGTCCCCATGGAGAAATGCATTTTTGACATCCATTTGGTATAAAGGCCAGGATTTAGAGGCAGCAATGGCGAGAAGTAACCGAACAGATGTCATTTTTGCCACAGGTGCAAACGTTTCCTCATAGTCAATGCCATACTCTTGTCTGTTTCCGAGTGCTACAAGTCTAGCTTTGTGTCTATCCAATGACCCATCAGATTTAAGCTTGATCGAGTAGATCCATTTGCAACCGATGGGTTTAACTCCGGAAGGACAATCCACAATATCCCAAGTGTGATTCTGATCCAATGCATCAAATTCCTCCTTCATAGCCTGGTTCCAGCAATCGTGTTGGACAGCCTGCAAATAAGAACTTGGGATAGAGATAGAAGAGAGAGTGGTTATCAAGGAAGTATGGGTAAATCCATACCTATCAGGCGGTCTAGAAGTTCTGGAGGAGCGACGTAAGGGAGGAGTAGGTGTGGAACCATGTGTCGGTGGAGGATCAGGGGGAGGACCATCCGCAGTGGGAGGTTTCTCCTGACGGTGGTATACAAAAGCAGGATTAAACCGAGTAACAGAGGTTTGATCCGAAAAACCTGGTAAGAGAGCTGGGGAAGAGGGATGAGGACTGTCCATGTGAGTGGGGAAGAAATATTGATTTTCAAAGAAAATAACATTCCGAGAAACCCTGATACGACGACCAATGGGATCATAACAAACAAAACCTTTTTGATTAGTGGCATAACCCAAAAAAGCACACCTGCGAGATTGTGCTGTTAGTTTCGTTCTTTCTGTGGGAGGTAAATGAACAAAGCAAACACAGCCAAAGGTATGTAAGTGATCAAACACAGGATGATGACCAAACAATTTAAAATGAGGCGTTAAATGAGCAATGGTATGTGATGGAAGGCGGTTTATGAGATAGACAGCTGTGGTAAGAGCTTCAGTCCAAAAACGAGGGGGAACGGATGCTTCAATCAGAAGAGTTCTAGTGACAGCAAGAAGATGTCTGTTTTTCCGTTCCGCGACTCCATTTTGTTGTGGAGTATATGGACAGGTACGTTGGGAAATGATTCCATTATTGTTTAAAAATGATTGAAAATCCTTGGAAACATACTCCCCCCCTGAGTCTGAGCGCAAAGTTTTAATGCATTTAGAGAATTGGTTTTTAACATATTGAACAAAAAATTTAAATGCATTAAGAACATCAGACTTTGAATGTAATAAATAAATCCAAGTAAATCTGCTGTAGTCATCAATGAATGTTACAAAGTACTTGAAATGACTATGTGAAATGGTCGAGCAATGCCCCAAACATCACTGTGAATTAAGTCAAAACATGTAGTGCTCCGTGTGTTAGAAGTTGGAAAGGGTAAAGTTTGACTCTTCCCTAATTTACAAGCATCACAGTCAAAAGAAGCAGAATCAACAGGTTTATTTATTAATCCAGATTGAAATAAAGTAGACATTGTAGAAGCAGTCGGATGACCTAGTCTATTATGCCACAACCGAGAATTATTCTTAATGAAAAAACAAAATAACTGATGTAAAGTTTTATCATGAATAAATGAAGACACTGGTAAGGAAAAAAGTCTTCCACGCTTAGGCCCCCTCGCGATCACTTCCCCCGACTCCCGGTCCTGCACAACACAACCAGAAGGAGAAAACAAAACATTGCAGTTATTTTCAACAAGTTGACCCACAGAAACCAAATTGGTAGCAAGATGAGGAGAAACTAAAACATTGGTTAATGGTAAGGGGCTAGGAATATCACCAACAGAGGTGATAGGAAGATGATCTCCATTGGCAGCTTGGACAGTAAGATGACCAGTGTAAGGAACAACATTGTGTAATTTTAGGGCTGAAGTGGTCATATGGTTACTTGCACCAGAATCTAAGTACCAGGTATTGAAAAGAGAGGAAGCAGTACCTGCGATGTGCATGGAAGCTAAGGCATTGATGATCATTTGGTTTACCATCTCAGGGGTGAGAGGAGTTGTTGACGTAGATTGGGAGGAACCAGGTTGGGATGAAGAATCAGACTGCAGAGAACCACTGAAGTCAGGTGAAGCATATGGTGGAGTAGTCACAGTGTAAGCACTAGGAGCTGACTGCACGCTGTAAGTACCAGGGGCTGGCTGCACATAGTTGCGGGAAAGAGAATTGCGATTCTTCTTCCTGCACTCTTCAAGAACATGACCAGTGGCCTTACAATATCGGCAGATTTTTGCCTTACATTGATTTGCATAGTGACCATATTTCTTGCAGGTATGGCACTGAACTTTACTGATGTCCCTAGAAGGTGGTCTAGTTGTAGCAACATAGGCAAGGGGAGTCTCAACAGATCTCTGTTGTTCCAGTGTAGTTTGAGTGACCCGACGTTGTTCTTCCCGTAGAAGTTCCTGAAGACAATCATCCAAGCTAGGAAGAGAAGCCCTGCTCATTAAGTTAGATCGAACTGTCTCAAACTCGAGACGAAGTTTCATAAGAAACTGATCCCGATGACTACATTGCTGTAATGGAAGTAATTCCTGGAGAAGAGCTGCAGATACCGAGGCAAACTTAATCTCATCATATTCGGACCACAGTCTGCGGAAGCCATTATAATACTCCTGAATAGACTGGGTGCCTTGAGTGAATTGTGAGATTTCAAGTTCTAATTGAAACTGGCGAGCAGCATTGCCCTGTTGGTAAATTTTCTGAAGATACTCCCACATTGCACGGGCAGTGTGGCAGGGTTTGAGGTTGAGAATAAAATGTGACTCAACAGAGCCCAGCAACCAGGTCTTGATTTTAGCATCCTTTGTTTTCCAAGCTAAAATTTTTTTATCATCTTCTGCAGGTTGAGGTTCAGATCCATCAATGTGTCCCCAGAGTTCTTTTCCTTCCAAATAAATTTGAAATTTGAAGGCCCAGGAGGTATAATTTGTACCATCAAAGCGAATCAGGGCAATCTCATGTTTGTCCATGACTAAAGAGAAGGAAGAAACCCGCACAAAGCAGTCCGGAAAGGATATTGGCAAAACAATATCGTTTGGATGGCCGAGATGAAAAGAAATGGACAAAACAGAATTTCTACAATAAAGGGTAGATGGCCTACCTCAGATGATCCATAAATGGTGAGAAAATCTTCAAAAAAAAATGTAGAAATCCAGACGACCAAGATGGGCTGGTCCAGCTAAATGGCGATGATGATCGCAGGTGGGCCACTTCAGATCTGAGATGAACAGGGATGATCAAGGCTTCCAGATCTTGGAAGATGACTCTGATGATCAATAAATCAGAAACAAATTCTTCATAAATCCTGGAAGCTTCAGGCGACCAAGATGGTCGGATTCCGCTAATGAGTTGGTGAGAATCACAGGTGGGCCACGTCGGATCTGAGATGATCAGGATGATCTGGCTGAAGAGAATGATCACAGATGATCATATACTGGCTTCCAATGTTTGAAAGATGATGTAGGAGAAGATCACAGATGATCGAGCTCTGATACCATGATATTTAGAGAGAGATGAAATACAGAACATAAGAGAGATGAATGTCGTGCCTCCTTTGAGGATCGACTGTTCTTATATAAGGGTTTAATTCCCTAATTACAATCAATTACAAATCTTAGATCCTAAACTGAAGCCACAAATTAAGTCCCTAATTACAATCAATTACAAATCTTAGATCCTAAACTGAAGCCACAAATTAAGTAACAACCTTTGACTAATTACAACGTAACAAAAAGGTACAATAAATGAGCCTAATGGACTTGGGCTTGCTTGACATGAAATGAGCCTAATGGACTTGGGCTTGCTTGACAGTATCCACTTTATTCATTAGTCTTTTTGTTGTTAATTAATATGCTATCAGAGGCCACTTGTTGTGATTGTGGGTATGTTAAATAAAACAAGCACGTGGAGCAACTCCCCTCTGTATGTTTGTCTATGTGATTGGTGATGGTGCCCCTATGAAGCACGGGTATCTGTATGGGTACCGATACGGGTACGGTACGGGTACACCGATACGGCAAAATCTTTAAAAAACAGAATATGGGTACAGCTGGTGTACGCCCATTAAAGAATTATATTTTTTTAAAATTTTAATAATGCAATATGCTAATAATTAAAATAGGTTAGAATTCTTAGATGCATCAAGCCAATAATTAATTAATACAATTATAAATTCAACCTAATGAAAAAAAAAGCAACAGTAATATTATTTTTTATATTTCATAATCCAGCATTCTTTTATTCTTCTTCTTCTTCCTCCTTTTCATTTTATTTTATTATTTTCCATTGGAAATGAGGGGATTGGAAATGGATTAGGGCTAAAGCTTTTTTCCTTTTAAGTTCATCGAAAAGGGTTAGAGCTAAGTTAAAAATTATAGTTTTAGCCTTTTCAAACTCTTACAAAAGTTTTTACCAAAAAAAAAAAAAACTCTTACAAAAGTACCAAGAGCGTACCCATCCCGTACCTACAAAATCACAACATATTGAGTACGTATGGCCGTATCCAATATATTTTTTGCCGTACCCATACTCAGTACATGTACGGGTAAGTACCCGGTACAGATACGTGTACATTTTAAAAGTACCCGTGCTTCATAGCGGTGCCCTATGAGATCTTAGCCAGCTACTATGTTGGGTGTGTATGACACTTGATTTATACCTGTTATATACATTTATCTATTTGCAAGATTATGACAATCTGATAATGCTACATATGGTGCCTAGGTACTAATGCCCCCGTTGAGCGGGTGAGGAGGAGACGGAGATTCCGCCGGATGGCGAACATCATAAGGGGTGCGTTAACAACGTAGTATGAGATGTTGATGACTAAAGCACACACACCCTCTTGGACTACTTAGTTTGAGAGATTACGTTATCTTGCAGCCATAGGTGTTTGGCCTAAAACTAACTTTTAGACATTTTGCAATCAAACTTTAAGTAATCATCTTCTGACTTTTCTACCAGCTCTATTATTATTTATGTTGTGGATACGGTTTACCAGCTGTGCAGTTTATATGAATCGTAGCTTCCACATTTGATTATAGTGGTTGATCATCATTCATAACCTTGCTGCAGACTTTGATCCACCTAGAATTGGGGCCCAAAGTACAACTTGTAGGAAAGTTTTTAGTTGGCCCCAATTCCCCTACCCTTGGGATTGGTTAAGATCCGACCCAGTTCTACGGGGGTGATAGATATCTTTCCTCATTCTACGTTTATCAGAATTCTTGATTTATGGTTTTATAAATTTATATGTACTCTGAGATAAGATGTATGGTTTAGATTTATTACGGCTTATACAAATAAGAGCTATATATCCATTATAAGGAATGGTTCATTCATTATCAGATATTTTTGTAGTTGCTAGTTGCTATGAACACTTTTCCTTTTGTTTTTTCTGTTTAAGTGATCTCCCATTGAATTGAATATGAACAGTAGATTTGAATGCGTACGCGGATCTACTGTTTCTCCTTGTAATTATGTGTAATTGTTGTTGAGTTTGTGGTTGGGGTTTGGGTCCATAACTGATCAAGATTTGGCTTCCTTCACTACATCAATATATCAGGAGCATAGAACTAATACGACAATATATTACAACAAGTCACATCCAAAACCTGTCCTGTTAATTGAGGGTTTGAGGGTTCTAGGTTGGGTTTGGTTGAATTTCAACCCGATCAATAAATGGGATAGGTAGAGCGTGAGTGATGCAAGACAAGACCATGATCCATGGGTCAAACCATCCTTTTGGGGCCTTGCCATTCCATTTATGGTTATTTTATTTTATTTAGATTTTTTATTTATGATTTATGTTTTAAAATTGTTTTAGTTTAGAAGTTTTAATCTCAGCCGTTGATGGGTCAAAGGGTTGAGATGATTCTTAGGGTTATATTTTTCTCTATTTAAAGCATTGCAAAGCCTCTTGGCTTCCCGAAACTTGATGTCATCATCATCAAAGCCTTATCTCAATCATGTTGAAGTCGGCTACATAAATTCTGTTTCTCCATTCCATTCTATTTTGAGCTAAATCCTTCGATAAATTAAACTTCTTCAAATCTGAATCAATGACCTCCATCAATGCTTTTTTCGGTTTACCCCTAACTCTTGATGGGTCATCCACCTGTATAGCCAAACTTTTTCTCACCAGTGCTATTATCGGCTTATGCTCAACATGCCCAAACCATCTTAAACGGGTTTCTCTAATCTATCCCCTATTGGTGCTACCCCTAAATGCTCTCGAAAGCGCTTATTTCTAATTTAATATTTTCTAGTTTTACCACACATCTACTTAAGCATTCTCATTTCCGCCACATCCATCTTATGAAAATGCATCTTCTTAATTGGCCAACATTCTGCTCCATATGTCATAGCTAGTCTAACCACTATCCTGTAAAATTTGTCTTTCAATTTTATTAGCATTTGTCTGTCACAAAGCACTCCAGAACCTAGTCTCCACTTCAGTCATCCAGCTTTTATCCTATGCTCCACATCTTCGTCAAGCTCCTGATCCTTACTAATCATCGAGCCTAAGTACCGAAAAAAATCTCTACGTGGTATCTCATGAGTTTTAATTTTAACAGTAGTTTCAATAATTTGTATATGTCTACTGAAGTTGCAATCTATATATTCTGTCTTTGTACGACTTATTTTAAAGCCTCAAGATTCTAATGCCCTCTGCCATCTCTCAAGTTTTGCATTTACATGGTTCATCCACCAATATTATATCATCTGCAAATAACATACATCATAGTACTTCTTCTTGAATATGCACAGTTAACTCATTCATAATTAATGCAAAGAAAAAAGGGCTTAAGGTTGATCCTTGATGTAAATCTATAGTCACAGGGAATCTACCTGTTTCTCCACATGTGATTCTCACATTTGTTACTGCTCCTTCATGCATATCTTTAAAATTTTCAATGTAACCTTTGAGGACATTCCTTTTCTTTAAAACCTACCAAATTAAATTCCTCGGTACCCTATCATAAGCTTTGTCTACAGTGATAAAGACCATGTATAGATTTTTCCTCTTTACTCGATATTTCTCCATTAATTACCTAAGTGAAAAGACAGCTTCCATAGTTGATCTTCCTAGCATAAAACCAAATTGATTTTCAGAAATCTTGGTCTTCCGTCTCAGTCTTTGCTCCATTATTTTCTCCCACAACTTTATAGCATGACTCATAAATTTAATCTCTCAATAGTTGGTACAATTTTGTATATCTCCCTCATTCTTATATATAGGTACTACAATACTCCTTCTCCATTCATCCGGCATTTTCTTTGTCACAAGTATCTTATTGAATAATCTACATAACCAACTCACGCCAACCTCTCCTAAGCATTTTCATACCTCTATCGGAATACCATCTGAGCCTGTTGCCATTGCTGAGACTTGATGAATGAAAGAAAATTTCAAGTGCCTCATGCTCTCCTTTCCCTTTCCCACAAAACACATGGCCTATTCAACTCAGACATGAAGTCTGAACCTATCCCGTATCTCTCATCTTCATCTCCACCTGCCTCACATCTCGATCTACCAACCACATTAGCGAGCCTATACATGCCACCCACCGTGCACATCCCGAACCAAGCTGACTTGTAGGCTGTCGCCACTCCTAATAACATGGCAATGCCATGCGTATCCCACTTGATTAACCTTGGCTGCAAAACCAAGAAGTAAGAACAATGGGAGAGGTGACACCTCCACCTTTGGCTTCAATAGACAGCAAACCACTTTGAATCTGATAAAGTTAGTGCCCGTGAAGAAACAAGATTAGACAAAAGCTACTAACTTCTCTTCATGCAATAATGTGAAACAAAGATCAACAGAAAGGATAAGATCAGGGGCAGAACTAGAGGAGGGGAAGGGGAGAGGGGATGTTGGACTGAGGGTGGCCAGTGGCCATGCCCCCACCAACCCTGCACCCTAAAAAATAAACAAATAAAATAAAAATAAAGTAAATCCAAGCTTCCTGGTTCCACCCCTGCATGAGATTAAATAAAGAGACCAACACAGAGTTGTGTAAGACAACCCATTGTAGAAAAAGCTGTCAAAAAGCAGGTGGAGGGTTGAGCAGAACCATAGTGTATTACTGTTTTATACCATACCAATAGGAATAGCTGTGACATATACATAGGAGGTGTACACTACAATATATATAGAGACCCATGGTTGTTGATTCATGCCACATTACCAAATAATCTCAAATGCAATCCTGAAAGCTACAATGTGTTATCATAAACAATGTTGTTTTAGATTCCCAAACATGCAAAGGAGATTCAGAGGAAAACCCAACAAAAGTCCCCCCAAAATCCTTACTTTGACAAGCAAAGTCCGCAGCGAGAGTATCTCCGGAGCATCAACGCCATTCAAATAAGCCTTGACTTCAGGAATGCCCGATCCCGCGGCCTCGGGCGCGACACGGGCAGTGATAACCGAAGAGAAGAGGGTAAGAACAAAATTCAAAACCGCGAAAACCCCAAATGCCTGCCCATACCTGCGCCACCAAAACCCCACAAACAACTTCTCTTTCACAGGATCAGATCAAATCCATACTCGAAAGCACCAAATCAAACGAACTCACTTGTTGGCCAACATCATGTTGGATGTGGTGACAAACTTGATCCCAGCAATGTTCTCGATGGAGAGGTTGTTGAAGAATCCCACGAGGCCGGCGAGGGCGCCGACGAGGAAGCAGAGAGACCACTTCATGAAGATGTACTGGTATCTCTGAACCCAGCCGCGGCTCCTCCAGTCCTGCGCGAAGAGCTCGTTCTCCGGGATCCTGCATGATTCAACAAAAACAACAACGAAGAGAGTGATTGGTTGGAGAGATGAAGATGGTGGTGGTGGTGGTGGTGGTGGTGGTGGTGGTGTGTGAATTGGGGAAGATGACAGACTCGTAATCCAAGCTCTCAATGGGGCAGATGTTGGCGCCGACGAGGGCGACTTGGGAGGTGGTGTTGGACACGGATCGGCGGAGCCGGTGGCGCGCGAGGGCGTCCGGAGGTCCGAGGAGCGGAGATTCTTCGTCGGCGGGTGCTTCGACGGCCATGGTTGGATTGCAGAGAGAAAGATCTGAGAGGAAGAGGAAAGAACGTGGAGGACTGTTGTTGAGTTGAGTGGTGGAGTTGGATTTTATTGAATGGGTTGCTTTCCGTGCACAGCTTCCAGTGTGGCCACGACTCTCTGCCTCTTGAAATTGGGACCAGATGCATTTGAGCAGCTGAGAACGGGAAAGCCACACAGGTTTCTTCCGGTGTCCTTGAGTGGGAAGTTTTCAGTTACAATTTAGTCAACGTTGGAGAAAATATATGAATATTAGAATATTTTAAAATAAAAAATTTTTTTGTTTAAGTTTTCCACAAGTTTCTCTTTATTATTCCAAAAAGTTCTATCCATGGTTTTTTTTTTCTTTTTTGGGAAATGACAAAAATACCCTCCCTTTAAATTAATTCTATTTTGTTTTTCGCTCTTTTCTCCTAAAATTGGGCGTTTGGATGAGCATCATCATTTAATGGAACTAGTTTTTTTAGTCGATTATAATCACTTTTATAACCATCCATGAAGTGGGCCCACTAGGTCATTTCGGTTTGACTTAGTGTCTCCCTCTTTTTTTGGTAAGTGAGTTATTGAAAGAGGGTTTGAAAATAATATAAGGGTTTTTGAGTTACTGCTTAAAGATTATATGGAGAAGACTTTATTTAAAGAATTGTGGATAACTTTTTATATAAAGGAATTAATATGAAAAAAACCCCTTAGGTGGGTCCCGCACTGAAAAGGGCCTAGTAGTTCTGATCACATTAGATTACCACTAATCGCGATTAGTCGCACATTAAATTTGTGCATTGAAAGGATCCATCGGGCCTGATTGGGTGAAAAAAATAATTTAAACGTGGGGCTGCGTCACTCCGCCTTCGCGAGCTCCTCTATTTGTTTCTGCTCTTTTTTCTCATATTCTCTGCGACGCTAGTTCTCCTTCCCTCTTCTAGTTCCCCCAATTTCAAGTAGAAAGACAACTAGCTGTCATCTCCGTTGGGTCATACACACTCTAGATACTGGGAAGTTACTTATAGTTGTATCGTAGACAGGTTTGGCATCTTGTTAGGTTCGTGGTCTTCTTGTCCTTCTTCTTTTTATCTAAAGTGCCAACTCATTTACGATATTGCATCTATACACAAAGGTATATCATCTCCCAAGTATTTATTTTGTTGTTTCTTCTTTTTTATGGCAGTAAATTGTAGGGTTATATGCGTCGATTTTCCCCCAAAATGCACGGCATATTTTTGTTTGTGTAGTTGAATATCTAATTATCATTGATTTTTGTTTGAAGATTACATTGTAATGGTATATGAGCTTTGATGTTTGTTTGAAGAAGAACTTTGTAATGATATTTTTGCCACCTAGATGTTTGATAAGCATTTATGTTCCGTTCATTCATTATGGTAATTGCAGGTGAACACAATATTCCCGACACTTTCCATTTGCACACGTATTAGACCAACGATCAAGATGAACAACATCCACATAGGAAGGTGAATGGACTTGAAATTCATATAAATCAGCAGGACAAACAGTCGATCAATGAGCTTCTCTTGTCTCAATGTTGAAAAGGTTCTGCGCATATGGAGTCAATGTTGTATGCACTTTTTCATATTCTAAATGTCGATTTTGAAAAATATCCATCAATTTGGCTCTATCTCTTCAACTTGGTTAACAATAGGAAGCACTCAAGTGTCTTTCAATAAGTTATTTGTGCATTTATCTACAATGCTAGTGAGCATGTCATATCATCAGCCTTTAACATATGTATTAGCCCATTATTGCCTTCTAAGTTTATTGATGTAGCTGAAGCTTTCACATTGACAGCTCTGATATCTTCCATGTATGCGTCATACTCATGCTCTATATGCCTTCATTGTGCCCTAAAATTTCATTACAATCGCACCATCACTATGCTTTGATTTTATATTTTCAGCTAAATGGCGGCAACAATAACAATGATGTGCATTTGGAATTATGTTGGCAAGAGTATGAATAAAGCCTTTTTGCCGATTAGAAGATGATAGTTAAATTCCTTAGCTCGCCTAAGGCCAAGTTCAAATAAGCAAAAAATCCTTCCCAACTAGAACGACTTTTGGCTTTTGCAAAAGTAAATGTAATTGGAAAAAAGCCTCTGATTTCCATCTAGTGACACGGTTATCAACAAAATACCTCCATATTTCACACGAATGTGTGATCCATTTACTGTAATTATTGGTCTCAAAGAAGATATGAATGATCTAATGTAAGGTCCAAACGACCAAAAAAATCTTCTGAATCTATTTTCATATGTAGTGTCAATATTTGTAAGGAACCGAGTTCATCATTTTTAACTGAATGCAATAAAGTGGAAGAACATGAAATGAATTTTCATACAAACCTAGAACAACTTGTAGTGCAATCTCTTTGGTCATATGTGTCTTCCTATATGAAATTTTCACTCCAAACTGCATTTGATATTCATGGATTATCTCTTCTGGCTTAATATTGTTATTTAGACACACTATGTCCTTAATGAATTTTGTAATAAGTTCCGATGATGCTTGTCGATGTGCACTATTCATCATTAGCATTGAATAATTATGTTTTGGTTGATATGTCTGATCAACGTGGACCCCAAGTGCAAGCTCTCGATGTAGTTTTACCCGGTGAGTTCGAGATCGTATCCACAGGGAGCTAGTATTCGCAGAAAACCTATCCTAATTAAAAAACTAAAGCTACCCTAATAAAATTTATAAAAATTACACACGACCACTTCTAAAAATTAAAATTAAATTACAAGTCCAAATCTGAAAAAAAAAATCACAAATTAAATCTAACCTAAAAATCCTAAACTAAAACAATCATAAAACTAGAAACTGCAAGACAATGAACTAGATCAAAACCACCACTATAAAGGAATAAACAACCATGCAATAAATAAAAAAATCAGAAACAAAACATTCAGATATAATAATAAAAAGAATGGTAGTTTCTCTTATTTTTAGAAGATTAAAATACTGTATTGGCAGAATAAAAAAATCCACGAAACACTGCACCAAATACGTGCTGTCACCACATACAAATACACGGTGCTGATCAAAGGTGGAACACCTTGACCTCACTAATTGTGTATATAAAATTCAATGAACCAATAACCCCAATAAACTCCAAAAATAATTACAACTAGAAATAGAAAATCTACCCTTGCCTAGATCAAGATATCAAAAAAAGAGGACTCCGCGCGCAATCCAAGCTCTTGTCTTCAATATTCACACCAAGGAAGATTAGATGAAAAGAAAAGATAGAATGGAGAGGATGGATCCAAGTGGGCTTGGCCAAACCCCACTTTGGATTGTGATGAGATGGAAAGGAGAGAAGAGATGGAGTGGAAATTTTAAGATCATAAAAACATGAATTTCAACTAAATAAAAAAATTTCCAATGAATAAGTCTTTAAAATTCCTAAAAATACACATAAAATAATGCATTTTTAAGGACTTATCAATATCTAAACTATCAATTATGGAAGCATTAATGCGCCATAGATAGTTTTGATCCTTACAACGTGTAGTAACTTTGGCTTTGTTTGTCTTTTAGGTGCTCAAGTATAAAGTTGTTATATATTGCAAACTTTGCTAGAATCCTTATAAAACTTTCACATTCCTGAAATTCACAGCTTAACCACATCTTCCGTGCCAATTGATGTCCCAACTCGATAACTACCTTAAAGGGAACAATGTTGTCTTCAAAATGTGACTGTCGGAGGTTGTATATCTTTAGCAATAGAAGGTGTTGTTACACAACGAATATCCACATCACAAACAATAATTTCATCATCAATGTCTACTCCTTCCATCACATCTACATTAACATAACTACCTTCTGGACTGCTTTTAGTGGTGCGAATACCGGGTATCGATTCAAATTCTATATTATTGTATTCACAAAGATTGACAATAAGATATTCTGCACCACTCGTACAATATAATTGCTTCTCCACATAGTCACTTCTATGAACCTCACTACTTTATGATGGTAAGTTGGACGTACCCCCATCAAATGTGACCTTCAATAAATATATGTAAATATTATTAATATTGAATAAATCAACATACACAACTATATTCTAAGCGATCTTAATTAAAAAACTTGAAAATCAATTTACATATCTTCTTTGCTCTCCACCAAGGTTTGTGGTAGGATATTCGCACCACGCGTACGATTAGTTTGTTTCTCTACATAGTCATTTTATATATACATGTAAAAATATCATTTTACATACCTTGTTTGCTCTTTATAAATATATGCACCATGTTTTTCCATTGATATATAAATATATCACATCCGTAACTTCTCTCATTAATTTTCACATACACTTTGTGTTATTATCATCTTCAATGGTAATCAATAAGGTGACATGACCATTTTGGTGTAGATAACAAATATTAATATTATCATAAGTTAAGTTCAATTTTAATGCTTCAATAGCTAGTTTAAGCAGTGAGCTGAATGAAGTACTAGTTCGTATGAACTTTGTCTTTGTTTTTCCACATTTGTATACCGGATGTTAATCATGAAATTTAAGGTCCCCATCACAGTGCAATACAACAAATCTCTCAACGTCCGATATTCTATTATTAGAAATAATTTAGTAAACATATTATAACAAAAAAATAGACATGCAAAAAGAATAAAAAAAGAGTAAACATATAACATAACCACATCCATCTTCATACATTCACACTTCCTACATTCAAAACTACATTCACATTCATCTTCCCACATTTACTACTACATTCATCTTCATATATTCACATTCAACTTCCTACATTCATATTTACCTTCAAACATTCACCTTCATGTTTATACATTCACAACTACACTAATTTTGAATATATTTTCATTTTCATTTACTAATAACAATAATAATTTAGAGAAAGAAAACACAATTACAATTGTAGATTACGAAAAAGAAGCATGAAAAAATACAAGCTACTTTAGTGACATAGATGGATGGGAGATGAATACATATTCACAACTACACTAAACTTCAATACATATTCAAGCACATCAACAAAGAGAATGTTGAAAAAAAAAAAAAGACACAAATACAATGGCAACACAGGAGAAAGAAGCAAGAAGCATAGAAAGATAAATCTATTTTAGTGAAATAGATGAATGGGACATGATATACCTTTGTGTATGGATGCAATATGGTAAAGGAGTTGACATCTTTCTCTAAAGAATAGGAAGAAGAAGTCAAATCTGTATGGAAATCAACCACGATGTTGAAGGACCCTCTAAGATTTCAAAAGACATAGGATATTCCAATCCAAATAGGTTGGGAGTAAAGCTAAGAAGGAGGGAAGGAGCAGAATATCGCAGAAGAGAGGAGAAAGAAGAGAAGTAAGGAGGAAGGAGAAAGAAAGTGAGGGGTTTCAAGGGTTTTAACCTTAGCATCACTAAGCCACACATAACAAAAAAAGACCTATACATTTTTTGCACTGATTTAGGCCAATGGACCCGATCAATGTACAAAATTAATGTGGAACTAAGTGTATTTAGTGGTCATCTAAGGGGTTTTTTTCCCATAATATTTAAAAAAAATATTGAAGTTTTCCACAAATTTCTCTTCATAATTCCACAAAGTTCTCTCCATAATGGTTTTTTGGAAAGACAAAAATACGCTCCCTTGTAAACTAATTTCATGTTATTTTTAACTCTTGTTTCCTAAAATTGGGCATTTTGACTTTAATGATTATTTAATGAAACTAGTTTTTTAGTCAATTAGAATCCTTTTTTAAACCATCCATATGTGGGCCCCACTGGGATCATATGTGTTGGACAATCGTCTCTCTGTTTTTTAGAAAGTGATTTATTAAAGGAGGATTTGAAAAATAATAAGGATTTTTGTGTAATTTCTTAAAGTTTTAATGGAAATGACTATATTTAAAGAATTGTGGATAACTTTTTATATAGAAGAATTAACACTAAAAAACCTTAGTGGGTTCCACACAAAAAAAGGACCTATTAGTTCTCACCACACTAGATTAATCCTCAAAGGCCCTTCAGGCATAAACAAAAATGCACTGGAGAGCGACACTAGCGTCACTCCTGCTAGTTACCCGTTAACCCAATAAAGACTTTCGACATGGTTTTTTCTTCCATAAATCTCACTACCCTATTCTCCTTCTGTCTCTCTTTCTCTCCCTCTTGATTTCTTTCTCTCCTCCTTTGTGTTCTTCTTCTCCACATATTCTTCTGTCTTGTCCTTTGTCACTTAGCCATCCAATTGTCATTGCCCCCTACAGGTTAAATCTAACCCACACAGCAATAAGCTATGTGCAACCATCTAAAACATCTCCTTCTTCAATTTATTGGCTTATTGGTTGCAATTGCACAAGTACATGTTGTTCTTTTCTGTTATGAACTGTTTGGTGATTTGGGTTGTTGCTAGAAATTCTTGTTTGAACATGGCACCTTTTCTAGATTCTATTGTTAAAGAGTCACATTTGCTAGCTTTTCAGCGACTCCACAAAGCACCAACACATTAGGAAATTCCATATTGTAGCTCTTCTCCTCAAAATGGGCATGTTTCCATCGTCTTTTTTCCTTTCTTTTTTGTTTCAAAACTTCACTTGTAAGTGACAAGCAATGCTAGTGACCCTTGTACACAAAATAACTACAAGTGCATTGAAAAAAACCTTTAGAAGCGGGTCTTTTATTTTCGCCGCTAAAATAAGTGTTTGTAACGGGAAATGGCACTTTTAGTAGCAAAAAAATTTTCCTATTGCAATAAGTGAACTTTAGCAGCAAAAAAAACCATTGTTAAAGGTGTTTTTATCCGTTGCTAAAAGTCAAATTTTTATAATGACACTAACAAGAGTTAGAGTGACACTAGAGGTTTCCTCTCGATTAGAAAACCAATTCACAGCAGCTCAAGTAACTGAATTAGAAATCCCATAATAGCATAAGCAAAAAAACTAATTGTCGTTTATTATTGTTTGGAGATATTATTTTAGGAAGCGATTGTTGTTTTCAGCTGATATTTTTTGTTTGATGTTTTTATTATTATATATGGATTGTAATGTGTTACGGAGAATGATTATGTGTCTGAGATTAGTAATGAGATCAACCTTGGATTGAGAATGAGATGGGTTCTCTCTCTCTCTCTCTCTAATGAATTGAGAAATCATACGAAATAGGAATGTTAAAACAGAAAATAATAATAATAGTTTTTACTAAAAACCATGACATGATAGAATGGAGAAACAATGAGAAGATGGGATCTACTTACCCAAATGATATTGTTTGGAGGAGATGGATTGGGGTGAGGTGAATTGAGGGGACAATATAAGGAGAAGAGGGTAGTGAGATTTTTGGAAGAAAAACTTGCGTTGCGAGTCTTTATTGGTTTAATAAGAAACTAGCGTGAACGACGCCAGTGTCGTTTAAGAGTAATGCTATCGTCACTCTTTACTGCATTTTTTTAATACTTGAAAGGACTCTAAGGACCAATCTGATATAATCAGAACTACTAGGTCCTTTTCGATGTGGGACCCACTTAAGAGGTTTTTTCTTGTTAATTACTTTTTTATACATTTCTAAAATATTCAAATATTTATGTGATTTTTTGAAAAATGAATAAAAAAAATTTATACTTTTTTCTTTCTTAATTGATGAGTTGCACTTTAAAGTAGAGCCCACCTATTGAGAATCTGAGCCATTAAAAATAATTGTGCTTCTTGAAAAAATTTACTAGGAGTTAGCTTTACCATGGGATTGACCATGAATTCACTTTAATAAGAGTTTGCCCCACTATGAAATTGATCATCAATCTCATGGTGGTGTGAGCTCCAATTGAAACTAAAATTTTAAAAACATACCCATGGGAGGTTTCTTTTGAATGGTAGGATTTTCAATAGATGGGTCTGACTAAGGAGTTCTACACTTCTTCTTATTCTCTTCTTAGGAATTCTCGAAATAAGAGATTTAGAAGATTTGAGATAATTAAAAATGTGAGACATGGATAATATGTTAGGCCCCACTTGATTAATAGGGCAAAAGGGACATCATTTCTGTTGTAGATATGGATAGACTATTTTACAAGGCTATTTTTTTGTTAAACTGTGGATGCGAAGGGATAGTGTACATAGCCACGGCTAAACCGCAGTATATTATACAGCTAAACTGTAGGCTGCTTACCACTAAACCTTAGGTTACCCATGGCTAAGCCGTAAGACGATTGAAAACTAAGATTAACTAGGGACTGCTTCAAGACCTTTTAGGGCCTTAGTTCTTGAATTCCTATACCCTATTCACTGGCCCAATGGAATAATCAGACACCATGGATTGTCTTGAAAGTTGAGATTCATCCATATGTTGTTGTCCATTTGTTAAGCAACTACCCATAGGTGTTAATCTAAAAGACTCTGATATACCTCTTCTACACAATGTGACACCAAAGTAAAGACAACCGTGCATTAGCTAGCTTAAAACTATATCATCATAGACGGTTAGAAACAATGGACGGCTAGATTAGGGCCGACTTGTAAATCACTTTGATTTTATTAATTTGAATTGCATAGCATATTGAATTATCATTATTGCTCTTCATTATTGGAATGACTTTGAATTGAAATGATCATAGTCTGAATTGATTCTACTTGAAATGTTTTTTATATATGCTTCCCAATTGTTAGTATTGAATTGAGTAAGAATAAATTAAACGTATAATGTATGGTTCTCAATGAAACGAATGGCATGACTTACTCAAATTCAATTATATGAATCAAAATGGTCTGGCTCTTCTCGGCTCCAGCCTTATAATACCCGGAGGGGTTGAATTTGGTGTAGTATATAAACGGTGCCGCTGCAGTGTGCCTTTGGAGTTTCCAGACTCTATGTATGAAGAAACCCATTCGTACCTTTCCCAGTCGATGGTGTTCTCAACATAAAGATCTCTAGGGGGAGGATATAGCAAATATAGTAGGCAAATAGTATGTATTTTCACTTATTGATTCTTATATCATATTTTATTTCAATGCATAACATGCATAATATATTAAATTGACCTCCATTGATTAATCGTCAATAATTCCTTCAGATACAACGTGTATTTCCTTAATTATACTTATACTTTGCTGAATACTCTTATTCACTATTGTTTAATGGTGTTACAGGCTCATATTCTAATCTCGGTTTAGTAGAGACCCATGAATCAGAGAAGGAGATTGTAGTGGCTCCTTCATGCTGTAACAAATGGATAGCAGAAGCTTACTGACTGATCCATATGTCGAAAGCGATAAACTATTATCTTAGGGATGAGTATTTTGGGACTTTTAGCATATACATATATTTGTATTCATATAGATTGTTACCTACATAGTCTGATATTTCTACGAATGTCCTTTGGGTTTTTGTACTTTATTATTTTACTTTCTTTACATAGAACGTTTATCTTTGGCATAGTCGCATACATGTACATATCACATTTGGGTTATACAGGTGATGTGTAGAATTGTTATAATAATCTTATGCTTTTTAAATGTTAAATATAGACTATTTCATGGTTGTAATGATATTTTTGAATTGTTCAATGAAAAGTGAGAAATTATAAGCAATATTGACAGGCTTCCGCGTATTGAATGCTTAGACAGATGTCCGTTTAAGTACCTCATACGTGTAAGTATGTGAATATCCATTATGTAATTCCACTTTGATTACGGTTTAGGTGTGAATTACACTGGAGTACGTGTGTTACGCGTAGGGGTTAACCCTAATCCCATGATTCTTGGGCTCGAGTCATGACAACAAGCAAGAGCAACACTAGCATTGTTCAAGAGTGACACTAGCATTGCTCTTCAGTGCATTTTTTTACGCCTGAAAATGACTCTAAGGACCAATCTGGTATGATTAAAGCTACTAGGTCCTTTTTGGTGTGGACCTACTAAGGGTTTTTTTTCCGTGTTAATCCCTCTTTGAGAAATTTTCAAACTAGGACTCAAATTTTATCCAAATTTCAATTCAGGACAAAAATAAACTCACATTTCAAAACAGGATTTAGGTGTTCCAAATATATTTAAGATCAGGACACCCGGCAAACACACTCATTTTTCAGCAACTTGTCTCTCTTTATTTTTCTAAATACCCAAATTACCCCTCACAGGACCCTCTATGCTGTCATTGTACCTTCTCTTTCCTCCATCTTCACCTCTCCTCCACCATTAACCATCAATGTCAGCCTATATTTCTCACGCATAATCGTCATCTTGAATCTTCCATTAGCATCCAGCCAAACAAACCTAAATAAGGTGGATCATCTTCATCCATCTACATATATCCATCTAGCCAACCAAACAGCCCCACATTTCCATTTTCATGCATCTGCATCTCTCTATCCAGCGATCCAAACATACCTTAGACCTCTCTCCACAAAGCTAATTCCACCAATCAAACAACCACTTTATCATCAGTAGGCGCCCACTATAATCACCATAATCTTCTTCCTCATCTATTTACTCCACCTAAAGAGACATCTCTCACCAATTTCTCATCCATCTCCATCTGACATTGAAACTCTGCAAAACCGATCCCATCATCATCATCTGCTCACCATTGACCACCATCATCTTCATCATCCCATAGCCCACACCCTTTACTTCACGACAGCTCAACTATGCCCACTCCTCACCAAACCTACACGTAGAACCCATCCTCATCATCACCATTCGCCTACAAACACCCATTCTCCCTATCCTCCTAAACAAACACAACACCCATTCTCATCTTTCCACTGACACCCATCACATGCCAGCACCAAATCTTGGTCAACACTACTTGCAACTCAACCCTTTTTTGGCCTGCAAACCAAACAAACTCACCCACACCTCTACCACTCTCTCACTGCAAACCAATAGAAGCCACCATATGCACGAGAGGTGAGCCCAGCCGCCCTTGCACCGTCTACTTCAACCCACCTGCACCTTCATCATCTTTGCTCACCTCAATATGGCACACGGGCATCAACATCCATTTTCACAACCACCGTCAACTTGCAACTTGTAGATCACTTTACCCAGCTAGCCACCGAACCCATTTTCTCCAAAA
The DNA here is from genome assembly GCA_037013555.1 of Sextonia rubra. Taxonomy (NCBI): domain Eukaryota; kingdom Viridiplantae; phylum Streptophyta; class Magnoliopsida; order Laurales; family Lauraceae; genus Sextonia; species Sextonia rubra. The sequence continues at coordinate 47,728,564 of JASUAD010000006.1, read as the reverse complement.
AAACCCAGCCCGACTCAACCCACAGCGCAAGCCATTAGACCAACCTAACCAACACAACCTACCCAAGACCTTATAGCACCCCCACTACATGAATAGAGGTTATTTCCTTCAAATCTTGCATATTCCATAACGGGGTGGAGTTATATAGGAGCTTAAACAAGCAAGAGAAAATGTAGTCAAATATATTGTTGGATTTAGTGATTCCATTTTTCTACTCCACTTCATAGTATGCTCATTACAATATGAAGATAGCCTTTCTTGGAACATCAAAATTGTTGTAACACAAGGAAAAACCTGTCTTGCCTACAGTAGCTGGTAGTCATTAGTGACAGAGTAGAGGTCGGGACCAAGGAATGGGAGAAGAAGAAGAAAGGTTCTGTTAAGGTTATTCTGGGTATTTTCAAAAAAATGTTGAGAAATGTTGTTGGAAACTTCTTTCGATCACCAGCTGTCCTGATTTGAAATGTATGTGGAAAACTTAAGCCCTGTTTTGAAATCTAAGTTTTCTCTTGTCTTTATTTGAAACTTAGGCAAAACTTGAGCCCTATTTTGAAATGTTTCCTTCTTCTTTTGTACATTTCTGAAATATTCAAATATTTATGTATTTTTTGAAAAATAAGCTAAAAAATTTATACTTTTTTCTTTCTTAATTGATGAGTTGCACTTCAAAGTGGAGCCCATATACTGAGAATTTGAGTCACTAAAAATAATTGTGCTTCTCAAAAAAATTTACCATGAGTTGGCTTTACCGTAAGATTGACGTACCATGAATTTACTTCAATAAGAGTTTGCCCCACTATGAAATTGATAATCAATCTCATGGTGCTGTGAGCTCCAATTGAAATTAAAATTTTCAAAACATAACCATGAGAGGTTTCTTTTAAATGGTTGGCTCTTCAATAGATGGGTCCAACTAAGGAGTTCCACACTTCTACTTATTCTCTTTCAAGTTAGGAATTCTCCAAGTAAGAGACTCAGAGGATCTTGAGATATTTAAAAATGTGAGACATGGATAATGTGTTGGGCCCCACTTGATTAATAGTGCAAAAGGCCACCATTTGTGTTGTAGGTATGGATGGAGAAAATATCACTTAAATCCTTTCAACGAGGGAAGAAAATATGAGCAAATAGGAAATAGATGATATGTTGATGCAAATGTAACAATCTGAATTCTCTACGTGACTCACTGATGCTTCTTCTGTAACGGATTTGAAACTCCATAGTAAGGCCACCAATTAAATATCCAAATCACTCAAAGTCAACTCTCTTTCTACTCCACCACCACCACCCTCCGGCCATAAAGTGGGCCTTCTTATATTTTACTGTAAAATGCGTTGGCACAATCTTATGAGAATTTTTTAAGCATGGCTCATGCTGATGAATTTTACCGTATGACTAGACTTTTTTTGGCATAACATTATGAGGTAGCCTTTTTTTACAGCGGTTCATATTCTTAATAGGTGGGCCTGTCCTAGAGTTCGTAGAATTCTACTTTCCTTATGGTAATCAGCAAAGCTAAAAGCCCTCACCCCCCCTTCTCTGGTGAGGAGAAATCTGCCGACCTCCCTTATAGTTGATCATTGGTAAAACATAGGATATGCAAAACTATTCATTAATACTATGTATCAGGTAAAGCTCAAAACATTCGAAGCAGTGACCTCCAACTCGTTCCAGAACTTCATAACCACTCAGACAATTTAAGTGTGGGGTCCACTTCAACCTCCCCAAGCTCTACCCCAATAGCTAACCCAAGTTTAGCCACTGAAAGCCTGCACAGTTTATAACCCTGATGTTAGTTTTTTTATTGATAGAGCTAAAACATCATAAAAGAACATACATGAGAAAGTCATAAAAACTCATTTCTTTATCAAATATTTATGTGATGTAATATTTTCATCTGCAGTAGTCCTACAAAATAAAGTCGCAAAAATCACAGTCCTAGCTATCCACAAGCGCATGCACGAATGAAAGTCAATATACAAGGCTCTCACATGAGAAAATTCCTCTTTATTGATCTGTTAATATTATCTAAACCATGTTCAGTAGTGTAGTAAGAGTCCAACGAACTTAAGACCCTAGGCCAATATACTGTCGTCATGTGTTTCAGGCCCAATACAAGCTTTTGAGAGATCGATGGTGTCCAGGGAGAAAGGGCTTGTAGTATTATAAAAAAAAAAAATTCTAGATCACATATTGATGTTTTAATGTCGTTATGTGTTTCAGGCCCTATACATGTTCATTTTGTCATTTATAAACTATCTGGAATTGTCTGATTCAATAAAAAAAAGTTGACATATGATAAATGTTAAGAGGGTAAATTTGTCACACAATTAAAGTAACATTTACAAATTCGTTCGTGACTAAAAAGTTATGTGGGCAAACTTGTCTGAGGAAGTCAAAAGATTTTTGGTTATTTGATTGAAAAAATATCTTTTTTTTTTTTTGAAAAGAGGCAAAAAAATTTTTTTGTTTTGCTTGGTTGGCCCAATTATTAGGACATAGGAAGTAAAGGGCTTCAATCAAAATTTGAAACTTTGTAGAAGCTACTGGAGAGAGGCAAAAACTCTTAATTCATATTCAATCACACATTTACATAAACTTTTTTTTATTATAAACAATGTGAAAGTAATCAAATATATGATTAAATCAATTTATAGTCAAATGGACCCTCCCCAAACAATACCCAATCAAATTAATTCTACAAAGACAGTAATAGCCTCATCTACATCTCCTCACCATATCCTCCAGTTTCCCAAATCTTTATTATGTTTTCTCCATATCTAAAGTAATCTCACCATAAATCATTTCAACTGCCTCCTTCGTTTTCCATTGAAAGGGAGACCGTTTGATAGTAATTTATGAACACCCAAACTCTATATGGTCCACTGAAGCCACTTTGGAATTCAATTTGAGGATACAAAAAGGGCCCAAAGGCAAAACAGGAATTGGGCTTGTGGGACTTTACATCAAAGACAAATTGACCGCAAAAGGCCACAAGCCCTTGTTTCTTCCTGTTCTCTCTGCCTCCAAAACCATCCCAAGTCCCCTGTGAATCTCTCATGTGTTTCTTTCTCCCTTTTGTAATGTAAATACAATACAGAGAGAGAGAGAGAGAGAGAGAGAGAGAGAAATTGTCTTCTGCTCTACTTCCCCCACGACGTGGTAAGCCCCACTGTCCAAAGAAAGGCGTCTTCTGTTACCTTCTGATGTGGGTAAGTCTCTCTCTGCCTCCCCAGTTGCTGTAGTTCTTCCAACCATATGCAGAGGATTCTTACATATATGAATCTCGTTGTATATCTCTCTTTTGGCCCTGTTTGATTCCATGGTGATTAGGGTTAGAAGCAGCTGAAACTGAAAGTAAAAGGCGCGTGATCTGTTTGACAAAATGTCTCGACCCCAGGTCACCATAACCCTTGGAAGTAGCGGCCAGGTACTCTCTTTTTCCTCTTCAAGGGAACAAATTAGAAAGAGGGGTTTTCTCTGTTTACCCTTTCTTCTCCATTTCATCTGTTTGGGTATATGTTGCAGAGTTTCTATAGTATTTGTTGTGATTCTTCATGGGTTAAGTCCTTTTTTTTGGATGGTTGGGGCTACTCTGTTCATGGGGGTTTTTTTTTTCCTTACACATCATAGCATGATGCTATGATTGAAAAACAAGTGGTCGGTCTGTCATGGTGGCTTGTTTCTCTGACAACTGTAATAGTTGCATTGGGTACTTGGTTTTTGTTGTTCCATGGATTTGAGTGGTTCCCATGGTGCACCACACTCGTAGTTTGATTAAAGGATGGTGGGAGTTGTCGGCCGCCAATAGCGATTTACGTCTATTGGAGTTATTTGGTCAGTGAAGATTGGTATGTCAGAATCTGTGATACTTGGATGCTTCATATTAGGCAATCTGTCTGTCTGATGCAGGCAAGATTCAGGTGGTTGCCAACCTCTTCAAATGATCAAGCTCTAGCCTTGCTTGGGTTTGAACTGCACACAAATTCAATCTCAGATTGAGTCGATCATATGGTTGGAGAACCCTTGCTTGTTTATGCCAAAAATTTGAAGTGGAAAGTCACCTTGACTGATTTCTTATTCTCTGCCTGATGTTATTCTGGATCAAATATATCTTTGCAAGGCTTTCTCCTGAAAGGAAAATTGGCTAAAGTAATTTTCTTTTTGTTTTTGTTTTTGTTTTTTTCATCCAAAACTCCATCTCAAAATAGTATTTACATCTCTTTCAAGGTAGGGGTGATTAGTGGTCTTTGTATTAATGTTCCTATATTGCAGCTGTTTCTGTTTCTCATGTTGTTTATTTTTCTGTTGGGTTGGGTATAGTGAAGGAAGGGGTGATTACTGATTAGTAATGCCAATGTTAATATCCTGAATATATATCCTTCAACCTTTTCCTGCTGATTACAGAAAAATGATTAGAGTCCCTAAAATCCCTGTCAGCATCCATGAAATCCGGCCCTTGATGACGTTGATCCTTAGAACTGCTATGTTCCAACCCATTGTGAAGGTAATTAGTTTGTTGAACTTCTATGATTGGAGTACTTCATAGATGATGAAGCCAATTTGGTTCAGAAGATAACTATTTCTGGAGAGTTGAATCCAATATACAAATATCTGATCTAGAACACTTGCCATGAGATTGGGCCTTTACTGGCTGACCTGATTCACTAAAATGGTATTTGTTGTTCTGTGGCTTGAGTTGGATTGAAAACTGCACAATGGAACCTGGATTCTCAGTTGCTTGGCAATTGGACTGGGGTGGAACTACCCAAACCAGTAGATTGCGTAATGCTTACTTATTCATCCTCCTAAAGATTTGAACAGATAAATCAAGTAGAATGCGGTCTTGGGTATTCCTTCAAGAGACATCAGTGAACTTCCCTAATGCGTTGACTTGCTTCAGAGAGAATGAAATTTGCAAGCATTTTGAAAGCCTCCTGATTAGTTTTCGTTTTCCCATCTCCCAAAAATTTCCAACTCAAATTGATAGCCTATTGAAAACCGTAGAGCATGGGATTTTTATTTGACAATGGGTATTGGGCCAAGATGGACATTTACAAAATTGCACAGCATCCTTTCTTCTTCCCTTTGCTTGCTGGAGATGTCCAAACCAAATCCATCTACTTGCCAGAGAAGAACCTGGTTCAAGATCAATGGGCTCAGATACTTCTTCAACTTCTGTCTTGACATTAAATTACACTGCTTTACCTGCAAACTTTGCGATAGAGTAGTTTAGACTTGCTCACAAAAAAATTGAAACTCATATTTTCTACCCTCTATGGCTTAGTGTCCATAACTGGAATTATGGATCAGCCTTCCTAACCATATCCAAACACTATACCATTGTTCTAATAATTTTCTTGGTAAGAGGAGTGCCAATCATCCAAACCCATACAGGTTTTAATTGGGGTCCAAGAACCTCTGTCCATGGATCGAGATGTTAGTAAGGAATCAGTTTTGGTAGTTCAGTAGAAGGTCGAATTACCCAGGAATTCGCAGCACCCAATCATCACACAGAATGAGCAAAACCCAAATTGGTGCTGTAGCCATTCACTTGCATAATCTTCGTTAATAACAGACAAAACGCTGTGGTATCAGTTAAAGTGCGCAGAATCTCTAAACTAAGCAATTTATGCACCCCTTCCTTAGTTCCTCTTAGCATGCTCTGCCTGGTTGGCGATGATGGCATCCATTCCATTTCAGATAAGTTCTAGAACTCAAAGCTCTGCCCCATCCGGATGGTGGATCTGTTTGCGGAAGACCAAGGCTTTGCTGACAGTTTTGGATTTTGCCTGGCGGGCCCTTTGTGGAAGAATCCCTACCAAGGAAAACCTTCGTTTGCGCAACATTATTGTCGTCAATGCTTGCCCACTTTGCCTTTCTGCCGAGGAATTAGTTGACCACATTCTTCTTAATTGTAAAATGGCTATCAACTTATGGACCTTGATCCTTAGAGAATTCAGCTGCACCTGGGCTCTTCCAAGGCCCTACACCGATCTGTACAACGTCTGGGTTTGTCCCATGGGCTTGGAAATATCTTTCCTCCCTTGTTCTCAGTCTATCTGGATAGAGAAAAATCATTTTTGCTTTGAAGGGGTTTCTTCTCCCCTAGAAGATGTGATCCACAACTTGAGATTCTGTGTTGCGACGTGGGCTTCTATCCTCACTGACTTTTGGGGCTTCTCTCTACATTGCATGATGTACACTTGGAGGAATGTAGCTGCTTCCTGACAAGGGATCCCTATCTCCTCTTTTGGTTTAGGGCAATTGTTGCCCTTCCTAACTTTGTTTCCTGTTTTGCTGCTCTTTGGGTGGCAGCTGTCTTTTTCAGGCTTCCCCATCAGCTACTTCTCAGTATAAATCTGTAAAGCCCTTTCTTTTAATAAAAGCTATTATTTCAAATATTTATATGTTCTAGAGAATTTTCTATACCTTTTTCTAACTATTATATTTGAGCCCTTGAAGAATAGGAGTACCCAATATAGATATGCATGCTGGAATTGCGAACTTTTTTCCCTGTTTATAAATGTGAGATCTGTACTCCATGCATTTACTTATAGTGGACTATCAATCGTGTATACTGGCAACAAGCCCTACAATGAATATTATTGGTGGAACTTGTACTTTCTGACTAATCCTTTTGTTTTCCTGTCCTTAACATTTTTTTTTTGTTTGTTTTTCCCCCTTTGTCCATGTCATTAACAGTTTTTTGAAGGCCCCAGAGCAATTAGTTGAAATGGGTTTTCCATCACTGACATTTATTTTACTTAGTTAATACTGGAATTTGTCACCTTGTTTATGTCTGGACCACATTTTAACTTCAGACAAATTAATGACTGAAAAAAGTTTGAGACCAATTCAGAATTCATCCCTAATAATATGTTTTACAGATTAAAGATTTATTTTTATATTGAATACGTGGATGTGTGTAACTTGTACATTTGCATTTTAAGGCCTTTCATAGGTTCAATTAAATTGAATATAGCTTGACTATCATACTCCATTGGCTCATCGACTTCGTTCTTGATATGCTTTCAATAAACTCTGCAACATTTGCAGGTTATCAAGAGACCCATGCCAGATTCAGATGTCACTCATTCTAATCATGTGCCACCAACAGGAAGTAAGATACCAATAAGAGGGAGATTGGGAAGCAATGCTGCCCCTTTGTTATATGGCAGCGAGCAAAAAAATAAACGGTATATTTTCCCTCCAAATTAAACTTCCGAATTGTTGATACTGTTTCTAGTGATGCTCATGTGCTTAAGAATAGTTCTTAGTTTGCGGTTTTAGCAAGGGTTCGATATGGCTTTCACTTTTCCTTTAACATTTTGTTTATGTACCCACTGTATTTTTTTTTCTGCAAAAGATTTTGACGGTTTTTTCGTTCTCGATAGAGCTATTTTAGGTGAGTGGGACACAGTAAAGATTTCGGGATAATGATTTGGGTTCTGAGGTTCATTATTATCGTTTTTGATCATAATGTTCATCATCTTAGCTTTATCCTATCAATCTGGGGTCGTCTTAATGCATTCTACATACTATGACCATCTAACTCTTAATATCTTTTAGTACACAAAAGTGACCTCTCTCTATCTCTCATCATAGCTGTCTGGTTGTGCCTGAACAATAATGTTCACCTAGATCTAACATTTTCTGTTGGCTTCAGTGGAAAATTCATAAAGTTTGATACTGCAACACAAAAATATAAACTTTGATGCTGGTTTTCTCAGTAGATGGAAATTGAATCATTAACAAGAACCATAAAGAGTTGCAGCAATCAGAAGTGAAATTACAATGTAAGCAACATCAAACCTCTCTTCTCCAGAAGAATTGAACCACATTGAAATGGTGCCGCCTTTACTTAATAATGGGAGGACCATAAATCCTGAATGTAAATATCCTCGAGCTTTGTTGCAAGCAACAATCATTTGTGGCTATGTTTCTGTATGTGTAAGTGGTCCAATTGAATGATCTGCATTCTGCGCTTGAATTTGTTCTGTTGGTATGTGGCCCGACTCATGATGGTTTTAAATCATATACTTTTCTTTTGATTGTTAACAAAAACATTCATTAAACAGAGATATTACAATAAAAGAAGACGAAAATGTACAAGAGTATTATACCCTCACCCACTCAACACATACAAAAAGAAACCACTCAACACTTACATAATCATACCTTCCCAAGGAGAAGACCTCTCAAACCCCTGCTTAGCTAAAGCATCAGCCATAGAGTTAGCTGATCTAGAAACATGATTAAAAAAAAAGCATTAAACAGGTGGACAAGATTTGGATTTCATTGAATAGGAATTGAAATTTCCAAGGGTTGATCTTCTTTTTAGAAGTCCAAGCAATCGCATTAGAAGAATCACTTTCCACAATGAGATCACTGAGAATATTTCTCAAAAAGCAGCAAAGGGCCTCTAAAATGGCTAACATTTCAACTTCGTTGGAATCATAAATACCCACATGCTTTGAAAACATAAAAAGGACATCACCTTTGCTATTATGAAGAATACCACCATTTCCCGCCGGCCCTGGCTTCCCTCTCGCAGCACCATCAACATTAAATTTAAATAATCCAGTACGAGGAGAAGACCAACAAACAGATTTCTTTACCTTAATTGGGCCGCATCCCACACAAGCCCACCAATTATATAAAATATTATTTAAACTGAGATTGGAGAACTCTTTTCTAATCAAGGCCCACTTTGCTATCCTTAGGTTAATTAAAGCAATCAAATCTACTAGAGAAGAAGACGTACCTTTGAAAATTCTATCATATCTTTCCCTCCAAATGGACCAAAGAATAGTAGAAGGGATCAACCTCCAAAGAGTATGACAACATCCAACAAAAAGAACTCCCATCCAAGACTCTACCACCTTCTTAATCTTCTCAGGAAAACTCCGATCAACTCCACATGGACCACATCTACTAATGACATGACCCCAAACATTGGTTGCAAAGTCGCAATGAAGTAAAGACGATTAACTATTTCCACCTCCTTTTGACACATCACGCAAATGTCTGAAATGAAATCGATAACAACCCTCTTCTTCTCAAATTGTCTGCTGTAGAAATCTTCGCTGCAATTGCCAACCAATAGAAAGCCTCCACACGGGGAGGAGCTAGCCCCGACCAAAAAAGGGAAGAAGAGGCGCTTGAAAGTTGGATCCCTACTAAGGCTGAGTAAAAAGCTTTTACTAAGAATTTCTTGGATATGAAAGGCTTCCAAATCCAAGCATCGTTTAATGGGTATAATTGTTTGATAGGGGAAGCCTCACACCGAAGGGCGGCTTGGCCTAACGGTAAAGGCTTACCGGTAGTGTCATGGAGGACGCTGGTTCAAGTCACGGAAACAGCCTCTTCAAATGAAGGTAAGGCTGCGTACATCTTGCCCTCCACAGACCCTGCTATGCGGGAGCCTCGTGCATTGGGCTGTCCTTTTTTAGGGGAAGCCTCACACCCTTTTCCCCCCGTACCTAAAGCCATCAGTGGTGTACTATTTGATAGGTCATAGGTTCATCTGTTACCATCACTATTATGGATGCAGAAGCATAGCAATAACTGCCTCCTAGTTTTGCCCTATCTGTTTGAGAAGCAAAATTAGGAGTTCAGTTGGAGATGACTGAGATGGCGAGACGAGGATTATGCAATTGGGATTCCAAACTGGCCTTGCCCACATCCAGCCCATCTTTTCAGTCAGTATGTGGTGACTCCAATGGGTCTCCTGGTAACTTCACTTCTAGAAATCACCTTACCCTTTGGCAGGGTGAAGTGATGGTAGTTAGCATTTATTTGTAGGAAAATCAGTAGGAAGACTTTTTTGGTGGTTGCCATTTCCTTAGTAGTTCAGTTATGGAACAGTAGAAGCGAGTAGAAAATGCCTTTTGCTAGGTGATTTTTGATGCTGATGTTCCTTGGAGACTATCCATCTAGGAGGGAACGCATGAGAGAAAGACATCTATAGTTTTTTGTTCGTTTCTAGAATATTCCTTGTAGGAATTACACCTAAAATTTACTCATTTTCTTTGCAGGCCTCTCTATTGTGCTTATGCCCTTAAATCTTTGGAATAATTAAAACCACTAGTTAAAGGACTCACTCATTTTAAACTAATTTAGACTATACAAATTTTATAATTTTTAGGAGAAGAAAAGAGAGCAATGTTGTCCTTATAATAATTGATTTAGATAAGCAAAGGGTTCTGATTTTGCCTATGGTATTCACTTTTGATGTAGAGCGAGGATCAATGTGGGGTAGGTAGGGGAAGACCATGGAAGATAGGGGGTGGGTTCAGACGTCATACCTTAATTGATAGGCCTCATGATGCAGTTCGGGCCCTATATGCGGTCCCATTCAATCTAATTAGATTAGGACTATGCTATTTTATTAGTAGCTTTCTAATAACATTATTAGGAAAGTTTTTATTGATAGATTAGGGTTTGCTTAGGCGTTAAGTTTGCTTTCATTATATATATGGTATTATAGAGAAGAAATTTTCAGACTTGAATTGATTAATAGAATTGGGTTTTATCATTGAGAGGTGTGTCCTCATGTGTTTGAAGTTTTTTGACAATTCGAAATATCCTCGGACACGTGCTTCTGCACCTCTACGCAAACCCTAATTCTAGGGCATGCACCAAGAAACGGGTGGAAAGGGTTTTCTTCTGTCTTGTGGGTGGCTAAAGGGAGATGAAGATCAAGGGCTTGGTGAAGTTGTTCGGGGCTTGGTGATGGGGCGACAAAGAGGCAGCGGACGGCCTAGGCGCTGCGACAGCGTTGGCATTGATTGAACGGAGGAGTTGATGATGTTGGCTGTCGGCGACTTCAACTACAGCAACGGCAGGCATTCCAGGCACGCTTGCTCCCTTTTTTTTCGGCTACTTCAAAATATTCTTCATCACATTCCATGTTTCAATAGGGTTCATATTTTTCTTCTGTTTTCTTTGCAATTTCCCCCACCATAGTGCGGCATAATTATGAAATCGAGTGGTAACCAGTGTAACTTTGTGGTACTCATTCATTGGCTTGCGTGCAAAAATATTCTCCACACACACTTACCAATTCATAAATTCAGCGGACTTCAATTTTTCATCATATTCGAGAATCACGAGTTTAATCCCTAAATCTCGATCATGATTATTGACTGGTGGATCTCGTTGATTCCGAATATTTTCACTATCATCACAATTGTGGTTCACATGCTGATTATTTTCTAAAGTTGTCACCCTAGTTTCAAATTGTTGAAGGGTGGTTTGCATGACATCAACTTTTGCGGATAATTCTCTAATGATACTAGCCAAATCTTCAAGTGAAGAAGATGAAGATTTGACCTTAACTTGCTTCTGAGGAGGCATTTTTTTTTAATGCAAATTAAATAATGAATGACCTGATTTATAGACCTATATTCCATGAATACGTTGGCGAAAATGGATTTGAAATGTGACGGGAGATGTGTCTACAATCGCAAAACAATTTCTGACTGTTGATGCAATGATGATGTCATGTATGTGTTGCTTGTTACTGGATCAGACCTCAAAACAATTTAGCTGAAACCAAGGATTGACTGGACTTAACCCAACTAGGCAAGTATCCAGGTCCACTTGATACAGGTTCAGATTCGGATATGGCCCAACCCAAAATTGATATGGCCCACGTGAACTGTTGTTTAAGGCCTGCTTGTTTTCTCCTCTCGATCTTTGTGTTGAAACGAGTAGAAAGGGTTTTCTTCTGTCTTGTGGATGGCTAAGGGGAGATGAAGATCTAGGGCTTGGTGAAGTTGTTCGGGGCTTGGTGATAGGGTGACAAAGTGGCAGCGGACGCCCTGGGCACTGCCACAGCATTGGCATTGATAGAACAGAGGAGTTGATGATGCTGGTTGCCGGCGACTGCAACTGCGGCAATGGTAGGCTATCTAGGTACGCTTTCTCCCTTCTCTCTCGGTTGTTGCTCCTCTCTTTGCCTCTTCTTTCCTCGTTGGGTTCGAGAAGTGTGACCTGACGGAGATGGGAGGTGGGGTTCGATAGGACGGGGGCTACGTCGGTGGTGTGGTTGAGGGCAGTGGCGACTAGCGTTGGAGAATGGGGTTAAGGGGATAGGGTTTGACTGATTATTATTTTTATTATTTTGTTTAGTGATGGGGTTTATGGCTCTTTTGAATGATAGATTGAAGTGGATGGGGTTTGTGGTGAACAGGATTAGACCGAAGGCGGTAGGTTGAGCGGGGGTGGGATTCGGGATGACGATAAGGGAATCTGGGTTGGTGTGGCAGGGGCAGGGCTAGGATGGATTGGCAGCGGGAATGGCTTAGAGGACTCCTTGTTTTTTTAGAGATGGGAGATCGAGGGGGTGTAGATCTAGGGTTGGGTTTTGGAAAGGGAAGGGTGTTTGGGTGGGGTTTGGGATTAGGGTTTTGCGGCTATGGAGATGGGGTGGGTTTTGGCTGACATGTTGGTGGTTGGAGATGAAGTTTGGTAAAAGTGGAGATGGGGGTAATACACCGGACCATCGCGATGGACCATTCAGCTTTGATACCATTTTGGTCTACTAGGGTTGCTTGCTTATGGGTGCTGAAGCACGTGTCCGTGGACACTTTGCATTGTCAAAAGACTTCAAACACACGAGGACACATCTCTTAGGGATGAAACCCAATTCTATTGATCAATCCAAGTCTGAGAATTTCTTCTCTACAATTTCATATATATAATGAAAGCAAACTTAAGGCCTAAGCAAACCCTAATCTATTAATAGAAACTTCCCTAATAATGCAATTAGAAAGCTTCTAATAAAATAGCATAATCCTAATGATTTGGATGGGACCGCATGTACCTCATGCCATAGCTTCCATAGGAAAAGGAAAAAGGAACGAGCAACACAGGTTTTTTTTTCTCATTAATCATGATCCAAAGCCAAAAGGAGGCATTGCATCATTATATAGGCAAAACAAAAATCCTAAAACTAATCTCAATCCTTTAAACACATCGACGGTCGAGATTAAAACATACACTTAGACCTAATAACTTAAAAATAAACTTAAATAATTACTTAAAGACATAACTCATAAAAAATAAATCTAAATAATAACTTAAAGACATAACTCATAAAAATAAATCTAAATAATAACTTAAAGACATAACTCATAAAAATAAATCTAAATAAAATAAAACAAGTAACATAAGCGGGCTGGGCCCAAAGAACTGGTCGACCCATGGGCCATGTCCTATCCTGCATCAAGCCTATTAGCGAGAGGGTGAAGAGAGATGGTCAGAAAAGAGCAACAAGAGTTTTAAGTGTAAGAGGGAACCAAATTTCTGATGGGAGGATGTGATTACTACCCTTGTTGGAAAATCTCCCAGATGGAACCTTGCAACAATGGTGGAAGGTGAAGTTATGAAGTTTTATCACTAGATGTTCTGAAGTTATGTCACTACGTAGTAGTTAGAGATGTCTTCATCCCAAGAGATCAAAAAGGGCAGGGAAGGTAACACATTTTGTTCTATCAGGTATAGAGATGAAAGCGAAAGGAAAGGCTTACAATATGCTTAATGGTGTCTGTGTGTATGGAGAACATAATGTAAGTGTTCTTACATGATAATTTGAAAGAAACAAGCTTCATGCGTAACCTCTTGCTCCCAACATTCTCATCCTCACCTGGTTTGTTGGCTGCTTCTCTCATTGCCTGGAAATGCAAGAGGCAGCATGCTGTTCAAAGTCGTCTATTGAAGCTGAATATAGATCTATAACGAAAGATTGCATCAAATGTCACCTTATTCCTTTAATACTAATCCTAGTAAAGCAAGTCTCCATCATGCTTTCTTATGGCATTGACTAGCTGATATTTTTACCAAAGCTATGACCAAGTCTTACCGTGATTTTCTTCTAACTAAATTGATATGCTTATCTCTTTAGCACTTTGAGGGGAAGATTCGTGTCCACAAGACACACTACTTTTACAAAAGACCATATTGTGGCATTTTGTATACATACGTAGTCCTTTGATATTCCATACGCATACATTATCTAAAAGAATTTTGGGGGTTGGTGTACACTTTATCCCTTAATTTGAGTGATTATGATTAGCTTATGTATGAAAATCTCGCAGATTGTAACTCGATCAAGGAGATTATACTAGAGGTCATGACAACATCTTTATATGACGTTCCACAGAAACATTCAAGTTTGTTTTGGTTATATAGTGCTTTATTTCTGAGGGTTAGTGAGATCCATGATCTATCAGTCCTTACATCTCCAACCAGTTTGAGCAAAAAAAAATTTTTTTTTTTTTTTGGTTCTCTGTTCTATATCCACTGTTTGTTTCTGTTGTAAGTCCAAGCATTTTGTCTATTACTACTTTCACGTAGAATTGCCAGAACATCTTGTTCTGTTTTTTCTTTAGTCCTTAACGTTATAGTGTGCAAAGAGGTTCGTCACACAGTCATCTATCTGTTTATTGTGCATCCATTTATGCTTTGCTTCCTGAATCTATTTCCCATGTTGTGACCTTTATTCTATTCCCTGTTTGCTGCATTCCTAACCCTTGATATTTGAGTGAATGAAGGAAGATCAGACACGTCCATGAAATGGTGGATCAAGTGTAATTTTTCCACCAGAATTACAATTGGGTACTGAAGCTCAGAATTCTTGACTTGATATTGTATTAATGTGTCCATTTTGTGCTTTGGTTAGGCCATGTTGAGCTTTGATTATTGTAATGTAAACAATTTTTTCATGCTTATATCGAAGTGTTTATAGCAAATCATCTATTTTAAGCTTTGTATTAATACTTTCCATTTTCTCATTCAGACAGCGCAGAGATGAGACGGATGATGGCAGGCCACATATTTCTAGTATCCATACTAGATGCATTTAAACATCAAATGTTTGTATTTCTGCTTAGTATTTCAAACTATTACTACTTTTGATGCCCTTAACTGATTAAAGGTGCTCGGGTTGCTCGAGATGACCTGCGATTCAAACTTATGCACAAAAACTTATCTAGGAGAGCTCTTAGTGGCGAAGAAAGTAATGGTGTGGATCTTCGTGAAAAGCTTTCACGAACAGCTAAGGCTCCATTAAGAATTGATACACAGCAACACATGCCTGATCTAAGACGAATTCCTCCCACGAGAAGTGCAGAGGATTTATCTCGAATGGGTTCATTGAGAAAGTCCTACCCCTCCCAGGCTCTTGATGGATTTAGGCATATATCTCCGGAAAGAATGTTACGTTCGAGGGGGATCTCTCCTCCGAGGCGTGTCAGTGAGCTCAGACCAGGTCCTCCTATAAAATCCATGGGTGCTTCGAGATCGAATCCTTTTATGACAGAAGGTGCTGTAGCTGTTGGTAATTCAAGACCCACATCTTTTATGGCTAAAGCTCCTGTTGCTTTTGAAGCTGCAAAGCCAGTTGTGCGCCTTGCTCCACCAACTGTCATGATGCAGAAGACTCCTTTCATGGTAGCTACTACTCCACTTTTATTGATTTATTTCTTGGCTTAAAATGGTTTAATTTTAGGATTCTTTCTTGCATACAAGGTAGTATTTGTGATGACTTGTGTTTAGAAGTACTATTTCTATACTATTTTTATTTGTCACAAAGTTATTATGATAGGTTGATGATTATTATCCTGTAAAGATTGATATGGACAGGGATGATAGGCTCAAGATAATTGATCCCTTGTCAGATTGATATAGACAGGGATGATAGGCTCAAGGTAATTGCTATCTGCTTACTTTGAAGGAAAAGGGGATATTTTCTCGTGGAAGTTAGTAAAAGTATTTGTTGTCTGAGTAAAGATATTTACTGATTATTGGGAGTTGTTAGTGATGCATATTCCAGGGGATTCTTATTGTTGATGAGGAAATATTTCATATCAGAAAATATATAATTGCAAACTTTTACAACATGGTTAGCTAGCATTGCTCTTTCTTGAAAAGAGGTTACTGCAGTTACCCTGAAACTCATTTTCTCACAATCACCTTCCATTTCTTGCATTTCTTTCAGTTTCAGCATAAATAATTCTATGAAGTTGCTAAATGAGGTGATTCTCATGTTTCCTGTTTCTAGCCTTCAGTCTTTTTAACCTTTGGTACAAGGATGCTCCGTCAGGAAAAAAGGAAGAAATAAAAGGGGGAAAAAGCTATAGTGACGCTCATTTACCTCAAAAGATTTCAATGGTTTTTTGCCTTTTGTTTCTCATTTGTTTCAGTCCTTTTCCTTTTTGAAATGTAAGCTTGTAGGAAGCTGCATTGTTGTGGTTGCAATAATGAGCATCTTACAACTGTACTACAGACTCTCATCTCTCTAGCTTAGAAATTTTGACATTTACTACAATAAGATTGCAAATTGATAGATTTTTATACCTGCTCCTCATATTCATTTCTAGCCTGGCATTTGGTGCCAATGGATAAAAGGTGACTTGACTTTAATCATAAAAGAAACTAATAAGAAAGTCTTACCATGCTGATTCCTGGTGAAGGTAGAACCGCTGTGAGAAGAGAGAAGGAATGAATGCTTCAAGGCGCATTACAACATCGCTTTTCTTAATATGTTCTCTGCTGGCTACTTTGTCTAACCAAGTCAACATTGGCTTAGAAGGCTAGCTGTCTCCAAGATACAATGAATCCCTGCTAAAGCTAATGTTAATTTTTGGTTGTTGGCTAGAAATCAACCTTGAACCAAGCATCCAATTAAGGACCTAAGAGTAGAATGACGCAGCACAGGGAAGAAGAACAGTCAACGGGCTATTGTTGAAGCCAAAAGGCTTAGAATAAACTGTCTAGGCTTCACACCAAAGACAAAAATTCAACCCACACGAGAGAAGAAACTGAAATCTTATTCAAAATAATGTATTATATCCCATGAGAAGCGATTACATCTATTTATGACTAAACTACTCTCTAAATAAAGAAACAAACTCATTCAATCCAATTAAGAAGGTCTAATTTAAATATAAATCCAATTTCTAAAACATAAGAAAGCAACTACTATTAATAAAGCAACTATTATCGATAAAATCAATCTTCATTGCCGGGCTTTGGACTTGGGCCTGCGGGTATAAACTTTCAAGCGGGATCCATCAGTTTGGCCTACAGCATAGAACCTCTTACACCTTAGCAAAAATGGCAGAAAACACAATGTGAATGAGGACTTGAGGTTGTGATTTATGTGTTTTCTCAATGGTAAGACTAAATTCCGGGTCTAGTTTTATGCATGGTGAGTGGGTGCAACTAGTTCCGAAGGGCTGTGAGGAGTGGCTGCATTTGGTGTTGGCCTCAAGGTGCCTCTGGTCTTCTCATCAGCCAACAGGTCTGGCCCAATGGCTAGTAACTGCTTCTACGACTGTGTTTAACGGGAACTAGGTCAAGCCAGATAGGCCCAGGAACAGCCAGAAGAAGGGGCTTCTTAAAGCTCATCATGACAATTCACATGTGCAAAGTGCACCTAAAGCACCATTGTGCCAAGCCCAAGCCCTCTTATGCAGGCGTGTTGTGCAATACAGTGCAGTGCAGTGCACTGCCCATGCCACTGGTTTGGGTCCATGCAAACTAAACTAATATTGTTATTTAAGGAATCTCTTTAGATGCCTTCTTCTGTCTTAGTTTATTGGATGTGGGACTCTAAAGAAACAAAAGGAAAAAAATCCGAGTTTCCAAGCAAGTTTCCAAATGAGAAATGTGTTCTCCAAAGGGCTGTTTTCGATGGGATCTTCAGCACAACTTCTACAAAGGAGATGCAAAATTTTGAATAGGGTTTTTCATTGAATACCAAGCCAAATATGGAAATCTAAAATTTTGAAATCCACTTTGCATGTTGAGGAAAGGATTCCAATAGGCTTTGGAGTTTACGTGTATGCTTATTTTTTGCTGAATTGATTTTTTAGCTTTCAAATGGAAAATGTCTATTTTGCAAATTAATGGACTTATTTTATGTCAGCTATTTGTGATAGAAGTATAGAAGTCAATGAAAATTTCAAAGTAGCAGATTTAGAACTATGATATATTCTTGTGAGCTTT
The DNA here is from genome assembly GCA_037013555.1 of Sextonia rubra. Taxonomy (NCBI): domain Eukaryota; kingdom Viridiplantae; phylum Streptophyta; class Magnoliopsida; order Laurales; family Lauraceae; genus Sextonia; species Sextonia rubra. The sequence continues at coordinate 47,710,546 of JASUAD010000006.1, read as the reverse complement.
AAAGTGAGGTGGATGTGTATAAGGGTATGTTACAATAATCAACTATGGTTTTTGATAATTATGCTTATGCATAACAACCTGCATTTCTTACTGTTACAAAGAAGCACTGCTACTAATATGAAAATCTAAGTAAACCATCTTGACTGGCAGTCAGACGCCTCTTTTTATCAATTTGATGAAATCCACTGTACTTAGCCATAAAAAGATGTAGTTTCTTTTGATCTGACCTGGTTTGGATTAGGCTCCAAATGTTGACGTTAAAAGGCTATATTTAAGTAGGATTGACACCTGGGAGTTTATCCAAACTTTCTCAGGTCTTAAGGAAATTTATCCTTGTTATGACAAAAAAAGGTTGGATTCTCATCAAGCCTATTCACCAAGACTTTCAGATTAGTACAAGTGGTTGTTTGTAAAATGAAAATGGCAGGTGGTTATTTCTAAAATTGAAAACATACAGTTGGTTCTGTAAAACTCCCGATATAATCCATCTGCATGGGGCACTATGGTGTGATCCATGCCATTTCTTTGATGAATGATGTTTTAGTTCGGAAATGACCCAGATATCATCCAGGTTGACATCCGTGACTCTCTATGCTTCAACCTCTCATAGAATCATGATGTGTTGTAAGTTTACCGATCAGTGTGTATATTGGGCATTTTAGATTATATAGCAGTACTGTACGCATTTTTTTCTATACTGCCGATTTCACTGTTATTATTGATTTACTCAGTGACAAAATTTTGTGACAAAGCTACAACTGGCTGAACAGACAGGCAAGCCCTCCATATTGCTGTTCCCTGTCATTGTTTGTAGGCCCAGGTAGCTACAATAAATTGGCTGCGCACTCAGATTAGATAGAATATGTTTCCAGCTATTCTATCTTGAGACCTGTGGGTCTTGCATGAGAACCTGAACTATTTATGTTGATTCAGCATGGATGAACCACAGACTGTGATCACATCTGTTAATGCTTGTAAAATGTGTATCATTTCTGATCTGTTCATACTGCGTAATGCTGGAAGAATAGTCGTTTAGAAAAAAATTTCAGACTGGACAATCTATCCAAGCATTTGATGGGTGTAATGTGGTCCAACAGACTTCTCTTTGACTTTCAATATTACCATCAAGAACAATTGGGTAAGAACTTAAAGTTGTCCAATCGGCTTGATGTTTGGGCTGTGGCATATCTGTGGTGGTACCTACTGAGTGGTTGGCGCAGAATACTCAATACTTTTTTTGCAATGTGTACAAAGATCAACCTTTGATTTATAGTCTATACTGTTGCCATGGCAGTCTACCTCTTTGTTTAATGCTGTGTATTTTTCTTCATGTAGGCTGATGAACCACCTACGGTATCTGGATTGTTACATTCGCTGGGTTTAGGGAAATACTATATTCATTTTCAGGCGGAGGAGGTAATTGACTTGATAACCTTTGTAGTGGTGCATTTCAAATTACATTTTTGCAAATAAATGCAATTGATGATGCAGACTGAGATTGTTTTGAGGGAAAAACATGGAAAGCTAGAATGCTTTTTCGCAGCATTGGAAGTTCCACATTTGGCACGGCCGCTTTGTTGAGAGAAAAAAAAGCTGAAAAATGAAATAACAAGGACACATTGCATGTGTGTGTGAGATGTGTACACATCACATATTTTCTTCAGTATTTTGAGTTAAAAATACAAAATACTTCTAGAGCATGTGAAAAAACAAGTTCTAATGTATAGGGTGCATATCTGTTGGTCCGACCAAGTATCGCTCCACCTGAACTTCATATGGTAAAAGCCAAACCTGAACCTATCTGATGTGAATCTAACTCAACTTGTAAATTTCATACTCTTAGTTGTATTCGGGTTTGAGTTAGGTTGACTTTGGGTAGGTAATGTATCCAAGTTTCAAGTTTTACTGATACTGTATGGTTAGGAACTGACAAAATGATAAAGAATCATTTAATATCAGTCAAGAGAGAATTGTTTTGGTACCATCTACCCTAAAGGGTCGATCCTTAGCTCCATTTTTATATAATAGTTGCCTTAGTTAAGGCCTCCAATCAGCGTAAATTACAATCAATCTTTAATCAATTATCCTATGGAATCTAACACAAAAAGGAAGGTATTGCTGTACAATTTGACTGAGTCCCCTCATGTGGGATCTCATGTGCTCTTGGGCAACAGCCCATTTACTTTACAGGTGGGTCAGGCCTAATATACCTGGGCCTTTGTCAACAGGAACAAAAACTTAAATTCCTATTATAGTATTGCTCTGTAGTCCTGTATCCTGTATTTTATTTTTCAGTCATGCTAATCTTATGATCCTTGGCTTGGTTATTAAGTAATTTATGGGGCCAACTTTGTTTCCACACTGTTTATATTGGAAAGCAGGCCTCTATGGGAAATGGGCCTACAGTGTCGGCCCTGTGGATGTCAACATGACATCATTATCTAGGATCCTATTTTTTTTTTTTTTGCCTCTTTTGTTGGGCTGTGGGTCAATATTTCCATATAAGTAGGCTAATAATGTTTTAAAAGGCCAGTATAATTTTTTTGTTCGGAAACAGGTATACTACTGTTGGTGTTAATGTGTTAATGTTGCCTTTTTTAATAAATGGAGCCATGAAGTGAGGAATCTAGACTCTTTCATTCTATTTGTGCAAGGTTTCTTGGCTCATCTGTTTTGTATTGTCATCTTTTCCGAACATATCTGACCAACAATTGAGTGTGGAAAAGAACAAAGCCTGTTTTATATTCCTCTCACAACTCATAATTGGCAACAAGAGCTAAAATCTGTGGGTTCCACAAAACCTTACATTTGATTGCTCAGAAATTTGTTTCCCGTTTGATTTCATTTTGAAAAATTGTAAACTATAGGGGCTGGGAAGTTAATCCCTCACCTGGAAGAGTAAATTTGACAATATATTTTGCTTGCCTGGGACTTGAAAGCAGTCATTGGATTTTAAAGATACAAATAAAGTAGTACGAGGAATGGTATTATGTTAGCGTGTTTGAATACGCTGCTCGTAGTGTGGCAGTGTTGATACTGAAATTAGAAAAATGAAAATCCTATGTACGTGTTGCAATTATGGGCATTTGATTATTATTATTTTTGAATAGTCAGGGGCATTTAATTATTTAGAAGAAAATGTGGCCTTTTACAATTTTCAGTTGTATTCATTGTTTCCAACAATTTTTTGTTTGCAGGTTGACATGACTGCACTGAAGCAGATGGGAGACAATGATCTAAAGGAGATGGGAATACCAATGGTATTTTTATTTTTTATTCTTTGTTTAAATATGCATGGCTCAATTTCTGCATCTCTGTTGTATGGTTCTCCCTTTCTTTTAATAATTTTATTTCTAATTTTGCTTGGTCTCTGTAAATCGTCTTTCATCCTGCTTGCCGGTTTCTTCATGATTGGATATTGTTGCTCTCACCCGCCTGTAAAAAGTTCTCAGTTACGAGAATACGACAAACATTCTTCTTTATTCAGGTGGTGCTACCATTTTGGTCATGGTTTAAATTATAAGCTGATGTGAGACGTGGTGACTGATTCCAATCTTTTGATGGGGACTTGGTATTGGTGTGTAACTTTAGAATTGGTTATTGGCCGCTGCAGCTGCTAGTGTCAGGAGATTCTTTTTTAGTCTCATTTTTATTCAATAGGCATGTTTTTTTTATTGTTTTCAATGTCAGATTAAAAGAGAGCAATGTTGGTTTTGTTTCTACAAACCCTAAAAAAGTATTGGATAGGATTCAAGGTTGGCTGCAAAATTACCATTCTTTTTCCTGTTTATTGATTTGCAAATGAGTTCTGCGGAAATGCTGATCTGAATCCCAAAAGACTGTAACTAAAGAGCCCCTCAGCGTGATTGTGTGTTAGCATGGCCAGGTGATGCATTTCCCAACTCAAATTTCCTCATGTCTGTAATCTAGATAGTACTTGATGAAACCATTGATAGGACCAGGTGGGACTAATATAAGTGAAAGACTAGAGCGAACGGTGCATGTCTTGGTGATGTGGCAAGCATATAATTTTTCTTTTTTGGAATAAACACATTATTATTTTTTAACTTTCTGATTTGCTGTCGAGGGATCATCTATTTTCTTCTGATTCTTTTTTTTGTTATTTTCAAAGCGTAAATATATATTCTGAATGCAAGTACTCGACTAACTAGAGCCATTGTGTCAAGCTAGCCGTCAATGAGTTGGATGCAGTCTAGATCCATATGGTTTTGTTCACTGGTCTATTTGGATTTGCTGTAGAGCTCCTTTAGATCCATGAACCTGGATCAGAGGCTATAAGGTTAATGCAGATTACAACGTTGCTTATTTGAAATCTGACATTTAACTCGGAGCTGTTTGGGCTTTGTGGGCTTTGTTTTATGCAAGTTCAGTTCTGACTCCTGATTTGGGTCCCAAATGGGCTACTCTTTTGTTTCCTGCTTGAACATTAAACCAATATTCAGCTGTTTTGTGCATTAATATTATATATATATATATACACCATTTTTTTTCCTTCTTGCTACATTGGGGGTTTTAACTCACGAACTCTACTCACACAGCCATGCCCCTAACTAGCTGAACTGAGGGTCATATCTCTGTCTCCACACACTATTTACTGCAGATTTATAGGCTACAGAAATGTATTTTTCCTAGTAGCCCCTCCTAGCCGACATTTTAGGGTCCACTTTCCATGACTCCAAACCTTTTGATCTCCCTTCACAAAATGGGGGAAAAAAAACTTTTGATCTCCCTTTAACCCCTCAATTGATAGAAGGCCCATTGGATCAAATTATGTGCAAAGAACATACAATGGTCTGTCAAGATTTGCTGCCGTCTCCTCTCCTGACTTTGTGGTGGGTTCTTTTGGCAGGCTTGGTCTGTGGGCAGTTTTTTATTTTTCAGCTGGTCTGGCTTGTGGGTACTTAGGTTCTTCTGGGCAGTCCTGGCCTGTGGGAGCCTATCTTAGCTTCTTCATTTTGATTGTTTGCTGATCGTCTTTGAGTTGCACCTGATGGGGAGCACCTAGCTGATTCTTTGTAGTGTTTTCTCTTCTTGCTCTTTGGACATATACAATCTTACCTTTCAACATAAATAAAAAAGAGGGTTTTGTTCCCTATTTACAGAAATTCAACAGGGTCTATGAGGCTATTAATGACATTTTTTTTAGCATTTGTTCCTTCCAATGGTGCATTAAGGCCTTTGTCATTTCACAGGGAGAGGGTTCAAATTAATTGTTTTGATTTTTGAGAGTGCATACATAGATCCATCCCTAATCTCTTTGGCGACGGAACCTTTTACCAGCCTCTGGATTTGGTCTCTCAGACCCAAAATCAAGCTTAAATCCAGATCATAGCAGCCTGGATCCATGCATATCAGAGGCAGATTGTGTCAATCAGACACTAAAGCATTTCTTAACGTCACAGGGCAAGGTCGTGCATTCATCTTGGGCACCATAATTGAGGGTTTATGCTAACTTTATCAAGCTTAGATCCACATCATATTATATTAGAATGAATGTATTCATTATCTCTCTTATTGTGATGCCAATTGCCCTTTTAAATATCAGTTTGAGGGATCTTCACCTTGTGAAGTAGTCTCTCTTCTAGGTCCTCCATTTAAGAGTCATCAGCATCTAAACAAATTAACTTTTTCTATCTTACGAGAGACTCTGTTGCAGGGACCGAGGAAGAAGATTCTTTTAGCTCTATTACCTCATTCCAAGCAGAGACATTCGAGAGAGGTTTGATGACGGTGGATTTCCTTTTTGGGTGATGATTGATGTAAAAGTAAAGGGATTATGCATGTAATGAAATATTTTGTGTATTTTCTTTCTGGAACTGGCATAGAAAGTATGGCCATTTAAATTGATTAAGCATATCTTGCTTTAAGTAAGAATTGATCAAATGTGCAATGTGGATATGCCGATTGTTTTGATACAGGGGAATCTAATAGCTCTAGCAAGTTATTATTGATTTTAGAATGCCATTACAAATACTAAATCATTAAATCATTGTAAACAAATATGAGAATCCAAAATCAGAAGGCTTTGACAGATGGGGCAGCAGGAGGTGCTCGTGTTTTCTGTTGCCCACATTCCTTACTGCTTCTCTTATCCAAGGCGAGCAGAAACCTCGATCCTGGGGAGGCTCCAGCGGGTTTGTTGCATGCATGGTCCGAAGGGAACCGATGGCTCAAGCACACCTTCTGGCTGCAGATTTTGCAGGTGATGGTGTTTGAGAATGTCAGCACTTGTTTGCATAGCTTGACGGGACACTTGGGCTTCTTCCTGTTAGAAGGGTTGCAATCTCCAGACCGCATGTGTCGCTCTAGGATCACCTGCTCCTCCTCCATGACCCCTACCCTCTCTATTGACATTGAACATAAGCTGCACACCACCACAGTCCTGTTCTTTTGTTCTGCTTTGGGGCAATTGTGAGAGTTGTATGACCTGTGCTCCAAGCAAAACACCTGCCCATGGCAAAAACAAGCAAAACCCTTTTTCTTATTCTGTCTGCTGTACAGGTGCAACTTGGGCTACGCCAAGCCTGAGTACGTATGCTGGCCAGAATGAGATGCTAATCTAGGCTTGGTATTCAGCCTCAGGTATCTGAATTGGCTTGGGGCCTGGGAATTCAGGTTCCACCTGGGCTCGAAATTTAAGCCATATGCACCTCTTGGCTAGGCTTGGGCTATGTGAGAGAAATTAATTACCTTTGTACAAGCTTCACACTTGAAGGGAAGAAAATCGAGTTGGTTGCATGAAGATTGCTGGCAATGCCGTCCCAGCTCTGGAAACGCTTCTGTGCCTCCTCTTTCCATATCCATTGCTCGATTGTTGTGTTTTTGCACTTGCCGTGCGAGGCTCTGACCTTAATTTATAGTTTTCAATGGATGGCCGAGCAAGAGATTCTTGCGGCAAAAGAAAACCCCATTGCGCGGTGGCTTCCAACTTCCAAGTCCTTTCCTCATTAGTTTTTTGGAAAGTCCTTTCGCTTCTCATACAAACGCTTCTGGATACTTTTACCTCTCTTTATGTCGGTGGGATGGTCCAACTGGACGTTGCGGAGGGAAGGAACTTTCTAATGCCGGAATGTCTTGGGGCTTTTGACCATGGTACGGGGATTCAAAGTGGAACTCTTTCACCAATTGAAAGTTCTACATGTATGGTAAAGTAAATATAGATGTCTCATCATGGTAATGATAAAATCGAGTATATCTTGAAGCAAAGTGGGGTGAGTTGTGAATTCCCCCCGTTGGCATCTCTCATAATTTTACGAGGTTCATGTGGATGGGTGGGTTTGCATGTGCCCCTAGGGAGTAGTTTTAGGGTTTCCAAAATCGAGTGACCCTGCTAAATGCTCATGGGGTAGGGGAAATCTTAGGTTATCCAAAAAAATCTAATGGAAAGAAAGACACAAAGAAAGAACAATGGGAGTGACACGTAAATTAGCTATTTTTTGAAATTACATTTTGTGTGGTCAACAAAAAAGTGGTTAAGAATGGTGTTTGGAATTGATTTTATGGTGCTCACAACTTTACCTTCTCCTTTAAACATGTCATCAGCTACTCAAAGAGACGCCAGTGTGCCTTCTTTTGTTTTGATTTCAGACGGGAGATTGACGGTCCTTAGGCCAATATCAGTGCTTAATGCCCCTCGTTCCCAGAAACATCAATAAAAGAGAACATCATTAATTTTTTATTTTTTACTTTTTGTATTCCGTCTATACAGTAGAAAATATTTTATTTTACTGCTCTCCTCATTTGAATAATGAGAAAGTGAAAGTATTTTTCAAGCCTAAACATCAGACTGTTGATGGGGTTCAGATGTGTCGGGCACTCGGGCTGGGTACTTAAGCAACATTTCTCATGTTCCTACTTCATGAAATTCTATGGAGAATTCCATGCATCTCTATTCCTTTTTTTTTTTTTGGATTGATAATTATTGTGACCACTATGAAAAAGATATCAATTAGAAAAACAATCAACTAAAAGTGAGATTTACCATTTGAAACAGTTCACTGATCACAAATTGTTTTTAGGTTTACAAATTGATGATGTTACAAAATTTTTTGGGCAGCCATCATCAACTTATCAATGTTTTTTTTCTTTTTTCAGTAGTAATCAACTTATCAATGTTATGGAGCTGCATTTCATTCTTTAGGATTCATTTGTCTTTACATACGGGATATGAAAATTTATTACATATGTATGATTTGTATATGTGAATTTGTTAATGTAAAATTGAGCTCTGTTCTAGTTAGAACTATTTTCACAGAGTCACTGTGAAAGCTTTTTATGTAGCCAACTAGGGGGAATAGAAAAATCCATGTGAGACCACCACAAATATAAAGTTTGACCTCAATCCCATGCCTCTAACCGCTTCATCCATAGCCCACAAGCTTAATGGCTTCATATTAAAAAAAAGTCAACCCTCCATCAACGGTCAAATCCATTTGGATGGGTGTCAAACTTTGTGAGTAGTGACTATTAAGGGGGTTTCATGTTTGTGCATGGTTTAACGGGTTGTTAGGTGGGCCTTACCAATAGTTATCATGGAAGCACGATAAGTACTAGTTTTCACTTGAATATTTCCTTGTAAAATTTTCACATTGGAATCAAAATGTACATGGAGGAACCATTTTCACTCTAATAGACACTGAATGGTTTAGATTGCATATGTAAAACCTTGGTATATCTAAAAATCTAATGTTTTAGACATGAAACTAAGCACTTTAGGAATGGGTCAATAAAATATTTGAATGGTTTGAATTAGAAAGTCAAAAATTAAAATGTACTGAAGAGGTTTGAAATTGCAACCAATCCCAAGCGTCTTTAGTATTGGCACTAACTAAGGAGGTAAGTAATTGTTTCACACCTTTTAGGTGTGAAATGCACGAGTATGGTCTCATTACACACTAATTTTACACCTCATTTACACATGTGAAACAAAAACGAGCAACAAGCTTGACCATGCATGAATGTTAGGCATGTGCAACAATTACAAAAGTAAAAAAGTTCAAACAAATGACCCCTCACCATCTGCTTGCAGTCCATTCATCGATGGTTAGGATTCTCCAATCCTGGTTATTCAAACGCCTACTTTCAGCAGGGTACGCCATATCATATCACTGGACCCCACACGTACAAAGTAAGACTGCCAGAGATACAATGCAGGTTCTCAAGGTATAGCTTGATTAGGCTGAACGTCTCTCTGCATTCTTTTTTACATTTTGTTATTGTCTACAATGGTTTTAAATTCTCGAGTAGATGAAACATCGCTGTGCTCTCTAACCGCATACTCTCCCCCACAATTTTTCTCTTTCTTTCATTGTCTTCGCAGAATTAAGAACATCAAATGACTTCAACCACTAGTCGATGGCATTAGTTGAAGAACTCTGCATACTGTCTCCAATTGATATTTCAGTTTCTTCACCTGTGGAATTTGACATGTTCCTATCTATTCTCTGGTTGGTGCCATTGCACATCATCTCCTTCTCCAAATGCAAGCAGTAGCTCTCAAAGACACGTGAGCTCACCACTACACTGAAATCCAGAAGGAAAAGCAATTCTAGTTCTAGCCGGTTTAGTTCACTATTGCTGATGCCTCCCACCCTTGCATAAAATGCATTGTTATAATGCCTGTGATATGTATAGAAAGTCTCTTATGTTAAAATTGATCAGTCAAAACAAGATGGTAAGGGCATTTGACATATCCATATCATATACATGTGAAGAGAGAGAAACTGGGCTACGTGAAAGGTGGAAAATAATGTGCAAATGAATATAGTCAACGCAGAAGGTAATCTAAATTTTACCATTTTGACGACATTTTTATATTTCTATCATCTCTCCTATGAAAATAAATTTCATCAAGGATAAAATTTGATTACCTTAACATTTTAACATACTTCTTTTTTACACTGTTTCCCCGTTTCTACCATCTCCCATCCATACATTTTCATGTGTGGCACTGTTGTTCAGAACCTTTATCTCTTTTTCACATGTGAATAATGAGAACTTGCATAGAACAAATCCCTAAAAAATCATAGCAAAAGGGATTGCAACGAAGGATTATTACAAAAGCGAGGGGTAAAACATATAAAGTAGGGACCAATATGGGACTTAGGATTTGATTTACCAGAGTGATGGCTAGGTATTCAATTACAATAACCTCATAATTCATTTTCATGTAAAAATTGTGTGGCCTATTTGCCACATGGAGCCACTTAAGATGAAGAAACTGGTTACAGGGCAAGGCTAATCTCCAAACAAAGTATTAATTTGTAGAGTGTTGTGATTGTGAACTAACTCTATCTGGTAAAGAGTTTGAGTGGGCATCAAACTTTTGTGGCATTGTTCTCCCCTTAGAGAAGGCGTGACTCCTCAGGATTACTTATTTAAAGGCAATGGGATCGCTTCATTTTCTGATCCAGAGATCCAAGCATTTGCATCCAATTTACAAAGTCTTTGACTGCCGGAGCTCACAAAGATCCGCAACAAGATTCAGTTTGACATCCCATTTGGAACTCGCATTTCCATCATTAATAGGAAAGATTATTTAAGATTTATTCAATGATCTTTACCTTTATTTGTTCAATTTTAACCGCTTTTATAAATACATTTAATAGAATTCTTAGATTTTCAATTCCCTGTGCAAACAAACAAAGGAGCCCTAAGAAGAAAACAAAATTATGAAACTAACTTTCCTACACATGCATGAATACATTTGTGAAAACATGGTCTTGAAAAAGGTTGTGAAGTTTTTTTTTTTTCATTTCTTTTTTTTCTTTCAATGATAACTCGGGTCTTCCTTGCTAGCCCAGCATTTAGAGCTTTGGCTTTCGGGCCCATAGGATTACCCGATGAGCAAGGACTGGAAGTCCTACGTGGCCCATGGTACCCGGAAGGGTTTATTGCTGTATTAGTAGATAGTGTAATCTATCATAACTAGGATTAATTTTTCTTCATTAGCTGATAAAGGGGGAGGAGATTACTCGTCGTCTAGGAACTTGGAAGCGACCATGACACTGGTTAGTAGCAATCTATGGACATTGAGTGAGTCAACCAGCGAGTCAGGGTGCTTGTGCACCAACCGATCCATGTATATGTAACCCACCACGAAACACGAAGGGCTGCAATTGGTGTACTTGAAGATCCTCTCCAAGTACATGGAGATGCTGATGCTCGGGGCTCGAACGCCGTGGAACACGCTCAAGCGCTTGCCCGAGTTCCTTAACGGGTCAGGGCTCGACACGACCCGGTCGTTCCGAGTCACCAGCCGCTCCAGCGCGCACGATATCGCTTCCAGCACACGTGGGGCAGCCGCCTCCCCTCCTTCCAAACGGATCTCATCATTTTCACCAGCGACTAGCATTACAAGCAGTGTCAGTTATCATCAGCAAATCCTCCGTCTTCTCTTTTTCAGAGGGCGGCTGAAACGCTATCCTTTGGGGTTCATGCAATGGGTCAGTGCCACGTGTCCTCCGTTTTTTCATATCTCCTTTGCTCTCCTCCTTTTGTTTGCTTCTCTATTGCATCTTTTAGTGAGAGGGCATTGGAATGGACATTGGCTGGGTTTTGGGTCTACAGTGAAATGGCTCAAGACAGGGTTGAGCGTACCCTAAATAGGGGTGTTCAGGGGCTGGTTTGAGCCATGTTAAGGCGTATTTAGGTCCGGCTTGACTTTAGACACACTAGCTCGTGCCTGGCCCAAGGCCAACATAGGTTGTAATAGTTCAGCTCAAGTCTGCTCATTTAATCAAGGGAGCTTCTAAATATACACCGTTTTTCTCTCTTCTTACACCAGGATTTTATTATTTTTTTTTACAGTTTTGCCCATACATGAAAAGACTAAAATGCCCTTGTCAATATGCATGTTCGGCTAAGAGTGGCTGAACACGTTTCATATGTTCGGCCCTGTGTGGCCGAACACTGTGAAGTTGTTCGGCCACACCACGCCGAACAATATGCACTGGGTTCGGCCACGCAGGGCCGAACATGGCGACGGGATGGAACAGCTTGCATGAGCACACAACGGAATGGAGGAAAAAATATATTCTACTATCACAATCTAAACATGCAAGAACCCATTATAATGAATAATATGTGGAGAAGAAAAGAGAATACCTTAAAGAAGAGAATACCTCTGAGAAAGAGGGATTTTTGGTGTTGAGAAAGAGGAATTTGGTTGGGTGGGGTATATATGTAAATGTAGTGTGTATAAAGAGAAGAAAACTGAACCCCCTCACTTACTTCATTGTGTATAAAGAGAAGTGGTGTAAGAAGAGATAAATTTAGTGTATGTTTAGCAAGGCCCTTTAATCAATTGAGCTGGGCCAAATTGAAATTTTTATCAATTTTATGGGCATTCAAGCAATTGTTTGGACTACTTATATTAAATTACATGCATTTGTTACATGAGCCGGGCTTTAGACTTTTTATAACTTAATCCAAGCCTCGCCAAAAGTAGGCTAGGCCAGGATTGGGTCGGGCTATCCGCGCCTAACCCTAAGCCAAAATATTAGTGCATGGGTTTTATTTGGGGCAAGAAATTGCTTAAGCTAGATGAATAAGGGTGTGTTTGGTTTGGATTATTATAATTTTTTTTTTTGGCCTTTTGCTTCGGAAAAATTGAAAATCGTGAGAAGCTTGTTTGGTTATTATATTTTTCAAAATAGGCTCTTTTGGAAGTAACAGTTAAAACTCACTCTATAATGAAGTAACATTGGTCCCACTTAGCTGCGAAAATGAGCTTTTTTACTCAAAAGGAAAAGCAATAAGGAATTAGGGAGGACGTCAACTTTGGTTTCCCCTTTTAAGTCCAAATCCTTGTTCAGCCGTATGACACTTATTTGTCTATCATGGAGCCCACATACAAATCATTTGGGCCATTAAAGTTAAATGTCATCCCCTCCAATTAAAGATTTTCAGGTTTCACTTCAAATATGTTTGGATCCCACCATACGATTGATCACCACGAAGAAAACGTGATTAACACATACCAGAATCAATACACATAAATTCCTAGTCACGTTCCATCATGTTGCTCAATCTAGGGTGGGACCCTTCCCTCTTTCTAAAACTTCAAGATCTTTAATTGAAAGAAATGATATTCAACTTAAACGGTCCAGATGATCTCCATTTGGGCCCATAATAGAGTTCTAGATAAGTGTTATGCGGTTACGATGTAATAGTTCGACAAAGGATTGATCTGAACTCTTTTCCCTCCCCATTACACGACAACAAATACAAAGCTTTATTGTTAATGACAAGTTCATTGCATACTTATATGACACCTTACGGTCTTTTTCCTCATGATCCTAGCACCCTCTTGCCATCTCTTTCATAGACACATGGACCCAATCTATCCAGAATCACATCTTTGCTTGATCTTTATTTGAAAATTTTATTCAATGTATTTTTATTTTTCTTTTTGATTTTTTAAATATTTAAAGTATATTGTTAACTTTTCAAAAATATGTTAAATGTTTTTATATGAATGCAAGAAAAAACTATGTTGAATTTAAGATTTTTTTTTTTTTTGTAAAGACTGCTATACTCTATCATTTTTTTCCCTCCAAATGGACCAAAGAATAGTAGAAAGGATCAACCTACAAAGAGTATGACAACATCCAACAAAAAGAACTCCCATCCAAGACTCTACCACTTTCTTAATCTTCTCTGGCAAACTCCAATCAACTCCACATGGATCACATCTACTAATAACATGACCCCAAACATTGGTTGCAAAGTCGCAATGAAGTAAAAGACGATTAACTGTTTCCACCTCCTTTTGACACATCACGCAAATGTCTGAAATGGAATCGATAACAACCCTCTTCTTGTCAAATTGTCTGTTGTAGAAATCTTTGCTGCAATTGCCAACCAATAGAAAGCCTCCACATGGGGAGGAGCTAGTCCCGACCAAAAAAGGGACAAAGAGGCACTTGAAAGTTGGATCCCTACTGCGGCTGAGTAAAAAGCTTTTACTAAGAATTTCTTGGAAATGAAAGGCTTCCAAATCCAAGAATCGTTTAATGGGTATAATTGTTTGATAGGGCAAGCCTAACCCCCTTTTCCTCCTGTACCTAAAGGCATCAGTGGTGTACTATTTGGTAGGTCATAGGTTCATCTGTTACCATCACTATTATGGATGTAGAAGCATAGCAATAACTACCTCCTAGTTTTGCCCTATCTGTTTGAGAAGCAAAATTAGGAGTTCAGTTGGAGATGACTGAGATGGCCAGACGAGGATTATCCGATTGGGATTCCAAACTGGCCTTGCCCACATCCAGCCCATCTTTTCAGTCAGCATGTGGTGACTCCAATGGGTCTCCCGGTAACTTCACTTCTAGAAATCACCTTACCCTTTGGTAGGGTGAAGTGATGGTAGTTAGCATTTATTTGTAGGAAAATCCGTAGGAAGATTTTTTTGGTGGTTGCCATTTCCTTGGTAGTTCAGTTGTGGAATAGTAGAAGCGAGTAGAAAATGCCTTTTGCTAGGTGATGTTTGATGATGATGTTCCTTGGAGACTATCCATCTAGGAGGGAACGCATGAGAGTAAGACATCTATAGTTTTTTGTTCGTTTCTAGAATATTCCTTGTAGGAATTACACCTAAAATTTACTCATTTTCTTTGCAAGCCTCTCTATTGTGCTTATGCCCTTTCATCTTTGGAATAATTAAAACCACTAGTTAAAGGACTCACTTATTTTAAACTAATTTAGACTATACAAATTTTATAATTTTTAAGGGAAGAAAAGAGAGCTATGTTGTCCTTATAATAATTGATTTAGATAAGCAAAGGGTTCTGATTGTGCCTATAGTATTCACTTTTGATGTAGAGCGGGGATCAATGTGGGGTAGGTAGGGGAAGACCATGGAAGATAGGGGGTGGGTTCAGACGTCATACCTTAATTGATAGGCCTCATGATGCAGTTCGGGCCCTATATGCGGTCCCATTCAATCTAATTAGATTAGGACTATGCTATTTTATTAGTAGCTTTCTAATAGCATTATTAGGAAAGTTTTTATTGATAGATTAGGGTTTGCTTAGGCGTTAAGTTTGCTTTCATTATATATATGGTATTATAGAGAAGAAATTCTCAGACTTGAATTAATTAATAGAATTGGGTTTTGTCATTGAGAGGTGTGCCCTCATGTGTTTGAAGTCTTTTGATGATTCGAAATGTCTTCAGACACGTGCTTCGGCACCTTTACGCAAACCCTAATTCTAGGGCATGCACTAAAAAACGGGTAGAAAGGGTTTTTTTCTGTCTTGTGGATGGCTAAAGGGAGATGAAGATCAAGGGCTCGGTGAAGCTGTTTAGGGCTTGGTGATGGGGCGACAAAGTGGCAGTGAACGGCCTAGGCGCTGCGACAGCGTTGGCACTGATCGATTGGAGGAGTTGATGATGGTGGCTGTCGGCGACTTCAACTACAACAACGGCAGGCATTCCAGGTACGCTTTTTCCCTTTTTTTTCGGTTGCTTCAAAATATTTTTCATCACATTCCATGTTTCAATATGGTTCATGTTTTGCTTCCGTTTTCTTTGCAATTTAGCCCACCATATTGCTATATAATTACGAAATCGAGTGGCAACTAGTGTAACTTTGTGGTGCTCATTCATTGGCTTGCATGCAAAAATGTACTCCACACACACTAACCAATCCATGAATTCAGTGGGTTGCAATTTTTCATCATATTCGAGAATCACGAGTTTGATCCCTAAATCTCGATCATGATTATTGACTGGTGGATCTCGTTGATTCCGAATATTTTTACCATCATCGTGGTTCACATGCTGATTATTTTCTAAAGTTGTCACCCTAGTTTCAAATTGTTGAAGGGTGGTTTGCATGATATCAACTTTGGCGAATAATTCTCTAATGACACTAGCCAAATCTTCAAGTGAAGAAGATGAAGATTCGACCTTACCTTGCTTCTAATGAGGCATTTCTTTTAATACAAATTAAATAATGAATGACCTGATTTATAGACCTATATTCCATGAATACGTTGGCGAAAATGGATTTGAAATGTGACGGGAGATGTGTCTACAATCGCAAAACAATTTTTGACTGTTGATGCAATGATGATGTCATGTATGTGTTGCTTGTTACTGGATCAGACCTCAAAACAATTTAGCTGAAACCAAGGATTGACTGGACTTGACCCAACTAGGCAAGTATCCAGGCCCACTTGATACAGGTTCAGATTCGGATATGGCCAAACCCAAAATTGATATGGCCCACGTGAACTGTTGTTTAAGGCCTTCTTGTTTTCTCCTCTCGATCTTTGTGTTGAAATGAGTAGAAAGGGTTTTTTTCCGTCTTGTGGATGGCTAAGGGGAGATGAAGATCTAGGGCTTGGTGAAGTTGTTCGGGGCTTGGTGATAGGGCGACAAAGTGGTAGCGGACGCCCTGGGCACTGCCACAGCATTGGCATTGATAGAACAGAGGAGTTGATGATGCTGGTTGCCGGCGACTGCAATTGCGGCAGTGGTAGGCTATCTAGGTATGCTTTCTCCCTTCTCTCTCGGTTGTTGCTCCTCTCTTTGCCTCTTCTTTCCTCGTTGGGTTCGAGAAGTGTGACCTGGCGGAGATGGGAGGTGGGGTTCGATAGGACGGGGGCTGCGTCGGTGGTGTGGTTGAGGGCAGTGGCGACTAGCGTTGGAGAATGGGGTTAAGGGGATAGGGTTCAACTGATTATTACTTTTATTATTTTGTTTAGTGATGGGGTTTATGGCTCTTTTGAATGACAGATTGAAGTGGATGGGGTTTGTGGTGAACGGGATTAGACCGAAGGTGGTAGGTTGAGCGGGGGTGGAATTCGGGATGACGATAAGGGAATCTGGGTTGGTGTGGCAGGGGCAGGGCTTGGATGGATTGGTAGCGGGAATGGCTCAGAGGACTCCTTGTTTTTTTTAGAGATGGGAGATCGAGGGGGTGTAGATCTAGGGTTGGGTTTTGGAAAGGGAAAAGTGTTTGGGTGGGGTTTGGGATCGGAGTTTTGCGGCTATGGAGATGGGGCGGGTTTTGGCTAACGTGCTGGCGGTTGGAGATGAAGTTTGATAAAAGTAGAGATGGGGGTAATACACTGGACCATCGCGATGGACCCTTCAGCTTTGATACCATTCTGGTCCACTAGGGTTGCTTGCATATGGGTGCCGAAGCACGTGTTCGAGGACACTTCGCATTGTCAAAAGACTTCAAACACATGAGGACGTATCTCTTAGGGATAAAACCCAATTCTATTAATCAATCCAAGTTTGAGAATTTCTTAGGGATAATACCCATTTCTATTAATCAATCCAAGTCTGAGAATTTCTTCTCTACAATTTCATATATATAATGAAAGCAAACTTAAGGCCTAAGCAAATCCTAATCTATTAATAGAAACTTCCCTAATAATGCAATTAGAAAGCTTCCAATAAAATAGCATAATCCTAATGATTTGGATGGGACCGCATGTACCTCACGCCATAGCTTCCATAGGAAAAGGAAAAAGGAACGAGCAACACAGTTTTTTTTTTTTTTTTCATTAATCATGATCCAAAGCCAAAAGGAGGCATTGCATCATTATATAGGCAAAACAAAAACCCTAAAACAAATCTCAATCCTTCAAACACATCGACGGCCAAGATTAAAACATACACTTAGACCTAATAACTTATAAATAAACTTAAATAATTACTTAAAGACCTAACTCATAAAAAATAAATCTAAATAATAACTTAAAGACATAACTCATAAAAATAAATCTAAATAAAATAAAACAAGTAACATAAGCGGGCTAGGCCCAAAGAACTGGTCGACCCATGGGTCATGTCCTGTCCTGCATCAAGCCTATTAGTGAGAGGGTGAAGAGAGATGGTCAGAAAAGAGCAACAAGAGTTTTAAGTGTAAGAGGGAACCAAATTTCTGATGGGAGGATGTGATTACCACCCTTGTTGGAAAATCTCCCAGATGGAACCTTGCAACAATGGTGGAAGGTGAAGTTCTGAAGTTTTATCACTAGATGTTCTGAAGTTATGTCACTATGTAGTAGTTAGAGATGTCTTCATCCCAAGAGATCAAAAAGGGCAGGGAAGGTAACACATTTTGTTCTATCAGGTATAGAGATGAAAGCGAAAGGAAAGGCCTACAAAATGCTTAATGGTGTCTGTGTGTATGGAGAACATAATGTAAGTGTTCTTACATGATAATTTGAAAGAAACAAGCTTCATGCGTAACCTCTTGCTCCCAACATTCTCATCCTCAACTGGTTTGTTGGCTGCTTCTCTCATTGCCTGGAAATGCAAGAGGCAGCATGCTGTTCAAAGTCGTCTATTGAAGCTGAATATAGATCTATAACGAAAGATTGCATCAAATGTCACCTTAGTCGTTTAATACTAATCCTAGCAAAGCAAGTCTCCATCGTGCTTCGTTTAATACTAATCCTAGCAAAGCAAGTCTCCATCGTACTTTCTTATGGCATTGACTAGCTGATATTTTTACCAAAGCTATGACCAAGTCTTACCGTGATTTTCTTCTAACTAAATTGATATGCTTATCTGTTTAGCACTTTGAGGGGAAGATTCGTGTCCACAAGATACACTACTTTTACAAAAGACCATATTGTGGCATTTTGTATACATACGTAGTCCTTTGATATTCCATACGCATACATTATCTAAAAGAATATTGAGGGTAGGTGTACATTATATCCCTTAATTTGAGTGATTATGATTAGCTTATGTATGAAAATCTTGCAAATTGTAACTAGATCAAGGAGATTATACTAGAGGTCATGACAACATCTTTATATGACATTCCACAGAAACATTCAAGTTTGCATTGGTTATATAGTGCTTTATTTCTGAGGGTTAGCGAGATCCATGATCTATCAATCCTTACATCTCCAACCAGTTTGAGCAAAAAAAAAATTTTTTTTTTTTGGTTCTCTGTTCTATATCCAGCTGTTTGTTTCTGTTGTAAGTCCAAGCATTTTGTCTATTACCACTTTTACATGGAATTGCCAGAACATCTCGTTCTGTTTTTTCTTTAGTCCTTTAACATTATAGTGTGCAAAGAGGTTCGTCACACAGTCATCAAACAGTGCATCCATTTATGCTTTGCTTCCTGAATCTATTTCCCATGTTGTGACCTTTATTCTCTTCCCTGTTTGCTGCATTCCTAACCCTTGATATTTGAGTGAATGAAGGAAGATCAGACACGTCCATGAAATGGTGGATCAAGTGTAATTTTTCCACCAGAATTACAATTGGGTACTGAAGCTCAGAATTCTTGACTTGATATTGTATTAAAGTATCCATTTTGTGCTTTGGTTAGGCCATGTTGAGCTTTGATTATTGTAATGTAAACAATTTTTTCATGCTTATATTGAAGTGTTTATAGCAAATCATCTATTTTAAGCTTTGTATTAATACTTTCCGTTTTTCTCATTCAGACAGCGCAGAGATGATGTTGATGATGGCAGGCCACATATTTCTAGTATCCATACTAGATGCATTTAAACATCAAATGTTTGTATTTCTGCTTAGCATTTCAAACTATTACTACTTTTGATGCCCTTAATTGATTAAAGGTGCTCGGGTTGCTCGGGATGACCTGCGATTCAAACTCATACGCAAAAACTTATCTAGGAGAGCTCTTAGTGGCGAAGAAAGTAATGGTGTGGACCATCGTGAAAAGCTTTCACGAACAGCTAAGGCTCCATTAAGAATTGATACACAGCAACACATGCCTGATCTAAGACGAATTCCTCCCACGAGAAGTGTAGAGGATTTATCTCGAATGGGTTCATTGAGAAAGTCCTACCCCTCCCAGGCTCTTGATGGATTTAGGCATATATCTCCGGAAAGAATGTTACGTTCGAGGGGGATCTCTCCTCCGAGGCGTGTCAGTGAGCTCAGACCAGGTCCTCCTATAAAATCCATGGGTGCTTCGAGATCGAATCCTTTTATGACAGAAGGTGCTGTAGCTGTTGGTAATTCAAGACCCACATCTTTTATGGCTAAAGCTCCTGTTGCTTTTGAAGCTGCAAAGCCAGTTGTGCGCCTTCCTCCACCAACTGTCATGATGCAGAAGACTCCTTTCATGGTAGCTCCTACTCCACCTTTATTGATTTATTTCTTGGCTTAAAATGGTTTAATTTTAGGATTCTTTCTTGCATACAAGGTAGTATTGTGATGACTTGTGTTTAGAAGTACTATTTCTATACTATTTTTATTTGTCACAAAGTTATTATGATAGGTTGATGATTATTATCCTGTAAAGATTGATATGGACAGGGATGATAGGCTCAAGATAATTGATCCCTTGTGAGATTGATATAGACAGGGATGATAGGCTCAAGGTAATTGCTATCTGCTTACTTTGAAGGAAAAGGGGATATTTTCTCGTGGAAGTTAGTAAAAGTATTTGTTGTCTGAGTAAAGATATTTACTGATTATTGGGAGTTGTTAGTGATGCATATTCCAGGGGATTCTTATTGTTGATGAGGAAATATTTCATATCAGAAAATATATAATTGCAAACTTTTACAACATGGTTAGCTAGCATTGCTCTTTCTTGAAAAGAGGTTACTGCAGTTACCCTGAAACTCATTTTCTCACAATCACCTTCCATTTCTTGCATTTCTTTCAGTTTCAGCATAAATAATTCTATGAAGTTGCTAAATGAGGTGATTCTCATGTTTCCTGTTTCTAGCCTTCAGTCTTTTTAACCTTTGGTACAAGGATGCTCCGTCAGGAAAAAAGGAAGAAATAGAAGGGGGAAAAAGCTATAGTGACGCTCATTTACCTCAAAAGATTTCAATGGTTTTTTGCCTTTGGTTTCTCATTTGTTTCAATCCTTTTCCTTTTTGAAATGTAAGCTTGTAGGAAGCTGCATTGTTGTGGTTGCAATAATGAGCATCTTACAACTGTACTATAGACTCTCATCTCTCTAGCTCGCAAATTTTGACATGTACTACAATAAGATTGCAAATTGATAGATTTTTATTCCTGCTCCTCATATTCATTTCTAGCCCGGCATTTGGTGCCAATGGATAAAAGGTGACTTGACTTTAATCATCAAAAAAACTAATAACAAAGTCTTACCATGCTGATTCCTGGTGAAGGTAGAACCACTGTGAGAAGAGAGAAGGAATGAATGCTTCAAGGCGCATTACAACATCGCTTTTCTTAATATGTTTTCTGCTGGCTGCTTGGTCTAACCAAGTCAACAATGGCTTAAAAGGCTAGCCATCTCCAAGATACAATGAATCCCTGCTAAAGCTAATGTTGATTTTTGGTTGTTGGCTAGAAATCAACCTTGAACCAAGCATCCAATTAAGGACCTAAGAGTAGAATGACGCAGCACAGGGAAGAAAAACAGCCGACGGGCTATTCTTCAAGCCAAAAGGCTTAGAATAAACTGTCTAGGCCTCACACCAAAGATAAAAATTCAACCCACAAGGGAGAAGAAACTGAAATCTTATTCAAAATAATGTATTCTATTCCATGAGGAGGGATTACATCTATTTATGACTAAACTACTCTCTAAATAAAGAAACAAACTCATTCAATCCAATTAAGAAGGTCTAATTTAAATATAAATCCAATTTCTAAAACTTAAGAAAGCAACTACTATTAATAAAGCAACTATTATCGATAAAATCAATCTTCACTGCTGGGCTTTGGACTTGGGCCTGTGGGAATAAACTTTCAAGCGGGGCCCACTAGTCTGGCCTGCATCATAGAACCTCTTACACCTTAGCAAAAATGGCAGAAAACACAATGTGAATGAGGACTTGAGGTTGTGATTTATGTGTGTTCTCAATGGTAAGACTAAATTCCGGGTCTAGTTTTATGCATGGTGAGTGGGTGCAACTAGTTCATAAGGGTTGTGAGGAGTGGCTGCATTTGGTGTTGGCCTCAAGGTGCTTCTGGTCTTCTCATCAGCCAACAGGTTTGGCCCAATGGCTAGTAACTGCTTCTATGACTGTGTTTAACAGGAACTAGGTCAAGCCAGAGAGGCCCTGGAATGGCCAGAAGAAGGGGCTTCTTAAAGCTCATCATGACAATTCACATGTGCAAAGTGCACCTAAAGCACCATTGTGCCAAGCCCAAGCCCTCTTATGCAGGCGTGTCGTGCAATACAGTGCAGTGCAGTGCACTGCCTGTGCCACTGGTTTGGGTCCATGCAAACTAAACTAATATTGTTATTTAAGGAATCTCTTTAGATGCCTTCTTCTGTCTTAGTTTATTGGATGTGGGACTCTAAAGAAACAAAAGGAAAAAAATCCGAGTTTCCAAGCAAGTTTCCAAATGAGAAATGTGTTCTCCAAAGGGCTGTTTTCGATGGAATCTTCAGCACAACTTCTACGAGGGAGATGCAAAATTTTGAATAGGGTTTTTCATTGAATACCAAGCCAAATATGGAAATCTAAAATTTTGAAATCCGCTTTGCTTGTTGAGGAAAGGATTCCAATAGGCTTCGGAGTTTACGTGCGTGCTTAATTTTTGCTGAATTGATTTTTTAGCTTTCAAATGGAAAATGTCTATTTTGCAAATTAATGGAATTATTGTATGTCGGCTATTTGTGATAGAAGTATAGAAGTCAATGAAAATTTCAAAGTAGCAGATTTAGAACTATGATATATTCTTGTGAGCTTTAAATTGTGGTGGATGTGTATAAGGGTATGTTACAAGAATCAACTATGGTTTTTGATAATTATGCATAACAACCTGCATTTCTTACTGTTACAAATAACCAGTGCTACTAATATGAAAATCTAAGTAGACCATCTTGACTGGCAGTCAGACACCCCTTTTTATCAGTTTGATGAAATCCACTGTGCTTAGCCATAAAAAGATGTAGTTTCTTTTGATCTGACCTCGTTTGGATTAAGCTCCAAATGTTGACATTAAAAGGCTATATCTAAGTAGGATTGACACCTGGCAGTTTATCCAAACTTTCTCAGGTTTTAAGGAAATTTATCCTTGTTATGACAAAAAACGTTGGATTCTCATCAAGCCTATTTACCAAGACTTCAAGATTAGTAGAAGTGATTATTTGTAAAATGAAAATGGCAGGTGGTTATTTGTGAAATTGAAAGCATACAGTTGGTTCTGTAAAACTCCCGATATAATCCATCTGCATGGGCACTATGGTGTGATCCATGCCAATTTCTTTGATGAATGATGTTTTAGTTCGGAAATGACCCAGATATCATCCAGGTTGACATCCGTGACTCTCTATGCTTCAACCTCTCATAGAATCATGATGTGTTTCAAGTTTACCGACCAGTGTGTATACTGGTCCGCATTTTAGATTATATAGCAGTACTGTACGGATTTTTTTCTATACTGCCGATTTCACTGTTATTATTGATTTACTCAGTGACAAAATTTTGTGACAAAGCTATAACTGGCCAAACAGACAGGCAAGCCCTTCATATTGCTGTTCCCTGTCGTTGTTTGTAGGCCCCGGTAGCTACAATAAATTGGCTGCGCACTCAGATTAGATAGAATATGTTTCCAGCTATTCTATCTTGAGACCTGTGGGTCTCGCATGAGAACCTGAACTATTTATGTTGATTCAGCATGGATGAACCACAGACTGTGATCACATCTGATAGTGCTTGTAAAATGTGTATCATTTCTGATCAGTTCATTCTGCACAATGTTGGAAGGATAGATGTTTAGAAAAAAATTTCAGACTGGACAATCTATCCAAGCATTTGATGGGTGTAATGTGGTCCAACAGACTTCTGTTTGACTTTCAATTTTACCATCAAGTACAATTGGGTAAGAAATTAAAGTTGTCCAATTAGCTTGATGTTTGGGCTGTGGCATATCTGTGGTGGTTCCTACTCAGTGGTTGGCACAGAATACTCAATACTTTTTTTGCAATGTGTACAAAGATCAACCTTTGATTTATAGTCTATACTGTTGCCATGGCAGTCTACCTCCTTGTTTAATGCTGTGTATTTTTCTTCATGTAGGCTGACGAACCACCTACGGTATCTGGATTGTTACATTCGCTGGGTTTAGGGAAATACTATATTCATTTTCAGGCGGAGGAGGTAATTGACTTGATAACCTTTGTAGTGGTGCATGTCAAATTACATTTTTGCAAATAAATGCAATTGATGATGTAAACTGAGATTGTTTTGAGGGAAAAACATGGAAAGCTAGAATGCTTTTTCGCAGCATTGGAAGTTCCATATTTGGCACGGCCGCTTTGTCGAGAGAGAAAAAAGCTGAAAAATGAAATAACAAGGACACATTGCATGTGTGTGTGTGATGTGTACACATCACATATTTTCTTCAGTATTTTGAGTTAAAAATGCAAAATACTTCTAGAGCATGTGAAAAAATGAGTTCTAATTTATAGGGTGCCTCTCTGTTGGTCCGACCAAGTATCGCTCCACCTGAACTTAATATGGTAAAAGCCAAACCTGAACCTATCTGATGCGAATCTTACTCAACTTGTAAATTTCATACTCTAGTTGTATCTTTATATTGGAAAGCAGGCCTTTATGGGAAATGGGCCTACAGTGTCGGCCCTGTGGATGTCAACATGACATCATTATCTAGGATCCTATTTTGTTTTGCCTCTTGTGTTGGGCTGTGGGTCAATATTTCCATATAAGTAGGCTAAAATATTGTTTTAAAAGGCCGGTATAATTTTTTTGTTTGGAAACAGTTATACTACTGTTGGTGTTAATGCGTTAATGTTGCCTTTTTTAATAAATGGAGCCATGAAGTGAAGAATCTAGACTCTTTCATTCTATTTGTTCAAGGTTTCTGTTTTATATTCCTCTCACAAATCATATTTGGTAACAAGAGCTAAAATCTGTGGGTTCCACAAAACCTTACATTTGATTGCTCAGAAATTTGTTTCCCGTTAGATTTCATTTTGAAAAATTGTAAACTATAGGGGCTGAGAAGTTAATCCCTCACCTGGAAGAGTAAATTTGACAATATATTTTGCTTGCCTGGGATTTGAAAGCAGTCATTGGAATTTAAAGATACAAATAAAGTAGTACGAGGAATCGTATTATGGTAGCGTGTTTGAATTCGCTGCTCGTAGTGTGGCAGTGTTGATACTGAAACTAGAAAAATGAAAATCCTATGTACGTGTTGCAATTATGGGCATTTGATTATTATTATTTTTGAACAGTCAGTGGCATTTAATTATTTAGAAGAAACTGTGGCCTTTTACAATTTTCAGTTGTATTCATTGTTTCCAACAATTTTTTGTTTGCAGGTTGACATGACTGCACTGAAGCAGATGGGAGACAATGATCTCAAGGAGATGGGAATACCAATGGTATTTTTAGTTTTTATTCTTTGTTTAAATATGCATGGCTCAATTTCTGCATCTCTGTTGTATGGTTCTCCCTTTCTTTTAATAATTTTATTTCTAATTTTGCTTGGCCTCTGTAAATCGTCTTTCATCCTGCTTGCCGGTTTCTTCATGATTGGATATTGTTGCTCTCACCTGCCCGTAAAAAGTTCTCAGTTACAGGAATACGACAAACATTCTTCTTCATTCAGGTGGTGCTACCATTTTGGTCATGGTTTAAATTATAAGCTGATGCGAGACGTGGTGGCTGATTCCAATCTTTTGATGGGGACTTGGTATTGGTGTGTAACGTTAGAATTGGTTATTGGCCGCTGCAGCTGCTACTGTCAGGAGATTCTTTTTTTAGTCTCATTTTTATTTAATAGGCATGTTTTTTTTATTGTTTTCAATGTCAGATTAAAAGAGAGCAATGTTGGTTTTGTTTCTACAAACCCTAAAAAAGTATTGGATAGGATTCAAGGTTGGCTGCAAAATTACCGTTCTTTTTCCTGTTTATTGATTTGCAAATGAGTTCTGTGGAAATGCTGATCTGAAACCCAAAAGACAGTAACTAAAGAGCCCCTCAGTGTGATTGTGTGTTAGCATGGCCAGGTGATGCATTTCCCAACTCAAATTTCCTCATGTCCGTAATCTAGATAGTACATGATGAAACCATTGATAGGACCAGATGGGACTAATATAAGTGAAAGACTAGAGCGAACGGTGCATGTCTTGGTGATGTGGCAAGCACATGCTTTTAAAATTTTTCTTTTTTGGAATAAACACATTATTATTATTATTATTTTTACTTTCTGATTTGCTGTCGAGGGATCATCTATTTTCTTCTGATTCTTTTTTTGTTATTTTCAAAGCGTAAATATATATTCTGAATGCAAGTACTCGACTAACTAGAGCCATTCTGTCAAGCTAGCCGACAATGAGTTGGATGCAGTCTATATCCATATGGTTTTGTTTACTGGTCTATTTGGATTTGCTGTAGAGCTCCTTTAGATCCATGAACCTGGATCAGAGGCTATAAGGTTAATGCAGATTACAACGTCACTTATTTGAAATCTGACATTGAACTCGGAGCTGTTTGGGCTTTGTGGGCTTTGTTTTATGCAAGTTCAGATCTGACTCCTGATTTGGGTCCCAAATGGGCCACTCTTTTGTTTCCTGCTTGAACATTAAACCAATATTCAGCTGTTTTGTGCATTAATATTATATATATACCATTTTTTTTCCTTCTTGCTACATCAGGGGTTTTAAATCACAAACTCTACTCACACAGCCATGCCCCTAACTAGCTGAACTGAGGGTCATATCTCTGTCTCCACACACTATTTACTGCAGATTTATAGGCTACAGAAATGTATTTTGCCTAGTAGCCCCTCCTAGCCGACGCCACTTTCCATGACTCCAAACCTTTTGATCTCACTTCACAAAATGGGGGAAAAAAAACTTTTGATCTCCCTTTAACCCCTCAATTGATAGAAGGCCCACTGGATCAAATAATGTGCAAAGAACATACAATGGTCTGTCAAGATTTGCTGCCGTCTCCTCTCCTGACTTTGTGTTGGGTTCTTTTGGCTGGCTTGGTCTGTGGGTACTTTTTTATTTTTCAGCTGGTCCGGCTTGTGGGTACTTAGGTTCTTCTGGGCAGTCCCGGCCTGTGGGAGCCTATTTTAGCTTCTTCTTTTTTATTGTTTGCTGATCGACTTTGAGTTGCACCTGATGGGGAGCATCTGGCTGATTCTTTGTAGTGTTTTCTCTTCTTGCTCTTTGGACATATACAATCTTACCTTTCAACATAAATAAAAAGTAGTGTTTTGGTCTATGAGGCTATTAATGACATTTTTTTATTTTAGCATTTGTTCCTTCCAATGGTGCATTAAGGCCTTTGTCATTTCACAAGGAGAGGGTTCAAATTAATTGTTTTGATTTTTGAGAGTGCATACATAGATCCATCCCTAATCTCTTTGGCAACGGAACCTTTTACCAGCCTCTGGATTTGGTCTCTCAGACCCAAAATCAAGCTTAAATCCAGATCATAGCAGCCTGGATCCATGCATCTCAGAGGCAGATTGTGTCAATCAGACACTAGAGCATTTCTTAATGTTACAGGGCAAGGTCGTGCATTCATCTTGGGCACCATAATCATCTGAGGCTTTTGAGGGTCTATGCTAACTTTATCAAGCTTATTAGAATGAATGTATTCATTATCTCTCTTATTGTGATGCCAATTGCCCTTTTAAATATCAGTTTGAGGGATCTTCACCTTGTGAAGTAGTCTCTCTTCTAGGTCCTCCATTTAAGAGTCATCAGCATCTAAACAAATTTAACTTTTTCCTTTTTATCTTACGAGAGACTCTGTTGCACGGACCGAGGAAGAAGATTCTTTTAGCTCTATTACCTCATTCCAAGCAGAGACATTCGAGAGAGGTTTGATGACGGTGGATTTCCTTTTTGGTTGATGATTGATGTAAAAGTACAGGGATTATGTATGTAATGAAATATTTTCTGTGTATTTTCTTTCTGGAACTGGCATAGAAAGTATGGCCATTTAAATTGATTAAGCATATCTTGCTTTAAGTAAGAATTGATCAAATGTGCAATGTGGATATGCCGATTGTTTTGATACAGGGGAATCTAATAGCTCTAGCAAGTTATTATTGATTTTAGAATGTCATTACAAATACTAAATCATTAAATCATTGTAAACAAATATCATCATCATCATTATCATCAAAGCCTTATCCCAACCATGTTAAGGTCGGCTACATGAATTCTATTTCTCCATTACGTTTTATTTTGAGCTAAATATTTCGATAAGTAAAACTTCTTCAAATATGAATTAATGACTTCCATCTATATTTTTTTCGGCCTGCCCCTACCTCTTGATGGGCCTTCCACCTGTATATCTAAACTTTTTCTCACCGGTGCCATTAATGGCCTACGCTCAACATATCCAAATCTTGAATGGATTTTTCTAATATTATCCCCTATTATTGGTGCTACCCCTAAGTATGCCCGAAAGTAAACGAATATGAGAATCCAAAATCAGAAGGCTTTGATGTTTAATCTATAAATGTTTAATGGAAAGCCTCATAAATTTAAAATCTAAAATGTTTTTCACGATCTTGAAAAGATTGTGAATTATTCTCAAAACCTCCTAATAAAAAAAATCTAATAAAGGACAAAAATGATGTATTTGTAATCTCGGTAAAAATAACTTCAACTACTTCTAAACATTAGAGATAGAGACGATCAGGGACTCTAGCATGCTAATGAAAAAAAAGCTAATTATGGTTTCAAAATATCAGTTGACCTTGAGAAGGCTCCAAAAGGCAATATTCACGACAAGTTCTCAATAAAGCTAACTAAAAAGCACAACTTCAAGGAAATAAAGAGAGAGATTTAGAGACGCACCAATGTCAATGCTTGCTGACTTGGGGACGAGGGGGGGCGGGGGCGGGGGCGGCACGCCCTCTTGGAATTGGGAAGTGGGGGCTTTGCCAAATGGCTGTATTGCCCTATAGTTTTTTTCATTGAAAGTGAGTCCACCAATGCATATGCTTAATGTTTATACATGGTCACATGTGTTTGCGTTAAAAATAGGGTTAAACGAGATGAATTATACTTTTATTACTAAAAGAATGCCATTACATGTGATTATGTGACCATCATTTTTAAAAATTATTTTTTAAATATTTTTGACTCCTTGAGCCCTAAAATTTTAGTTTGAACTATTCCATTTTTTTGTCAACTCATTAGCTTCCAAAATACTTGATTTCATCTCTTAGATACTTTTAGATTTTGAGATAATGAAAATTTTTGATATGTAATTCAAATCACATTGCATTTAATATTCACGAGTAACTGGTGCTCCCTAACAAAAATGGTAATTTATTTTTACCTATGGTAAATCACATATGCAAAATTTACCTATATAAATCTCATTTCTATATCCCCAACCTAAAGTACAAGTAACCCCTCCAACTCAGAAAGAGAAGGCCATGTGGATTAAGAGGACGTAATTGCAGACATCAAATGGGGACATTTTTGAGAAGACACACGATGGACTAGATTTTGAATGGGAGCTTCTAAATATAAACAGTTTTTCTCTCTTCTTACACCAGAATTTTCTTTATTTTTTTTTACAGTTTTGCCCATGCATGAAAGAACTAAAATGCCCTTGTCTCTTCTAACATTAGCCCAAAATTTCTTTTCATACACACTCTTCCATCATCTTCCCTTCCATCCTTCTTCCCTTTTTTCCTCCAAGAGCATCCTTCCTCTTCTTTCTTCCCTCTTCCCTCTTACCTCTTCCATGCAAGAGAGCATCCCTAAGACCCTCTCCTTCCCTCTTCCACCTTCCTTCAAATAGAGTACAAGTTGGCATTATCTTCCTTTCTCATTACTCTCTGTCATAGCAAACATCAATCAATACTTAAATAGTGTAATGGAGGAGGAGATTAACACTCAAATAGTTGTTTTCAATGAGAATGGCAGTGACAAGGTGAGTTTTTTTGAAATTTATACATTCCTTTTCTGTTTCGTTTTTTTAAATTCTCTGCATGCTCGTGCTCTGTTCGGTCCCGGAAATCCGAACACTTTTGACAAGTTCGGCCTGCAATGACCGAACATAATAGATATGTTCGGCCTGCAATGACCGAACATGATAGATATGTTCGGCCACAAATGGCCGAACATATCAGGTCTGTTCGGCCATTATTGGCCGAACACATCAAATGTGTTCGGTCATTAATAACCGAACATGATAGATATGTTCGGCAAAATATGGCCGAACAATACCTATTTGTTCGGCCATTCAGGGCTGAACATAGTATATGTGTTAACATTCCATTTTATTTTCATCTGTAGGATGGTCCGTCTACACAGTGCAGCCGAGTGACTGATGAATGTGTAATGGATTATACAAGTGAATTTACCACTCATGAGGTAAGGCGCATAGTTGAATAATTTTGTAATTTAATTGCATCCGTTAATATATAAGAGTAAATGTTTTTTTGTGTAGATATTCAAGAGCCGGGATGCTTTAACCAAGTGGGCTCGTGATGTTGGCAAGAGAAATGGTATTGTTGTTGTGATTAGGGCTTCAAATGCAGGTGGGGTTGGTGTAAAACCAAGAATTACTCTTGCATGTGAGAGATTTGGATATTATAATAATGCGTGCGAGTCCAATAACAAAGGGACTCCTAAAAAGAAGATCAAGCAAACAGGATCAAAGAAATGTGGATGCCCGTTCACATTAAAGGGCAAGAAGTTGGCTACAGGTGATGATTGGATGTTGGAAGTTGCGTGTGGTGTTCATAATCACTCGGCTGCCCAGTACCTAGAAGGGCACTCATTTGCAGGGAGACTATCAAAGGAAGAGACGGAGTTGTTAATTGATCTGTCAAAGAGTATGGTTAGGCCAAAAGATATTTTGGTTACATTAAAACAAAGAAGTGAACTAAATGTAACAACAATGAAGACTATCTACAATGCACGCTATAGGCAGAAAATCACTAAACATGGTGGGAGAAGTCAAATGCAACAACTCCTATGCAAATTGGCAGAGCATAAGTACATTGAATGGCATAGGAACTGTGATAATACTGACACCCTCAGGGACATTTGTTGGACACACCCAACCAGCTTAGAATTGTTGCGTGCATTTCCACATGTCTTGATAATGGATTGCACGTACAAGACGAACCGGTATCGGCTTCCTCTCTTGGAGATTGTTGGAGTTACGTCCACAGAAATGACATTTTCCGTATGCTTTGCTTATCTCCAAGCTGAATGTGAAGATAATTATGCATGGGTGTTGAGAGTCTTGCGTTCTATCATTGTTGACGCTAATTGTGTTCTTCCTGGAGTCATTGTCACCGACAGAGAGTTGGGACTCATGAAGGCCATCGACGGTGTATTTCCGGAGAGTACTCATTTATTATGTACTTGGCACATTAATAAGAATGTCTTAAGTAAATGTAAAAAGTTGTTTGAAACCAAGAAAATGTGGGACAAGTTTAATATAAGTTGGAATATGGTGATGTCTGCTTCCACAGAAGAAGAGTATAATGAACTTTTTGGTAGGCTACGTAAGGATTTTTGTACTTATCCCGAAGCACTGCAGTATGTGAAGAGCACATAGTTAGATCCATACAAGGAAAAATTGTGTCTGCATGGGCAGATAATTGTTTACATTTGGGGAATACTACATCGAATAGGTAATGTGAATGTTTGTTATTGATTGAGTTACATTTATTATGTAATATATCCATATGAATTAATAACGTTTATTTTTCTTACAGGGCCGAGAGTTCACATGCACAATTAAAAAGACAACTTGGATCATGTCAAGGAGATCTTGAATCAAACTGGACAAAAATCCATAATCTGCTCCAACTGCAACATACTAGTATAAAAGCATCATTTGAAAAAAGTAAAACAGTTGTGCAACACAATTTCAAGCCTTCTGATTTCAATGACCTTCGCGGCAACATCTCAAAAAATGCATTGGAAAAAATTTTTTCAGAAAGAAAAAGAGCCGAACAAGTTGGAACTGATCCGGTCTCATGCATGTGCATCCTTCGTCGTACACATGGTTTACCTTGTGCCCATGAGATTGGAGAATATGTTTATCAACAACGCCCAATTCCTCTCAGTTGCGTACATCCTCATTGGTGTAAGCTTGATATGTTGCCTAACAGTGCACTGAAGAGGCCTACTTTGGATGTTAAAGCGGAGTTGGTGTTAGTTGAAAGGGCTTTTAATGAGGGTGATCATACAAGGCAATTGCAAATGTTAAGGAAGTTGAGAGAGTTATATGAACCGGATAGTACTTTCTTAATAGAACCAGAAGTGAAATTAAAAGCTCGAGGTCGCCCATCTGTTAAGGCTAATACATCGACCCGGCGTGATCCAAGTGCCTTTGAGATAACGCAATCTGCACATGATAGTTACTCTCCTGTATTTAACGAAGCGAAGGCTGTTCACAGCAAGGCAACTGTACATGGTATAGTTAAAAAAAAAAGAAAGGCGAAGGTGCATCACACAAGATCACAGCCTACTATTTCTTACCGTGAGCAATTTCCAGATGGGATTCAAGACTATATACGCATCATAAAAGACGTTGCAGCTGATGGCAACTGTGGCTTCAGAGCCATTGCAGGGCTACTTGGGCTAACCGAAGATGATTGGTCACGGGTTAGGAGAGATTTAGTAAATGAATTACTTGCCCATTCAAAAGAGTATCAACAACTTTATGGGATTGAAAACGGAGTTCAGGAATTGATTGAGGCATTGTGATATTATGATAATTATCCCAATTATTCCCATTGGATGACTATGCCAGACATGGGGCATATTATCGCTTCTCATTATAATGTGGTATTATTCCACTTTAGCATGCAACAATGTCTTACCTTTCTGCCTCTTTGGTCTGTGCCACCGTCCAGAGTATTTCGCAAGGAGATAGCGATTGGTTTTGTAAACAACAATCACTTTGTTCAGGTTATTATTCCACAATCAATTTTTTTTAAAAAAACATTTTATTATTTCCATATGAATCTTCTAACTTCTGTTATGTTGCAGCTGTTCTTGGAACCAGGCCATCCAATTCCACCGATTGCGAACAAGTGGCGTGAATTTCATCTTCCATGTGCAAGTGAATGGGCAACTGCATACAATGGTCGTATTGAGCATTTCAAAGAGCTTGTCGGTTCAAATATAGCAGCAAGTGAAACGATAGAGATTGGGTGAACTTATTGTAGCACATAACACATTTGGGATGTAATCAATATTGAATGTAACTAAATGTAACTTTGATTAGTAGCAGTACAGTTGTTAATTTCATACATGAAATTTGTCAACTGCTTACAGACTTACTTCCATGTACAAAAAATAAAGAACCCCATCTTAAACAAAAAACAACAGCATGGACACATCAACCTCTGTCACTCCTACTCCGGCGTGTGTAAGCACTGGAAGTCATATTGGGATCCCTCACAATTCGTTGCGCCTCTTGAAGTGAAAGTCCCTTTAAGACATGGCGCATGCGATCAACATTAGCATACATCCCCTGCGGGTCACAATAGAAGTCAGCTTCTGTCAGTGGCTCAGCGATACTTAGTGCTTCTTGACAACGTTGTTCGTAACTTGCAGACGTGCTCGCCCCACTTGCCTCATTTCTTTGCCCCCACCTGGATCGATACCTTGGGTTTTGTACTGTCCTCCATGATATCTGTGTGTACCAGCTCATATAATCGGGAACACAATCAGATGGAAATCTGACAGGCCGACTCCGGTTTGCGGGTGACAATACATGGTTCTCCCATCTTTGCCATTGCTGATCGACCCATTGATGTGCAATTTGATATTGCTGAGCACTAAGACCTCGATGTGCCCGGTCTGGAGTCAATGGTGCTGGAGGAACCGATTGCAGTCTTCCAAATTGCCTCAACACTCTCTCTGGGTGGTACGGTTCCACAACCTCCAAATACCTAATACATCCAGAGTAGAATGCAAAATCATATAATGGATGTTGTTGCCTTGAATTACGATATGGATCCCAAGTAACCTGCGTCAATTTACATAGATCTTTAGTAGCACATAAATACAAGAAAGCAGATTAATTTGAAATTACTACTAATGAGAAACGCAATACCTTTTCATTGCCCATTTCGTCAATAATTTCTCGTAATGACTGAAGGCGACCATCTTTATTTGACTCTCTGCTCGGTTGCCACAATAATGCTCTAGGGTCATGTTGAATGTACATGAGATTTGGGTTAGGAGCAAAACATGGAAAATGCTCATATATCCATGCTTCCAGGAGTGATAGATACCCGGCTATTTGTTTCACTTCATACCGAGTAGCTAACCCCAAATGCCGATAAAGATAGGCCAAAGTAGCAGCACCCCATGCATATGAAGCCACAGCATCAACATCCATGAGGAAGTGAAGATAAATGACCGAAATGCGTGTGCCACTTTTGTCACTAAACAGTGTACACCCAAATATATATAGCAAATAAGCTCTCACTGCCCGATCAATGGCTACTTCTCCATCAGAATCTGTCACTGCATCAAACTTATTCTTTAGCCACTCTAACCTTACTGAATGACCCCGCACCTGTGCAAGCTCATCATGAGCCTCTGAGCGTCGAACTCCTAATGCTCGGTGTAATAGCTCTTTAGCTTCAGAAAATCCAAAATCATCATTATACGAAACAGTTATTCCCGTCACTGGGATCCCAAGAATGGTGGCAACATCATCTAACGTGATGGTCATCTCTCCAAAAGGCATGTGGAACGTATTTGTCTCTGGATGCCACCTTTCTACAAACGCTGACACAAGGCTCTTATCAACAGATTTGTAAGAAGTCCTGATCAACGGTGCTAGACCAGATCTATCAATCTTCTGTCTAAATAAATCAGACTCGTTCAAATTCCACATCCTTACTTTTTGCCCATGACTCAAACACTTGAGCGGAAGACGGACCTGAAAATATACATATACATTAAAGATGAAAGAAGAGATCACATTTATATTGAAAATATATAAAACATACCTCTCCATTCCAAATAAATTTTGCAACATGTGTTTGAAAACTCTTCAAGATCGAAGGGTCAGTCGGCCCAACCATTTCTTCTCCATTATCTTCTTCATCCTCTTCCACCTCCTTATCTTCATTCTCCGGGACTTCCGGTTGTTCTGGCTCTTCAATAATTGGCTCTTCAACGCGTTGACGACGCCTTCTTTCAGAAGCTGTTGGACGAGCTCTAGAACTACTAGCCATATCTGCAAGTAATTCAATCAGTTGTTAGTTGAGTGGGGGTACAGTGTCCTCATTGTGTTCGGCCCTGTATGATCGAACACACTGAATGTGTTCGGCCATACAGGACCGAACCTTTTTAATGTGGTTCGGCCCTGAATGGCCGAACAACCTAGATATGTTCGGCCAACTGGGGCCGAACATATGAAACATGTTCGGCCCTGTATGGCCGAACACTATGTTGTTGTTCGGCCATACCAGGCCGAACAATGTGCACTGTGTTCGGCCACGCAGGGCCGAACATGGCGACGGGATGGCGACGGGATGAATGAGCACACAGCGGAATGGAGGGAAAAATGTATTCTACTATCACAATCTAAACATGCAAGAATCCATTGTAATGAATAATATGTAGAGAAGAGAAGAGAATACCTTAAAGAAGATAATTCCTTTGAGAATGGTGGAGAAGAGAATGTAGATTGGAGAGAAGAGAATGTAGAATACCTTAAGCTTACCTTCAAGATTGGAGAGGAACCCTTGGGGAAAAAAAGGGAATGGAGGAAGAATAGAGATCCCTTGGGGAAGAAAGGGAAATGGAAAGAGGGATTTTTGGTGTAGAGAAAGAGGAATTTGGGTGGGGGTATAATATGGAAATGTAGTGTGTATAAAGAGAGGAAAACTAAACCCCCTCACTTACTTCATTGTGTATAAAGAGAAGTGGTGTAAGAAGAGATAAATTCAGTGTATGTTTAGCAAGCCCCTTTTGAATTCCTAGGAAACATAAACGGAAAGCCATGGCGTGTGCAAACCAACATGTATGGAAATGGAAGCACCAGCCGAGGAAGGGAAGAGCGCTACCAAATGTGGTTCGATCGCTCCAAGGAATTTCATCGCTATAGCGTCCTCTGGACACCCAATAACACCATATAAGTAACAAATGCCTTCAACAAGTATTTGAAGGTTTTTTTTTCCCCATGGTTTGCATTAAAAATTGAGATTATTTTATTTAATAAAATTATCTTAAGATCTTCGACTGCGTGACAGAGTTTCTGCATCGATATCGATTACTAGAAATATTATTAATCAATACATGATCTTTTCCTTCTCTAGCTTATACATTGATGATGTTCCAATTGGGGAAGTCATACGCAATGATGCCATGGGCGGGGACTACCCATCCAAGCCCATTTCTGTCTGTGCCACCATATGGGATG
Organism: Sextonia rubra; assembly: GCA_037013555.1. NCBI lineage: Eukaryota > Viridiplantae > Streptophyta > Magnoliopsida > Laurales > Lauraceae > Sextonia > Sextonia rubra. Next base: position 47,674,208 of record JASUAD010000006.1, on the reverse strand, counting down.
CATCAAGTTGGGCCACGGCAGGCAGTCGATACAAAGTGAATTACAAATATGCCCCCTTTGTCTCCGAATATACAGACCTTGTCCTCCAAGGTTGCGCGGTGGACCCTATCCAACAGGTCCTCACTACTAATTGCTCCGGCGCAGAAGCTGACATGTCGAATGCCGACTATGCTATCATCACCCCGGAGAGGCGGGTCGCCATGCAGAAGTTCCGGGAGAGGTACATGACTTAATTCATACTGCTATGATTTGCAGCGCTACCCTGTCCCCCCACCGGAGTGTGTCGTAGTTCCATCGGAGCAGAAGTTGTACAAAGACACTGGAAGGAAGCTCAGGTTCCACAGCCACCGCCGCCACCACCGCTCAAAGCAGCGGAGCCAATTGCTGATAGCAAAAATTTTCGATGGCCAGGCAGCAATGTGATGCATCTCCATGCATATATCTTGGTGGCCTTTGAATTTTTCCGATTGGCTTCTATATGGCTTATATGATTTTACTGTTGGAAGTAGGTGGGTCTCGTGGATAGATTTTCAAAACTTTTGACCCACTTGACACAGGGATCAACTATCCATAAGACCAAAACCCAATCCAGGATGTGTTACCCTCAATCTCGTGACCATGTACAGTAAAAATTCTACCAGCACTAAACACCCAAAATAATCTACGACATGCAAGAAGTAGATCATACCTTTGGAGATCCGCAGTGCTCTAATGGATTTATTCAACACCTCTTAGCCTTCCACGCTATGACCCCCCAATAGGATTTCGTTTCTCAAGAAGAATGGTGGAATCTTCAGGAGAAAATCCCGACTCGAAACTCCAAGGAACTAGAAGAAAAGAGATGAGAGTAACTCGTGCAACTCTTGCACGAAAGGGTTTTGGGCGTGAGGGAGACTCTTTTGGACGTCCAAGGATATTTTATAGACTTCCAAATCTCTTCCTTGTCTAATTGAAATAGAAGTCTTACTTCCAAAGCAATTAGCAAGTTTTTCCTTTCTTATCCTTTCTTTCTAGAGTTCGAGTCGGATTAGTATTTTCCAATAACTTGGGCTAACGTGGGGACCACTAAGGATTCCTTAGAAAGCTGGCTCCAACTGGAACACCGCGACCCCACATCTCATGTGCAATCCGGGCCCACAGTTAATTGCAAATAACACCACTATATAAATGCAATTGCACTCCAGTCTTAGGAATAAATAACAATGAAGACCCTAAACTTCCCAATTACCACAAGTAGGCCCCTCTATCAATATCCGTGGATCAATTGGAATAAATCCGTCTCTTCCAATCTAAGTTCCACATCTTATTATCCTTGAGCCCCAATTAATCACAGTAATCATCAGTACCATCCAATTAACTCTTAATTGAGATGGGTGCGCACTTACTAATGACAAATCCATTAATTGGCACAAGGGGATAATAGAGATAGATTCCATCTTGATCATTCAACGTTCCCACAGTTCTACTACCATATACCCAAGACACCGAGGTGTTAACCTATAGTCGGCCTCACTCATTGGTGACTCAAAGCAAATGAATAGATAGAAACTTGAGTTCGTCAATGTCTCAGGATTGAGAGCCTATTGCTAGGGAATTATGAGAGCATACCTTATTATTGAGACGGAATTCCATAAGGTGCATCTCATGGTCCTTCAATACATCCAATGTACCAGCACCATGATCCAGAATCTTACATTCTGATGATTGAGACAAATCACACTATTTCATAGTGATCAAAGTGCTGCAACCTTATCAAATGAGATGCCCAGTCTCATTACTGGTTGTGAAGCTATTTAAGTATAAGATTTGTGACATATATCTCCCGCGCGTGGATCTCATCCATGCACATATATCACATCTAATATACTAATGGGACCCGGTTCAACTCATGAACCATTATGTCATGCGTATTGGTCATGTGCATGAAGTAGTAAAATAACATTCATCTCATGAAAGCAAAGCATGATTTTATTGATAAATAAAGAAATTAATCAATTTATTACATCAACTGATGGATTGAGTCCACAAAAACTAACAATCTCCCACTTGTGCTCAATGCCAGTCAGGGTTGCATCTCATGCCCATCCCTTCTACGTGTTGCTCAAAGACTTTGGTAGTCAAAGGCTTAGTAAAGGGATCTGCCAAATTGTCTGCAGAGGCTATCTTAGTAATAGTAATATCACCTCTCTGCACAATCTCTCTGACTAAGTGGTACTTCCTCTGTACATGCTTTTGGCTTTTATGGCTTCTGGGTTCCTTTGACTGAGCGACTGCCCCGCTGCTGTCACAGTAAACTGTGAGTGGCTGTCGTGCCAAAGGTACCACCCCAAGTTCCAAAAGGAATCTTTTAAGCCATACTGCTTCCTTAGCTGCTTCACAAGCTGCTACATATTCAGCCTCCGAGGTTAAATCAGCGGTACATTCTTGTTTTATACTCCTCCATCTGATAGCTCCGCCTCCAAGCATAAATACATAACCAGAGGTGGATTTCCTAGAATCCTTATCTGACATAAAGTCAGAATCTGTGTATCCGACTGGAATCAACTCATCACTGCTATAAATCAACATGTAATCTCTAGTCCTTCTCAAGTATTTGAGAATACATTTTACAGCAGTCCAATGTTCAGGTCCTGGATTAGATTGATATCTGCTGACTAGGCCCACTACATAACAGATATCTGGTCTAGTACATAACATAGCATACATGAGGCTACCAACAGCCGAAGAGTATGGTATCGACCTCATCTGCTCCTTTTCCTCAGGTGTCTTAGGACACTGATCCTTGGAAAGGTGCACTCCATGCCTGAAAGGTGTGATACCCTTCTTGGAGTCTTGCATTGCAAACCGTACTAGCACCTTATCTATGTATGCAGCTTGAGATAAGCCAATCATCCTATTTTTCCGGTCTCGATAGAGTTTGATCCCTAGGATGTAACTAGCTTCTCCCAAGTCCTTCATATCAAAAGTCTTGGCTAACCAAACTTTTACCGTTGACAACATTCCTATGTCTTTCCCGAGGAGAAGGATGTCATCGACATATAAAACCAGAAAAACTACCCTGTCACCTTCACTTTTCATGTACACACATGACTCATCCGGATTTTGACAAAAACCAAATGACTTGATTGCCTGGTCAAAACGGATATTCCAGCTTCGGGATGCCTGCTTCAGTCCATAAATAGACTTCTACAGCTTGCAAACTTTTTGCTCCTAGTTTTTAGCTACAAAACCATCTGGCTGCACCATATAGATGTCTTCCTCAAGATGGCCGTTGAGAAAAGCCATCTTGACATCCATTTGCCAAATCTCGTAATCGAGATGAGCCGCAATGGATAAGAGTATCCGGATGGATTTGAGCATGGCTACTGGCGAGAAGGTTTCCTCATAATCGATCCCCTCTTTCTGAGTATATCCTTTCGCAATAAGCCTAGCCTTATAGGTCTCCACTCTTCCATCTGGTCCTCTTTTTTTCTTGTAGACCCACTTGCACCCAATAGGTTTAATATTGGCAGGCAAGTCCACAAGTGTCCAGACCTGATTTGAGTACATAGACTCCATCTCAGCTTTCATAGCATCTTGCCAGCGTCCCGAGTCTAAGTCATTGATTGCTTCATCATAGTTAGAGGGATCTTGTTCCGGCTCTTTTGGGATTGCTTCATAAGACTCTCCCAAGAATGAGAACCTGTCAGGGAGTCTGACAATCCTCCCACTACGACGAGGTACTGGTGTAACTACTGAGTCTGGTAAGGGCGGTTCTTCCTCAAGTCCGGTCATACTTGGATTTGGAATTGATTGCTCCTGAATCTCTTCCAAGATCACCTTTTCTAAAAATTTCCGGTCCATCATATAATCTTCCTCCAGAAAAACCGCATTGGTGCTGACCAGCACTTTCTGCTCTCTGACATTATAGAATAACCAACCTTTAGTTCCTTTAGGATATCCTACAAATGTGCATACTTCCGACTTCGCTTCTAACTTATCCATCTTAACCTTGAGCACGTGTGCTGGACAACCCCAAATGTGTAAATGTTGTAGACTAGGCTTTCGTCCAGACTACAATTCCCGGGGAGTCTTAGGTATAGACTTAGATGGTACGAGGTTTAGTATGTACATTGCAGTATCCAAAGCATATCCCCAAAAGGATATAGGTAATCTTGAGAAACTCAGCATAGACCTAATCATATCTAAAAGAGTCCGGTTCCTTCTTTCTGCTACTCCATTCTGTTGAGGCATACCAGGAGCAGACAACTGGGATAGAATCCCATTTTCTGATAAGTAACCCATAAAATCAGCAGAGAGATATTCCCCTCCTTGATCTGATCGAAGAGTCTTGATACTCTTACCTAATTGCTTTTCCGCTTCCGCTCGAAATTCTTTGAACTTTTCAAAAGCTTCGGACTTGCGGTGCATAAGGTATATGTAACCATATCTTGAGTAATCATCTGTGAAAGTGATGAAGTACTCATATCCTCCTCTGGCCCTAACATTAATGGGTCCGCAGACATCAGTATGCACTAATTCCAATAAATCTTTGGCCCTATTACCCTTAACTGAAAAGGGTCTTTTGGTCATTTTACCTTCCAAACAGGACTCACAGATAGGCATTGGCTCTACCACCAATGAAGGTAAGATACCATCTTTCACTAGCCTCTCAATCCTGTTAAGGTTTATATGACCTAGCCTTAGGTGCCAAAGTTTTGTTGGGTTAGATGAAGGTGACTTTCTCTTTAATGATGATCTACTAATTGTTTCAGTATCATGTATCTCATACATCGTGGGAATTAACAAATAAAGTCCATTGGTTACCTTGCCAGAACATATGAAAGTACCATTCCTCTTTATGACAACTTCAGTACCAAAAGTAATAGAATAACCTTTATTCACCAAACTAGAAACTGAAATTAAATTCCGCCTTAAAGACGGTACATATAATGTTTCTGACAAAACCAATTTATTATTTGAAAAACATAAAGTAATGACTCCTACTGAAACAGCCTCCGCCTTAGCGTCAGATCCTAGGTTGACAATGATTTCTCCATCACTTAGCCTCCTGGTTTCCCTGAACCCCTGCAACGTATTACATATGTGATTAGTTGCCCCGGAATCCACACACCAGGATTCTGAAGTACCAGTTGCAAAACTAACTTCAGATATAAGTGACTCAATCATACCTGGGGTCTTTTTCTTAGACAGATATTCTGGACAATTCCTCTTCCAATGTCCTGTCTTACCACAATGGAAACACTTTCCTTTTGTCCCTGAACCCTTAGCTTTAGTCACGCCACCAGTTGGACCATTCTCCACCTTAGGACCTTTTGGAATTGATTTCTTTTTGCCTTTCCGCCCTTTTGCCTTTCGGCTTGGACTTGGCATCTGACTTTTCTGTCATTAAGGCAGTTGGTTTTTTCTTCATAATCCCTTCAGTTGCTACCAGCTGACTAGATAGCTCAGCCAGAGTCAGATTCATTTTATTCATATTATAATTGACCTTGAAATTGTTGAATAACTCTGGTAGTGACTCAAGGATTATGTCAATCTGCGATTCTGCATCAATCGCAGCTCCCAGTACATCTAACTCATTTAATGAGTCCATCATCTTCAACATGTGTTCCTGTACTGATGTACCTTCAGCCATCTTGGTGCTAATGAGCACCCTCATGGCTGCCTGCCTAGCAGGTCTGCCTTGTTCTGCAAACATCTCCTTTAAATTCGATATCATATCATATGCAGTCTTATAAGATTGATGTTGATGTTGCAGCACACTAGACATGGATGCTAGAATGTAACATCGGGCCATCTCATCGTCTTTGGCCCATTTGGTGTAAAGGTCCTTTTCTGCTTCTGAAGCATCTGGGCCAGGCTCTTCAAGGGGGTTTTTGGTAAGGACATATTTATATCCTGAAGCTGTCAGGACAATATCCAGATTCCGTTTCCAGTCTACATAGTTGGATCCCACCAACTTATTCTGGTTGAGGGTGGTCGCAAGTGGATTGAAAGTATTCGAATTCATGCTTGTAATACTGTAACACATAACCATACATTCAATTAATAAATTTAAATGACATTATGGTTTAGTATTCTACCAAATTTATGTGGAAATCCTCATAACCACAAAATTCAGAATACATCGGAATCCCAATCCTGCGGGGTATGCCTCCTTGGGGAGTGCAAATACCTCCTAGACTGGTGCGGATCAAAATTTGGATTAAGACTAACTATCCATGATCCCCTTCATTCATTACAATCTAGGTATCTCATACCAAATAATGTATGACTCCCGATTAGCTTCGGTTTCTAAAATACATGAAGCAAATCCTTAGGGATACTACATCATTATTTTAGTTAAGTGTGACCCACCAACTAGCATTGCATGACAACCGTTGTGGGTAGCTCCTCCTTGGGGAGTGAGCTCCCACCCCGTCTCATCAACACTATCCATAGGAGATCTATATCCAGTATCCAGATAAATACAAGCCCTCCGTGGGGAATGGCCATTCTCAAAATGGCGCAAGGCTAATACTTTCCTTACAATGGACCTATGGTGGAAAACCATGGGGATTTTTATATATATAGAAATGCCCCGCTCCCACTTAATATTTTAGAGTTGAGGATTTCCTTATAGGTGTATGGGTCCATCAAATATAGGTATATATTCATCTCATGATAAGACCAATGATTAGTTCCAAGTCAAGTTATTTTAAGGAAAACCCAGTTTCTAAAATTAGTGTTACCAATAGATCCATCTCATGGGCCTACCAACTCTAATTAGAACTCTTTCCAAAAGTTAATTTGATTTGACCAATTTTGGAATTTGCTATGTTTGGATCAAATATGGAAATACTCTAAAATAAGCATTCATCCATAAATAGAAAGTGCTGTAATAAAAGACTAGTCCTCTCCTCCATATGGCCCAAGCGGAAAAGACTTCTTGGACTTCTAGACTTTCCAAAACTTTGGAATTCCTCAAACTCTTTGGGCATCTCCAAAACACCTTTTGGTAATCTTCAAACTCTTTGATAAGGAGTCCAGTTTCTCTTTCCTTCTTTGTTTTGGACATCTCCAGAATTTACAAATTTTAAAAATACATAAATTCCTATGTCTCTATAATGAGACTTACATGGTAGTCTAAACATGGAAATAAAAGGGCTATAGGGAAATTCACCATGCCTTGCCCTTTCACGGGAAACCAAGGAGACCATGGTGCCTTTTACACTTAACCACAAATAAACCAATAATTAAAAGGAAAGAAAAACATGTGGGCCATATGGAGAGGACATTATCACCTGCAAGTTAGTATCTCATATAACAAAGCATCTCATAAAACCAGGTTGCCAAACCACAATGGAAAAACAAGATGCCAAATATTTTGCCACCACAATACAAGATCCCTTACGCAATAGGGGTCCGGGGGCAACGCCCCCGGCGAAAAAAAAAAAAAAACAACAACAACTCAGACCAAGAACAAGATGATTCTGCCTAGGTTCGGCTAGCCGATCTGGTCCCTACGGTTAGCCAACAAACCTCTATAGCCTTAGTGGTCCGTTTGACTAACCGACCTGACGAACCCAGAAATTTGGGTTCTTTTTCAGATTCAGTTCCTGCTATACCCAATCACCTCTAATGATCTCAGTATGTTTTTAATGGCATCTTATCATCCTCCTATCATGATTAAAACCTTTTGTGACTTTCCAAACATGTATCTACTACAAAAGCAAGCAAACCCAATAAACACTGATCCTATCATAGCCCTTGCTCTATCCTCTTCGCATCTCATGCGAAGATTAGAACAAAATTACTGATCTAACATGATTAGAGATGAGGTATGGCTCTGATACCAATTGTTGGAAGTAGGTGGGTCTCGTGGATAGATTTTCAAAACTTTTGACCCACTTGACACAGGGATCAACTATCCATAAGACCAAAACCCAATCCAGGATGTGTTACCCTCAATCTCGTGACCATGTACAGTAAAAATTCTACCAGCACTAAACACCCAAAATAATCTACGACATGCAAGAAGTAGATCATACCTTTGGAGATCCGCAGTGCTCTAATGGATTTATTCAACACCTCTTAGCCTTCCACGCTATGACCCCCCAATAGGATTTCGTTTCTCAAGAAGAATGGTGGAATCTTCAGGAGAAAATCCCGACTCGAAACTCCAAGGAACTAGAAGAAAAGAGATGAGAGTAACTCGTGCAACTCTTGCACGAAAGGGTTTTGGGCGTGAGGGAGACTCTTTTGGACGTCCAAGGATATTTTATAGACTTCCAAATCCCTCCCTTGTCTAATTGAAATAGAAGTCTTACTTCCAAAGCAATTAGCAAGTTTCTCCTTTCTTATCCTTTCTTTCTAGAGTTCGAGTCGGATTAGTATTTTCCAATAACTTGGGCTAACGTGGGGACCACTAGGGATTCCTTAGAAAACTGGCTCCAACTGGAACACCGCGACCCCACATCTCATGTGCAATCCGGGCCCACAGTTAATTGCAAATAACACCACTATATAAATGCAATTGCACTCCAGTCTTAGGAATAAATAACAATGAAGACCCTAAACTTCTCAATTACCACAAGTAGGCCCCTCTATCAATATCCGTGGATCAATTGGAATAAATCCGTCTCTTCCAATCTAAGTTCCACATCTTATTATCCTTGAGCCCCAATTAATCACAGTAATCATCAGTACCATCCAATTAACTCTTAATTGAGATGGGTGCGCACTTACTAATGACAAATCCATTAATTGGCACAAGGGGATAATAGAGATAGATTCCATCTTGATCATTCAACGTTCCCACAGTTCTACTACCATATACCCAAGACACCGAGGTGTTAACCTATAGTCGGCCTCACTCATTGGTGACTCAAAGCAAATGAATAGATAGAAACTTGAGTTCGTCAATGTCTCAGGATTGAGAGCCTATTGCTAGGGAATTATGAGAGCATACCTTATTATTGAGACGGAATTCCATAAGGTGCATCTCATGGTCCTTCAATACATCCAATGTACCAGCACCATGATCCAGAATCTTACATTCTGATGATTGAGACAAATCACACTATTTCATAGTGATCAAAGTGCTGCAACCTTATCAAATGAGATGCCCAGTCTCATTACTGGTTGTGAAGCTATTTAAGTATAAGATTTGTGACATATATCTCCCGCGCGTGGATCTCATCCATGCACATATATCACATCTAATATACTAATGGGACCCGGTTCAACTCATGAACCATTATGTCATGCGTATTGGTCATGTGCATGAAGTAGTAAAATAACATTCATCTCATGAAAGCAAAGCATGATTTTATTGATAAATAAAGAAATTAATCAATTTATTACATCAACTGATGGATTAAGTCCACAAAAACTAACATTTACATTTATGCATAAATGAATGATGTGTTTACTTGGGTGTATGCTGGTAGAAATTCAATACATTGGATTTTTTTTTGGAGCAGTTGAAAAAAAAATTGAAAGTGAATTTCAAAGAAGGATATGAACATAGAATCAAAGGAAGACATGAAACCAATACCTATGACCTTAAATGCAAGCAAATATGCCCTTTGTTTTCTGTAAACAATATTCAATCCACACATAATGCAAGATCCCATCCATTACCTTTCAAAAAAAAAAAAAATTCCATCCATTCATCATCAATGGGCCTTGCTGGATTGGAGGTTGTTTTGAAACCACTGTTATTTTAGATTGTCCCTATGTTAGTAACATTCCTGGCACATAAAAAAAGCATTACTGTAAAGCAACTCGTATCATAACTTTAAAGGGATAGTTCAGTTGTCCTGGAGATTGAGGTTGCAGTTTTGAGCTGTGATATCACATTGGGGCCAAAGGAATTTATTCGACTTCCCTTCGACCCGAAGGGATTAATTCTTTCAAAAGACCGAAACACCCTTAAAAAAAAAAAAGCCAACTCGCATCTAAAATTATACGACCCGAATAGTTAAATTCTGATAAAATTATTTAATACAGTTATTGTATTGATATTCTGTTGTGGCATTGGGTATTTAGAATCCTCGAGTATAAAGCACATGGACACAAATTTTATTCAAGTCAATACAGAACAAAGTTAAAATTGGATCCAAATGTAAGTCTCTACAATTTTCCGATTCAGCTCTTGGGGGCATTTTAATTTTTTTGGCATAAAGGGGAATATCATTAGAAGCTCTTGGGGGCATTTGGAAATCCATTTTCACCTGTAATTGATTACCGGGGACGCTTGTGTATATAAAATGCCACATTAGCAAAATTCATAGTAATTAGGGTTCATAGAAAGGGGTGTTGGGAAACAAAATATTTTAGGTGATTGTACCATATTATCTATAAGTTTAGTGCCCATTTGGAGACATAAAGAATATAATAATTTTAGATCCAAATAGTAGTAGAATCAAATCATGTAGAATATAATAGTGCATTATTATCTTATTACAACATTGTAGCTGTTTGTCATATTGTGAGGAATTCAACATATTTTAAAATGAGTTGTTTGGCTATTGTTGAATATTGTAAGTCCATACCCATGCTAAATTCAAAAAAAAAAAAAAAAAAACCCACCCCAAATAGGATCAGTTGGGGAAGGTCCCCCATTTAACCCAACCAGTTGGCATGCATTGGGAAAGGACAATCAAATGGCCCATTCAATGCCTCCCTGTTCTAGCTTGTTCTTAGTATTTGATGATCTTTCTTTTGCAATGGTTACCACATTTCAACTCAATTTCAAAGTTTTTTAACATGGAATTCAAAACCAGAGATTATAGAGTTCTATATTTATAGTTTATTTTTAGGATTTTAAGGGCAATCTCATTTTTAGTGGGAGATTGTTGGGTATTTTCAAAAAACCAACATTTAAAATAATTAATCTCAATAGATCCAAGAAGTTCAATAAATCTTACTTTGAATTTTCTTTCTCACTGGATTCCAGATCCAAGATGTTCAAACAGATAATTTTTTTCCGTTTTGCTTTATATATTAATCTTCGCACATACTAATCAATCAGAGTTAGGTGGTTCTCCTAAACAGCAATTGAGGTTCTATGATATCAAAGTTTTGGCCTGCATCTCTATAGAACGATAGAGAGAGAATGTGATTACTAGGTTGGATGGATAAGATTGAAATTGCAAATTGGTCAAAGTTTCCAGTTCTCGAGTTAGAACATGCATGTATGGGTTTTCCAATTTCTTACCGGGTTTGAATGTAGGTTCCAGATTCAAATTTGATTATTTCTACCAGATTTACATTTGCCACCTTAAGCACAAGATTGCTACGAGATATGCATCCATCAAATTAGCAGCCAAAACAATGATGTAATATATAATAGAATTTTGAAAACATAAAAAGTATTGAACACAATCAAAATCCAGAATAATTTACAGGAAGAATAGCTGTACAAAATAAAGAAAAGAAGGATGAGGAGAGAGAAGACATAGGTATCCAAGGACGGTAAAAGGGACAGGACAGTAGGTTTGGGACAGAGAGGAGATAGAAGAGGAAAGAGAAGAAGGAAGAATAGAAATGAGAGCTATTATAAGTGGGACTGCCATAACACCCTATACCTAACCTGCCCATGAAATACAATTATTATATATTAAGCTGGTTGAGTTCAATTGCTCAATTCAGAAATTGTGTCTAATTGATTTTGACTATCTTAAGATTCTATTGACCTTGCTTAATTAACTTCTTCAATAAGCATTCTGTGTAGGATTGTAACTGCTCCCTACTAATTAAAAAAAAATTGCTCTCCACATTTCACTCCTCGATACCTTTAGGATACCTTTAGGCCCTTCCTTTCTCTTGTTTAGTTTTTAGGACAGATTCAACTTCTTTTTTATATCTCTTGCCTTCGGTATTTACACTCCTATTGATTTCTTAAACGTGCAGAACCTTTTCAACTTCCATCGATTTCGTAACGTTAAAAATAAAGGATGAGATGCTTGGCTTATCAAATTTCTCTCAGCAACTCTATCAATCAAACATGGATCACACCCTCTAATGTTTATGAACTTTATATAGGTCCAATAGCCCTCGTTGATTATTAATATTAGTGAGTCCTATAAATATCACATTGGATGATTTCTTTCATTAGATAGGTGTCATGCTAAGTACTAATATTGGATTGTGTGGCTAATTATTAGTTTGTCATTATTAAATAAGTCTTATTGTTTAAAAATCAAACGGGTCCCACATTGATTTTTCATAAATTGATTCCTCAATTATGTCTAATTCTCGATAGGGACCTTGGCTATAATCACCATTGAATATTTTATGCTATGGTTACCAACATCTGGTAGAGCTACATTGATAAAACAACATTTCTCGCAGTTTTTTACATTTAGTCCAATGATTTTCTAATTAGATGAGCCATGTTATGCTTATCAATTATTATATATTAAGCTAAGAGAATCCAATTGCTCAAATCAAACATTTAATTGATTTTGACCTGTTCAACTTAAGAGAATCCAATTGCTCAAATCACACATTAGATTGGCTCTAGTATTCATGACAACTTAATATAACGACGGCCATAACTAATTTAATGTAATGGCCGTACTAATGTAGCCTTTCTCCATTCATGTAATGCAAGATAGCATTTCCAATAGAAAACATATGAATAATTTAATGTAATGGCTGTATTAATGTAAACTTCCTCTACCGTTCATGCATTCCAAGAAAACCTTTTTAGCATAAAACATGTGACTAATTTAATGTGATGGTCGGTCATCACAATGTTGACCATACTAATGAGTAACATACGTTTCTCTAAATTACCAATGAAACGTTTTCATATGTTTAAGTACCAAATTTTGACTTCTTCAACTTCCTCCACCATTCATGCAATCCAAGAAAACCTTCCCATTAGTTAACATGTGACTAATTTATTCTTCATAAAAAACAAAAAATAATACAAAAATTAAATAAAAGATATTGTGATTTAAGTATAAATTAAAGAAAGTACATGAGATCTTCATCGCAAACAGAGTAATGAGATGGGGGAAAAAGAAGATGAAAAGTTTTTGAGGAAAAAGTTCTCTCTTAGGCTATGACCAATGATAATGAAAATCTCGTTTACTAATTTAATTATGAGAATAAGAAAGTATTATAAACTATAATTGCCAAAAGGAGTGAAAGAATGGCTATAAAAGTGGGAAAAAAATCACTTACTTGAGAATAAAAAAAGCCAAATTAGAAGAAAATAAAACATGGTGACCTATTTATGCAAAATAAAGTTAAAAAAACAAAAAAAACCTTAATTTGAGTGACTGCTTAAAAGAACCCCAAACCGGAGTGACTATTATGAGTAGCGCTTCAAAGGAAAAAGAGACAGGACAGTGCTCCCACATGTTGAGTCAGGTCCTAGATCGATGATGTTGACCTGTTCAACTTCAGATAATCCAATTGCCCAAATAAACAATGGATTGGCTCCCGCATTCATGACAATTTAATATAATGATGACCATTACTAATTTAATGTAATAGCCGTACTAATGTAGGCTTTCTCCATTCATGCAATGCAAGATAGCATTTTCAACAGAAAACATACGACTAATTTAATGTAATGGCTGAATTAATGTAAACTTCCTCTACCGTTCATGCAATACAAGAAAACTTTTTCAATAGAAAACATGTGACTAATTTAATGTGATGGTCGTTCATCACATGTTGACCATACTAATGAGTAACATACGTTTCTCTTAATTACCAATGAAACATTTTTATATGCTTAAGTACCAGATTTTGACTTCTTCAACTTCCTCCACCATTCATGCAATCTAAGAAAACCTTCCCATTAGTCAACATGTGACTAATTTAATGTAATGGCTTCATCACCATGTTGACCATACTAATGAGAAACATTTCCCATACTAATGAGAAACATTTCGAAAATGATGGCCATTTCATCATCATTCGTTTCATTTACTTTTAAATGATTCCATCTAGGCGAAGGAAGTGGATTTTAGAACTATCTTATATGGCAAATGTAACCGTCAGTTGATGCTCATGATATGCTTATTTTCCCTTTTCTTCTGCACTTTATACAAACAATTCAATTATCTGTTGTCCAAAATACAATGTTTGCATGTATAGAATATTGATAAAATTGTGCGAGTCAATTTCTCTTTTGGAAGGGAGTATCTGGATTAATAGCATGGTAATCATGGGTATTTCTTCTTTCTCATGGCACGTTCCTATCTTTTCACTTTTTTTATATATTTTTTAGAAGGAGGTGTTGAAATGCTAATTAATGTGAACTATGGCTTAGAACAACAAGAAAAACTACAAACATCCATGAGCTTCTATCCAAAAAATCATCAAACTACTACCAGTGCTATTGGTTATCGATTTCAACATCCCAAAAACACAACCCTTCAAGTTTTCCAATCTCTTAATTTTTACATTTATTTCAAATAAAGCAGAAAAGCATTTTGACTGCCCATGGTTGTTATGAGTTTGTTTGAATGTTAGCCCTTGTGCATTTTTCTTTCGATGTTGAACATAATGGTTCTTTTTAAATATTAACAAATATTAACCCTATATTTGAGATGAATTACAGGCCAAAAAATGCTTAACACAAGCTCAAGTAAATCCATATGAACTAAACTATTGCAAGTGTCAAAATATTAAACCATCGAATTAATTAATTGGATTTAAATATGCGGTTTACATAAAGAAGTCCATTCAAATAGGTTAGGCAGGTTATGTGCCAACATGGGGTAAATGTTGGTCAGAATTTTTCTAAACTACAACTAGCCCATAAGTATTGCAAGTTAGGTTAAGTTAGCAGATCAGGTCAAATTTTGTCATCCCTAATTAATAAGGCATTCTTAATTATTAAAATGTATATCATTCAAAATGAATAAATTCATGTCGGTATGGGCTCTATTAAAATTGATAGGGTACGAGTCAATTCCATACCGGCCTATACTAATTGGTAAAGTCTTATACCTGAGTCAAACACGAGTTGAATTTAGGTCAAGGACCCATACCATATATATAATTAGACTCTATATTGATCATAAGAAGCTAATCGGCTGCATTGTGGGATTTTATGTTGTTTCCATATAATATAATGTATATAATTATATATGGCTATAGAATCAAATGTTCAAGTTATTAAATACACAATTCACGGATTTGAATCAGATCCAGATTTTATTCTTTATCCAAAAATGGATATTGGACTTATATCAAGCTCTTTCAAATCTGTGTCACATTGATTGAACATTTATTTTCATAGAGCTCTTACCAACATGAATTTATTCATTTTTGAAGAGGAAAGTTGATTGTTACTTTGTTTTCTTAATTTTTTCCTTTTATAAATGTCCTATATTTTGCAATAATAAAAATTGTTGTTTCCTATAGTTTTGTAAAAGTGGAGAACACCTCTTATTTGCATAAGCAATGTACATTAGAAAAAAAGATTTGAGATTGACTTCCAATTGTAGCAATTGATGTAACCATTCCAAAGTATTCTAGAGTGACTCTTCCTATTTGTACCTTATCATAGGGCTTTGGTTTTTTTTTTTTTCCATCTCAAGTATGTTGCTTTTTTCCCATTTGAATGCCTTTTTTTAACTTCTTTTCTGCAATTGTAGTGTATCATCTTTTCCTTTTTTTCTTATTTAGGTTTTATTTTTATCTTACAAGATTCTCTTTTACAAAATTCTCAAATAATAATCACTTCAACTTTTGGCTCTAACTCTCAAGCTCAAGTTGCTCGGTTTTTGTTGAATTTCAATTATTTGGTGTTTTATTTCAATTTTTCTGCAGCCGAAGTTTATTATCTTTATTTTTATTGTTTTATCATTCTAATTCTCATGGTGTTCATCTATTTTTGTTTCTAATTACATTGGTTTTCTTTTTGTTGATTTTATGTGCAAATGGTGTTTGATAAAATGCCACAGTGAATGAAAATCTGATTTTTTTTGGGTAATTGGATATTTCATTGTTAGCATAAGCTCATTTTGTGACCATGACCCCGATCATATTCTATTTCTTAGCATTATATTAAACATAGGATCATGAAAAAATGCAAATAACATGAATGATAACTTGAAATGTTTTTCTTTAAATAAACTGTCATGATAGTAGGTATTAATATCCTATATGAAATTTAATTAAATTTCTTAATAAAATTCTTTGTTATATTTTGCTAAAAAATCTGATAAGTGTTGTCAAAAAAATCCTCATAAAAGTAGGTCCATATTATTTCAGACTTAAAAAATATTTTTTTGGAAATTATCAACTTTATTAGCAACGTGAACCCATTAATTAAAGGGCGAACCTAACATGAACATAATACACTAATTAATCTCCCATTATTGTAAACCATACACATGTAGGAATTAAAAACATTCTCTTTAAGTTGCTGAAGTTCTATTATGGGAAAAAACACCCACTAATACTCATTGCTTGAGATGGTGTAATCATTAGACATAATTTAAATCTTCAAAAAAGGACCCTCTAATGCATCAAACCAAAAACCATTAACATTCATTAGTTATAAAATCATAAAAGCCCTTGCCATGCCCCATTTTAATTATTTGTTGTCTAAAACTTTTACAACCATAGTTAAAAAAAGAAAAAAAATTTGAGTCCATGTACAGAACAATGCCAAAACCATCAAATTCATCCAAAACATGTTCTATCTCATCCCCCATTCTAATGATGTTGACAGAAAACACTAATGTGTTCTAAATTCAAGCTCTTACTCGTGCTTATCTTCAACATTAGATTGTCCCTATAGTGCTTACAAGTTATATTATGATTGCATTGCCCTCGTTAATTATTATTTATTAATATTAGGTGGGCCCCACAAATATCTCATTGGACAGGCTTTTATCATAATTACTAACATTAGGTGGGTCCCATGTTGCCAAAATTAAGTAGGTCCTATATTGACTACCAAGATTGAATTGTGTTATTGCAACTATTAATTTTTCATCATTAGTTGGGTCCCGCTATTTGATAGCTCACCTACTATTAATATGGATATAGGCATCAAATGGGTCTTATAATAACTTCTATTCAAATAAATTAATTTTTGTGATAATCAGTACTGACATTTGGTGGCCACCTGTCTTAACTAAAAACGTTGATTGGATCTTATAATTTTAACATTTAATATTGCAATCTTTTGACAATAGATGGGCCCTACCATGATTATTATCGCATGTAATTACTAATTAGTAGGTCCTGCATTTGGTCAATTAATTACCTTCTCACCATTCATTGTTCAGTATATCAATATGAGAGCTTTTTTTTAAAGGTCCAGATACTTTACAAGTATATAAAAATTTGTAGAAATTGCCAGACACTGTAAGTAATTCAATATAATAATATGTAACTATTTTATTTTATGATAAGAAAATCTTTTAATATTTAAATATCTTGATATTATATTTTGCATTTATTCAAATACCCTTGAATTCGTTGGTGATTGTAAAACAAATGATGTAATCCAAATCCTAAAATTATTCAAGGAGTGGGGAGATCAACCCCTCCCCACCACAATGTTTACTAACCTAACATTCGGCACTTAAAATCATATTGGATTTACCTTCAAATTGATAATATATAAAACACATTAAAAGAGGAATCTCTTAAGCAAGCGACAATCCAAAGTACTGGATATCAATGTTTTTGTAATTATCTGAAGACTCCAATCTAAGAAAAAAGGGAGAGTAATCCGGTGTCAAAATTGTTTTGTGAGGGGGAGAAATTCAGATATAAATTAAGATAAGCATATAGAATTATGAAGTTTTAAAATTTGAATGTGCCTCCTCTTGTGTTCTAATTAATCCGAGGACTGATCCTCTAATGGTGTTAGAAAAAATAAATTTTAAGAGTCTACTACAGGTTTTGATCAAAATAGGCATTTGATAGTACAAGAATCTTTTTCTTTCTCTTTAGGGCTAAAAAATACTTATACACCAGCAGGCCACATGTATCTCCTATCCACATCTCTAAACCATCAATGTTAATCCCTAATTATTTCTACAGAGACGGAGGTCTCTCACTTCAATCATACATTACCATATATAAAAAAACAACCTCTTCCATTATTAATTAATAAATCTATTCCAAAAGCCATTACTCCAAAAATGCTCTTATTAGAGGAAACTTTTGCGACATTTTTCTTCTAATAAGAATCCCCCCACTGTGAATGGCTTATGCTGAACTTGTTTAAGATAAGATCTCTAACTCTTTTCATTTGTTGTTGGATTTAGATCCACCAACCTACCAAAACACACTAATTAAGATCCACCCTCTCAAAAACCAAGCCGAAAGCCGGAGGGTTAGTGGAGTGGCATAAGGAGTAGGTTTTCGTCGCCCCAAATTTGCCGCGTGTGCCTTTGGCAGGATTTAGCGGGCACATATATCTGTGGGGTCAGCATCAGAGGCCCCACTAGAGTGCCGGAATTGTAATTAAACATAAAACTAATGGCGTTTGCAAAACCCCTCCAAAACCCTAGAAGAAGGAGCTCCCTCCGTTGTCTGTAGACTCGGCTATCTGCTTCCCCCGCTTTTTTGCAATGGGCAAGAAGCTCGAAGCAGAAACCCTAGAAATATCCAACGAAAACCAAGAAATCGGACACGGGAAGAAGAAGAAGAAGCAGATGGAGAAGAGCAGCAAAAGCAGGGAATCCAATGGAACCCTAGAATTCTCAGAGGCGAAGAGAAAAAGGGATGACGAAGATCACCAAACCCTAGAATTTGCAGAATCCAATGGAATAGATGCCGAAAAGAGAAGCAGCAAGAAGAAGAAATCCAAAGAAACCAGCTCTTCCGAACGAGGAAATGGAAACCTTCGGGCGGCGGCGGCGGAGAAGAAATCGGAGAAGGAAGTAGAAGAAACGAAGGAAATCGGTGGCGTCATTGTTTCAGGGAAGGATGCGAAGGAATCCAAGTACAGAGCTTTGAATTCGTTCGCGGAATCGGGGCTTCCCGATGAGGTTCTTGAATGCTGCAAGAGCTTCAGCAAACCTTCTGCGATTCAATCGCGCGCGTGGCCTTTCCTTCTGGACGGTCGAGATTTCATTGGCATCGCGGCGACAGGCTCCGGTAATCAGTCTCTTCTCCTTCATTTCAGTCTATTGTTTTGTTGACTGTGATCTCTGCTCATGGACCAGGGAAAACATTGGCATTTGGTGTTCCTGCGCTCGTGCATATTTTGCGCAAGGAAGGTCGAAAAGCTTCGAGGAGAGCTGTTCCTCTTTGCCTGGTGTTATCTCCCACTCGGGAATTAGCTCAACAAGTTAGTTCACTGCTTTGTTCTGTTTGAATGCTGCCTTCTTTTATGAATTTATATGAGGTACTTGGGTTTATGAATTCTACTAGTGATCATGGTTAAGCATTTGATTTAGAGCTTCTATGTAAATGTACCCTTAACTTTAAAAGAGAACTGGGTGATGATTTGTTCATTAACAAAGATTTCATTACGAGTAGAATGAATTTATGGGGGACAATGTAATTTATTACAAGAGAACAACAAAGGCAACAACCCAACATGAAAGATTGCCACCCCCTACCATTCACATTAAACTCGGTACTTTTTTATTTTTATTTTATTTTATTTTTTGAATGGTGATTAAAATCAGTAACTGTGAGCAAATGGCTACAAACAGCCGGCTGCGAAGTAAGGGGCAAGGAATGAACAGCAGCCAAACCCTGCGGACCCTGTTTTGTCGGTGACAGAACATTCCTGACCACCCAAGGATTTCTTTAGATGCTTTGTTAGGACTGTGTGTTTACTTCTTTGTTGGCAGCTTCGAGGACATCGATAAAGGAGGTGAGTTCTTATTTAAAAATCGTTGATTTCATCAACTGCATCTGCTTGTCTTTATGGAGTGCTTAAGCTGCCTTTTGCCCAATTCAGGTGCTTAACAATGAGATGGAGGTTTAACTTAATAGCCTTCCGTATTGCCATTATCTTAGCACCCTTAATACTCAAAGGTCAAAACATCAAATAGGGATGAGATACCTCTTTTTTTTCTTTTTTTTCTTTTTTTTTTTTTTTTGAATGATAAAATGTATCAATCAAAGCTTGACAATACAGAAGGGACATACTGAAAAGCAGAGATAAACAAGTGAAACAAGACCACCAACCAAAATAAGAAAAAAGAAAAGCAGTAAGAAGGCCTAGATCTTAAAAGGAAAGGAAGGCTAGGACGAGACCACTTCCCTCCATTTGAACAAAATGACCTCTAAAGGCATGCCCCAAAAATCTGGCAAAACATTAACCGATGAAGCAGCGTGGAATCTAGCTTTATTGGCAACAACTGTGATAGGAAATGAGCAACCTTCGAAGCAAATTTCTCTTTCCTTATTGTGTGAGATTTCTTGTGAGGACTACCTTGTTGCATGCCTAAAACACATGTGCAGACGCGGGGTGGGGGGTGGTGTTGTTTTTATTCATGGTCTAGGGGTTCCTGCATATCATTTAATCTTATTATCACTGATGTGGTTTCTGTGGGATTAAAGATCCAATGGTGAAAATTAGATGCATGTTCTAATACAGCACTGGGCCCATTGGAAAACGATGATACCTATTCGTGGAGTTACACTTAAAAAAATGGAGTAATGGATATGATTGCCACATGTTGCCTTGAGGTTTTTTTTATTTTTTTACTATTTTTTTTCTTGAGAGGGATGTAATCATTCGGGCCCACGATCTCATTGGTTAAATGAAATGTCAAATCCACAAATACCATGTTTTGAATTTTGCCAAATTGGCCACCTGTACCCACAATGGATTCCAACACCACGTATTTGTACTCATGCAACTTAACATGCTGGGAATGATAATGGGCCACATAGTTCTCAAGACTATGGTTTCCTTGTTATCCGATTGTTTGTTCAGGATTTCTAATGCAAACATTTGTGTAGCCTTTTCTTTTGACGACCTCTGCAGCAGTTACAAGTACTTATGTATTCAGTGTCATTCACAATCATTTCAATCACTACTGCTGCCCTTTTAGTCATCAATCGTGCTCATACCTTGGCACCCACCATTTGAGTTGTTAACTTTTGACTGTGGACCATGAAATAATAATTTGTTGTCACCAAGGATCAAAATAGCAGTTGCTGTGGATGTAG
Organism: Sextonia rubra; assembly: GCA_037013555.1. Lineage (NCBI taxonomy): Eukaryota > Viridiplantae > Streptophyta > Magnoliopsida > Laurales > Lauraceae > Sextonia > Sextonia rubra. The sequence goes on along the minus strand of JASUAD010000006.1, from coordinate 47,653,094 downwards.
CAGCTAGTGTCCAAAATGCTACGTAGTGGGCGATGCGTAGCGGTGTGAAATTTTTAAGTGGTAAAAAAAATTTTGAATCTTGTATAACAGCCAATCGTGTGTTTATTTGAAATCATATAAGGGTAGAGACAACTTTAGGAAAGGAAATTGAGGTTAAGAAATAGGAAAAATAATGTTTAAAATTAAAATTGGTTAGCTCTATTAGGTTTTAGAATGTAGGGCCTCTATTTTCAAAATAGCATAGCGGCCTCGACTGCTACGCTATTTTGAACATATGGTTGTCACCTTTTCCTCCCTCAGTTCTTAGCCACAGTTTTGAGTTAGATAATTCCTTATTTGACCCTTCTTTTTCACAAACAGTGCATTGGCTCATGGATGCTATAAACATGGGCAGCTGTAGGTGTTTTTGGGATGGGATCCGTGGCACGAATTTTTTGTTCCTCCACTTTCTGCACTGTGTGATACATGTATGATGATTCAAACCTTCATTCTCATGGGATCAACCTTTGATTGAACAGAAACCAAAAAAAAAACCTTCCTTGATGAGGCCATCCAGAGCATTCAGTTGGACTCTTCTCACTGAATGTGAACCACTGCATTTTTTGCTTTTCATCACCCATCTGCAGGACACTGATTAAATTGCTAATAGTGTGGTTATTGTGATTTTAGCTCTATGAAATGTTCATGCCTGGATCAATTCGATGAATCCATGTCTTATGAATGCTTCTTGACATTGAAGATTAGGATGCTCAGAATTTCATGCCTTTGGACACTGAATTTCATAACTATTTCTTTTTAGTATTCTACTTATCATCTTTGGCCTGATTGTTATATTGCTTTTTCTAAATATATTTTTTGTAATTATTTCTATTCATTGTGAGAGCCTAGTTTTGCATTCTACTCATTTGAGACTAAATTTTTCTTGAATTGATGTTGCTGTAGCTTGACTGTCCATTTTGGTGTGTAGATTGCCGATGTTTTGTGCGATGCTGGGAAACCGTGTGGTTTAAAATCTGTTTGTTTGTATGGAGGAACTCCCAAAGGACCACAAATTGCCTCTTTGAAATCTGGGGTGGTAAGATTTTGTTTTTGTTTTTTCAAATTCTTTCATCATATTTATTTTTTGTGTAGCATGCAATCCTTTTCACCCAACAATTGGTTGCAATTTTGTTTACAGAATCTAGCTCTCATTGATTTCATCAGTATATTCAATTACAATGGGCATGGTTTGGATACTAGTATTTCATATCTAGACTGCCTGCAAGCTAATGAGAGATTCTTTTCCTAGCAAGGCCAACTTGTTTAAACATCTTGGGTTAGATTTGAAATTTCAATGTTTAAACAATGGTTATTGGAGGTAGGGAGGAGGAAGAGGGTATCTAGTATTAATGTATTCAGCCTATCCATGCTCAGTTTCCCAGTTAGAGTTTTTTTTTTTTTTTTTTTTTTTTTTGAAGGCATGGAAACTCCTAACCCCACCTTACAAACATTGTAGAGGTTTTTGATAACATGCATATGGTTGGTTGGTGATTAATGTCTTCTGCCAAGTTTTGCTTAACCATGTATTATTGCCTTATGGGCTAATTATTTGAGAGTTATTAACATACCAGTCCAGCAACCGTAGATGATCCACATGCTCAAGGGAAAAATGGAAAGGAAAAGAAAAGAAAAGAAAAAAATTATCCATATTGGTTGGCAGTTGAATTAGGCCAAATACAGTCTCTCTTCGTTTACATTCACTCTTCTTATGTTTGCTTCCCTCACTTGCTGGTCTTGGGGTCATTAGTTTTCACATTGCTCAGGGAGAATTTTAATGGTTGCCTGTTATCTCTAATTGGCCTTTGCCAAAATGGATTTAGGGTCTAGTTATAAAAACTAGTTGTAATGTTTTCTATCACATCATTCATTTTTCTCTGTGTGTCAGGACATTGTTATTGGTACTCCCGGTCGTTTGAAAGATCTGATTGAAATGGGCATTTGTTGCTTGAAGGAAGTGTCTTTTGTGGTAAGTGTGTTTATTGTCAAAATGTGTTTTTCAGTGTTATTTTGATCCTATTTTGGTTTTCTTGAATCCACTGAAATTGGGACCTAAAAGATACAGAACAAATTATCTACTTAGAAATCAGTTTTTTGGGAAGGGTGAAATAACATACTTTTGGCAAAAGAATGTTACTAGAAGGACGTGAACCTGCTGCATAGTGTGAAGGTTCTCATTGTTGCTACCATGGTGTTGCAGTTTTGAGTCTTGTTATCAATCAAGAAAAGAAAGGTTATTAGATGAGTTATGTGCTTCATATGCCATTATTAATTGTACTATGGAAAATGAAAAATCCATTTGTAGCCTTCGTTTACTTTTTTTTTTTCTGATAACTGCATTTGTTTACTTTGTTTGAAATAAACTGCATGTAATCTACAAGATTAGCTATCCTTATAACTTGCTTTTACAGAAGGATATTAATACGTTTTTTCGACATGGATATTTGAATAACTGTGAAGATCTTCCAAGAAGAATGCCATTTTGGTTTTATTTTTCTTTCTCCCTGTTGCTATTTTGCATTCTCCCCCCTTGGCATATTTTATGGGCCACTTGCATTTTTTGTTTCCGATCTTCACTATGTAACAACATGAAATATTTCCAGGTTCTAGATGAGGCAGACCGAATGCTTGACATGGGATTTGAGCAAGAAGTTCGCTTTATATTGAGCCAGACATCTTCCAGTATGTGTCATTGACTTGCTCTTGTTCTGTGAATAACTGGTGTTTTTCATGAAGTCCTTTTTAAGAGCACAATTCTGTTCTAAGCATGCTATTTGCCTATATATGCCTGTGTAGATTTGTTTATTTTCGTGTACATATGGGGGCATTTATTTATCTAAAATAATTTCCCCGCTTACTTGTTTTTGGTCTCAGCTATCGAGCTGTTCATTGTGAAGATAGATGTCTTAGGTCAAGGAAGTAGTTTCTCTTGTATCATGGTTTTAAAGATTGGTATTGGTGACCAACTTGGTCCCCACTGAGTAAAAGGTTACACTAGGGCTCCATCGAGTTGCATGCAACTCAGTTGGGACTGATTCTATTTGATTAGACTTGGCCAATTTTAAATCCCTTGTTCTTATTAAAAAGAAAAGAAGTTTAAATCCTTTGTTTCATGCACTGTTTTTTGTCTTTATTTACCTGAAGATTTCCTCTGATTTTTTGGCAGCCTGCCAGATGGTGATGTTCAGTGCAACATGGCCTCTTGCTGTTCATCAATTAGCTCAAGAGTTCATGGATCCAAACCCTGTTAAGGTGTGCCTTCTTTAAATGTCTTTCAGCCTTTCATACTTGTCTAACTATGGCATGTTGAATCTGCTTCTTTCCAGGTTGTAGTTGGTTCAGAGGATTTAGCTGCAAATCATGATGTTATGCAGATAGTAGAGGTATTTCTGTTTAAAATTATCAGACTGTGACTACATTACTAGCTGATGGAATCATGTTATTGTTGTTGGTTGTTTAAGTAAGATTTTTCTCTTATCCATAGGTCCTGGATGACCGATCTCGCAGTGAACGCTTGATCACCTTGCTAGAAAAATACCACAAGTCACAGAGGTAGTCCTGTAGAGTCCACTTTTAACCTACAATACCTGGATACTTCAAATTAGGCAATGTATTGCATTGTGGTTTATCCAATACTTTGCCTTCTTTGTGTAAAATCTGTGTCCTCCCATATAGATGGAACTTCTAATTACATAGCAACCTCAAATCTGCTTGGGTTATATTCAATCTTGGTGGGAAATTCAAAGAGCTTCATCATTTTCTTCATGGCATTTGAAAACAAAGAAATGCTTTGGTTTCTTAAATGACCATAAGAACCCTGATGTTTCTCTTTAATACTTGATGGTAGTGATCCTATCATCATCAAGTGTGGGAAGTTCAAATAAAAGAGCTTATGCCGACTAAAAGAGAATTATTTTGGCCATTCAATTCAGGATCTGAGAGCTATTTTTTCTCAATAATCTGTCCTTCTTCCTTTCCTTTTCTCTTTGAGCATAGGTTGACTTCTAATGATGTTTTTGAACAGGAACAGGGTATTGGTTTTTGTTTTGTACAAGAAGGAAGCAGCTCGGGTTGAAACTATGCTTCAAAAGAGGTATTTCTTTTACCTGTTTCACTTCCATCCCATTTTTTATATTAACTTTCTGAGTTAGTGATAAATAGCTTGAATTTTATGAGTTGCATTTTATAACCACTATCCAATTTTCAAATGCGGATTCTGCATCATTAGATTCTGTTGAACTCAAATCTCTTCATTGCTTCTCCATGAGAGCTGTCCGATGTAATAGATGGTTTTTTCTTTGTCCTCATAGGGGTTTTAAGGTTGTTTCCGTGCATGGTGACAAAGCTCAGCATGCTCGCACGAAGGCACTTTCATTATTCAAGGAGGGAAAGTGTCCTTTAATGGTAAGCTTCAGTTGTGAACATTTTATCAACCTAATGGTTTTAGTTACATAAATCCAACTTGCAGCAACTGATTGGTACCAATACAAACAGAATTAGGTATGTAAACAGGTCAGGTCAGACTTGAGATCAGACTAGACCTGGCACAGAAATTTCTGGGTTTTGTACAGGTTTTGATCTGATGGAGTAGGTTTAGGTCTCACTAGTGATTTTTTAGGTTTTGCAGTATCTTTGGCTTTCCTTGATAATGGTGTATTTATTGACACTGGGTTTCTGCAGATAGCCACTGATGTAGCTTCTCGGGGCTTAGATATTCCTGATGTCGAAGTGGTTATCAATTATACCTTCCCTCTCACTACAGAGGATTATGTCCACAGGATAGGCAGGACAGGGCGTGCTGGTAAGAAGGGGGTTGCGCACACCTTTTTCATGCAGGAAAATAAGGTACTTTTGGCATTTTGATGTTCTTGCTTGAAATATATGTTGCACTAGGGCTATTGTATTTTTAATTTTTTTAAACTAAAAAGGGGGACCTCACCATATATGATTGCAGGCACTTGCTGGGGAGCTTGTGAACGTTCTCAGAGAAGCCGGGCAGATTATACCAACGGCGCTCATGAAATTTGGCACTCATATAAGGAAAAAGGTTGGACTTTTGTACTTGTATGTGCATCTATGCATGTGCCCTTCTTATTGTTGGCCTGTGTCGTGTTAATATGTTAAAACTATGAATGCCACACTGTCCTGTTGCAGGAGTCCAAATTATATGGGGCACACTTTAAAGAAATAACGGCTAATGCGCCCAAGTCTACGAAGATCACATTTAATAGTTCTGATGATGAAGATTGACTCTGATGATGGCTGCAGTCAGCTCTTACAACGGTTAAGTCTGTTGGCATATCATAAGCTGGCATAGGTGCAGATAGGCGTCATCAGCAGTTTATATTTAACAGTGCACACAAGGTTTAATTCAATTCCCTTGCATACTTGGGAAATAATTTATCCAGTCTGCTTCATGGGTAACCTTACAAATTACATTTGGCCGAGTGAAGGAGAGATCTACTCAGCTGAAAATGATTCATGATTCATAAATCAGAATTTGGATCTAGGGCAGGCCCCAGTCTTAAGAGTCTGCTTGTAATTTTTTTTAGTCACTGAGAGCTTTAATTTAGTTTTGTATGCACTTGGGCTTTATTTATAATCAGGAGGTCAGGCCATGTTTGAAGGCTGCTTTCAATTAGCTAAGTGTATTGTTGTATACCCAGAAATTTGACTTTCGTTTTCCTCATTTGTATCCATATTTTTTTTTATTGAGCTTATGTATCCAATATTTAGCATATAAAGAGAAATGCTTGGGTGCATATCAATGCCTTTGTTATGCAAAAAAAAAAATATCGATTTAAAGAGAAGTGTCACCTCCTATATTTTTTGTAAGTGGAATTGCTAATGCATTTCATTACCAAAGTGCCAACCCATAGGAACAGCTTAGTACTCAATGCACCAGAGCATGTTAATTTAAAGTAAATTGTGTGAAGATATAATCTTTATTGGTTTTTTTATAATGGAAGAAAAGAAATGTAAGACCATTCCCTAGGGGTGCATACTTGGCCACACCTTTGGCCTCCAAGCATGTCGCACATTTAGTACTCGGATAACGCAAGGCATGAGTGCCTGGACAGTTTGTTTGTTTGTATTAAAATGCATAAGAATTTATGACAAAGTTAACTGCACCAAAAGATTAGTAAAGAGGCAAGGGTAAGGATAAGGATATTGGCGTAAAATAGGACCTTCACTTTTGCATCCAAAAACTCCGTGCAGTGGAAAGTAACAAGACTACAATCAAAACCCCAATTTCGCTTTGGCATCTCTACATCGATGGCCTGACATTCGGACCACTTAATAGAAAAAATAGAATATTTCATTCCAACACAAAACAAATTCCCAGATTGATGAATTGAAGAGCAAAATCATTGCAATATGGCCACATTTCTTGGTCATGACAATAGCCCCAGATTTATTCAACAGTACACATTTGTGCAATGTATTATTATTATTTTTTTTTCTGAACCAAATTTGTGCAATGTGTTGATATAGACCAACACAATGTCAATTTAAAGAATAAAAATTAAATAATTTTGGAAGAAATTACAAAGCGGCTGTTCTAAAACAACAAATTACACATGGGCCTCCTATGATGTGAAAAAGAAGGGTTGGAAAAGAAAAAAAAAAAAAAAACCCCTCTTCCACTCAACCAAACACCCGTTCGAATTCAGTTCTCTTCCACTAGTAAAAGCTATTGCTGAATCTTGAGAACCGGGAAAGCAATAACATCTCTGATGCTCGGGGAGTTCGTTAATAGCATCACCAGTCTATCAATTCCCAGTCCCTGCCATAGATTTGGATTCCATTAGCATATAATACTAGATGCCCAATTTAAAAAAATGCACACAAGTTAGAATATATACTCAATGATCATCAGAGACATCATCATAGATTACTTTCCAAGAAGCACGCCGTAAAATAAAATAAAATAAGCCCCAACTATCTATGCCAATCTCTACGGGCATTTTCTTTTTTCCTCAAGACTCTTAAGGGCCCATTTGTTTGCATAGGATACATCAGAATTAAATACATTAGAATTCATGCCATAAATTAAAAGGTGCATATATAAAATTACTATAAAAAAACCTCTACTTTAATCAAAGTGAATCAAGGGCAGAGGGGAAAGAAATATCCAACCACCACCCAAGTAATTCAAATCCTAGAAAAGCCAAAGTTCTCATATACGCTGCTATCTTATATTCTCCACCCTTCACTCTATGCATTCACACTTCACCCCTTTTACAATCCTACCATGGAGCTCATTTGACTATGAATTTCAAAGTATTCTAATGCAAACAAATAGGCCCTAAAGATGCCACCACACTCATGGTTAAGTGATGTAGCACCTAAGCATAACACACATGCCCAGGGATCAATCCTTCAGTCCACAGGTTGATAGTATCACTCCCGGCCAGTGGGCCAACCAAGCAAATTAAAAAAAAAAGAAAAAAAAACCCTAAAGATTGCAACGAGGTAAAGCGATCTCCTAAGATAATTACAGTAATGATAAACTGATATACCAAACTACGGATTACATAAAAAACATGGCAGTTTATGGTATGCTCCCAGACCAAAATATAATGTTCTTTGACAACTAATACAGTTGGCAGGCTCCATATCTGTAATTTTTAGTGTATGAACTTGATTGAGTACCATACTAGCACTTGTCCCTTTCAGAGGAAAAATTGAAAAAATCAGTTCCTACTGTATTTTTGTTGGAGTTATCTTGTACTAGTCTGCCAGTTCCATAACTATCCGACAAGATAAAAAGTTGGGACACGGGTTTTACACTAAAAAGTGGAGTATCAGATATGCATTCCACATTTTGAAGTATCCACCCATCATAGGTTTCCAAGAAGCATTTATCAGGTTTTCTTCTCCAAGCTACACAGTACATATTTATGCACCACAGAGTATTAAAACTAATATAGGGTGGCTTGTTAATTTACTTTCTATGTTTTGCACAAATTATATAAATATATAGGACAATATTCATGTGCATACATCCCTCACCAAAATGGTGAGGGATACTCCATATTTGGAAAGTATTAATGTAGAAATGGACAAAACCATCACACTTATGACACCTTTTTTACCTTATTAGGTCTAAAAAAGAAAGCATCCCTCACCAAAATGATGAGGGATGTAATATATATATATATATATGTGTGAAATAATCCTATAAGAACTAATTCTCACCACTTTTATGTGAGAAGTTTAGGTGGGGCGCATTCATCACCGAATCCAAATCTTGCAATACACAAGGAATTCCCCTGATAGTCACACGGCCCAAATTTCGGTCAAATCCGAATTTATTGGACTATTGGATCAACTGTGCACTAATCCGAATATACTAAATTTGTAGGCCATAGATGAAGTGGTTAGAGATGCGCTATTGGGGCCAAACTTTATCTGGGTTGGTCCCAAATAGATCTTTGCATCCCCCCTGATCCTATCCCCAAATGGGACCCACAAATGGGCCCCATAAAAAGTTCTCACAGTAGGTGTGTGAGAATACTTCTTAGAAGATTAAAGCTCTATATATATATATGAAAATATTCATGTGCGTCTATCTCTCACCATATTACGGTGAGAGTAATATAGTGGGGCCGACTTTATGATCCATCTGAACCATCAATATACATGGGACCCCCTAAATTGGATCCATTGAGCTTTCATTGATCCGAATGGATTGGACCATTGGATCGAGTGTCAAATATTTTCTTTAATATGAAGTTGTTAAATTTGTGAGCCATAGATGAAGGGGTTAAATGCATGGGATTGACCCATCCAAGATGTCTCTTTCCATCACACACACCTCTCCACCCACACACACATCCACACCTCCACAAAGTCCCCCATGATCAGTGGGGCCCTAGGTGGGTCCCATCAAGTTTGTTGTTCACCATATAGTGCAGATGAATGCACATGGATGCATATAATTGCAGGATGTTTTGTAAATAGTTGACATATCAGTTAAATAAATATATGGGGTTGAGCACCCAGCTCATGTGAACAACCAGCTTTAATTTGTCCCTCTCTCTTGAATTTTTTCTCCTTTTGTTTAAGCAACACAGGGTTCTTTTTCACTTCAATCCCGAGTTCCAAACACCTTGGGGATCTATGTATATCGAGTATGACATTTCATGTAAATTGCAATATGCTGACTAAAGTTAGTTCAACACTGGATATAAAATCATACCATTCCTGAAGCTGGTGGCATTCCATACTCCAAAGCTGTTAAGAAGTCTTCATCTAGAGTCACTTCATAAGAGTAGTCATCATATTTCTTACAATTCCCTTGTGTCGAATCTCTTACCGACTCAATTATTGCTCTCTTGTCATTGTGCTCTTTTATTTGTTCTTCAAGGCGTGCTCTCTGCTCCATAAAAACATATAAAGTATGTAAGCAGAACTCTTCAAGTAAAAATTACACACATAGCACATGCAAATCCACCACTTGAATAATCTTATATCCTTGGGACATGCTCTCAAACCATTGGAGAATGGGATTGAATATTGCAACAAAGAAATTTGGGGTTAACTTCTATATTGGATCTAGATGGGTCAGCCAAGCTTCTTATTGCAATATCCATGCATGCATGTATATATTCAAGACAGATACATGCATGCACGCACACCATTAGAGGTGCCTCTTAGCATATAAACAATACACACAGGCTCTAGAAAATACTAAGGCCACAACAATAGCTTACATAATAGTTGAATGCATAATGGACGGTACAAAGTTGTGGGCATTCCACGTCCTGATTGATGGAATGTGGAGAACAAAGCTTATCCTCAGTCTATACAACACCCCCACCATCTATTACTAATGCCACTGGCACAATTATCTAAAATCAACTACTTCCCCATTTAAGTAAATAGATCAAAGTAACACTACAAATTATAAAATAGAAAAAGTACATTGAGCTCACCTGATCCATTGGATCTGTTAATTCAGAGAAGGCATTTGCAAGTTCACGACCGCAAATAAATAGTTCAAACCTTTCTGTCAAGCCACCATGACTGCACTGGAACAATCTAATTAGGATAATAGACACCATGCCATTCAATAAGTAGTGTAATCTGCTTCCAAATGAGTATTTGATTAAGAAAAATCATTGAGATCAACATGTTATATTCAAAGCATCTACAACAAAATAACAAAACATATCTGAAAACAAAACATCTGTAATGGACAAATTCTAGCATATACCTAGCCTTGCTGGTTATGAACATAAAACAAAAATTTTCTCTAAATTTGAGTAAACAAGGGTATTAGATTCATTTGTTCTAATATCACAACCTAATATTAGATTGGACAGTAATATCTTTCATATTTTTATGTTTACGGAGCTCCATGGAAGGTTCATTAGAAAAACATAACTAGATTATAAACTCTGTCCAGGAATTATTAATACCCTCTATAGATAAATTCTATGTTCCACTGCTTTTATGTGGATGAAGTACCTTTCTGTTACAGGCTCCAATCAAAATAGAAGGGGCTGCAATTCTAAATCTCAAGTGCTGTCTGCTGGATTGCAGAATAGAGCAACTTGGGGTATCCCCCACCACCTCAACAAAAAATAATAATAATAAATAAAAGAGCAGAAAAGAAAAGGAAAAAAGCAAGGAGATGAGAACACAAGCAATAAATGTCCCAAAGCCAAACATAACTGAATTATAGACTAACCACAGTAAAAAGTCCACACGTAAAGACGCCAAAATGCAGTACTCATCAAACTGAAAAGTCGTTCAGCAAAACTAGGCCGGTTGGCAAACAAAAGTTTTCGTATGCGGACATTCATTCATGATAAAATTGAGCTAGGGAAACAAATGTATATTCCTAAATTTATCCTAATTTTAGGAAGGGATATAAATGTTATTTACCAGCTAAGAATAGCAAAATGTTTATCCATGCAGCAATGTTGAAACGTCAAATTCCTATCTGCCTCAGGGGAAGCTAGCTAATGGAAAAGTTGTTCCACTGTTCCTATTTTTGAATCTCTGCTGTTCTTACTGTCCAATGATAATCAACTTAGGTCTCAGCTAATTCCAGCAACTGCAGAGTTATCTCCAAAGCAGATCAAAGGACATACGCTGCAAGGAATAATGATGAAGCATAATCACGTTTTATTATACAACCAACCCTTGATTTCAGTATTCCTACATCAGTACCCAATGATGTGACTCCTCTAACTTTAGTTCACAGTAATTTATGATACCCGGATATGTTAAGAGGCTATTTATCATATCGTAACCTCTGTTTCTTCATTTTTTATGTATAGAATCTTTGTTTCTGCCAAATCCACTGCATGTCCCAGCCTATCCATCCTACATCTGGGATCATAGAGTAACTCTAGTGATATTCCCATTGGCTTATTCAAAGGAAAGCACAGGCATTTTATTTCCAATGCTATCTTGTACAAAATACATCGCAGTTGTATCGTGCCTTTTTATCTGCTCTTTCTTCTATCAAAATATGCACTAGAATTCATTATGCTCCATCTCAGTCAAATGTAGAATGATTAGAAGAACCGAAAGCTCTTGAACAATGAAAAGAATCATGCAAGGGAACGTGTTGCTCTGCCTATAGAAAAACAGTATTTTGGGGTCTAAGTTGGTATTTTTTATCGAAGCATACGCCAAATGGGGAAATTGAACAATATATAGACTGACTAGCCGCAAAGGGCTTTATACAGAGATGTTAGAATAAAGTAGAGTTAGGAGTATTTATAAAGAGATGTAAGTCCTCTCATTCAGTTATGTATTGATTAATAAAAATTTGTTCTTGAGAATTTCTCTTCATTTTGTCCTGTGTGAGACCAAGGAAACTTTGATCCTGATGGATCCCTATCCCTAAGCCTTTGGCATAGAGAGTAGCCTATTGGCTATTCTTCCTTCCCCGCGCAACATCATAAGCACATTTTTTTCTCCTCATTTTCCCGTTACAAGAAGCTTTGGAAGGCTTTTGGGGACTTACACATTACTTTAGAAGATCAAAACCACATTTTATGTTAAGTATTGGAATACTGGATTCACTGACCATTGGATAGAGAGAAAAATAAATGATTCTTACTTGTACTTAAATTCCTTCATAATAACTAAAAAACAATGAGCCCTAAAATCCTAAACTTATAGGACACTAACTTTCATTTTTTAGATTTTCATCGTATTTTCAACATTCTTCAAGGCTATTCAGCTTCAGGGTGCTACTTATTCCACAACTCTGCTGAGTCTCATGCGACTTGGCAAAGTCGACACAACTCAAGGGTAACCAAGTCGCACACTAATCTGATTTTTAAATCCTTCCACAGTATATTGTTCTTAGTTGGAGGAAGCAAGTTATCTAGAAGAACAAAAGTTGACACTGCCGAAGTTGAATATCAAGCAATATGTCATCGAGTTGAAGCTTTGTGGGTGAAAACTACTTGACAAAAAGAAATTGTTTTGGTACATCTCTTGATGAAACTTCACAGTGATAATGTAGCTACTGTTCACATTTCCTTTATCCTGGTATATCATTAGCAAACACAACAGAGAGGCAGATGGTCATGTAGCAGAGACTTCAGAGAGAGTTGCTTCTAAGGAGATACAAGTGTACTATAAAAACATGAAGATCAACTTGCTGATCTTTTTATTTAAGGAGGAAAAGAAAAGGAGTCAAGAGTAAATCATCTTTGTTCTACTTGAAATAAGATGGGCATTATTCACATGCCTGCACCAGTTTAGGGGGAGTCCTAATTTTTCACTAATATAGTCATGTGCGACACTATATATGAATAACATTTATAAGGTTCTCTTAGTCACAATGACCATTAATCTATTCTCTGGTTGAATATTTTTCTCTGTTTTCTCCTTTCTACTCAATACTCGCTTCTCATCTCTCCAACTTCCTTTCTGTATTTCACCTGTTAGATGTTTAATAATTTCAAATTTCAACTCTAACAACATAACGTATTACATCCTGTAGACATAAGTTTCAGAGAAGGTTAAAGCCCATTTGGGTAAGTATCCATGTATATATTTGGAGAATCTTAATGTTAAATGATCTAAAGACTACAGCCTGTAGCATAATATCATAGCTGAATCAGATGTAGCATAATATCATTCGATTCAAGCATAATCAGATTTGGTTAGTAGGATAACCAAATAAAAAATTTTGCCTACAGGGATTATTTCAACACTAGGAGAATAAATGGCTGCTTGCAGTTCACCACAAACAACACCAAGAAATTATGCTCTTTTTTAAATTTTTGTAAATAAAAGTTCTGCAATAAAGGTTGCCAAGGCATTATAACGACGTGCTTGAGCAATCATTGAGATTAATTTACCTTCTGTGTGGTTTAGCCAGTGGAGATATCTCGATTGGATAGTCTAAGACAAATGTAGGCTGCATGAGTGTTGGCTCAACGATGGTTTCAAAAACCTGTATCAAGAATAACAAAATATAAATCTTCAAGAAAACCAACTAAAATATGCATAAACTAAATAATTTTTTCAGAAACCTCTATGAAGAAAGAACAAAAAATAAATCAGCAGGACACTAATAAAATATGCATAAACTAAATAATTTTTAAGATGTTTTTGTATGAATTTGTATGCTTTTAAAATGTTTTTGTTAACTTCCTTTCAGATAACATATTCACCTTTTAACACAAAATAAATAAATGAATAAATCTGAAATTCCAAACGATCATGCGTAAAAAGAAAAGGAACTCCTCTCAGTTCAACATACTAACTTTTAAGACAAAATAAATAAATGAATACAATTCAAATATCACACAATCATAAGTGAAATTAAAAAGGAAGAAGAGAGAGAGAGAGAGAGAGAGAGAGAGAGAGAGAGAGAGAGAGAATATGATTTTTCGAATGTGTTTCTAATTGTGAAAAATCACAGATATTCTCTGTTATCTAAATCTACAGCTAAGCCCCATAAAAGGTCTTATGAACAGGAAACAAAAATTAGAAGAAAGTAGAAGAAACTGGTGCCTTCTGCTTGAGAATAAATACCTACATGATTCAGGCATACAACCTATGCCTCATCTTACAAGCTTGATTACAATCTAATGAGATCTGTTTGGATCTTGACTATCACCTAATTGATTACATTCTAATCTATCTATTATATATAAAATATCATGGATAAAATACAATGAATGGACGAATGTGCTCTCCTTACATACTTACAATTGTGTCCTCCCCCACTGTATAATGTCCAGAAGAATATATTATCACTCCCCCTCAAATAGGTGCAGAGAGAATTAAGTAGCATCAATTTGCTAGTTAAAATTGATGTTGATCACATGTCATGGCTTTCATAAAAGTATCTGCAAACGGTAGCAGATAAGGCAGCAATAGACTAACCGAGCGCGTAGGTAAGTAACAGTCCACATCAACATGTTGCGTACACTCATGAAAGACTAAATTGGATACAAGCTGAATGGCTTATTATTATCCACATCTAGAGCAATAGATGATTGAGATGCAACATGAGGTTCAGATAGAAGATAGGGACATAGCAAGCAAACAAAAGACGGAGCATGACATTCGGCCTCCAAGAATTTTGAGACCCTAACCGGCACCTCAAGGATTTTCTATAAAACGAAAGAAGAGACTTTCCAATAGTCAGGCAACCAGTCTCAGGAACCAAACCAAAAAAGCATCACCTTAAGCAGATAGTTAAAAGGTAAGCATCGACAGGAAAAAATAGACCATGATTCAAAAATCCCTTAAGATATCAAATGAAGGGTAAAATAACCCTCATTTAAAAATGGCAAGGAATTGCTATGAATTGGCTGATGACAACACCACACGAGATGTCAGGCCTTGTCATGCTAAGATAGAAAAAGGAACCAATGAATTTCAATAGAGTGGGATCTGTTACAAGCTTGCTACTATAATAATCATTATTTGACATTAATTTCAAGAGGGTTATGAAGTAGCATCACATCCAACGATAGGGCTTAACTAATAAGCCTCGAAGAATGTTTATCATGGTTGACAAAAATTCATTTTGAGTAATTGGTGCACTTAAAGAAAAAAAAAAAGTGACCAGTCTGAGGACCTCCATATGAAAAAGGGGATTTCGAATATTGAGTATATCATCAAGCCTATCTGAATCACTGCCATTAATGAGAATCATCAACATAAACAAGGAGAATGGTGAAACCAGAAGAGTAATGTCGGATAAAAAGAGAGTGGCCATAGTTGCTATGACAAAATCCATCTTTAAAAATGGTGTACTGGCACTTTCTTGCATCAACATCATCGTCAAAGACTTTCCCAACTATGTTGGGACCAGCTCATAGTTAAAGATTCATATCATTGAAGATGAATTTTCAGAATTTGGTCCAAAACAGAGAAATGTTCCGAATGACTGTTCAGTGCACCCTGCTGGGCTGCTGTGATGATAACATTAATATACACGCCATATTGATGGTCCATAATGATGACATTAAGTTGTTATGTAGATAACATTATTATTTTTTTAATTGCTTATATCATGCATTTATGAGTTGATTTAGTAGAATAAACTAAATGTATCAAATCATATTTTTAAAATATATTATTGATTTTATATTTTTCTATATCTATATTTTTCTATTTTTCTGAAACAATACTCTGGAAAACCATTTCCCTGAAATTCTAAGTCGGCCAAAACATTTCGATTTGAAGGCCAAACCAAAAAGGGGTCCAAAAAAAAAATTTTTTTAACTATGGGTCAGGCATGATTCCTGTTTTGCCATTCCAGTCTATTCTCAAATGGTGGCACTTTCTTTCTTGAGTCCATAAAATGAACTTAAACAGAAAACTTAGTTGAGCAAGAAAAGCCTATGCCAAGGGAAGTTTCTTGTCGACAATCTCATGCAAAATTGCCATGTAAGAAGGCACTTTTACATCCATTTGAAGAATAGGACAAGATTTTGACAGCCATAGCGAATACAGCATTAACAGTGGTCATTTTGATGTTCCTAGTGACCAAATAAATTAGGAAGAGAGAGGAATGTATTAGACAGAAATTTTGTGCCTCCTTGTTTGGAGAAGTTATGTATTTAAAGCTTGAGATTGTTGGGATTTCTTTAGTTACAATCAATCATAATCCCTTAGATAATCTCAAAATTATCTCTAGACCCTAATTAAAGGAACTTACATCTATCTACAATACAGTACACATAAGGTTAAGGAATACTAAACATATAGTACATCTACACCACCATGGTAGTTCACGCTTCACAGGACTACCCTGCATATTTGATACTTCCTCTCAAGTTGATGCTGAGGAAGAAGCCAGCAACAACTAGCTCTTGAAGAAACGATGCCAGTCACAAGTTAAATCTGTTGTGAAAAAAAAAATCAACAAAGTAGAGCTTTGATGACACATGGGAGAGAAATAATTATAAGATCAAAAGCTTAGCAAAGAGAATGACATTTAATGTTTTTTGCACATTCATGAAACATGGGATTGATTTTGATTTAAATACACTGGTATTATCAACATGAAGTTGCGTGGGGTGATTTTGAGGAAAAGCAGCTTTGAAAGGAGGCCACTATCTCTTGACCAAACTAACCCTAAGGTTCCCGGCCTTCTTCCCTGTCCACTATCTCTTATACGCATCAATTATCCCCTTCTATATCTTCATGTATAGCATCCAAACTGGTCTACACCAAAACATAGCATTAGCTAGATCAAAGGCATAGAAAACCAGACGTGATTTATTTGTCCAATGCATCCAAACATATAATGTAAAACAACTAGAATTATACAACAAATGTTCTAATTTCTCGATCAGGAATAATTTCAAGATTTTTATTTGACAAAAATATGCATCCTGTCGTAATCAAAATGAGCATCAGTTTTCACTGATAACCAATGGTTTATTTTTTTTAAATTGCTGTTTTGAACTCCACATGAATGACATGATTACAAGGAGGTCACGATGCATACAACAGAAGTAATTGAATAGTGCAAAAGCAGATACCACAATATTTATTTTTTTATCAGTACAAATATTACAATACCAAGAAGCATTGTATTTGCACCACAAGCAGTGCAATAGGTCCACTTACTAAAATGGAGGACCTTTGGATAGTAGGAACCACATTGATCACACCAAAGCTTTACGTGGTTATTATAAATTAATCTATATTACATCTAAGTAATTGTAACCTATGATGCCCAGATACGATCATGGGTACGGACATGGATACGGGGATCAAGGAAACGACTCTACACTATGAAAAATTTAGGTCACGGATATGGATACGGGTGTCCTTAATTTTTCTTTAAATTATGATTTAATCAATGAAATTATCATTGTTTATGTTCAATTCTAACATTTTCTATGCTGAAAAGTAAGAAAACTTAAAGAAATAAATGAAATAATGGACTTTCTAAGTAGGATATACTGAACTTATACCCCACATGCCGCAAGTAGTGGTGCAATATCAGGTACCAGTACAAGTATCGTATCGGTCCAATACGGATACGTTGGGCTTGTACAAGTATTCGGGTATCATAGATTGTAACAATCCTCTATTACATTAATCACATTGATCACATCAAAGCTTTATGGGGGGTTATTGTAACATTAATCTATATTACATCTAAGTAATTTTAATAATCCTCTATTGCTGTCCTCAATGAGAAAATGGATAATGCAAATGCTAATTAGCATCAGCAGTAGGGCCACTTACACATAGTAGGAACCACATTGAAGATTGATCACATCAAAGCTTTATGAGGGTATTGTAACACGTAATCTATATTACAGCCAAGTAATTTTAACAATCCTCTATTGTTGTCCTCAATATTAGAAAAATGGATAATGCATATGCTAGTTAGCATCAGCATGTTGGGCAATGTAATAGCACTCAACAAAATAAATGGCAAATGCAACTTAATTGACTTATGTGTAAAAAAATGCCTACTAACCAAAACTAAACAGTTACCAACTAAAATGCATAATAATCTTTGGCTCACCTCATTGACAACATGACCCACAGATGGGCATGTTTCAAAGGAAAATATATTGTCACTGTCAATTCCATTTCCCAATGTCCTCACAACAGCTTCTTTAGCAGCCACTTTAGCAGCTTCAGTATCATTTCCAAACTCACTAAAGTCAATACCAGTGGCTTCTTTAACAAGATTATGCATAGTTTCCCTCCTCCAGGGTCGTTCCAGAGAGATTTTTGTTCCCTGTAAGCAAACAGCAAGAACAGTTTCAGCAAGCGACAGCTGACAAGCACCAAAAATAAGTGGTTCCACAAGAATCTTCTCCCACCCAATAGACGAGTTCAATGAAAGTGAAGGGGTCCCTTTTCATGGATACCCCCCCACCCCAACACACACACGCACTTTCTCTTTAACTTCCAAATTGAGGCGTCTGCCTGCAGCTAGAACATGCAAAACATGGAAGATATCTAAGGATGAGAATTTCTTTCTAATTTGTTTGGGACCACTAAAAAAAATTGGTAATAGCCTGTAACATGTTTTTGCTCATGCAAAAATAATTAACACATTTCAGTCATGTACTTAAACTTAAGTTTGGTTTAATTCTAATATTGAAAACCTAGACAATGAGAAGTAAGGAGGCCATATTGTATGTCAATATAAAAATGCTACTAGGAAAAAAAATGGAGTGCATGTGTGCCGGCAAATAAGAACAAAGTAGATAAAGGCTCCACTAGGTTTTTATTTACAGCATTAAAAGGTCAACCATCATTTAAAGAAAAAGATTGTTCACTGCGGCTTCAGACAGAACAAAAGGGTAGAATTGCTGAAGATGGTCTCACTAAAGATATTCTAAGATAAGATGGATCATACATTATTTCAAACATTCACTGGATTCCATCCTCGTTCCCAACATCAGACAAACCCCACTTTGGCTTCCAACATTAGATATAAACATTAGTTGGGTGATGCAGTCCAGGGAATCCTAGATCCATCCACCTCAGTGTAGGGTTTCTGCAACAGCAACTTGGAGGCCAAATAATCAGAGTTAACAATACTAAGGACGCTAGGAATGAAGGAAACCCAACAAAAACACATGCAATCAAAGGAGAAATCAAAGAAAAACAAGCGCCAATCTAGAAAAACACTTCACATGTCTCCAGTGGGACTGTCAACCAAAAGTCAATCACTTGAAAGAGTCCCTTCGCACAAGGCATTAGGTAGATGATCGACAACAGTACCAAGAAAACTATCACTGGACTGATAATCAGGAGAGAGAGAGAGAGAGAGAGAGAGAGAGAGAGAAATTGGAGCTTCAGTTGGTATAGACTTTGACAAAAATAATGGTCTTATCTTTCCCATGATAATAATCTCAATTAATGAGGAATAAAAGCATTCACACTATGTCGACTAGTAGCACTTTGAAATATTGGTTTCTTGTAGAAACTCCTGAGTTACTTAAAGAAAATGTCTGTTCTTCTGCTGATACATTATGTTCTCGAGTACATGTACATGAGGTCACTCAATATGCCCTTCTGCCAAATAAGCTTGAATGGATCTTACAGATGGTCACCATCAAAACTCAATGCTATTTATGGCAACAAATTTTGTTTTGATCATCTGATAGAAAATTTTCAAAAATCTAGGCAAGTTTTTCACAAGATTTCATCCATATACCAGAAGTGCACCAAGTTGATTACCGTGTTCTGTCCCTTTCATCAGCATCAGTTTTTCCTTAATTGACATAATCAGTGAACTTGGGTATTCTGACTATACCCAAGACTCAGATCCAGCCAATGGTTCAGTACCAAACCAAGCAAGGACAGCACCAATGCAGGTCCACCTGCTTTGCACTAGTTCCTCAGTCCCATGAAGCAGGTTTTTTTTTTTTAATTGGTAACAGAGAACATATCATCGATAAAATG
This sequence comes from Sextonia rubra, assembly GCA_037013555.1. NCBI lineage: Eukaryota > Viridiplantae > Streptophyta > Magnoliopsida > Laurales > Lauraceae > Sextonia > Sextonia rubra. Next base: position 47,633,171 of record JASUAD010000006.1, on the reverse strand, counting down.
AATTACAAAGAGAGAATAAAAAATTTAAACATAAAGGAAAAGAGATCACAAATAGGGAAAGCAAAGGAGCAAGAAGGTACAAGAGCATAGTACCCTAGTCAACCAAAAACTACATAATAAAACCCTCTCACAACTACATAATAAAATCCTCTCAACTCCTTGTTTGGCTAAAGCATCAACCATAAAGTTGGGTGAACGAAGCTCATGATGAAAGACAATGTTAAAGTTGGAAGACAAAACCTGGATTTCATTAAAAAAAGAATTGAAATGTCCAAGAATTAGTCTTTCAACATGTTAAGTGGACAACTAATAATTTTATAAATTCTTTGGCAAAATTTAGGGTGGATAAGTTTACTGATTTCTTCACTAGGTAATTTTTTCTTTCCTTGGTATATCTCTTTTATACCATTGCAATGTTTTTTGAGAGCTAGCTCTTTTAATATATTTCTCAGTCACCAATCAAAATTTTTTTTTCAAGAATTAGCCTTCCGCTTTGACACCAAGGCAATTGCATTGGATGAATCGCTCTCCACAAAAGGTCACCAAGGAAATATCTTGAAAAGCATCGAAGAGCTTCCAAAATCACTAGCACCTCCGCTTCATTAGAATTACAAACACCAACACAGTTGAAAAACATAAATAAGACCTCACCCTTACTATTCCAAAGCACCTTCGATACCCACTGGCGCTAGCTTACCTCTCGCAGAAACATCAATGTTGACCTTAAACACACCAATAGAGGGAGGAGACCAATGAGCAGTTCTACTCACCTTAATTGGGCCACACCCCATAGAAATTCCTAGTTAACAAGGATATCATTAAGACAAATATTGGAGAACTCATTTCTAACCAATGCCCACTTCACTATCCTCAAAGTAATCAACGTAATCAACTCCACTGAGGAAGAGGAGATGCCCGTAAAATTATGTCATTCCTTTCCCTCCAAATGGACCATGGAATAACAAACGGGAGCATCCTCTAAAGAGTATGGCTGCACCAAACAAAACAACCTCCCAGCCAGTCCCATGAACCAGTTAAACAACCTTTTCACTACACTCATGCAACACTAACAGAACCCCTTTTAAGCACAATATTCGTGATGGTTACACCCATTCAAACAGGAAATTCAAGCAGATACAAGGTTTGGATTACCTTCAATAAATAGGGTTTTCTCTAAGTGAGATATATATATATGCCGAAAATTCAGTAGGACAGTTTTGATCAACTGAATTCCACGAAAGACGTATTCAATTAGATAACTTTGCCAGTTTACTGCTGGTCTCAAGCCCGGATAAAGAAGGGATGCATCAGGTTGATATCCGGTTTCAAACTTTTGTTACATCTAGAACATGAATTCTGAGACACTTCCATCATCCTGCTAGGGCATTCCCCAATATAAGTGGTGCACGGCAGCACCAACCGGTTGCGGTGGAGAGTAAGCAAGTTTGTGATCATGTTAGGCTGTTTTCCTCCATAAACAATCATTTCAATCGCATCTGGTTCCAGTGGAAAGTAGGAATATCCAAAAGCCAAATGTTCCAAGCTTTTTATAATATGTGAGAATATGAGACAGATTGTGAGAAATTTTTTTACCTGATAATCAATAGTAAGCTTCCCATGAATGACCAGAGCACATCTAGTAACAATTTCCTCTGCCATGTTCATCATGCTGTGATAGTCTGAATATGCTTCATACATCTGTAAGTCAAGCTAAAGTTAATACTGATTAAAATTCATTAATGTCGTAGAAACTTCAAACTCGCACAAGGATGAGGAACAAACAACAAAGTCAACGGTAACTTTCAACATGCAGTAACTAGATAAAATAACTATAAGCACCTGAAGTAACAACACCACCACTTAGTAAAAATAAAAGCATGGTTTACCTCAATTGTGGTAAATTCAGGATTATGGCGGGTTGAAATGCCTTCGTTTCTGAATATTCGGCCTATCTCATATACTTTCTCAATCCCTCCCACCTGTCATTTCCAAATTCATAAGTTTGAACAGCAATATCAGGATACCACGTGAAACTAATGATAGTAAAATACACAAATGAAAGAGAGATGACTAAATACATCAAGATACTTCTGAGCTATTGGAGTGCCAACGGGGGGTGAAATGCTACTTCATGGAGAGTGGTTACATCAGTGTGAGGTTATTGATTGACGATAGGTGATGCCACATCTTATAAAATAGAAATGAGCTGTGTAAAACTTGGGGTTGTGAAATGATTCAAAAAAATAAAAATAAAAAAAAAATTGGGATTGTACATACATACAAACAACATGGTTTGTCTGGGAGAACTGATTATATAAGGTTAACCACACTATGTGGTCAAGTAAGGTAGAATAAAATCAGTGCATATATTATCTTGTGGAGATCCAACCCGCTCAAAATATGTCCCGTCCATGTTTACCTAAGTTAATGTTTCACTAGAACAAATGTTCATTTGGTTTGGACAATTTTCAAAAAATCTAGTTAAATTACATGTAAACTTTATTTTTTTCACAAAATCAAACTTTTAACATAATAAAAAAAAAATCCAAGCTTTCCACTGAATGGTGTCCACATAGCACTGATACAAATCAGCAACTAAATCCTCAATGCATTGTCAAACTCCCCAAACTTATGCTCAATTAAAGGAAGGTTGAATGTTAGACTCTATGTATTGTCAAACTCTCCCAATTTATGGTCAATCGAAGTAGGATTGACCGTTAGACTGGACATGTAAAAAATCTAACCAGCCATGTTTGTCCAATCCAGTTCCGACTGGACCGGAATGCCGTACAGCTGTAGGGGAGGAAATTATTCATCCAATAGACAATCAGGATCACTAAAGTATAGGCCCTTTCTATGTAGAAAGCATGCTTATTAAACTCATAAATTAGTGCCTTAATCACATTTTTCATCAATGCAATGCTTAAATAACAATTTCTATGGAGGACCTCAAGCATACTACTAAGTAAACAAGATGGTTTGCATCTTTGAAAAGTGGTACCCAACATATCGACTTGATTTGACCTTAATTGACTTGACCATACTATGTGGTCTACCTTCCAGTCTCTGACATTTCACCATTGTGGTGCAATGGTCGAGTGAGGCTCAAGCAGAAGACAATAATGACCATTCTGAAGCGTAACTCACATCCTATGACTGCCTGTTAATAAAAATGCACCTAAGTAGGCACCACAATGGTCGTTGCACCACATTGCTGCAACATCTTCTTACTTGATACTTCACCAAATTATATATATGCAAGTATACATAAATAAAACTCTAACTCAAACCCACCCCACCAAAATAAATAAATAAATAAAAATAAAAAGGGTACTGAAGAAAGAAAAAGGTTAAAATCATTTTATTTCTTAACCCCAATCAGGTAACCATAAGAATGGCCATTAACATCCACACAAATCTCCTAAAGAGGGGCATGCATACATCCTTTTTTTTTTTTTTTTCTGAAATGACATGTCTAAGCCCAGTCAGGAGAGGATATCAAAAACAACAACTATATAACGAAACATCTGAAACTTACCAACATTCTCTTCAAGTGGAGCTCCGTCGCAATTCTCAAATAAAGATTCCTTCCTAGTGAATTATGGTACGTAATAAAAGGTCTAGCTTCTGCACCACCTACTGCTCCCTGATTGGCAAATCAATACCTTGGGGTAAATTCCTTATTAAAAATAATTAGTACAGAAAAAACTAAGAAAACTCAACTTATTGGAGTTCAAAGGAGAAGAGGAAAGGGGAAAATGTGCTGGCCCAAGAAGTCAACTGGGCCAGCACATTGACCCATTGGTAAACCAGGTCCATTGGGTTCAGTCCATGGGCCCAATATTGACTGTGAGCTACTGTGGCAACCTTTTTTTATCCTATTTAATTTCTATTTCTTGTTTGATTAGGATTAGCTAGTTTCCTATTTTATTTTGAAAGTGTTGTTTGCTAAGGAATGATCCTACTTGATGCAATGCAATTTGACTCAATCAGACTTGCTAGGGGGCCCAGATAAACCAAAACCCAGAAATTTCCAGCAACAACACCAATATGCAGAAAAGAAAACAGAAATCTAGAAAATTTAATGGCAAAGGAACAATGCTGAAAAATCACCAAACTCAAACTTGTAAGAGTCTTCTCAACCTCCTGGCATTCACGTGATACAAGAGAGAGCAAAAATAATGCCCAAAACACTCCTTAAGGGCCTGTTCTTTTGCTGGAATTCCTGACAGGAATTCCAGTTGTCTGGGAATTCTGGAATTCCTGTCAGGAATTCATTGTTTCTTTATGAGAATTCTTGGAATTCTGGAATTCTGGCATTTCCAAATGCTAAAAAAGTGGAATTCCCAAATGCCAACTCTTCCAGGAGGATTTCAGAATTCTATAATTCAGGAAAGCTGTGCAGAAACTTCAACTGCATCAACAAGTCCTTGCCACACGTTCTTGGGCTCCGCAAAGGGGCCATATTTAAAAATCTATACCGATCATTATTAATAGAGGTCAATAGTGGGCCTCAATCTTTGAAGCAGGTGAGACTCTTCTACCTATTTTTGAATCAAAACAGTGAAAGGCATAGCCGTAATATGCACTGCGGCAGAGCCGAGGTTCCCCGAATTATTCACCCGCATTTACAGCTCAACCATAATTTGTTCTACGGCTCAGCCGTATTTTGTTCTACGGCTTAGCCGTAACACAATGGACGGCTTAGATCTGGCTGGGCCGTAGAAGAACAGTATCTTATGCATGTTATAAGTAACAATACCAATTCAAATATATACACATATATGTCAAAACATACAAATCCAATACAATATACTCAGTCAAAACATATACTTCTAATCAAAACAAAACACATCTGAATTGAAACTGATATTGGATGGGGTGGATTGGAAAGGATGAAAATTTTCATCCTGTACAGTTTGGTTCCACTTAATTAATTTTTGTCATTATCAAATGCACAAAAAAACCAGATGAAAGTAATGAATCCTTGTATAACTATGAAACAAAGAATTCAGAAAATCTAAGAATTCAGGGATTCTCAGGCAAGAATTCAGGCATGAAAGTAACAGGGAATTTAGAAATGACAGAATTCAATAGCATTTCAAAATTCCAGCATTTGAAAATCCCAGACAACCACTAGACATGAATTCCAGGAATTCTAGTAAAGAACGGGCCCTAAGAATATAGAAAAACTGCACTGTAGTCTCTACAATAATTCGACCACTATCGTGTTTAAATAGCACTCAGAAGTAGAACACCCCAAAAACCCTAGAAATCCTTCTAAAAATTAATCAAAAACAATTAGAAATCCAAAACACACTTTCTAAACAAAAATCCCAGATTTTCAGAATCTGGGTTGTTTCTGATATCAAGGAGTAGAACTGCTGTGGGGCCCACATGGCCCACCCTTTGATGAAAGCACTTGTACAATCTGAAGGCCCACTCAAGGGCGACCCAGCAGTTACCTTCCTTTCTCAGGTTGGACCTGATTTGACCTTCCAAACTTGAGTCCAAAACCTGCTGCACTTGAGGCCCTTTTAATTCTGAATTATCTGAAGATTTGCAAACAAGCACCTGTTTTCTACATTATTCTCCAAACAGCCCCTTTTCTTCATATTTAAGCATAATTCCTGGCTGTTTGGGTCTAAGTTTTCAAACTTGGCGGGACCCTTGCGAACCCTCTTGGGATGCTCAAATTGCTTCATATAGGTTCGGCTAGCGCAAATTCATACTCTAAAACTAACTCTGCATCAGTACTCTATACATGAATCTCCAACCTAACCCTTAAATCCGAGTTGAAAACAGGCACTTAAAAACCCAAAACTCAATTTCACAGCAATGGCGAATTAGCAAAAACACATACATTCTCCAGGAGCATTTCTAATATACAAAATTCAACAATAATACAATTTCTATAGGGTAGACTAATTACTATAAAATACAGTTTTAGACTTGAGATCTATAAGACGATACCACGCAATGCTATAAACCATAACCAGAAGTTAAGACATAAAGATGCAAACAATTTCTTAAAAGATCATAGATGCTCAAATGTTTATTGGGAACCTGTAGAACTGGAGTATCAATTTCAACAAAGTCCATAGATTCCATTGTCCTCCGCATTTCTGAGACAATCTGCATCATTAAGGTTCAATTAAGCATCATAAACAAATTTTATGTGAGGAACCAGGTTTAAAAAATCCGCCAATGCACCCGTATAAGACAATAATTTTAAAGAACACATAGTGAATGCACTGATATCATGATATTATTGGTCGTGGCATTGTATCAACTGATTCATCCTATGGAGCCAATCATTGGCTGCTAAGGTTGATATATTTCCTGCAATAGAGTCAATACATATTGGCAATATGGATAATTGAAAAAGAAATAGGGAAGGGGTCTAGCAACAAAAATAAGTTGAGAAACAGAACACCGAGTCTAAGATCTAAAGCAAAAATCAATGCCAACAAGCAACCCATTTTCTTCTAGGTTTTGTTTGAGGTAAGAAAAGTAAAAAATTAAATGATTGCTTGGGGCTTTTTTTTTTTTTTTTTTTTTTGGAAAGAATTTTGAGAACTCTTGCTTGCGAAGTTTTATGAATTGTCCAAATGTTGGCCCCCACATGGTTTCATAGATGCTCAAGTACAATGTAGCACTCTGAAAACTGGAATTATGAAAATTCTACAGGCAAAAAGAATGACATTTAACATGGCTTGTTTTATGAATTCTCGACATTCAAACAGGAAATTCAGAATTCTAGGGGGACAGCAGCTGTCATTGCTGCTAGGACCTGTCAGAAATAACTCGAAATAAACAGGCCCTTGGGTTTTGTTTTTTCAAAATCATACCAGGAGAAGAATTCTACGTTAAGGTATACACATGAGCATTACCATAGGAGGATAAGAATTCAGAGTCAAATAGTTGTTTAGATCACCATATAGCTAGCAGTGAGTTCCAGCAGATTAGCATAACCTTCAGGATTACTGTACTATGGTTGTTGCACCGAATTAGAATGATGCAATCGAGGATTGCAGATTATGATAAAGGATATTTTTGTAATTAGAGACTATGATTGACAGTAATTGATGCTAATTAAGGGGAAAGAGATTCCTCAATATAAATAAGTGTTGTCTTTCACACTGGGTGATAAGGAGAACCCATTCCACATTGATACTCCGAGCATCTGTTCTTCCAACTTTCTCTATAGATTGTGTTAAGTTAATAGATACAAGTTTCTTTATTCTTTTTTTTTTTCTTTTTTTCTTTTTTTTTTTGATAGTTACTTTCATTAAAAGAACAAAGACTAGTACAAAAGGCTTATACTAGCCAGAAACAAACAGAACAGGACAGAGAAGATCAGCCGAAACCAGAAAACACAAATTTAAACTAGCATAGGTCCCAACCATGCACAGAGAGGCCTATTCACGAGTGAGCTATGTCCTTCCAATGAACCATCATTTGATCCACCATATAACCTTTATATAATGGGTTTAACTTCACCCACTGAATAACTGAGAACTTGATTCTTCCACACAGAACCTCTTCCGTAGCCAGAATTCCTTCAAAACAGCTCGCATTCCTATCCTTCCAAAGATGCCAAATTACTGATAGAAATGACATCTTCCATGTCTCCTTTCCTTTCTGAGGTCCTTTAAAGAAGTCTCACACTCAAACAAATTTTGGAGGAGTGCCGGTAGCACCCATTAACATCCAAACCAGCTGATAACTGAATTCCATATATTTGTCGCATACCTACATTTCAGGAGAAGATGATCTACCATCTCCTCATCCATCAAGCACATCAGACAAGCATTCACCACAATCTTCCCTCCCCTTTTAAGATTAACTAAAGTTAGGATTCTTCACTGGAGAGCAATCCCACCAAATGCCACAACCCTGGGAGGAGACTTAAATTTCCAAATGCTTGCTAACCAATTCTTACGTCCATCCCTTTTAGATAGGACTGAATAGAAGGAAAAGGTAGAGAAAGACCCACTTTTGGATGCTTTCCTTACGCTTGCATCTTCCCCTTTATCTAGCATTTGGATTTCCTTTAAAATATTCAGGAGAGCCAAGAATTGAACCTCCTCTTGTTCCTTCAAGCCTCTTCTGAAGGTTGGCCACCAGCTAAAGCATCCCTCTATGTCGGATCAATCAACATAACCACTTAATGTTTGTTTCCTTACTGAGGGCACAATTTGCTAATAGATACAAGTTTCATATCTGATATGCATATATATAGGAAAATATCAAGCCTAGCTCAGCAAATTTAAAATTGAGCTTGAGCTCAGGCCAAGTTCAAGATTAGAAAGGGCAAGTCATGTTGAACTCAAGCTAGAGCTGAACTTGAGCTTGAGATACTCAACTCGAAAGTACAAGCTCAAGCTTGTTATAGCTCAGCTCCCTCACATCCCTAGGTTTGCCTATCCATACCTTCTTTATACCTTAACTCTAAACAAGCCAAGAAAGTTTGCAAATGTATATGACAACCTTCATAGATCTCCACGAGTTGGGCCTTGGGCCCGTTGTCTAGCTGGGCCTTAGGTTTACTATCTCTATACTCCCCCTCAAATTGATGTGCAGTAGAGCGGAGCAACAATTTGGTGGAGAGAAAGTCATGTCGAGACTTTGTCATACCTTTTGTGAAGAGGTCCACTAGTTGAAGATGAGAGAAAGCATGTGGTAGATGAAGAACCTTGGACATAATCCTCTCACGAATAAAATGGTAATCGATTTCTATATGTTTGGTCTGCTCGTGGACTCCAGGATTATTAGCAAATCTCCACGAGTTGGGCCTTGGGCCCATTGTCTAGCTGGGCCTTAGGTTTACTGTCTCCACAGCAAATAATAGTCACAACCAAGAAGCACAATTGGAAAGCCAAAAATAGCAAAAGAAACAATTAGAGATGGATTTTCTAATGAAAACTTACAAAATACGGGAGAAGTTGTTTTTACTAATACAAAAACCAAACCTTGTGCAAAACCCCGGTTGCAGCACTTGTTTCTTTCCTTTATTTTTTTTAAGATAATGATTAGTATCAAAGATGCCTTTTTATCAATTATATTAAAGAGTAGATATTGAGAAGGGCGGCTTGGCTTAACGGTAAAGATTTACCTGTAACATCCTGGAGGACGCAAGTTCAAGTTACGGAAACAGCCTCTTCAAAATAAAAGTAAGGCTGCATACGTCTTGCCCTCCCCAAACACCACTATGCGGGAGCCTCGTGCACTGAACTGCCCTTTTTTTTATTATTAAAGAGTAGACCTTATTTGGATATGGGGGTGAGGAAACAAAGCGCCTTTAATCTCTCATTGACCTCCATCTTAGAAGTCAGAAAGAAATAATAAACTATTCATGCCACAGTTAAATATGCACTTCCCTTATATTGCCAATTTTGTGTCAAGCCCAAGACCTTGCCTCTGGAAGCTTCAACAAGAAAAATCAAGATCGCATCGAGTAGATCAAGTCATGGAAGGTCCGTGCTTCATCAAGGGGTACAGCAATTTTTGCCAACATAGTCAGGTAAATTGGACTTTAGCAAACTTTAAAAAAGGCCCTAAAAACCCTCAAACCTAGTAGTAAAATTAATAAGTTTCAAATGACTAAGTCAACAAGTTAGTTCTTTATTTCAGCCTTCCAGGCCTCATGGCTAGAAATAAGGGGTATAGCTAACCGTAAGGTCCCATAAGATCACCGTATACGCTCTATGGTGGCTTTTCCAGAATGTTGTTTATTCAACATTTTTGAACTACGGTTACCCAACGGCTAACCGTAGTGAACTACGACTAACAATTGTGCAAAATGGGTTACTTTAGCCGCTGGTCAAACTAGCCATTGGAAGGTCACAGCTAGCCATAACAAGCCAACAGCCAACCACAGACTAGACATTGGAGCTCTACCTTATATTTTGAGCTCATTTCAAAGGTTGTAATTAATGTGATTTTGAGAGCCCTCTTAAACCACAAGCACACACCCAATTAAACACGTTTATAGAGACCTCCAAAATCAAAATCCCTTTCACAATTAAATCTAAGAGCATTCAATGCTCAAGTAAGAATGTCTAGTGGAATTAGGATCTAGTATTTTGAAGATTGGTTGCTCCTCAGTCCCCATAGGTAAACTCCTTTTAGACCTTCAAGACCATTTTCCACACTCCAAGATCCTTTGAGGTATATCCTTGAGCATTCAAAGCTCATCTAAGAGTGAATTATGGTAAGATCCATTACTAGGGTTTGGACTAATCTTATAGATGTGTTTTATATTCACATCATTACAAAGTGGATTAGACCTATCTGAATGAACCACTAGAAAATAAAAAATAAAAAAAAGGGGGGAAGTGGAGTCAACTTTCGTGATCGAACCACCATATCAAAAAATCTTGGTGAAAAGATTTGTGAAGCACACCTATTGAAAACCTCTCATAGTGAAAGCCAAGAGACCATTGGTGTGTGGCGCTCTTAGGAGTGAGGCGTAGGTCAATGACTTTAAATCATTGTGTGCCTCTATCTCTATTGTGCCTTATTGTCTTATACAGTTGTACATATGCTATGAGATACATGTGCTAAATAGTCATATGTTATTTGGATCAGCATACAACTCACCTATGAAGCATGGACACTCCAAAATGGCCCCCGTGTCCGTGTCAGACACGTGTCGGACACGGACACGGCTCCGACAAGCCAGGACACGTGTCTGACACACCGAAAACATGTCCTGGAATTTTTTTTTATGTTTTAAATTTCGGACATAGCTCGGACACGGGGTGGACACGGCAGGACACGGCTCGGACACGACAGGACATGGCTCGGACACGTTGTGGACACGGCGGGACTAAAAAAATATAATTAAAATTGGCTCAACTTGGGTTAAAATTAGAAAAAAAAAGAGGAAGGGAGTAAATGTAATTTTTTTAAACTTATAACCCTAATGTTATATTCATTCTTCGCTTGTGAAATCAAAAGGGGGGAAACGGCCGCATCTGGGAGACGGAGAAATAGAAGATGAAAAGGGGGAATTGCCGCCAGTAGTGAAACGAAGAAGAAGAAGAAGAAGAAGAAGAAGACAGCATGAGAAAGATCTACGCCTGTGCATGGAAGATCTAAGCTTGAAGATCTGAGCATGAGAAAGATCTGCGTGGAAGATGCGTGAGGAAGATCTGCAACTACGCATGGAAGAAGAAGAAGGAGGAGGAGGAGGAAGAACAGGTACTGCTGTTTTTTTTTTTTTTTGTTTCTGCTGTTTTTTTTTTTTTTTCCTCTCCAATGCTACTATGCTGCTACTGTTTTCTTTCTTTCTTTTTTTGAATTACTGTTGTGCTATTGCTGTTTTTTCTTCCATCTGACTATTGCGCCGCCGCTGCTGCTGCTTTCTTTCTTCTTTTTTTTTCGAACTGTTGTTTTCTTTTTCCTTGTTTCTTCCACCTAATTGCTGCTGCTGCTGCTTTTTTTTTTTTTACTGCTGTTTTTTTTTCCATGTGATTCCTGTGCTGCTGTTGTTCTATTGGTGTTTTCCTTTTTTCTTTTTTATCTTTCAGTGCTGCTACTTTTTTTTTCTTCCACAGGACTGCTTTGCTGTTGCTGTTATGCTGCTGCTGGTGCTGTTTTCTTTCTTTTCTTTTTTCGAATTGCTGCTGCTGCTGTTATGTTTTTTCCAGTGCTGTTTTTTTTTTTAAATGAGACTGCTGTGCTGCTGCTGTTTTTTTTTATTTTGACTGTTGTTTTCTTTCTTCTTCTTTTTTTGAACTGCTACTGCTACTGTTTTTTTCTTTTTTCCATGGGACTGTTGTGCTGTTGTTGCTATTTTCTTTCTTTTGTTTGTTTGTTTTTTGTTTTTTTTTCAGAACTACTGCTGCTATATTTCCATGCTACTGCTGCTTTTTTTTTCCAGAACTGCTGCATTTTTTTTCCTAGTTTATTTTTCAATGTGATAGTTTGTTTTTCAATATGATAGGAAATTGATTTGATTATGATGTAATTGTGACATGTAATGTTGATGATGATTGATGTACTATAGGCTTATGGCCTACTATTACATTACATTATGCATTATAGATTTTATTTTTGACTTTTCCAGTATCAGTTATGTTTTTTCTTTATTAATTGTGATATTATACTTTTTAATTTGGCTAAAAATATAACTATTCTTTAACTTTATGATTATATATAAAAATATATATATTTATTATTTGCCGTGTCCTAGCCGTGTCCGTGTCCTACTTTTTTAGGATTTGCCGTATCGCCGTGTTCGTGTCGTGTCGTATCTGTGTCCCGTGTCCGTATCCATGCTTCATAGCAACTCACATGTGCTAAATTACGTTGAGAACTCATTGACATATTTCTTAGAGTATGAGCTTTCTAGTTATACATATTCATTAAATTGCATTTGGCATGTTGATCACTTAATTGTTTCCTAATCCTCACATAGTTATATCTTGTTGTTTAAATTGAGTGACCATTTTTTGAATTGAGACTTTAATTAGTCATAATTTTCAAAAAGTCCTATTCGTCCCCACTTTAGGACTTGCATTGTTCTCTAGCTTGCACTTTCATAAACAGGTTTAAATAGGCTTTTGGATATAAAAAAAAAAAAAGAACAAAAGAAGAAAAGGACTTCCTTGGAGTCTTGGTCTCAATTGTTATCAACTATTTTTTGTGCATAAATATCATGCAACTAGGACACAAATATGGATGTATATCGCAAGATTATAATTAAAACATGACTTGCATGATCAATACAACCCATTTGATAAGTGATCAGTCCTAATCATACAATTTGGGTCATGAATTGCAAGATTTTAATAACATGAGTATCCATATTACTGTACAATTTTAATTTGGATGGACAATAAAAGAGAATTTTAAACAAGCATGAAGAATCAGACATTATCTTAGAAACAGATATAAGGTTACTTTACTGTCCTCAATCTTTACAAAGACAAAAAATAACAGTTAATCAAGGAACAATTAATGAAGACTGTACCTTAGCTCTGGTTCGAAAAACATCTACTACCTCAGGATTTGCAATCATGTCCACATAGCTGAAATTAAAAGGAAAAAAAAGGAAAAAAGGAAAGAAGTAATCCTTACTCAAATTTCCCCCTGAGATTTAATGAACAAAAGAAGGCTGAAGAGTATTTTGCTGTGCAATGAAGTTATGTAGGAAAGTACAAAAATGCATGAAGCTGAAGAAGCAAAAAATCACTATCCTAGATTGTTTTTTTTCCTGAAGCAGTAAAGTTGAGATACAACATAATTTGCCCATCAAAACATCTTGACCTCAAGTTTGTAAAACAAGAGCCATTACACAAGAGTTTTTGTTTCCTGTTATTTTCTTCCTTTATTTTTTTCTTTGACAATGCAGATAAGTATGTACTGTGCTTGTGATTTGTGTCAGAGGAAGAAACTAGAAGCTTGTTGCAATTGCATATGTGGTACTCATACAACCCATGTTGATATATGAATCCAGACATGTTCATATGCAGTGTTCCTTTTCTCATCTTATTCTTCTTTTATGGAGAAGAAAATAGTTTCATTCATTGCCACGTGAAAATATAGTGTATCTAAAATAAGGAATCTTTAGAGTAACACAAAAGCCTAGGAGTTTCCACTGAAAAGAACTTATCTCCATATTTGTGAAGAATGAGTCATCCGGTTACCTTATCTTTGAGTTTTCTAGCAATTTCTCATAGGCAAGTGTCATATATAAGATTAGACAGTTTAGCCCTCATGCCAAAGGCTTTAATGGATCTAGGCATTCAAGGTTAGTTAGGTTCAAGACAGAAGGTATGTCTCTAGAGCCTTGAGCATGTTAAAAGGGAGTGCTTGTGGACACTGAGAGACGAGGGTGTAGAGGAAAAACATAAAGTGAAAGGAAGCCTGGCCAAGGCTGGAGCAATGTAAATGTGGATCCATATTAAGGAGTCGGGCACCAGGAATGAAGAGATTGGTGACCACCTAAGGTGGCAGCCAGAACTTCGTCAGAGATGAAGAAACAACTCTATGCACTTTTTTTTTTTAAATGATAACAATCAAATTAATAGGCAAATCAGTACAAGAGAGACATACTGAAGAGCAAACCCAAAAAAAGAGAAGCCCAAAGGCAGAAAACCAACAAAACAGAAGTTACTCCCTTCACAGAAAACAAGAAGCAAAGAGGAAGCAGAAGACAGTCATCGTCAAGGAAAGGGAATTAATGGTAGCAACAGGAATACACAACTTCCCTCCACCTACGAAGAATCAGATCAATGGGAAGACCATGGAATATAGGAAGGATGGAAGCCCACGGAACCACTAGGAATTTGGTTTTGCCTTCAATGGCATCAACCGACGAAGAAACACTTCAAAACATATTGCATCTCTTTCTTTCCATAAAACCAACAAGATAGCCAGAAAAGAGTTCTCCACATGACCTTTCATCTAGCATTTGCAAATGGATAAAGAAGAGATGGGGTTGAACATCAATGTGGTTGTGAGATGCCTTTCAGCATTTGCAAATGTGGCTGTCATGCAGTCAGAGAACATGGTACAAATAATCGCTGATGTGGGTCACTGGTCCACCATCCATCTCCCAAGGTGGTGTGAGTAGTTTCATGGGGTCCCGCTGCATGCTTGGGTAGATGAAACCTTCAATGTTTGGCATAATGCATCTGTACTTCTCAAATGATTGACCCAAAAGGCCAAAACTCACCCTACAACCTACTTTCTTGGACAACTAGTTGATAGGAAGTGTTATTTTTCTTTGCCTTGGTATGGTTGTGTTGTTTACACCTAGGAAACTGGGAAGCTATCGGAAGGAGCATAGTGATGCAGAAAACTTGATCGCTTGTCCTAGTTTATATAGCAATCCTTCATTGTATTTTTGGTAACAACAATCAATTTGTTTTGGTGATAACAAGCAATCTTTGATTATGGAGAATAATAATGGGCAGTGGCGGATCCAAGATTTTCGTTTGAGGGATGTGGGCAATAGTCAATTGAAACGGCCAAGACAATTATTTTGTTGTACTTCTTCACAATAACAATGGTAAAAGAGAAAATGTACTACATTTAAATGGATACAAAATATTTAATTGTGTCTACTAACATTCTCTCATCAAAAGTCATACCCCAACTCTAAAATATTTCTTTTACAATTGACTAAGCAAGTCTTCAGGTTTTGAAAGCGATGCCTGATTGTCTCATCATTGATGCTATTAAATATGCCCTTTTCGATATATAGAAACAAATAATCATTCAACCACTCATTTTCCATTCAATTGCATAGAGATTGTTAAAGAGGGAGGTTGCCCATATAAAGATTGTTAGAACAACCATACAGTATAAATTGATGGTTGGATTGTACACACATTTAAAACCACACTGACTTGGCAATTGTAAGAATATTGGAAGGAAGCCATAAGGAAAGCATACATGAATTGATTCTGCAAAATAAATGCTTCTTTTGTTCCTTGACATAAAATAATCCAAGCTGTCTAAAAGTTCTTGCAACTGTATAAAAACAGATCTTTCTACTATAGAGCTCATGAATCATGGGGTCTTGATCAAGGAACCATGGTCCATCGGTCCCGTGTTAAACTATAAGCCCAAGGCTCAAGGATACTTTGCATTTCCTTAACTGAGGTCAAGTAATTCCTCAAACATGCAAGAATTAGAATATGTAAAAGAGTGATGATGAGAAAAATAGGTTTTGCCTCTTTTTTTTGGGCTAAATCTGTCAACCTATCTCAAATAAGTTGAATGAAGATACTTCAAAGAAGAAGAGAGAATGGGAGAAAGGTCGCGTCCCAGTGTGGGAATCGACTCTCGTTTATAACCTATTGGTGAGCCAATCAAGGGCTATAATTACAATCGATGAAGCACGGACACAGACACGGGACATGGGACACAGATACGACACGACACGAGCACAGCGATACGGTAAATCCTAAAAAAGTAGGATACGGACACAGCTAGGACACGGCAAATAATAAATATATATTTTTTTTATATATAATCATAAAATTAAAGAATAGTTATATTTTTAGCCAAATTAAAAAGCATAATGTCACAATTAATAAAGAAAAAACATAACAAACACTGGAAAAATCAAAAATAAAATCCATAATGCATAGTGTAATGTAATAGTAGGCCATAAGCCCATATTAGATCAATCATCACCAACATTACATGTCACGATTACATCATAATCAAAACAACAAAAAAAGATCCCTCCTCCATTACCCCACTCCATAAAAGAAAAAAATAATAATAATCCTCACCTATTCATGATTCATCATTGGAGACAACTTCAATGGCATTATAATCCCCACCAACACTCCCCTCATCAATAAATAGCACAGCCTCTAATTCTGGCTCATCAAGTGAGAGATTTGCAACCTCAAGTACTCCAATGTCCTCAAGGGATTCAAATGCATCTCCTGCAATATCCCACATCTTAGTTTGTCCTTGTATGTACTGTGGGGTTCTCCTTGATAGAAGACAAAGATTACAATGAATGAATACCAAATCTTCAGCACATTGTGGTAATATTTTGTTCCTTTTCAGCGAGTGAATAAAGGAGTAAATACTCCAATTCCTCTCACAACAAGATGAGGAAGAAGGTTGCACAAGTAGCTTCAAAGCTAGTCTGAAGCAAGGGAGCAAATGCACCATAAATAACCCACCAACTTTTTGGATCCATAGTAGATCTATCATGTATGGAATCAACCTCTGAAAACCCCCCAGAATTAGTTGAGAAAGCTACATATCCCAATTGAATTTTTTGTCTCTGTTCTGAGACAACATAATATCTTTTTAAGCACTTTGTTCTCTCTCTTGAAACCTCCAAATTTTTATGTGGAGGAACTCGATTTGGGTCCTCATGAAGCCACACATCGCTATAGTACCTTAAATACAAGAATGAAAATTATATGATTAGTTTATATTTTTTAATTAATAATTTTTCTAAAAAAAAATATGCTAAATCTTGGGCGTCACATTGGGTTTAATGAATGTGCTAAGCAATGAAGCGGAGTGTTGTTCTTATTCCAACAGTCAACTAGAATATGATGCACCACATCATAGAAGGTTGATGTCTCATCTTGCCGCTTCCTTTCATGCCTATATATTGCCAACTTCACTTTCTCTATCATTGTATCTCATATATTATAAACTAAGTGAAGACAAGGCTTATCTGTATCACAAGCCCGAAGCATGTCATAAATAGGCAAGGTAAAAGCAAGAATGTAATCAATCGTATCCCACCAAATGTCATCCAACACCTTTCCCTTCACAAACTTGGCCTTTCCAACGTCATCATCCCTATAAGAAGACCAATTGTCACAAATTACCATAGCTTAAAGACCACCCTTTATCAATTTGAATCTTTTAAGCATCACAATCATCGAAGCAAAGCGTGTCTCCGCAACTGAAAGCAATTTCAAACTAACAAAGTCCTTGAACAGAGACAATCTCATTGAATGATTCATGATAAAATGCTTTATCATCATGACGTCCCCAACAACATCGGTAATCCAACTGCACTCTGCATAAGTTATTTCATTTGTTTCCACATTTTTTGCTGCACAAACGTTTTTTAGGGCAAGCTTCAATGTGTGTACTACGCATGGTGCCCAAACAATGTGAGAAAATATCCCTTCAATAAGTTGCCCCGCTCCTTGGCACTTTTGGCATTATCGGTAATCACTTGAACCACGTTTTAAGGCCCAACTTCAAGGATGACTTCCTTCATCAAGTTAGCAATGAAAAACTTATCCTTTACTTCACCTGAACAATCAACTACTTTTAAAAACATAGGCCCCCCTTCCGTCACTGCCATAAAATTAATTAATGGCCTCCTTTGTGAATCACTCCAACCATCACTAACAATGCTAACCCCCTTTTCCTTCCATGTGCCTCTAATTGGTTGCAATAATCTGTCAATGTTTGCCCTTTCACTTTGAAGCAAAGTGGCTCTCAACAAATTATAACCAGGAGGCCAATAACCCGAAATCTGATTATTGGTAGCAAAGTTGAAGGAACTAACATAATAGGGGTTCCTAGCTAGGTGAAAGGGCAAGCCCGCAAAATAAAACATCCTAGCTATTTTAGAATGTAATTGGTCCCGTCCCCAGTGTTAAATGCCTTCTCAATGGCACTTCCATTTCCACTTCCACTGCCACTCATCGACCGCTTCTTTGATTCAAAGAGGCCCAACCCTTGACTAGCAGTCATGTCACCCAAAGATGCTCTAGGAGGGGGCAAAGGAACTTTTCTTTACTTAAGGCTTTGCAATCTAGCTTCAGCTTCCTCAACAACTTTTTACATTTCAGCCATATCCTTAGGAGTGACTTTAGAACATATTTGAATCCCTAACCACTAGTTTTTAGCAAATGTGCCTTTGCCCTAGTATATGAGCCCTTAAAAGCTTTGTGGCAAAATTTGCATTGAAAATGAAAATTACCTCTTCCCCCTCCAATTTTCTCCAACTTCGTTGTATAGTTCCAAAGGGGCTTATTTTCATCTTGATCTGAACCCTCGGCCGGTATAGGGCTACTAGCTCCCGTAGAAGAGAATGACATATTCTCAAATCAATTTCCTATCACATTGAAAAATAAACTAGGAAAAAAAATGAAGCAGTTCTCGAAAAAAAAATGCAGCAGCAGCAGTTTAAAAAAAAAACAAAACAAACAAAAAAAAAAAAGAAAACAACAGCAACAACACAACAATCCCATGGAAAAAAAAAACAACAGCACTGAAAAAAAAAAAGTAGCAGCAGCAATTCGAAAAAAAAAGAAGAAAGAAAACAGCAGCAAAAAAAAAAAAGCAGCACTGAAAAAAAAAAACAGCAACACATCAATCCCATTTAAAAAAAAACAACACTGAAAAAAACATAACAGCAACAGCAATTCGAAAAAAAAAAAAAAATAGCACCAGCAACAACACAACAGCAGCAACAAAGCAATCCCATGGAATTAAAAAAAATAGCAGCAAAAAAAAAAACAGCAGCAACACTGAAAAAAAACAACAGCAGCAGTAGTCAGATGGAAGAAAAAAGTCAAAAAGAAAAGAACAGTTTGAAAAAAAAAAAGGTAACAAGAAAGAAAGAAGCAGCAACACAGCAGTACTTCAAAAAACAAAAAGAAAGAAAACAGCACAGCACAGCACAGCAGCACTTGAGAAAAAAAAAAACAGCAACAACCAAAAAAAAAAAAAAAAAGCAGTGCCTGTTCTTCCTCCTCCTCCTCCTCCTCCTTTTTCTTCTACGCGCAGGCATAGATCTTCCTCACGCTTCTTCCACGCAGATCTTCCTCACACTCAGATCTTCCTCAAGCTCAGATCTTCCTCACGTCTTCCCCAAGCTCAGATCTTTCACACACAGGCGTAGATCTTCCTCACGCTGTCTTTTCTTCGTTTCACTGCTGACAGTGATTCCCCCTTTTCATCTTCTTTTTCTCAGTCTCCCAAATACAGCGATTTCCCCCTTTTGATTTCATAAACGAAGAGTGAATGGAAACATTAGGGTTATAAGTTAAAAAAATTACATTTACCTCCTTCATCTTTTTTTTTTCTAATTTTAACCCAAGTTGAGCCGATTTTTATTATATTTCAATTCCGCCGTGTCCACAACGTGTCCGAGCCGTGTCCACCCTGTGTTCGAGCCGTGTCCTAAATTTAAAAAATAAAAAAAATTCAAGACACATTTTCGGCATGTCGGACACGTATCCTGGCGTGTCGGAGCTGTGTCCGTGTCCGACACTGACACGGGGGCCATTTTGGAGTGTCCGTGCTTCATATTGACAATCTATCATAGCCAATCTAGCAAGGGCTGGAATTACAATCTGGCACAATCTAATTACATCCTAATGTCTACAAAATTGGTATATACGCAAGGACATACTATATACAAAGATTTGACTAAATCTGTACAAGATTCCCAGGTGAGCATTATTGATTTGTGCCCCATCTTGATGGGCCTGATTTCTACAAAATCTACAGATGGAAAATGACTATTGGAATGGCCGGGCTTAGATGGAAAATGACATGAAATCTTCTCCTTTTGGAATTCCAGAAATGCTAAAGGTCTCTCTCTAGCATTTGGAATGCTCACTTTTTTAGCATTGGGAATTCTGGAATTTCAATTCTTTCTTTGATTCATTTTGAAATTTCATGTCTAAGAATCTAATCCAGCCTAAATTTTTGAAATTCTTTGTTTGATAAATTGGGACAATTCTAAACAAAAACACTACACACATATTACAACTATCCACTATTTGTATGTAGAATGTAATGCCAAATTAAATAAATTTAGGCATATATTTGAACAAATATTGATCTCTTCACAAGACTAGCATTCCCATGTGGGTCAGTTATAAAAAATATTACATTTGTTACGCCTAGATTTTTAGATAAAAAAATGTCAAACACATAAAACCAATTTGAACGCATTATTAGGACTAACCCACTCATCGTCACTCACCGATCTCAAAAGTGAAAACTAGGAATTTCATTTGAGAATTTCTGCAAATAGATGGTTTCCACATTAGCTCCATGCAATGCTCAAGCCATTCCAATAACTTGATCTCTCAAACAGTTTTCATTCAGGAACTTTTGCAAACATATGGTTTGCATGATCATCCCTGCAATTTCCTTCGATCCATGTCTCTTACTTTCCAACTACAGCACCAATGATAACTTGACCAATTTATCTACAAATTTCATTTTCTTCTCATCTGTTTCTGCCAAGAATCACCAAATTCATGTCACATAAACACATCTCTCAATTTCACGTCACAGAAAACCCTTCTCTCAGATTCATGCCAAGAAACCCATCTCTCAAATTCATGCAATAGAAACCCATATGTCATACCCATGCCAAAGAAACCCACCAAACCCATATCTCAGATTCATGCCACAAAAATCACCAAGACATTGAGAAAAAAAAAACTGATGGAAATAGGTCCGCATGATGGAAAATTGTAGTTCCTACCTATCGTCGTGGGTTAAAATCCCATATTTGTGGGTGAACGTTGAAGACGAACGGAGACTGCAGAACCACCCTACTAGCAATCTAGCGTATGGTAATAAGGGTATTACAACAAAGCCCTCATTTAAGAAACAAAGTGACTAGAAATTGGATAGTCAGGATATTTAAGAAACAGAGAGAGAGAGAGAGAGAGAGAGAGAGAGCTGACTGGAGAGTGCTTGCTGATTTGATGGAGTCATGGAGATGATTTACCACTAGTGGTTTCTGATGGAGAGGGACAAGCCTTCGATGAAGGAGCGGGGGTTTCATTTGGGGATCTTCCGAATGAACAAGGATTATGATGGACGGGGGTGCACTATGGGGATGGGTCTTAGAATGGGTGGTGCAGAATGGGCTTTGAAGGGGTGCATGGCCCATACGGTCCATATCCCCATAAGGGGATCTTCAAACATGACAAGTGCATCTTCACCCACCCACATGACAACATGTGGGTCCGCTCCTGATTATGGGATAAATCTAATCTACAGGATAACCACAAAAATATCTACTCTGACTCCATGGTACAGTGGGAAGTATGTTCCTCTTTCTTGATGGTCTGCAGGTCTATGCAATATGTTAATGTCATCCGCTCTCCAGTCTCCACAACCCCAACCCCACCCCAACTCACCCACCTTCTTTCTTTCCCTCAAGCTAAAGATTGCGCAAAGCCGAGCATTGAAAGCTTGTTCAGAGACAAAAGAACCACTCGGAAGGATGAATCTTAGTGAAGAAGTCAGCAAGCTGATAAATTGAAGAAACAAAGGAATGATGGGTAGTGCCATGCCAAATATGATGGCATATAAAATGGTGGTCAATTTCAATATGCTTGGTATGCACATGAATCACAGCATGATGCACAATATGAGCTATTGGTATGGTACTTTTGTCACCACAATAGTAGCGTGAAGGAAATGCAAAAACCATATTACGAAGCAGCCAGCACTAAGCCATACTATGGTTGTCATAGTATGCACCAAAGCACTGCATTCAACTTCATCAAAAGATCAAGAAAAAATATCAACTTTCTCACCTTCCAACAGAAAGAAATGATCTCAGGAGAATCATGAATAATGCAGAGCACAGCTGCCCAATGGACAAAAGTGGGTCGACTAACAAACTGGCAGACATTGAGAGCTTCAGTAAGGTCAAGTCTTGTGATCACAAGGAATACAAGATGTCAACCACTCGCCTATAAAAGAGTGGGGTCACCAATAAGTACACCAACAATAGTTCTTAATTTTGCAATTGAGAGCAAGATGTGTGTCCACAATTTCTGTATCAAAAGGTCCAGCACACTGTACAATGGCAGTACTTTGATTGACATAACTAATCCTCGGATCCCATGCCTAGAAATTATTGAAGATGTCCCAGACTGAGAAATTCTTTAAGAGCCTGAATGTCAACAATGGCACTGCCTATGATGCTCATATCATCAGCATATAAAAGAAGTGCACCTTATAAAGAGTCTAAAGTAAAAAGGGCTGAGTCACAATGGTTTTGATAATGACCATAACTAAGAGAACTGGTATAGAATAAAAATTAACTCAAGAAGCCCATTTTAGGTCACTCAGAGTGAACTTTAGATGACAAACTTGATGTTGGAGTCTATATGTGTCAGAGGAATTTAGTCGTATGGAGCATGAGACACCGAGTTTTTATTTTTTATTTTTTGGGGGTTACAAGGAGGACTTGAACTCGCAAACTCATCTGCTCCTAAACGTTCACTATAAACTAAAGACTTCAATATATCAAAAGAAAAATGTCCAAAACGAGAATGGCAAAAGAAATGGAAAAGTTGTGCGAGATGAAACCAAGGGTGTGTGAAAAAATAGGCATTTGAAAAGTCTCCAAAAAAATATTGTGGCCCTTGTGAAAGAACATAGCATCTGGTGCCTCTTGGGCTACCAAATTGTACATTTTCTTGTGTTGCACAAGATTCTAGATAATTCCTTAAAGAGTGACTGTTAGCTATATTCTACTATGGTGTGACTGATAATAAATTTCAACGTCTCTTCTCAGAATGCATCATGTGGTAGTGGTTGTCTAGTGAAGCCAAAACTGTCATTGGGAGACTGTTTCTCATGCATTTTTTACGTTGGTACATACTGATGTATGGGGACCATTCCTGTCCATTCTCAATGTGGTTGTCAGTGCATTGATTCTTTTGTACCGTCTAATTTTTGGTTTGAAGTTTCAGATGTTGTCTACTTCATTAACAGACGGGTTTTCCACCACCCTGCATGATTGGTCACCATATCTCTGTTCGTTCCGGACCCATATCAACTATCACATGTTGCATACTTTTAGATGCGTTTGTTATGTTCTTTCACCTCCTCAGTTGCGCAACAAACTTTTTTTTCTGGCAACTCAATGTGTTTTTCATGGATATAGAGATACTCAAAAGGGTCTTGTTTGTAAGGATCCCGTTTCAGTAACATGATATATCAAACACTAACACAAATTGTAGTCCCAAAGATTCTAAAGAATATTAAGAAACTCACCGTTGACGATAACGTTTATCCACATCAGTTAGACCATGATATTTATCAGGTAATGGGAGAAGGGATTTTGTAAGGATTTCAAAAGATCTGACAAGAACTGAAAGCTCCCCTGGGAAAAAGATAAGTGTAATAGAAAATATCACATTAATCAGAAAGTTGAGAGGCAAAATATAAATAGCATGGCACTCAACAAGAAAAAAATATGTCAGCGACATGTTTCACAAACAATGATTAAGGGCATTTGGCAACAGAACATAATAAAATAGAAAGAGAAGTGTAGGAGAGATAGAACTAAATGCTTCTTCTGGATGAAGATTTCTCATGTAATGGAAGGATATGTTTGCATAATAGAAAAGGCCAGATGTCTTGACTTCCCTCTGAAGCCCTTAAGATGAGATTCTGTTCCAAAAAGGAATCTCTTTATCTTACATTTTGAGGCACCCTCTTTCACTTAGTAATTCACAATTTACATCATAGTTTTTTTATGATAATCAGTGGCAATCAAGTCACTCTTAACCACTTGCACATTTCATAAGGACCATAGGAAGTTTAAAGAATTAGAAAATAAGATAATCAACATGAAAGAGCTCAATTGAAGATTTACCTTTCTCAGTCCTCTTTATTGTGCCACAGGCACCTAATATATCACCAATATCAATAAGCGTCCTTAAGTGCTCAAATTGATCTTGTAGAAGCCTCTCCTTCTCACAGTAGAGCTGAAAGAATCAGTAATGCATTGTGTTTAGCGTAATACTTGTTCAATAATATACAACCTGCGCTGCTGCCAATATGGTTCTCACATCAGCTAATATGTTATTTCTCCTATGCAATGCCCGCCTTTGTGGGATCAATCTGTTCATATCACTCAGAATCATCTTGGAACTGTCCCATTTTCACTACAAATGGAGTGCTGTGCACTGTTGGATTGATTGTGTAGAAAATATAATTTCTATAGTTCACAAATGATCGACTGAACAGGCACGTCACTCAGAATTCAGATCAAAAACAAACTTGGGACAGTTCATTTATTTAAGGTATGTGTAATGTAAATAAATCAGAAGACGGAGGTGGGTCCCACACAAGAAATCAGGTAATAGCTGCCGTTAGAACCATACAGACTGCAGCATGATACCATTTAACATAATTAAAAGGGCATCTTCAGCCATTTAAAATAGCAGAGTGTACAACTACTTGAACAAAGTTCTTGATTTGCCAATGTCAAATAATGCACATAAAAACAAAACCCATAATAATAACTAGACCACAAGCAACCTAAAGGAAGGCATTAAAATTGTGCTGGCCAGTTCTGAAAGCATGCAGGTGATGGCATTTGGTTATTTGTTAGTGTCCTTTATTTACTGTTATGCACCTATCCATTGCCAAAAGTGAATGAAAATGGGACAGAATTATCCGGCCATACAACCAATGTTAGCAATTGTATGGCCAGTACTCATGGAAGGAGGGAAACCCTACCCTCAATTTATCTATGCAAGCATCATTCATTATATTCAAGATGAAAAAACACAGTTCCACAGCCGAAAAAGCATGCAGCAAAATGGTCAATAATGCTCCCATTATGAGAGTTTGGGAAATTGAGTTCACGAAGGCTTGTTTACAGTTAATCTCTGGAAAGGATATCATCATCACATCAAAGCTTTGTCCCAACTATGTTGGGGTCGGTTACATGTATTCTATATCTTCATTCTAACCTATCCAAAGTCAAATCTTTGGAAACAATAATAATCATAATACTATAATAGTTAATGGAGGATAGGAAATTACATAGGAGGTGAAGCTCTACCGACACAATCCTTTGCTAGATCTATGTGAAACTATGATGCTCAGATACGGACACGGGTACGGATCCGGACACGGGAACGAGGGTTCGATACTCCGAGTTGAAAATTTTAGGATACGGATACGGGTACGGCATTTTAAAATATATATATATATAAATATTCATCATAGTGCTCAAATATTACGAGGTCCACTGTGTGGATTAAATTTTCAATGAGATGGACCTGACAGTATCTTAACATAAAAGAAAATAAAAGAAAAGAAAAAAAAAGTGGGCCAAGTGTCTTGGTTGGCCCAGTAGCTCAACATTAAAATATAAAAAAAAAGGGCCCAATGAGCCCATTCTCATTAATAAAACGCGACGGGTTCTTTTGCCCCTTTTGCATCTGTGGGGCATCATCGAACGAAAAAGAAGAAGAACGAATAAGAAGAAGAGGAGATGTACATGGCACTTGAAGCTAGAAGCTTGAAGCAACAACAGTAGCAGAAAGCAGCGCAGTGGTCTACCACCTAGTTGAAGAAGCAACCCGTCAAAACAAAAGCAGTAGCCCCTGTCAGTTTAATTATCTTCTTTCTCGCTGCCACCTTCTCCTCCTCCTCTTCTCCTTCTTTTTTGCTTTCCTTTTGATCAAACTGAGAGAGGGCTTATTTAGGAGTAAATTGATCAAAATAGATAAAATCTGTCGTAATTTTGGGTAAAAAATATTGCATAGCC
Source organism: Sextonia rubra (assembly GCA_037013555.1). Classification (NCBI taxonomy): domain Eukaryota; kingdom Viridiplantae; phylum Streptophyta; class Magnoliopsida; order Laurales; family Lauraceae; genus Sextonia; species Sextonia rubra. The sequence continues at coordinate 47,607,154 of JASUAD010000006.1, read as the reverse complement.
ATATCCTAAAACTAGGGGGGCCGTATCCAAGCCGTATCTTGCCGTATCCTGTACCCATATCCGTATCATATCGTATCGTATCAGTACCGATACCACAGGGCATTTGGAGTATCCGGGTATCATAGGTGTGAAACCTAGAAATATAAAGTATAAACCATAGATTCAAACAAAGAGGACAATAACGGTGTACCACTCGGTAGGAGCGCATTATGAATAGATAGCATTTTCTAAAATATAGAATGCACAATATAACAGACGTCTATGCTCATCTGATGAAGTATACATGAAAAAGTTAAATTGTTACAACAGTCCAAAGGAACAACCCATCACACCATCCTGACGCAATGATTACATCAATCATCATATCTCTTATCTGTTGTAAAAGAGAATATCAAAGAGCATTGATAGACTAGAATAAAAGGAAAATAACAAAACAATTATCCTAATCCAATAGGGGATCTCAAAAGATCCTTATTATCTCATAATAATCACCATCCATACGCTAAAAGATTAATACCCCAGTTACTATTACTATTACTCAAACGCAACCACTCGACCCTTTCTCAACCATAAATAAATAAATAAAAACTTAAGACGCTACAAAAGAGCAACTGCCAATGACAGCTTGAATTATAACAATGGATGGATGGATGAAGATGAATGATTGCATAAAATGCAAAACTTCACATGCAATTGCTTGCAAGTGCAAATTGACAGCTGCTTGAAGAGCGGATGGCAATCTTTGTGGTAAAGATGACATCATGAAACAGTAGATCGATGATTAAAATAGGGTGTTTCCAAAATTGAATAGTACAGATGAAGCAAATCGACAGTAGATTCATGGTGCAGAGGAACATGATGGCAAATCAGATAAATGATCAGATCTTAAGATTCAAGCCAGAGGGAAAACAATGGATTTGGATCACAGGAAACCAATCCAAATACAAAAGATCAGATTTGAAGATCTGATCAAGATACATATTAATCCGATCTGACAAACAGAAAACCAATCCAAAGTCAAAATTGAATCCAACAATATGAAAATCAAACCTGAAATAAAATTGATCATATCAACAGACAAGAGTTCTGATTCAAATGCAAGAAAGTGTAAGTCAAGCAATTGATGATCCATCGCTGCACAAATCCAAAGACAGGAGAGCAGATTAACAAATTGAATGCAAATAGATTGCAAAGGGAGACGCACAGTTCCATAGGTTAACGATGTAGAGAACTGTAGAAGAAAAACCAAAATGCAGAGATTTGCAAGGATGCCAAATGGAATATTATTAATGTTACACGAAAGACAACAACTTAATAAAACAAAATGGTATATTATTTATTGAGCATTACATCATAAGTAGACTTCAATAAGCGGTTTAAATAAAATAACCAAATAACTATCCTAATCTAATCAGGGATCATAAAAAATCCTTATTTATAATCATCCCCCTTCTCATAACAGATTATTACTCTACTAAGTTACTGCTGCTGCTGCTGTTAGAATGGACCATTTGGTAGTTGGGCCTGACCCATTGGTCTGACTCAACAAGTTGCCCAGTAGACTAATTCCAATAGCATTGATGAGGAAACATATCCGTATTAACATCAGCCCAAAGAAAGGGGATATAATGATTGTGTAATCACCCCAATTAAGGGAATTTGGTTGCTATACTTTGTAAGAAAAAATTCTATAAAATGAGTGGGCCAATCCAAAGTAGAGACACTCAAATTAATTCAAAAAATCCCTTTCTCTGTGTTATGACAGCTACCCTACCACCATCATCTATACCCTACTTGGCTTTGGAAAAAAACTTCCTCTTTGTCAACTGATCTCTAATGAACAAAGAGACCAGATCCAGCCACTCAAAAAATTGGTTTTACTACTTATGAAAGTTCAATGACCATGGCTTGGTTCCCCCCCAATTTTCTCCCACTTATTCACATTTTGCTAATCATAGTCATTTAAGCCTTATCACATTATCTGAGCTTCATTAAAAGAGTTCTATTAATAAACTCTAAACAAGATATCCCATTATATTTAGATAATCCCCTTCTATTACAATCACACATATGCTAGTTGGCTTTAAAAAAACCTGTCTCTTCATTTATCTATCTATAGTGTTGATGCAGAAATTGATGATCTAATTTTTGCAATGGCCAAAGCCTGTTTGGCACAAATGGAACAGCCCAAGAAGGCCCATAAGGGCCTTGACAAGTTCTGATCGAGACTTAAGCCCAAACAGCCCATTTTTAAGCATAAAAATGGGTTTCAGGAACTGTTTTATTATAACAGTGAACAACAGGGACTTAGTGGCAAATTTTCAGTAATTCCAAAGACTCAAACAGGGCCAGACGTGCTGTAACTTTGAGCAGCAGATTGGTGGGTCAAACCCAGTCCAATCCATGAAAGAACTCTATCTAAAGGGTCATCTGGAAGTCTCCTAACAGATCGTGTGTTTTGTTTTATGATCTTGTGGCCCATTGGGGGCCCAAAACCAAGTTCCTCCAAGTGTGCAGTGAGAACCTGAACATGGAAAGTCTTAGTTTTCTTTAATTTTTTTAGTAATTATTATTTGGTTTGAATAGAAAACTGTGGCTAAAGCCTTCTATTTGTGTTAGGACTCAATTATGGTAGGATTCATAGGGTTTTGTGTAGTTATTACCATTAGCATTATATAAGCTTTGGTATTGTCAACTGTTTGGATGGTTCATGTTAAACAGTTTGGTATTTATCAATAAAGCATAGTTTTGTTTTCTTTCTACCAACTCTCTTGATTGTATATGTATCTAGGGATTGAGGCAAGGCTCCACGAGGTGAGTTCTGGTGTTTATTGCATTGTTCTTGCGCCGTTTATATTCTGGATTTTTATATACTTGACTGCATATTTGTAATTGTTGGATAGTTCTATGGTTCTTTGGATTTTGGGCCCTTGCAAGTCTGACTAAGTCAAATCAGACTGCGTCAAATGTACAAAGAGACTGGATCCATCCATTCAAATATTTGATTTTACTGGTTATGAAACCTAGACGACCATAGTTTGGGTCCCCCAATTTTTTCCACCCTTTCACATTTTGATTATTATAATCATCTAAGCATACCATATCAATTTAAGGATGGCTAACATAGTTTTGAGTAATAAACTCTAAACAAGATATTTATATATATAAAGGCCCATCATATTTAGAAAATCCCCTTCGATTACAAGCATGCAAGGAAAGACGTACAAAAAATCAACAACTCCCAAATTCAGTCTCATTAGAATCCCTTATGGTCATGGAACCTGAAGCCCAACTTGCCCCTTACCTCACCATCCACCATAAAGTTCAATGCATCCTGGAAAGGTGGTGAGAATCTTAGACCAATTTTTCATTCACCACTCCACCAACCATCAACCCTTCCCAACTTTGAAGCAAATAGAAAACATCAAAACTATTGAACTCTTTCTTTTTTCTTTTTCCTTTCTTTTGTTTTTTTTTTGGGCCTCAATCCACCTTGCACGCCTGACTTTTAACATATAAAGTACCTTCATCAAAGGCTCCTATACTTTAAAATCTCCGTCTCTTTCCACATTGACCACAAAATGACATAGGGACCACCAGCTGGCTCCTATTTCCTCAAAATTCCTGAAGTGATCTTTCTTGCTGCTGCCTCACCATTTGAAAGAGTCTAAAAAAGAACAAATTATACTTGAGCAAAGAAGCACAATATAAACAGGTGAGAAAAGACCTGTAGCATAGTTGAAGGCATACTGTGTACATCACGGCCACAAGATTATAGGTTTCAGTAATGGTGCCTATTCCAAAACTAAAACAGGTGACCGATAGATAATTGTTTGTCTTACATAACAAGCACAACATGGATGCCCCAGAGACAACCACTCACCTCCTATGAGAATTATCCCTCATCTAAAACTTCCCTAAAATTGTTGAGGAACAAAAAAGGCACCACTCTAGGTAGATCAAAGCCATTTTCAAGCCAACTAGAAAACTGAAAACCCTGAAGAAGACACACGAGTCTCTAAAAAAGAGACTTGCGAGAAATCTCAAAAGGTAATCTGCTTCTAAATGCTCTTATTAATAATAATTGCTGCAAAAGACAGCACTATGAGTGAACTCAATAAATTTACAAAATAGACTCGCATAAACTCTAACAACAGTTAATAAGCCTACAAAATTATAAAAAAAAAAAAAGCATGTCAAGGAATTATCCAATCTCCTCCCCGCACCCAAGTATGATCCAAGTATCAGCTTTCCCAGTTATCCTACATTGAATGCCACATTTGCAAACCCACAGCCATTTAATAGATTGCCCACTGAGAAAAAACACTGCCCTGCATTCTAAACACACTTTGACCCAAATTTTTGAACCTTTAGTTTTTCTACACAGTGCATTTGGTTCTTCCACAAACCTCCATAGCTAGTAACTTCAAAGAGCTTAGTTGCTTTCATGCAACTCCCATTGAATCTTCACTAATCTGTTCGCTACAACTGCTAGCATTTTAAAAAAGAGATATAAAGGGTTCAAGAGAGCTACTTTTCTAAAGTGATCCAAACAACAGCTATTCAATTTCTGTCACACCCTCAGCCCCCACCCCCCACCTCCAAAATCCACATCTCTAGACCATCTCGATAACTTGCATCTCGGGGCACATGACAGTTTCCATATCATCAGTGTTTTTCTCAAAAAATCTTTCTCTCACTGAATCCCATAGAGCTTCTGTCCTTTGATTTGCACTGCATGGATGAAAATATTACATTAAACACATTGCGGATGGAGTAGAAGATGATTTGCCATGGGTAGTTTCAACAAATGACCACTAGTGGAAGGCAAATTGAGTAGAAAAGGTTAACAAATTTGCACATCCTTTAGAGTCATTACTTCTTCCATGTCTCAAGGGTTGCAAATGTCGAGTTAGCTCATTGCCTACAAAGGAGTTTCCAAAATGCAATCATCAGTTGGAAAAAGGTATTATTTATTTTTGGTGTAACTAGTTGCTTTGGTATTCTAATGATATGTCATTGTCAAATTCAACATAATGTGTATACAGAAGAAATCATCCATGAATTAAAATCTAAATATACTAGGAGATGCTCCAAAACTTCAATAGCTATCAAGGGAAAAAAAAACACAAACACACAATATAACTTAACCATACAAAAATCATAGCACCTGATCTATTCTGACCTTTGCACTTAATCATCTACCTTAACTTATAAATTTCTGCATGTGAAAAAACTAAAACTTTACGTAACTAATTACTTGGTGCCCCTTAAACTAGATAATATCCAATGTACCACTTAAGCATTGGCCATAACTTGTGTAGTTTTCAACACAACTACATGATGATGGACTTGTTCTCACCTGAGTTATGAGATTGATATTACTTTGCCAATTAGATTCCTTCTAGTGTTTCTGTTTTCTGGGTCAAAAAAATGGGCTAAATGGATGGGATCCTCACTTCTATACAATAATAGTAAAATACCAAATCCACTGCTTACTTAAACTAGGCCTCGACTTTCAGAAACAGGAATCAGCTTCATCATCACATCAATTTTTTATTAAATATCATTACATCAGCAAATAAGCACATTTGAAGAAGTACGTCCAGATGTTCCAATAATTAAGAAAAGTGGAAGAAAACACTGCACTATGCCATGGAGACACATATACATGACAACTAGGAAAACTGAAAGGAATTAATCTTCATGTCTACTTCATCATCATCATCATCATCAAAGCCTTTTCCCAACCATGTTGGGGTCGGCAACATGAATTATGTTTCCCCATTCCATTCTATTTTGAGCTAAATCCTTAGATAAATTAAACTTCTTCAAATCTAATTTAATGACCTAAACATAAAATGAAATGAAATAAATGATAGAACTAGTAAATAGTAAAATAAACAAACCTGAATAGTCCCTGTATTATCCCTTAAAGTCAAGAAAGCAAGTTTACCAAACGCTCTACGAGCCATAATTCTTCCAGCTACAGACACTGAATCCTCCTCGCTACTAGACTCTTCGCCATTTGCCAAATGTCTATACAAATCATGCAGCTGATTAGCAGTATGCGTTCGCTCCCACAAATATGCATAAGGTTCAAAGCCCATACTCTTTAATTCCTCCACCTGGAATTTTGAGAAGAAAGAAAGCCCACTTCATTTTTTTTCCTCTTCTTCTTCTTCTTTCGATCCATAACCAAATATATTAACAACAGGAGAAAGTACAACAACATCCTTCCAAACTTGGAGGATCCAAAAAGTTAGTATACAAGAGTTATACCAACCTAACACTAAAATTACATATGGAAAGCAATGTGGCAATCCACACCTTGCTTCGCTAAAGCATCAGCCATAGAACGCAAAATAGAGCGAATTCCGCTTCATTTTTACAAACAAGAAGAACATTGTCAGCTTGGTTCCTATTTTTCTGTAGGACCCATTTGGGGCACTGGGTTCTTTTTTTTTACTACTATTGTGTGGGATTGAGAAATCCAAGATTTCTCATCAGACCCAGATTTCTCAGTAAATCCAACAGAATTATTCTAATCGATGTTAGAGAGATGCCAGAAAGTGGTTCCAAACATGAGAGTAAAAAAGAGGAAAGAGAGAAAAGCAGAACATGGATTATACCTTCTTGAGACGAATGGCGCGAACAGCATCTCTGTCTGATGTGGAGGTGGAGGTGGAGGTGGAGGTGGAGGGTCTGGGTCTTCTGGAATGACGAGGGGTTGTAGAGGAGGAGCAGCACCTAATGGCAGTGATGATAGGAGTCGTGGAGGAGGAAGTCAAAAGCACCAAGTGCTTCAGAGAGTATGAGGATGTTCTCCATGCCTTGAGAGCTTCCATCGCCGCCGCTTTTCTTTTCTCCACTCGCCTGGAACTCGAACTGGGGTGCTGGTGCTGGTGCTGGTGCTGGTGCTACTCTTCTTATCCCCTTCTCCTCCGCCTCCCCTTCCCTCACTTCTTGATTCCCTACCTGTGTTTTTCAACCCTCTTGTATTGGATGGTCCGAAGGAATGTGTTTGGGCCAACCATTTACTGAAAGAGGAGCCAATGAGTCTAGGTCGTGGTGCGAAACACACTCTGGAGCCTCTCAAAAATTAAAAAAAATAAAATAAAAATTTTTTTTTTGCAAATTCAATTGAAATGTTATTAGGTTTCAGAACATACTATGGAAGACTTTTCTTTAACCCTTTTCCAACGACTCTAATTTTACCATGTAAGTCAAATGTAAGTTCTGTTGATGAAGTTGGCAGAGCATAAAATACATTAAATGGTATAAAAATTTCAATAACCATGACGTTGTCAAGGACATTTTATAGACACACCCAACCAATATAGAGTTGTTACATGCATTTCCACATATGTTGATAATGAATTGTACTTACAAGACCAATCGATATCGCATACTCTTGTTGGAGGTTGTTGGAGTAACTTCTACAAATATGACGTTCTTTCTATGTGTTACATATATGGAAACCGAATGTAAAGATAACTATACATAGGTATTAGGTGTATTGCGTTCCATCATTGGAGATGGTGTTTTTCCCGATGTTATTGTAACGGATAGAGAATTGTCAATGATGAATGCCATTGATAAAGTATTTTCAACTGCCACACATTTATTATGCAAATGGAACACCAATAGAAATGTGTTGGCTAAATGTAAAAAACTTTTTGTGATCAAACAAAGTTGAGACAAATTCATTATACACTGGAATATATTGTCAAATTCATCGACGAAATCTGAATGTGAAGAACAACTGAGAAAGCTAAATGAACATTTCAGTCCATATCCACAGGCACTTCAGTATGTCAAATCTAATTGGCTAAATCTAGCTGTCAAATCAAAATAATATTTTAGTAATGTGTTGGGTACTTCAACTTATGGTCATATGTAGTAGCACTATCATAAGCCAGAATATTCAAAATGCATGATACATCATCTAGGGTGATTGTCATCTCACCGAAAAGCAAGTGGAAAGAGTTTGTTTCAAGATGCTACCTTTCTACAAAACCAAAGACAATGGTATTATTCACCAACCGATAAGTACAATCAAGCAATGGAGACGACGAAGATGCTCAACTCGTTGCTTAAACCATTGACTATCGTTCAAGGGCCACAAATTTAATTTTTGCCCATGACTTAGGCATTTTAGGATTCTAAGATCCTGCATTTAAACATAAATTCATAATCAGCTCCTCTCTAATAACAAATAGATTATTGTTTAAAAAAATTACAACATACATCGCCCTTCCATAAGAAATACGCAACATGAGTTTCAAAACTCTCCAATAAGGTCTAATTAGGTGGCCTAATTCTAAGCTCCTCTTCATGTTTAATATTATCTTCATTAGTCTCTATAGATGATTCTTGTTTTTCAATTTCGAGTTCTTCTATGGGCTATACCACTGGTTGACGACGCCTTCTATTGGAGGCTATGGGTCGCAATTTCAAAGAATTTGCTATATCCATAACTACAATTTGAATGAAGAATTTTATGAAGTATATATATCTGAAAACAAAAAAAAAAAATGATATGTTTGGCCATAGAATGCCAAGCAAATGTAAACTGTTCTGCCCCTTATGGCCGAACATTCAATGAATGTTTTAACATAGGTGTTCGAACATTTAGTGAATGTTCGGAATGTTTGGCCAGGGACCTATGGCCTAACATTCAATAAATGTTCGATCCCCCAGGGCCGAACAAGAGGCGAGAAAGCAAAGAATGGTTGGTATCCATCATGCCTGGATCTCCAACACATTACAGAGAGAAAAGTGTGAATGACTATAGATGAGTTTACAACCATTTAATATGATATTTGATGGTAAAAATAAGACAATTTCATGCCTAATGGATCCACCAAACCAAGCATTATTTTGAAACCACTGTGAAAGAATGGTAGACATTGAAGAATAAAACATTACCGTGAAATGGATAAGAGGTTAAGCTTTGGATAGAGAAGAGAAAGAAAAGATTGAAAGAAAGAAAAAATAGTGAAATGGTAATGAGAGACTGTTGTTGGTTTAGGAGAGACGAGTGTAGAAAGAAAGAAAGGAGAAAGGCGTATTTTAGGATGTTGGATGTGTTAAGAAAGAAAAAAGAGGAATTTTTTAATGTGGACTTGTGTGTAGAGAGAAATTGACTCAAGAGAGAAATTATGAGCATTTAAATAGCAGCACTCAATAGGTTATTGTTTGAAAAATATTGTGGACCCTCTAAAAAAATTTTATTGGAGAATTCAATTGAAATGTTATTAGGTTTCAAAACATACTATGGACAACTTTTCTTTAACCCTTTTTCCAATGACTCTAATTTTACCATGTAAATGAGGCCACTCATCGTCAAGCCCAACTAGAGTGAATTGTCAATTGAAAGTAGATGAACCACACACATGTCCAATAACAAAGCCATGTTTTTCTCCCAAAGGAGGCACAAATGGGCTAAAACCTTTAATAAATAAAGATGCATAATAAAGTAATTAAGTTATGTTAACATAACCACTTGTACTTCAATTAGCTACTTGATTACATCTAATATAAAAAGAAGATCTTTTTTACAATTGTCCTAGACACATTTTCATTTTTTTGGAAACATTGCATAATTGCTTCAATATCGATGCTATATATCAAAAATGTCTTTCTCAATATATATATGACAAAGTAATCATTCATCCATTCAATTTTCATTCAAATTGCACAGATGATTCTTTATTATATACATAGCAAGAAATGCCCTCTCAAGAGTAGCAGTGGCAATTCGTAAAATTAATGCCAATGTTATGAGCAAGTAAACCAATGGATATAAAATATTCTTTTTCGTCTCAACCATCTTCGAGGTAAGACCGCCAATCTCATTCACTCATAAAGACTCATTATTGGAGTGCATATCCATAACGTAAGCCTTGAGTTAATTGTCAAGTGCTATAAGATCTATTGTGGAGAACTCGACTGGATAGAACTGAGTGAGGCGGACCAACTTTTTGCTTATTGAAAGTAGAGAAACACTTAGATTTAGGCATGTGACACAAAAAATCAACTCAGTGTTCACCTCAGTGAAGCGGTTGTGCAACTCTTGAAGTTGCATATCTATGGTATATAGAACAATTCAACACAATAATGATGAATGTTGTTTGTAATTTCTTAAACTTTGCCATGTGGTCGCCCTTAGGCTATAAACTTATCATTCATGTTAGGAATGATAATATCATGTTTGGTACATAATGAAGTAACTTCATTGAAAAGATAATCCTACTCATCGTCTCTCACTATCTGCAGTCGTTGCTTTGATAATTTAACCAGATTCATGGCATTTACAACATTTTGTTCTTTGCAATGCAATGCCTTTGATAGTTCATTAGTAATTTCCAATATCTTTTTCATTAGATGTAAGCTGAATACAAAATCAGAAGACAACATTGAGTTTAATAATGCACATGCTTCAGTTCTTTGATTTGAGTTTGAGCTCTCTTCCACAATAATTTTAAGCACTGTAATCACATAGGAGAACATGACGGTTAAGATAAGAAGTGTACTAATGTTTCTCACCATAGTGTTTGAGATTAATCTCCCAATTCAAGCCTTGTCCACTTGAAAGTTCACTATTGTCAAGCCCTTTAATAACTTTAGCAACTTGCTTTTTTTTTTTGAATAATGCCTCAACATCTACACAAGGCTCCAACAAGATTTCGAATATCTGAAATAAAGTTGTAAGAATTTTAAGTGTTGGCAAATTCATGGGTTGGAAAAACTTTGTGTCTATTAAATTGTATTTTATATTTGTTTTAGAATGGTTGATAGAATGAGTCACCAAAAGAGATGAATGAAGGTATTTGGATTAAAAAGGTCATATCTCACAAACTGAACTTCGGATATGGGCAAGCTACCTACTATTGGAAAGCTCATTTAGAGTAGATATCCGTAGAGCCCAAGATTGCATCAATTGGAGTTAAAGCAACAAAGTAATAGATTCGGGAAGTTTACAGAACTTGTGTTGTCCGTAATTACAAAATTAGCAATGCGGAAAATTAAGAAACTACCATTGCATGAAAACCTTTCCTATTTGAGCCATAATTAGTAATTTGAATTCCACAAGGAGTGTCATTTTAAAGCACAAATTGTAAGTTATTTGAAGGATTCTTCTCTTAACCCTAAGATACCTCTCTCATTATTCCGAGTCCAAAAGATCTTATTGAGAGAACCTTTCTTTTCCAAAGCATCAATTGGAGAGAAAAATATTGAAGTTTTGTTCTAGAGATTCTAGTCTTCAACATATCTTGGAGAAGATTATCTGAGAAGTCAGGTAAAGATTGAATCCGGTGCATCAATGATATGAAGTCAGTAAAGAAAGATTTCGTGCAGAGGTTTAGATTGCGAAAACTTGATAAGATTGTAAGTATCCTGTAGTTGTGAAATGCATAGTGTTTAATTATTGGTCCCGTTTGAACTCGTAGTTTTTTCCTCGGTTGGGTTTTCACATAAAAATCGTGTATTCTTGTGGTGATTGCTTGTTTGCTTTATTTTATTTCTGCTACATATTGTATGTTTGTTTGCAATATAAAAAATCACATACTTTGGAGCACCCCCAAAATCTTCAATTGGTATCAGAGGGGGTTGTACAAAGTTACTGTGTAGATCTATTTGTAATTTCTAAAATGACACTCAACCACGAAGGCACATCGAAGGCGTGTTACAAAAGATAAAAATTTTGGCTTGAAAAGGATGCCCAAATATGAGTTTAAGAAGAAAAACTTTAAATATATTCAATGTTTTGAATGTAAGGCATTTGGTCATAGAGCATCTGAGTGTCCAAATAAAAAGAGAAAGAATCATGGTAAAATTAACAAATTCTGAAGATGTAAAAAATCTATTTCATGACACTGTCAGTGCTAAGTATGTTGCTTTTATGGCGTGGTCTTTTAATGGTACATTTGACGATTGTTCTAATGATTACGATGATAGAGTGTTAGATGATAAGAATGATTGGGAAGCATGATACAAAATTATATTGAAGAAATCTTTGAAGATGAACAAATTGTATGAGAAAAATTCCTTCAAGTGAAAATTTGTTCGAAAAGAAAATTCCTCTCTTAAGGATGAGTTGAAAAAAGCTCTTGCAATGGTCAAACTTTTGGAAGATAAAAAAAAAATCTATGACTGATAAGTTGACTACTAATAGTCAAAAGTATTAACAAAAGCTTGAAACCTTGAAGACAGAGTTGAAGATATGCCAAGATGAAAAAAAAGATTTAAAAAGGAAACTAAAGATAGTGTTGTCAGAATTGAATTTACAAAGGCTTATTTGAACAAAATGGACACTGGTTCAAAAATTCTTGAAGACATTTGCGGCAATCAGAAACGGCTTAATGACGCACACAATCTTGATTATAATCATGGTGCATCTACTTTAATTATTAAAGGTAAATCTACTTTTGTTAAAAGTTTTGTTTTAAAATTTTTGGCACAAACTGCTCATCATATTACATGCACAAATCATGTTCGGAGTAGTTCAAAAAAGAAGAACGTGTAATGTTCTGCTCACACATTCACTTGTCTATACTGTGGAATCAAATGCCACAGTCATCCTTGTTGCAATAAGCTGAGAAATTTACCTAAGAATTAGCAATGAAAAAAGCAATTGTTTGAATCAAATGTTAAACAAGTGCCATCAAGGTAAGGAAATCTGACTTGCCTACTGATTTGGTACACACTGTGCTAAAAATCTCAAATTTGCAAGTATAGGTACCGAATCTCCAAGCAAGCTCCTGATCAATAAGAGCTGCTATGAAGATACAAGTAAGTGGGAGTTGCTATTGAGGGGGAGCTATACTGAATCCTGATTAACAAGGAAGGTATGCTGCATGTTGGCATTATTATCTCTATCAATTATGGACAAAAAAAGGGGAGAATAAGAAATTCAGGGGGAGATATACAGGTTTGAAGATTCAGAGCTGTTGAAGATACATGAGATGCTGAAAATATATTATATTCAATTGGTAATTGGTATAGACATTGCAGAATGTTGTTGGTACAGGTTTTTTTTTTTTTTTTTTTGCAATTCAAAGTATGTAATGTAATTTTGGTTTTACTATTTTGGGTAGATTGAATATACATAAAGTTTTGTCTATGAATTGCCCAAGGGGGAGATTGTAAGAATTTTGAGTATTGGCTAATTCTCAAAATTTGCCAATATATGACATTTGTGCTTAGTAATATTAATTATTTAGTCACTTAATTTTTTACTGGGAAAGTCATTTGTGTAAGCTTTTCTTGCATTGTAAATTTGTTTGTGTCACACTTGACATGCAAACATGGTTTTTTAAAAATTGGACGACACAATGATGACTCACTTTTTCTAAGGCAGACCCATAACTAAATGTGGTCAATTTTTTCCAAAAAGTAATAAAGAAATATAATTTTGAGTGATTTAGATCTTGATGGAGTTATCTACTGATGAATAGGTGAGGTTTTTATTTTATTTTAGTTTATTTTATTTTTAAGATGAATAACATAGGGATGAGTTGAAAATAATCTTTTGTTTTAGAAAGAGTTGAAAATAGTTAATTAGTGTAGGGAAAATTTTGAAAGGTAAGAGGGCAAACGGCAGTTATGGAAATAGTGCTAACTTAGTCAATGAGAGGGTATTAGTGGAAAGAAATTTATCTCGTTAAATGCTCATACGGTTAGAGTCTGTGAAAGATGTCACCCTCGTTTTCTATTTGAAGTTGTTGACGTGGAGCAACTTAATTGGTGGGACTAGCAACTGCAGCATAATATGGTACAGCAACGATGCACGGTAGCACCGCCTAAGGTCTAATACCTTCCCACCCCTATAACTGGGTGGGCAAGGCGCATCAACATTGCATTGTAGTATGGTGCATCGCCCAATTTTAATGCATGATGGGGCTCACTTTTTTAAAATCTAAGTCATTCATCAGTCCTGAAACCCTTAATATTCATTATATCTAAGTTTTCAAAGAAACATTCAACGGTCCAACCATTTAGATTGATCACATATGAGTGCCTTCATTCATTTATATTTCAATAAGAGAATAATAAGGCAAGTTCATCATGTGCTTCATATGGAGTTTAATCTAACAGTGGCAATGTTACATATTTGAATAATAAGTTATGGGTGATCATTACAAAGGGTCTTAAGACTGATGAATGGCTTGAATTATAAAAGTGGGCCCCACCATGCATTAAAATAAGGCGCTACACCATACTACAGTGCCCTGCCCTAGCTGGTTATTTAAAAAAGTTGAAGCCATTAAATGTTTTACCTTTTTTTGACATGTTTTAAGTGTCTAATCAGTTTTGAGGAGCGTTAATGAGGGTAATGACTATCTTTAAAATGACATCAATGCTACCGGACATGGTAGTTCCCTTGGTTTCAATCTTCCTTCCAAAGTGTTTGAAACTTTAGATTTTTCCGAAAAAAATAGCCTCAAACTCAACAAAAACTATACAACTATACTAGGGTTATAAGATCCACATCAAATTTATAAATACTAAACTGATGTTTGAGTCATAGTGGGAAGTCCAAATAGAATTAAACCTCTATGTTTAAAATTATTGTGAATTCATCAATGTTAAAAAAAAAATTAGCGGGCGACTTTGGTAACTTGTTTATCCTAAACTTCCACTCATATTTTCAAAAACTTTTAATTCTTGTTTTGAGTAGTTTTCTTAATGAAAGATTATTTTATATAACATATATTTTAATATTTTAATATGAAGATTTTGTTAGAAAATATGATATTGTAGTATACATTTAAGTTATCTAAACACCTAATTTTTTTATATAAATTATACTCTAACATAAAAAAATATATAGTATATTAGGAATTTTTAAGAAAAAATTTATCTTAAACCTAGATTAAATGGATTTATTAACAGATACTCAAAAACCTCCGATTGGGGGTTCATACATCTTTTTTGGACTCATTGCCCCCTATGTACATTTTTTTAAAATTAATTTACCCCTTAACGTTATCGTTATTGGGTAGCCTCTAATGATATCGTTAGGCTAATGTTAAAACCACAGTAGTCCCTCTTTTTCTCTTCTTCATTTTTCTTCGCTTTTGTGTCTGCTACAAACACTGTGGTTGTCTTCATTCCATTTCCCCATCGAAGAAAGTAAGCTACTATTTCCACCTGTCTAGAGTTATCTTTTTCCTCCCTCTAATGTTTTGTCTTTAATATTTGCGAATCTGCTGATTGAAGTCATTATTTATTAACACCCTTCTCTAGTTGGTAGATTTAAAGGGTGCTAATTTATTTTCTCATTGTATAGTTACAAGTTGCTTTGTAAAAAAATGCATTGAAAATAAGTTACGTCGAATTTTGTTTTCTCCTGATGCTTTGGGCATGTTTGGGAGAGGGGTAAGGTAAAGTAAAGGAGAGTAAACCCAAAATCAAGAAAGAACAATATATGATTGGGTTATGATGACTTTTTTTTATTTGTTTAATATGGAATTTTTTGACTTTTTGTATAAAAATTAGAGATTTTTTTGTAGTTTAGTAATGACCTTTTGACTTTTTAAAAAAAATATGAAGAAAATTTGAATTTAGAAAAAAAGGAGGACGAAAATTTGAATTTTCAAAATTTAACTTTACCCTACTTTACCCTACCCCTTTGCCAAATATGCCCTTAGTGAATATAACAAATGATTAATGGCTTTATTTCTTTTTAAGGATTCTTTCATTACCGTCAATTGTCTGATAACCTAGTCTAATCGTTCGGGAATAGTAGCCTACCATTTTCGGTGGGGGAATGGAGAAAAGACAACCACAATGTTTGTAACAAACACAGTGAGCAAATAAGAAATACGAAGAGAAAAGAGTAGTTTTAACATTAGCCTAACAATATCATTAGGGGCAACCTAATAACAATATTGTTAGAGGGCATATTAGTCCAAAAAAGATCTATGAGCCCCCAATCAGAGGTTTTTATGTATATGTTAATAAACCCGTGTAATCTTAATTTAAGATTAATTTTTTGGTGAAAATTTCTAAAATCTTTTCAAATATTTGAAGAATTATCTGGAAAACATGTGTTTTGCACTTAAAACACATCAAGATAAAACCAATAGTCAGCCTTTTAAGTATTCAAACATTTTTTTTTAGAAAAAGATATTCAAACTAACTAGTTGTTTGAAAGGTGCTATGATTAAAGTAAATACAAAAAATAACACATTTACAACTCTCTTTTTCACTTTACTTTACCACATACTTCATTTTTCCTTTTTTTGCCTCACCTTTTACCATGATGTAATATTAATCTTTATTTTACTTTATCACATGTAAATGAGTCACTTATCACAACTCACTTTCTATTTACCACATAAAACTAGAGTAAAATGTGATAAAGTATAGAAAAAAAAAACTACTTTACCATTTCCTCCCACTTTACTTCACCATATACTTTATCCAACTTTTACTTTAACCCGTCTTTATAATGATGTGACATTTTATATTTACTTTACTTTACTATATATGTAAACAAATACATCATAATAGATTTGGTGAAGTAAAACCTTTACTTTACTTTACTCTACCTCTTTATTTGACTTATTTTACCTTACCTTACCTTACCTTATTTTACACGATCATTTATCGTGATGTGATACTAATCTTTATTTTAATTTACCACATATACAAACAAGTTACTTTCTATTTACCATATAAAACTATGGTAAAATGTGATAAAGTAAGGACAAATAAAAACAAACTACTTTACCATCCCCCCAACTTTACTTCACTATATACCTTATTCAACTTTTACTTTTTCCCATCTTTACCGTGATGTGATGTTTAACTTTATTTTACTCTGCCAAATATGTAAACATATACATCATGATAAATTTAGTGAAGCAAAATCTTTACTTTACTCTCCTACTTTATCTGACTTATTTTACCTCACCATTTACCCTGATGTGATATTAATCTTTATTTTACTTTACCACACATGTAAGTTACCTTTTATTTATCATATAAAATTATATGAAAATATTATAAAGTAAAGTCAAATAAAAAGAAACTACTTTACCATTCCTACCCACTTTACTTCACCAGATACATTATCCAACTTTTACTTTCCCTCATCTTTACCACGATGTGACATTTACTTTTACTTTACTTTATCATATATGTAAATAAATATGTCATAATAGATTTAGTGAAGCAAAGTCTTTACTTTACTTTAGCACTTTGTAATTACCATTTTAAAAGATTTTTATCTTGTAGAAATTTTTCTACATGAGGGAGCTGTAGGAAAACATACTGAGGCTTTTGAAAGAAAATGATTTTTTCTTAGTATTTTTCTTGGGTTAAGATTTTTTTCTTTTAAAAATGAAAGATTATATTCTATAAAATATTAATTTTTTGTGTTTTATGTTGCATCCAAACAGGCCCTAAGTGTCTCAGTGGTCTTCCTGTAGTGGTCTTGGCAATCCTCCTTAGGTGGCATTGGTCATATATTTATTTTCTACACACATGTTGCTCCCTTCACATGAGTTTTGAGAATTTGAGTTTAGAGTGTAAGGTGTTTGGTGAAATGCCTAAAAGAGGATTTTTTACTAATTTGGTAGTGGCTTCAAGTGAGGTTGGATGGGAAAAATGAGGGGGTGAATCTAGGTGTGCTTTTATGAACATTTAGAGTCTAAAGCCATTTGTTTGGAAAAATTTTATAGGTGTTAATGTTTGTGAGCAACATGTAGAGAGCTATGTTGGGCAATATTTGAGCAGTGAATGTGAGGTTATCTCCTTATATATTGTATTATTTGCGTGGAGTTTTGAATGCGAAGAGTGCTTTTTATTCCATTAATTTGGAATCTTTAAGCCAATTTTAAGCATGAATTTGATAGAAAAACGGATTGAACATTCATTATTATGTGATTTGTGAAAGACTTATCAAACCCTTCTTCTTTGATGCATTCATCACACATTTTTTATTTTCTTTTATTCTTTTTTGAAATGGATATTCAAGCACCTACTAAATTTCATCATCATCCTCTTTAAATTTAAGACAATTAAATATGGAAACCATCAACTAAGAAAAAGAAAAGCAAAAGAAGAAAAAGAGAAGCTATAGGAAGTTGGTAATTTCATTAAAAAAAAAATGTAAGAACAACTATCTCGTCAACATAGCTTTCTTTATTAAACGATTGAATTAAGGTCTACGCTTAATTTTTTTTGTAAAAATCCCTAAAATTTATGATTTTTTCAGAAATGTTATTAAAAAATAAATCTAAATGGAACATAGAAACATGGAATAGAAATACTCGATGAATTGCAAAAACAGAAAGAATCTGAATAAAAACTTTCGGAGTATTACCTATCTAAAAGATAACTGATCATCCCTACAAACCTATTCCGCTTAGTTAGATGGGCCGTTATCCACTGTCAAAAAATCTCAGAAAGAATGGCTCCTATTGATGGCTTAAATGTGATCTCATTCAACTTTACAGATTTTATGCTGTACTCTCTGTAAACTGAAATGAAAGCACAAGGGTATTTTACAAGTGTACAATCCTCAAAAGGAATAAGTACCAAAAAAAAAAAAAAAAAAAGAGGATGGCACATCTTTAATGGATAATTCACAATGCACTGTTTTCCCTGATAGATAAAAGAAATCTAATTCCATTGACAAAAGAAGAATAAAATGCAGGAACATATCCATACATTCTTCCTCTTCAGAAAAGAGAAAATAAGTAAATTTGAAAAGGTATTCAGATAGCCAAATGTTACCTGATCAAATAAAACAGCTCTATGATAAGTATGTGGTCTCCTACATGAAATGATTTTTTTATATGACCTTTTCTGCGACATCGAGCTATGATGGCCAAAAGCTTAAGCACTAGTCAAAAAGAAAGAAAAAAGATTGGTAGATCTCAAAAGTGAGATCACAACTAATATAAAAAGAAATTTGCGTTGAAAATTCAGCTAATTCTTTATTCAAATTTCAAAGTAAAGTCAAATAAATACAAGAGTGTACAACAGATAACCCACTTAACTATGTGGAAGTGCCTTGACTAATTCAAACTAGCAAAAGAAAATGACTACTGAAAGTAGCAAACAAAAGAAATATCTACACCATGGTGTCCTGCATTGGTGCCCCAAGCATCGTGATAAGATAATAGCACATATCATTTTTAAGGAGCCCCGGAGGCATAACTTGCATTGCCTATAGTCCAACTTTATCTCATACCTTGTGTATCTCACCCACTGAGAAGGCCATGGCACGTGCACCCCCTTCAAGCGAAACAAGTAAAAGAAGGCTATGGCAGTGGCAAATGTGTGTGTGAGAGAGAGAGAGAGAGAGAGAGAGAGAGAGAGAACCATTGTCATTTCCATTGTAGCAATGGAGAGAGGCTTTTTTTAGTATGACAGCAAAGATTCCTATGCTGTGTCTAGTTTAATGATTCATAAGGTGAAAAAAAAGGACTCTCTATTTGGAGAGTATACTGGAATTAGAAAGAGAAATAGAAGAGTAGTTTTGAACCGAATTGAAAGGTTTTTCATACCCCTGTTCAATCAGGGAAGTATTGGTCGTCAATGTCGGTAAGTTAGAAAAGGCAGGCAGTGATGTAGATTAACTTTCTTTTTATCTTTTGGGGTTTGGGCCCGGCTATGAAAGAAAGGAGTTTATATTAACAGGAAACAGATATAAAGCAGCCAAACATACATAGATGTGACATCCCCTGGAAGAACAATAACCGCTTGTTTGGACACTATCACAGAGAGAATGAAGCAGCCATGTTAGAAACAAAATTATGCACAAAGCAATCTACCAAAGAACCCGAGCAGATTTGTCACTAGAACATTTTGAGAATGCTGCTCCTGGGTTGCCGCTGCTGGAACCGGTTAGCCTCTTCATTAACCATCCAACTGCTGGAGGAGAGAAGGAACAGTGAGTTCACTATACTGACCCCTACCGGCCAAAATAAACCAATGCATCTGCTAGGCGATTGATGATTAGCCATGGAAGATAAGTCAAACCCCATGGGAGGCATTAAGCCCAGAAGGGTATTAAGCTGTGTCAAATGAGCATCTACTTCCCCATGCATTCAGTTGGCTTTTGTTAGACTGCTTCGGGTATCGCCTTCAATGTGAAGAGAGGTTCTGAATGGTACTGTTTCTGTAATTGTTGCCACATCTGAGGTCTGTAGATATCTCTCTTCGAGAAGGTAATTGCAGGTTAGTTGTTTCTCTTGGCCCTGATTCACACTGAAATTAGAGAATCAATGATAGCAGAAGCGCTGCAAGAGAGAGAAGTTGGAACACATCAAACTATTATGGCTCCTTTTCATATGGAAATGAAATTTTCCGTTATTTCAGATAACTGAAAAAAGTTTTTCTTCATTTTCATGTACAACATATTTCTTGTCTCCATGTTTTCTCTCTCTTGGCCTCCTCATTTCTTCATTATATATCTATTTCCTCCACAGCAAAGAAATTGAGCTAATGATGTGGACGAAATTGTACTTTTCAACTTTATTTTCTACATGGAGAAGTCTCTTATTTTCAAGTAATAAGAAAGGTGCATTTTCATAAACATCCAAAGTAGGGGTGTTAAAGGGGCAGGCTGGTCCTAGGTTGCCCTTGCCACTACCCTCAATATATGTAGGGCCAGGCCTAGGTGGGCCAAACTCCTTGGAGGGTCTGCTCTACTCACGACCTGATCCACAAGGAGAGCGTGGCCAGGGTCGGTCACAAGGCCTCAAAATAAGAAAACTGATTTTTAGTTATTTTGTACAATGCTTTCAGTCATTGATAAAGTTCAATGCATTAATATACCACTGAACTTATCACTAATTATTAACTACTACTACTCTAATATCATATATACAAAATTATTCAGCAATGAGTCACTCCATTATTATAACAAAAAACTTAACACATGAACGGAGTTACACCCTTGATTAATTAAGATGAATCGGCTAATTCATTTATTAATGCAATGTTATCTTTTGTCACTTTCGAGTAGGGATGGCAATGAGTTGGCTTTAAATGGTACCCGCCCTAACCTGCTATAAGACTCCATCCTACTTTAATCGTATTTATATGATAATTAATCATGCTTTGCATTAAATTAATTTTTATTTTATGTTAACTTCATTTCTCTAACTCTATATTATATAAATTTGAAGTGGTTTTGGGTCATGGCTAGGTAGGTGGGCTAGGTTGACCTAAACTAGGTCGATGGAAGGACCATTTTTTTTTTTTTTTTTGTAATTTAGAATTTATGTTTTGCATCATGATTGTTTCATTTTGGGTTGCATCAAGTTCCTCTCATCATGTACATCATCTTCCTCTCTTAGTCCAACTTGTTTCGAACTCAAATAAGTCCATTTAGGGTTCAATTGACTCAAATTGTAAAATACATAAAACAAGGAGGGTTTAAGTTATAATTTCAGAAATTATAACATCAAAGCCCATCTCAAGATACAGCAGCCGATCCTTTTCTCCTCTTTCTCAACTGAAACGTCTATTCTCCCTTATTTCCATCTAATATCTTCTATTCTCCAAGTGAAAAAGGGCTTGCATGTGACTTTGGGTGTGAGCTTCATCTTCCTCACCCTCATCTCCACCATTTCCACGCATTGGGTTATTGCTGGAAATTTATACTAAAAGCATACTTTTATGTATTTGTCTTCAACTGATTTATTTATTAGTAAAGTTTGTCTTTTAATCTTAATGAGAATTTATATGGGCAAATGGTTGCATTATTATTTATTATGCATGTGTGTGCATTTTATTCTATAAAGTAGACAAGTTGGTGTATAGAGTTCAACTTATACACGGAAGACTTGTTTATTGGTTCTTATAGAATATAAGTTGTTGTTTACAGTCTAGATGGAGTTGGACATACCATCAGTATGATTGTAGCATGATGTTTTAGTAGGCTTATTTTGATTACGAGAAATTGTATAATTTCGATTCATTATGCTAGTACGCTTTGTATGTATTGAACATGACCATTTTTGGGTTTATTGTCTTTATACTGACTATATAAGACGATTAACATCCAAATAGTTATTATGAGTGCTTGTACTCTTAATCCTGATATAAATAATGGACACATATATTTAGTGTTTGGCATTTTGATTTACAAAGGAGTGAAACCTTTTATGGGTTAATAATCTTAGTAAATTTGATGACTACACTATGTGTATAGTGGATATTAGTTTATTAACTGAATTCACGTCTCATAATAGGGATTGATGATATCTCCTTGATGAAATTCTAAGTTTTGATTATGTCAAATTTTATAGGTGGACTTGTGTCTCACATATCAAATAAGTTAATTGTAAGGTCTCAAGGAATTATAAAGATATCGATTAAATATAGATGTGTAATTATTTAATCGATGGATATCTAAAATCTTAACGTGGAGAAATTAATAAGCATTTAATAACAAGAAGCTTAAAATATTATTTTGAAAATAAGGACAAGAGTGCAATTATAATTCTTTTGTGGACTGAATTGTAATTTATGGAACTAGGATTCTAATTTGGATCGAATTAGGGTTTCTTATTTTCATAAGAAGCCTATTCCTTATTTCCTTTTTAAGGTCCTTATTGTAGCTTATGAATATATGCTATTACTCTTTATGAGAAACACACAAGAGAAATCTCATTTTTGAAAGCAAAGAGAATTCGCAAAAGAGGCCCGCACCCTAGTGCAAGTTAAAGCATAGAGGAATACAGTAAAAAGTCTTGAGATTTTCGGGTTGCTGTAAGACCGAGATCAAATCAGAGAGATCTTGCAGATATGATTTTTGAATCATTATCATCTAAAGTTATTTCCGCAGTAATTTGTGCCCAATATCTAGGGATCTTGGCGGCTGCCTTCCAACAGTTATTGGGAATCTCTTCCTTAACTTTTCATCAACTGATTAGGTGAGAGCTCCCATTATATTTCAGCTCTTTAGTTTATTTTGAGTTAGGTGAGCTTTAAACATAGCGTGCATCCCTTTTCCTCATACCCAATTTGTTATTTCTTTTTAAGGTTTACTTTGGCTTGGTTTATTGGGATTTCTTCATCTTGGATCTATAGGATAGGTAAGAAATCATCACCCATTCAAATCTCCATCTTAAATTGAGTTAAAAAGACTCAATGCATGACATACAACTCATCTTTTTCCCTTTTTTGTCATTCTCATGTATTAGGATTGCATATTTTGGAAATTTTCTTACAACTGAACCAAGGAAGTGTAAATATCAAACCAAGCACTGAATAGAGGCAAATAAATGCAACTATACTGTTGGCATGTGTGTTCCATCCAGTTGATTCAAGCTCTAAGCCATGATTATCTTTAATTTTCAGCTCAACCTTATGTTTATGGTTATGCATGTTAAATGGTAGGTTTAAATGATCAATTGACAAGTTAAAAAGGACCTTTATATTCCTCTTACAATAGGTTTGGAAGGGGAAAAGAAACACAGCTGAAATGGTTCAGCTGTGGTACATAAAGCATGGCCTGTTTTCTGGGAGGGAGTGTTCGACCGGGACCCCCACTTGATTCAAAGTGGTGAATTTTATGGGGTGACCATGAAGATTAACTGATGAACTTATGATTTTAGGAGGCTTAGAAGACCTTGTAGAGGCTTACGAAGGGAAACCCACTACCTTCCAAACAAGTCCAATGGAAGATTAAACTAAATTTGAATGTGATGAGCTGACACATACCCTTGGAATTTTCAGGTTTGGCTATGAGATTATGCCATGGTGTTGGCATGAGGAGCCTAATGTCCACTGCATACACAATGCGGCATCAAGATAAGATAGCACATTGACATGGGCACCTCATGATTACTTCGTGTTGGATGGTTAGGGACCACGGGGAGTCATAGTTAAATTGTCTAGTAATTAACCTTGATCCTTTTATTAATCAAACTACATACATATTGTAATTGAACCATGCTCTCCAATATAAATCTAGATATGCTTATCTTATTTATGCAGTGTACCGATTAATCGCTTATTCTTTATACATTGTTGAACATATGCAATCTCAATTACATTCTAAGGTTCGAACAAGATACTGATTCAAATACAGTCAGTCCATTATAATGCCCCGATACATATGAACGAATGATTCAGAGTTCCGACACCCTTTGACTTGCAGGAGTCAGCACCACTCAGCTTTAGCCCTTAGGAGGCTCGACGGAGCTGAGTCTGGGCTTAGTAAAACCTCTACTGCAATAGGTTTTTCCAAGGAGTTGGTTAGCGCTCCCTAGGGCTCCCAACTGTGTCTTTGGCCGAATCACTTGGTCCCCCTCGATTTAACTGCTCTATTTTGAGGAAAGATAGCTACGTGGATGCCTGTTAATAAGTTCTATCATTTTATTTATGATTCCACATTTGCATGCTATTCTTATATGCATGTTTGCCTAGAATACTTTTCCTTGTCTTCTTTTAAATCAACATGTCTTTACTCTATTTGTCATAGCATGACTCCTTTATATTTGCTTTTTACTTGTTAAATCGTCTTATTTAAGTGCTACTCTTGATGTTATAGGTAAAAACCCTGACCCGGGTGTCAAAATGCAACAGGAGGAGACCTAGCCGGTACCTACCAGACTAAAGTGGACCGAGGATGATGTATTTTGCTAGTCATCCGTTCGGAGTGCAACATGGATACTTTGGGGTGTTTACAATAGTGGTAATTGGATTGGCCTAACGAGTACATCATGCCATCATCTCACATTGTGTTTTTTTTTACATGTCTTTTATTCTTTTGATTTGTACATGTTATATTAACATCTTTTGGTTACTTTTATTTGTCCATGTTTTATATAGCATGTACATGTACATCCTTAGATGGTATACTTTTGTGTTTGCATATAATCATGTGCACCTTGGATATTATAGTATCCGTTGGGTAAATATAAATGGAAATGAATTTTGTAATTGTTGTCTATACTTTTTGTTGAAACTTGAACAAGTATGATATTCATGTTTTGTACTATATTTGAGTTATGATTACACAGGCTTCCGCAAATTATTTTGAATATCCACCTGTCTTACAATAATTCCTTACATGTGAAACTTGTGAAATCTTCCCTCGTGGCGATTCATACATGCCCAGCATGGCATGGATCTCTACGGGATACATGTGCCACGCCTTGAAATTAGTCTTAATCCTCTATCTCTGATCCCGGGACGTGACACCTGCTCTCATTAGGAGCGGGTTTGGTACATGCCTTCTTTAGATCGGGGCCAGTTTGGACGTACATGTTAAAACCTGACACTGGAGTATGGGTTCTAATTGTTCAACTGGATAGTTCATTATACACATGCTAATTCCACAACCTATTAAAAAAATCAAATATGCCCATTGAAATTTGGTAAATATAGCCGCCCTAGTAATATCTTAGACCCTAAAAAGAAGGAAAGAATTCACTAAGGAGTCCTCTTTCCAATAAAAGTTTACTTCTCAATCCAAAGAGGCAAAAATCTATTTGCCTCATTAGAATTGTTGATTGCTAACATCTCTAGTCTCCTCATCTTCCCTATTGTACAACACTGTTTCTTCTCCTCTCTTTTAAATCACATTCTCTCCCACAACCTTTCATCTTCTTTCTTCTCTTCTTACACTCATTGTCTCATTTGGTATTTACACATTTAAAATCATCCAAGAAAGGTTTGAAGAATCATCAAAAGAGGTATGATATTCTCTCTCTCTCTATATATATTATATGATTTCTACTATTTTTAAACTAAAGTTCTGTTTGGTTTATGAGATGAGATTTTCATGTAAAATGTTTGAACTACATTGTGTCATGAATGATTGCTACTCTTTTCTAATATCATTTACATGCTGATGTATTCTAAACTTTTTTAAGATCATATCTAATTGGATGGCCGAACGGCGAATAATGTTTTCTTGTCATAATTTTTGAAATGCATGAATATTCATTGGTCAACAAGAGAAAAAAAAAACTAGTCAAAGAAGCAGACGTTTGGGGTGACCAGCAGGTTGAAGAGATAGATAGGAATACTCTCCGACATTGAATAATAAAAGTGCAATATTTTTAGGCTATGCCTAAGGCTTTTCTTTGTTGTTTTGGGTTTTGGGGTTTGTTAGGGGTGCAGTTGCTCTCCTTGTTTTTGTATTTTTTTTTTCTTACATAGAGAACAACATACAAAAACCCACGAAAGACAACTCAATGACAAATAAGTTCAAAATATCAAAACCCAAATCCATATGAAGTGACCCAAAACTACCCCATCGTCAAAATTATAGTAGGTTGAGGATTTTTTTTTTTTTTTGAAAGTTTTTTTTTAAGTCGAAGGAGCATGAGAATGAGATCACAGCTGAGAATGATATTGAGCACTAGATGGACATGTTGAAGAAACGACCATTGACATCTCCAGTTTGGAAAGATTTTAAGAAGATTAAAAGAAATAAAGTTGAATTGGCAACTTGTAAGCATTGTGCAGCTGAACTTAAGGCAAGTAGTAAGAATGGAACCCTACACCTTTGGGTTCATTTGACTATGTGCCCAAAGCGCAAAAATGAAGGCATACGACAAAAATTTCTAACAGCTACTCACTTTAGAAAAGATGGGACTGTAAGTTTTGGAAACTTCACTTTTGATCAAGAAATCTCACGACAAAAGCATGCAAACATGATCGTTTTATATGAATACCCACTTTCTATGATGGATCATTATGCTTTTAGAGATTTTGTTAGTAGTCTTCAACCAATATTTAAGAAAGTTAAACGTAACACAATCAAGAATGATATTTTGGAGACTTACGATTAACTGAAAAAATAGATCTACAATGAGACAGAAAAAGTTTAAGGGCGAGTTGTTGTTGACAGAAGAACCCACACAATGATTGGAATAATTTCCGATGATCTCAATGTGAGGTTTCATCTTTTTATATAGAGTAGTCTATCTCTAAATACAAAAAGTTTGACAATTACAATCCCTTTGATAGGGGAATTACAATTAATGCAATCCCTTTGATAGGGTAATTACAATTAATGACTCCATAATAAATATTCTAATAAGGAATTTATACAACAGTACATAATTGCATGTTTGACCATATGTGATAATGAGAATTTAGCAAGTGTGTCTGGGCTTATGTGATTGGCCCATGTAGGTCCAGATGGATCTACATTAACACCCCATCTCAAATTGATGCTGGAGAATCAGCAAGCATCATTTGTCAGTCAAAAATTGAAGTCGAGGTCGCAGAAGCCCTTTAGTAAAAATATCTGCAAGCTGAAGTGTCAAAGAGACGACTGGAAGAGAGATAATGTCATGTAGATACTCATCTCCAATAAAATGATAATCGACCTCGATGTGCTTTATCCTTTCATGAAAGAACAGATTTTTAGTAATCTTGTATTATTCGCATGAAGGGGTGTAGGAAGCTTTTGAGGAAAACCCAAATCTTTAAGTAAACCACGGAGCCATAGGATTTCTGAACAAGCAGCGAACATGGCCCCGATATTCAGCTTCAGTAGACGAATTGGAAACTCTTTCTTGCTTCATACAATTCCAGGAAATCAAAGCATCGATAAGAAACATACACCATCCTATCGTCGATCGACGAGTGTCTTAGCAGCCAGCTAATCAGCATCAGAATAAGCAGTGAAATCGAGTGAGGTGCCAGCCGGATCGAATAAACCATGATTAGGAGTGCCAAGTAGATATCGTATAATACGCCGGGCAATTGCTAAGTGGAGGTGACATGGAGTAGTCATGAATTGACTCAATAAATTGACTACATACGCAATATCTGGCCGCGTATGAGTCAAGTAGATCAGGCTGCTAACTAACTAGCGGTAGAAAGTCGGGTCAGGAAGAAGATCACCACTATCTCTAGTCAATTTCAAATTCACTTCAAGTGGGGTATTAATGGGAGTAGTGTGCGAAAGGCCAGCCATATCAATGAGATCAAGAGTATATTTGTGTTTATCCAAAACTAACCCTTTCTCAGATTGATGAACTTCAAGACCCAAGAAATAGGTGAGAATGCCCAAGTCTTTCATACAGAAAGATTGATGAAGAGAATGCTAAAGTTCATTGATTATTGCAGCATCCGTACCTATTATTATGATGTCATCTACGTATATGAGGAGCACAGTTAATATCAATAAATGTATGATGAAGAAACATGGAGGGATTGTACGGACTTTGGCAGAATTTCAATTTAAGGAATGCATCATGAAAATTCTCAAATCATGCCCGAGGATCCTGTTTGAGACCATCCAGAGAATGCCGCAATCGAGCAACATGACCATCGCTCGAAACTAAATAACCTCGAGGGAGCCCTATATATACCTCTTCTTTTAGATCGCCATGCAGAAATGCATTTTTTATATCGAGTTGAAAAGGAGGCCAGGATTGAGATGTGGCAATGGCAAGAATAGTGCGAATCATGGTCATTTTAGCCACCGGGCAAAAGTCTCATTATAGTCAATGCCATATTCCCGACGATTTCCGAGTGCCACAAGTTGAGCTTTTTATCTATCCAAGGATCCATCAGACTTCATTTTGATGGAGAAGACCCATTTGCACCCAATCGGCTTAATTATAGTTGGACAGGGGATTACATCCCATGTGTGATTTTTTAGAAGAGCATCTAATTCTTCTTGCATTGCCCGTTGCCAACATTCATGCTTTATAGCCTGAGACTAAGAATTAGTAATAGAAATATAAGACAAAGTTGTAAATAAAGAAGCACAAGAAAGCCCGTAACGATCAGGGGCACGGGTAACACTAGTAGAATATTGAAGTGAAGGCATTGGGTCTAGATCAGGCATTGGATCAGGTGGCTGTGATGGAGGAAGTACGGCAGTATCTGTTCGACTCCTTCACACATACACAACATTTGGTTTAATTCTTTAGGAAGGTAAGGGAGAATCAGAAGGAGAGAAGGCAGGCACACTAGATAGAGTGACTGAAGGCAATGCATCAAAATGATAAGGAAAAAAACATTGGGTTTTAAAAAACACAACATGGCGATAAACCCGAATGCGTTTGGCCGTTGGATCATAACATAGAAAACCCTTTTGATGAAAAGCATATCATAAAAAAGCACATTTTGCCAATTAGGCAGATAATTTTGTGCACTTAAATGAAGGGAGATGGACAAAACAAACAAAGCCAAATGTGTGTAAGTTCATGAATGAAGCTTGTTTTTTAAAAAGACGAAAATATGGAGTTTGATTGTGAAGTTTAGTCGATAGAAGGCGATTGATGAGATGGACTACCGCAGTTAATGCTTCAGACCAAAACCAAGGTGGGACAGAGGATTCAAGTAAAAGACAACGCCACATCAAGTAGATGATGATTCTTCCGTTCGGCCATACCATTTTGTTGGGGGGTATGCGGATAGGTACGTTGAGAAGAAATACCTCAACCTTGTAAAAATTTTTGAAATTGATGCGAAACATACTCCCCCCCCCCCGAATGGAAGCGGAAGGTTTTGATGCAAGTTGAGAATTAATTTTCAACATAAGTTGGAAAATTTTGGAAAGCATCAAAATCATCCGATTTGGCTCTTAAAAAATATATCCATGTAAACCGGCTATGATCATCAATAAAAGTTACAAAATACTTGTAATGTAAGTGAGAAATTACTAGTGTAATACCCCACATCATTATGTATCAAGTCAATACATTTTGCAGATATTGAGTCATGCATGGGAAACAGGAGACTTTCGCTCTTTCTGAGTTTACAAGTAGAGCAATTCAAAATAATAGCAAATGTAGAGTTGGTCATATTAGTAATCAAACTAGAATTAAATAAAGATAACAATACTTTAGAGTTCGGATGGCCTAATTTATTGTGCCACAGTTGCACATTATTTGAATGTAAACAAGAGAAAGCAAACATAGATTTATTCTTAGGTTGTGTAGATAAGTCGAGAGGAAACAACCGTCTGCACTTAGGTCCCTTCATGATCACCTTCTCCGACTCTTAATCTTGCACCACAAAGCCAGACAAAGAAGAAGAGACATTACAATTATTGTTAACAAATTGACCAACAGAAAGCAAATTTGTGGATAAACCAGGAGAAAGGAAAACATACTGTAAGGGTAAAAGATGAGGTGCTTCATCGATGGCAGTGATAGGAAGTTTCCCACCATCAACGGTGTGAACTTGAAGGTTACCATCATAAGGATGTACGTTCAAAAGATGAGAAAGAGAAAAAGTTACATGGTTAGAAGCTCCAGAATCAAAATACCATATAGAAAATGAGGATTTATATTTACCGGAAATCCCCAAAGTGGAGAAGGCATGAAGGATCATTTTTTGAATCATTTTTGGGGTTACAGGAAGAACACTAGTAGAAGAGCACGGTGTAGGCATGAAGGAAGACTGGGTTGAGGCAATTGATGCTATATCTGATGATGAAGGCGCAACATGGTAAGCACGAGGATTGTTGTTGTTTTGCCTTTTTCTGCACTCGGAGATAACGTGACCTGAAGCTTTGCAATAATTGCAAAATTACTTTTTGCAGTTGGAAGCATAGTGACCATACTCTTTGCAGCAATAACATTTTATTTTACTGATATCCCTAGTCATTGTGGAAGATATGGGTCCGCATGAACCACCAGTTGGCTGATAAGGAAGTTGGTGTTCATCTTACAGAATCTGTGCTGGAAGTTTTCCTTTGAAAGCATATGCCATTTCAAGCGCACCATTAATAGACTGCTTGGTAAGGTGAGTCTAGGTCAGTTGTCGTTGTTCTTCTCTAAGAATCTCATTGAGACAAGTCTCCAAGGAAGAAGATGGTTGTCTACTCATCAAATTCAAACGAACGTTTTCAAATTCCGAACGGAGTTTCATCAAAAAATGGTTTCTTTAACCGATCTTATGAAAATTCTGAAGTCCAGATAAAGTATCTCCTATTACATAAGCATATGCAATATCTATGAATTCTGTCCATACGGCACGAAAACCAGAGTAAAAATCCTAGACAAATTGATCCCCTTGGTAGTATTGTGCAATCTCATGTTCTAACTGGAACCGTCTCGCAGGATTTTCTTGCTGATAGATTCTAATAAGGTAATCCCACATGTCTTTTGCTGTTTTGTAGGATTTGAAAAGCACAAAGAATTAGGGATCTACCGATGCAAAGATCCAGTTCATTATTTGAGCCTCGTCGGTTTCCCATTGTTCAATCTTATCCTCATCCATGGGTTTGATCTTGGACCCAGTGATATGACCCCACAGTTTCCTTCTTTTAAGATATAATTTCAACTGGAAGGCCCAAGAGTTATAATTTTTACTAGTGAATTGAATGAGATTCATATCAGATTTCCCCATTGCTTTGGTATATGGGTCCAAGAAATCGCAACCTTGGATGAAAAAATACAGTCCGATGGAGGCCAAAAAAACAGTGCACAACAGAGTGATGTAATCTCGCAGTAAACTTTCGAGCAAAAGAAGCCTTAAATCCATCAATACATATTCAAAATAGCAATCCAACAAGAATATAAGCAGCAAAAACCACAGATCTATTATCAGATCTCAAAAATATGCCAAACAGTGCTAGGTGACCTGCTGTTTTTGCACTGGAAGGGCTACGTGGGGCCCACAAATCAATCAAAAGTAGGATCAGGCTTCAGAAAATATCAACTGCAGTTTTGTGAACTCTAGTTCAAGGTTTACATCAAACAGATGAGAATCCAAAACAATTGATGGATCGGATGACAACAGCATGAGGAAAGTGACGACCTACAAGGGAGCTCAGATAGCTTACCTTCGATCAGCAGAATAATCTGAAAACTTGCCAGAATTTTTCATAAATTCAGACTAACAAGATCATGTAGTCTTCTAAGATTGTCGTGATGGCTGATGATGTCCCACAGTTGATCAGCCCTATGTGCACCGTGCAGAACACAGTCAACAGCAGTATTGAATCTCCAACTGAGATTTGAAAGGGTATAATCCCTCTTTCTCACGAGCATGATAGGATCAAACAATTTGGAAGCTTTGATACCATGACAGAAGAACCCACACAGTGATTGGAATAATTTCTGATGTTCTCAATGAGAGATTTCATCTTCTTATATGAAAGTTTAACAATTACAATCCCTTTGATAGGGGAATTACAATTAATGCAATCCTTTGATAGGGTAATTACAATTAATGACTATATAATAAATCTCCTAATAAGAAATTTATACAACTGTACATGATTGCATGCTTGACCACATGTGAGAATGAGAATTTAGCAAGTGGGTCTGGGCTTATATATTTGGCCCATTTAGGTCCAGACAGATCTACATTAACAGTTGTCACTAATGACATGTACTCTGTCTCAAAAGAAAGGGATATGGCTATCACAGGACATTACATTGACGATTGCTGGATCTGACAAAAAAGAATTCTAAAGTAAATTACAATCTATTTGTCATGTTGAATATTTGATTTTTAAGCTTAATTTAATTATTGAGTTATTATGATTCCTTCATTCTTTTAATTATATATACACTAGTTATCCAATGCGCCCAGTGCACAACTTGTGCACCAGGGGTGGGGCCCACCCAATGCTCCATCCAAATGGACCACACAAAGCACACCCTTGA
Source organism: Sextonia rubra (assembly GCA_037013555.1). Classification (NCBI taxonomy): domain Eukaryota; kingdom Viridiplantae; phylum Streptophyta; class Magnoliopsida; order Laurales; family Lauraceae; genus Sextonia; species Sextonia rubra. The sequence continues at coordinate 47,574,581 of JASUAD010000006.1, read as the reverse complement.
ATTTCATCCTTCCTTTGAGTTTAGGTCCCATCCGAATAGACTGGACCATTAGATCGATTATACACCCATTCGAATGGACTATACACCATTGGAACTTGTGGGGCCCAGATGGTGATGATAAAGGTAAGGAATGGTGTTGATTTTTTGTAGAGAGGAGGGCTTAGGGAGATCTTTCAATCCTCCTATTCCTAGTCCCAGGTGGGGCTCCATGTTGAGGTGTGCCCCATGTGGGCCCCATGTTGAGCTACTCTATATATATATATATCTACACACACACACGGACACAAACATTGATCATAAGCTATCCACAATAACTGTAGATAATTTAACAACCAATGATACCTTTATTAGAGTCCTTAAAGAGCAACTTTCGTTAAATCATTCACTTGTTTTGAATGGAAAGATACTACAGATGTGTTGTTGTGCTCATATTTTAAATTTAATTGTATAAGATGGATTAAGGGTGATAAAAAGAGGGGACTGAGAAAATAGGAACAACTGAACAAGTGCTTCAATCTGGACAGCCACACCATCAAGAGTTGAAAATTTTGAAGAAATAGCTCGTCAATTGCGAATTTTGAGTAGCAAGAAGTTAATTAGAGATTTTGTAACTCGATGGAATTCAACTTTTATGATGCTTCAAATTGCAATAGAGTATCAGGATGCTTGTTCTCGCTTTTAAGCAACGAGAATCATGGTACACGTGTGTGCTATCTAAAGAAGATGGGAGAATTGCAAAAGAAATATGTAGCAAGTTGAAGTTTTTTAACAATGTTTCAAATAAATTCTCTGGATACAAGTACCCACTACAAATTTCTATTTCCTCAAAGTTTGTGAAGTGAGGATAGCCTTGAAAGAATGGCTAAACAGTACAGATCAAGCTATTAGGGACATGGCATCAAATATGAATGCAAGATTTAATAAGTATTGGAGCACCACTTCTCTTGTTATGGCAATATCAGTTGTTCTAGATCATAGATATAAGATGAAAATTGTTGAATATTATTATCCAACTATCCTTGGGAATGATCAAAAGAAATTGAAGTTTTCCATAAAGGGATGGAGAGATTTTTTGTGAATATTGATCTAAGATAAGATCTCATCAGGATCTTACAAGAGGTGATGCATGCTCTTTTTCTTCTTTTAGTTATTCTTCTATAACAGAGGACTCAGATGCACTTTCTGGTTATGACCCATTTTTTTTTTATGATAGTTTGAGCAATTACAATATAAAATCAGACTTGGATCATTATCTAGATGAGCCGGTTTTGGCCCAATCTCCAAATTTTGATGCCCTGTCTTGGTGGAAGAGTGTTGGAATGAAGTACCCAATTCTTAATTGCTTGAGATATTTTGGCTATCCTAATGTCCACTATTGCATTAGAACTGGCATTTAGTACCGGCGGCAGGGAATTTGATCCCCATCGTTTGAAGCTAAATCCAGATATTATAGAGGCCTTGATGTGTGCACAAGACTGGTTAACAAATATGCAAGGTAATGAAGCTTTGTGAATTTTTAATATTTGATTTATTTATTTCCATACCTTTATTTAAATTTGATTATTTTGCTGTATGTAGTTGGTTCAACTATATTAATGGCACCTCCATTTGCAGTTCCAATATGCATTGACAATGAGTTTGATTGGAACGCTTAAGAGAATGATCAAGTTGCATTTTGTGTAAAAAGGTAGTTATGAAAAGTTAATAATGTCTTGTATATGATTATATCTTATATTTTCTCTGTTTTTTTATATGTTAGTATTCATGCTTTTTTTTTCTCTTTGTGCATCTGTAGGTACCCTGATTATTGAATTTCAAGGACAATGATGATGTCAAAGGCTGTAGTCAATTGAGTTGGGATTTGAGAAAACTTGGAGATGTTATATGGTTGATTGAGTTAGACTTCATAGACAATGTGTTGCCCAAATATTTTTATTTAACTTGTATGTGGATTTGAATTGAATTGAAAAATCTATGTGATTCTTAGAATTGGCATATAAGTTGAATTGGAAATTATTTTTGTGGTGTTTGAGCTAGGATTTAAGTTAAATTAAAACTTTTGTGACAATTGAGTTGGTACAATATGATTTACAAATATTTTAATTTTTTTTACATTTATAGGCAGCATACTATTTCATATTTGAAAACAAGAATATTCATAGAATCAGTATTGTGACATTTTTTGTAATGTGGAATTTCATGGGATGAATATACCTTTGAACACTAGACCATCCAACCCGACTCGCACCGACCCATCACAAACAGGGGGGGCATGGAGATTAATGGAAGGACGCGGGGTGTGTTTGGCATGGGTGATAAAATACCAATAATGGGGTGGGGTTTGGGATGGGTTGCATGTCAAGTGGGGCAGGTATGAGGTTACACAAACCTGAACCCGCCCCGTTGCCATCCCTACTTCCAAGTCAATAATCACCTTTCGTTCGAATGAAAGTTGCGACCACTCGCCTAAGGAAAACAAAAACATTCTCATCTACGATAAATTTAAAAGAATTCTATTCATGACAATTATAGATAATTTTTCATTATTCATCTTAATTGGTTCCATTGCTCCTATGATGACCTTTCGACTTGGCTTTATGGATCTTGTGAATAGATAAAACTAATGACCATGATATATTGCAAAACACCATAATCTAGGCTCATATAACCCCTCAAGCATTTATAAATTTATTTTCTTGTTGGAAAGATGATTGTAATGGGAGTAATATTCGACCACAAATAGTTCACAACTCTAGAAGCATCAAACTTTAAATGTGGTATCCACCTAGATGCATGCAAATATTAGGATGGGCAGACATGAGCATATTTTAATGATCATACCATCCAACCAAACATTCCAAGGTTTAGTTGTCTTGTAAGTGCATGGATGGCTGTAGAACATTTACTGCTAAACTTCAAGGCCTTTAATTGGATGGATAGAAGCAATAGATCGTGCCCATAACTATCGAAACATGCTCATCTGGTAATCATCAGCTAGTCCATTATAAGACTGCTGCATGCATTCACTGAGGGCCCGACATACAGGGTTTGGTTGCAGATGGCTCCTAGTCAAATCTTACTAATGGAGGAATTAATCAGAGAGGTGTGGACAATTTAAGATTAGCCCTATTGAAAGAGACATTGTAAATTCCTAGAAAATATTTCCAATGTTCCAAATAATAATTTTAATTCAAACAAGCAATATTTACACATTATACAATACAATTACACAAGCAGAAATTTTGCAATTTCTAGTATGGACATTCAAAGTGAGTCTGAGAAAATTATTTTCTTCTCATATTCCACCAAAGCATATGGGCACCAATTTCAGATAAAAAGATGAGGACAAAAAAAAAAACTAAATAATCAAGTACAACAAATTGAGATTAATGACAAAAAAACCAACAAGTTAGAATAAATTACAGTTATATTAATAAAAATGTTAAAAATAATTTCTATATTTAAAATTTAAAGAACTTGCATAATAACAGAGCAAGTGTAATGTCCATAAATTTAATGGAAAACCTATCCTTTGATATCTCAAGGAATGGTAAAGGTATGCTAGATTTAGTTATCACCTACTTCCCCACTCACAATACAGCTAAAGCATTCAGGAAAAAAGTAAAAAGAAAAATGGAAAAAATACTGTTATTTTTCTATACCATTAGGACCTAATATCACTGCATGTGGTTATACATAAAGAAAGAAAATACAGTCACATACCTCTCCTAATGAAAGCAAAGGAGATTAATTGTTATCATCATCAGAATTAGAACTATCAGATCCATCCACTCTCCGATCCTTCATTGATGGAACAAGCAACTGCTTATGGGGATCGGGAACAGGATGTGAAATAATAGAAGGCTCCTTGCCTGTGGGTGCTTTTGCTACCTTCTTTGCCGCGGCTGCCGCGTCTTTCACCTCTTTGCAAACCTTTTCAAGCATACCCATAAAATCCCTCACTATAACAAAAAGATATAGCCCTTCATCCTTTCCTGAATTCCCATGAAAGTAATCTATTGTGTTCTTCACCAGAGATCGGATTCTTTTTTCCTCCTGTAGCAGCCATGTAACATCAATATCTGCATGCTCCACAAAGCACTTCAGTGTCCGGCGGAACCCGTTCTCCTCATCAACGTCTTTCATCTCCGTGTTCAGGAAGTCCTTTGTCCTCACCAGCCAGAAGCCAAGTTTCTCTGCCGTGCTTGTTAATGCATCGGCATCCAATACTGCTGCCTTCCTGACATTCTCAAGCTCACCTGGTAATCGTGAAACCACTTGCAGACCAAGAGCACGGTAATGGTCTCCACTGTCATGGGGAGTATCATCAGCACTGTCATCTGAGGCTACGCTAGAGAAACTAGCACTCCCTACTGCAGTGCGTGCGGCACGCACACCTTCAGACCGGATTATCTCTTGGACAACAAAGTGAAGGAGTGTCGTCTTTCCATCTATTCCTTTGACATCAGCCAGTTTTAGGAGAGTATCAAGCTTGAAAGCATGTGCACCTCCCCTGTAGGTTCCATCATTCATACGGTTGCCGGTTTTCAGAACAGCTTCCAAGAGCTTCAAGAAAAGCCTACTGCTTTTGAGTTCACTGCATGCTAACTGTCGTTAACAAGGTTAACTGTTAGGAATTTGTAAAACTATTTTACAACCACACATGCACTTCTAGTGGAAAAGAGGAGCAGAAAGGACTTAACCAAGCCATGTTAATCTTAACTCATGAAAACAGCTGACTTCGTTTTGAATGAGTAATTACTTGCACAACATTTGGTAAGAATCAGTTGTATTTTTGTTGAATTTTCATTTACACTACTCAACGAAGATTTGGTTGAGTTTTGAGAATTTAAACAGCAATTATAGTCTATGGTTTTGATGAATTCATTGATGCAAAAATGCTACTCAGTTTTTGTTCTATCTTATTTTTTGTACTCGTTGCTCTTTCTTTCGTTAATACTATTCCTGACATCAAGTACTCCCCTTAAGTTGCTGCATTGTTTTGAGGTTTTGTTTCAGGATTTTTTTTAATTTTTAATTGAATGTTTTTTGATAGCTTAAACCAGCCAAAAATTTAATTAGTACTGTTATAGATGTTTTCTCATCAATAGCCATTCCATGTTGACCAGAACTATAATAGTAAGTGGGCTACTGCTGCTGCAAGCTGTTGTTTGAACCAATTGTTCCCATCTGTTGACAGCGTTGTTGTGTTTATTAGTCCAATAAAGGAACATGAGAAAGAAGAAGCATTCAAAAGAATCAAGTAACATTTGATTATTTTTCTTATAGACTAGCCTTCATGTTTATGCTATATATCCTTTTGACATGACTACAACTAGTTGCTACTATACATGGTTGTTTTAAGCATGGAATGACCATGTTTGGATGCTGCTATTTTTATCTGTTTTCTGCATCAGGTGCACACGCATGCGATAATATTTGTGTGGATCTATGCTAGTTTAGTTGCTCTGGTTTAGTGCTGTACATGAGTTTAGGTGCTGACATGACACTAACATTGCTAATAGGATCATTTTCATTGCTTTGAAATACAAGTTATCAGCATTAGATTGGTCTCTCTCCTTTTATGTTAATAAATCCTTGTCAGTTGTTGCCAATAGAAAAAAAGAAACAAAAAGAAAAAAAAAATTAAGACTATTCCCTCCCCATGTTCAAGGGGGTGTTTGGAAACAAGATATTTCAAGAGATTTCACTATATTATTATCTACTACTTGAGAATATAATCACCTCACCTAGAAAGGAGATGTTTGGATATCTTAGAAAGTATGTTACAATATCTCATTTCTTCCAAAAACCTTGATATTAGATTATGCAAGGATATGCTATATTAAACAATCTTTTGGTAAAAAAACCTAGAGTTATAGTAAAACCTAGTAGAGAGTTCATTAGCAATCATTAATTATACTGGCCCCTATGAGTTTTAACATCAATGATTTTTATAAGAGTACATCTATGACTCCCGATATTAGATTGGCCCCACGGAGCCTATAAATTTATTATATGGTTCTATAGTCATATCATGATTACATAACCCTTGTTAATTATCAATATTAGGTGCATTCTACAAATATCACATTACGGGGATTTCATTGTGATCACGAACATTAGGTGGGTCCCATATTGCCAAAATTTGTGATTTCTACCAATTCTTAGATGTTTGCATTCTTTCTGTTAGTTGCCAGCTAGTCCTTTCTACCATTAGATTTATCACATTTCCCATTCAACTATGTTATTGCTCATACGGGATTTGCTTCATGTTCTTGGTGATGGATGAGTGTCATAGCACTTCACGTGGAAGCTAGACAAGGTTCTTGAGGAGATGAATTCTCTTATCAATAAAAAACGAGATAAAATTACATTTATGCTGATATGCTTTCTACGCGAACAATCGGAAAATATTCTCTCCGTCAAGTTCAGAAATCAACCTTGTCCAATGTTGACCTACACATTGAATCAACCCAGCCATAGCCCCTTAACCATCACAGTATTACAGTAAATGTTTCATCATTCAAACCAAGGTTTGAGATCTGCCAAAACTACCTTGCTCATCCGAGCAAACCCAATTTTACTGAAGGACCCGACTCACCCAAAATTTTTTTGGACAACATACATACTAACTTACCTACTTAGTGTAGCCGAAACTATTTAGGGCGGCAAAAGCAGTTTCAACTTTCAAGTACTAAGAAACATTTTTATAACATGACTTCAAACTATAGAAACATATTCAGAATATCAGATGATTGTTAGTTAAACCAAAACCATATTCTGTGTGTAAACCTTAAAGTTGATGATGTAGACGATGATTAGAACAATAACCTGTTAGAAAATACAATAGCAGAAATAATTAAGATTTCTACAAACTTGCCTCTATAGTTGCAAAAGATTCCTTCATGCTTAAGACTTCTTCTTGCAGAGTACTCATGCAAAGCAATGCATCTATCCGTTTAAAAGCAAAAGGAATCTCAATGATAGCCTTTAGAAACCGATCTGCCGGGCCAAGTTGGGAAATTTCACCATTATATAGCCTAAGCTTTAGTTCTTCATCTGGAGTTGGAGCCATCTTTAAAAATGATTGTGAAAACTCTAGAGGAAGCTCATTTCCTAAATGGAAAAGGAAACTTTAAACATTGTGCAGAAGACTAAAACACCATCATATACGATTAAGCTTCTCAATAACTTGTCTGATTAGTAATTAAAGATAAATCATTACTATGTAAAGGAGAAGTTGAGAAGTATGGATAATAACTTGATTTTCATCATGTATATTCCCTAAATTATCCTTTTATGTGTAAAACTATGATGCCCAAGATATCGACACGGACATGGACACGGAGCTATGATGCCCAGATGTGTACACGGAAATGGACACGGATATAAATATTGGCAGGGAGAATGAAGCTTCAATATAGCAACTTTAAAAATTTAGGACATGAATATAGGTATGGTTTCACTTAATATTCGATATGGATATGGGATACAACATAGATACTGATACGAATATTACGTTTTAGTAGTATGTTATATATCATGTGTGACTAACTATTAGAAATGAGTCCCTAAAAATCTTAGTTTAAAGTGAGGTGATATGGTCAAACTTACAATCCTAAAAAATTACAACTATTAAAATTAAAATGGAGAGAGGGAGAGAAGTTTCAATTTTTCAAGGAGAGGAAAATATAATTAAAACTGAGAAAAGGAGAGCATTGAATGACATGACAAGAAATGCCACTTCCTCATTCAGTAAAAAATATATAAATAAAATGACAAAACTTTAAATAAAAGAGTGAAAGGGGAAAAACAACCATCAAATATAGAGTGAATTTTGAATTTTACAATATTAAAATAAAACAAAAGTGGCTGAATGTAAAAATGAAAATACTCTTTTTAAGTTATAACCAAAGATTTCATGCGAGATTTGTTGTTTAGCTCAATTTTGAATGAATTTCTTTAATTATGCCTTTTTCTTTTCGTAAAATATGAGAGAGCCGTATCCTAAAATTGTGTGCTGTATCACGCCATATTTTACTGTATCTCGTACTAATATTTATATCGGCCTGTATTGGTATTAATACCTCAGGTCAAATGAGGTATCCAGATATCATATGTATAAAACAATAAATAATGCATTAACAAGAAAAATAGGTCACATGTGTAAGAAAAATCATAATGCATCACAGTTTTAATCTCTGACACACCACATAAGCTATAGTAGACAATAAACTACGGAAGATCCCAGTATTTGATTTAAGAATTTGCATTCCCAAAAAAAAAAAAAAAAGATAAGAGCCTTAGCTTTGTTGATTTTCATTTTTTAGGTGTCCCATGATAGATAAATATAACTTAAAAATCTTTTTTCCTGATAGAAGATCATCATTATCATCAAAGCCTTGTTTCAACTATGATGGGTTATCTACATACATGCCGTTTCTCCATTTCAGTAAAAGACTCTAACTACTAAATGTGGCTGATTCACTATAGTTAATCCAATTAATGGGTTTGTAGTTGCCTAATTGATTCTATTATGAGGTTGACTGGATCAACTGCTCAAATTATCTAATTGGGAAATACTAGTAAAAGACTATGTAAAAAAAAAAAAAAAGCCGTCGTCACTCCTTATTGTTAGATATGATAAACTATGAAAGGGGTTTCTTTGTAATTTTCTATGTGGGACTTTCTTGTAATTGGGAAATACTAATATAAGACAATGTTAAAAATAAAAAGTAGTAGTTTCTCCTTAGAGCGTGTTTGTTAATTGTACCTCAAAGTAAAGTTAAAGCCATATTTCACTTTAAGATATAATAAACTAAAAGAGTTAAATTAAAATACCACATTTAAAAAAAAATTCTTTTACCATTTTACGCAAAAAAGTTAAAAAGCTATTATCTCATCTTACTAATTAACAAAAAAAATTTACTTTTAGCACAAAAAGTCAAAAAATTACATTATCTTTTCACTAAAAGATAAAATCTCACTATTAGATTGATCTAACTTCTCTAATTTTTTTATCTTTTAAAATGACCATTCACCTTACTTTATTTTACCAATTTAATTAACAACAGCCCCATTGTTAGAAAAGATCACCGATGTAACGGGTTTCCTTGTAATTTTTTATGTTGGACTTTTTGTAGTATGCCCTAACTATATGATATTATAATATTTTTTGGTTCAGCTCTTGATTAGGGCTAGAACTGTTTTTTCCCCATTTCCTCTCAACTTAGTAACTCTACAACATGGTAGGGTTAACCCTCAAGTCGTGAGGGTTAGCCGACATCGTTTACAGACGCGAGGGCTATCTTGCAATGTGCCCAGAGCAGTCCTTTTGCCGCATTCCTTCGGCAAGAGGATGTACAATGGGCTCTGCTGCTATGTGATTCGTTCATTAGTTGTAAGCTCATTGAGTTGTAGCTTTTCTGGTGGTATGAGATTTGTGTACTTGGTGTAAGGCAACAGTGAGCTGTTTATTGCTCATCTGCTCTGGGTTATTTAATCTCTGATGTATGTGATTTGTTAGTTGTTGAAAGCTCCTGTGAGGTTTAGCGTCTTTGTTGTGAAGTTGGTGCTAGGTTTCTGTGATTGGATGTTGCTCATTTGTTCTGGGTTGAACTTTTAAGCCCTCTTGTAATGGCAGAATCCTCATCTTCTGGAGTTGTTTCAACTGACAACATGGAAAATAAGTCCATGTTGCGGTTAGCAAATGAAAATCCTAACATTAAGACTACCAATGTTCCACTCAATATCATCATCATCATCATCATCATCAAAGCCTTATCCTAGCCATGTTGAGGTCGGCTACATGAATTCTGTTTCTCCATTCCGTTCTATTTTGAGCCAAATCTTTAGATAAGTTAAAATAAGTTATGTTCCACTTAATATGAGTAACTATATTCAGTGGTCAAGGGCTGTAAAAATGTATTTAGGTGGAAAATTGTTACTTGGGTATATTGATGGAACTGTCATAGGACTAGATGCCAGTAACCCAAGACATGCTAAATGGAAGGTGTATAATTTGTTGGTTATGTCTTGGATACTAAATTCTATGGAACCAGATGTGAGTAAGGGGCTGTACTAATTAGACATAGCCAAGGAAGTGTGGGACACATTGCATGATTTGTGTGAAGACAAAAATAATATGGCACACATTTATGGGATCAAGCTGCTTATTACTAATCACAGGCAAGGAGATAAATCTGCCTCTTCTTACTACACAAAATTAAAGAGTTACTAGCAAGAACTCGCTTACTTGAGGGATATTGAATTTCATTGTTAGAAGGATACTGAGGAGTATAAGAGGAGGCAGAAATGGACCAAATATTTTAGTTCTTGGTTGGGTTGAATTTAGACTTTGAATCGGCTCGTGCTAAAATCTTGAATGATAATGTTCTTTCTTCACTTACTGGAGCTATGCCTTAGTCCTCAAAGATGAGAAACGTAGAGCTGTAATGTCTACAACTCTTCAGGAAAGTGCTACTCTAGTGGCAGTGCAAGGGAGAGGTCAAGGTAAAGGTTAGGGAAATGTAAATGGCAATGTTACCTTTGGCCGTTGAAGAAAGAGGAGAGGGAAGAGGTGCTGGTTGTGGTCAAGCTCAAGTTGAGGACTGAGTCTGAACACTTCATGCTAGTGAAAATCACATTGTTGACATGTGTTGGGACTTGCATGGTAAACGACCAACACGAGGAACTAATATTGCTTCAGCAGAGTCAAATATTGTTTAAGGAGAGACTTTTTACAGTACATCAAGTATTATTGCAGCATTTGATGACACTTTTCCCGCAGGTGAACCTGTTCAATTCTCCAAGGCTGATTTTGATGCTTTTATTTAGAGAGTGTCTTGTCTTGAAGGGGCATCATCTGCTTCCACTGCTTTGTCTTAGACCGGTATACCTTTTGCATTCCATGTGTCTACTTCCTCTGCCTCTTGGGTCATTGACTCAGAACCCATAGATTATATGTCAGGTACTATTTAGTCCTTCTAGTCTTTTATCAATAATAAATGTATTCATCATCATCATCATCAAAGCCTTATCCCAACCATGTTGGGGTCGGCTACATGAATTCTATTTCTCCAATCCGTTCTATTTTGAGCTAAATCTTTCGATAAGTGCAACTTCTTCAAATCTGAATTAATGACTTCCATCCATGTTTTCTTCGGCATACCCCTACCTCTTGATGGACCCTCCACCTGTATATCCAAACTTTTTCTCACCGGTGCCATTACTGGCCTACGCTCAACATGCCCAAACCATCTTAAACGAGTTTCTCTAATCTTATCTCCTATTGGTGCTACCCCTAAATATTCTCGAAAGCGCTCATTTCTAATTTTATCTTTCCTAGTTTTACCACACATCCACCTAAGCATTCTCATTTCCGCTACATCCATCTTATGAATATGTGTCTTCTTAATTGGCCAACATTCTGCTCCATATGTCATAACTGGTCTAACCACTGTCCTGTAAAATTTTTCCTTCAATTTTGTTGGCATTTGTCTATCACAAAGTACTCCCGAAGCTAGTCTCCACTTCAGCCATCCAGCTCTTATCCTATGCTCCACATCTTCGTCAATCTCCCCATCCTTACTAATCATCGAGCTTAGGTACCGAAAAGAATCTTTACGTGGTATCTCATGGGTTTCAATTTTGACAGTGGTTTCAACACTTTGTATATGTCTACTGAAATTGCAATCCATATATTCTGTCTTTGTACGACTTATTTTAAAGCCTCTAGATTCTAATGCCCTCCGCCATCTCTAAAGCTTTGCATTTACACCCTCTCTTGATTCATCCACCAATACTATATCATCTGCAAACAACATACACCATGGTACTTCTTCTTGAATATGCACAGTTAACTCATCCATAATTAATGTAAAGAGATAAGGGCTTAAGGATGATCCCTGATGTAAGCCTATAGTTACGGGAAATCCGCCCGTTTCTCCACATATAGTTTTCACATTTGTTATTGCACCTTCGTACATATCCTTTAAAATTTCAATGTAACCTCTTGGGACATTCCTTTTCTTTAAGACCCACCAAATTAAATTCCTCGGTACCCTATCATAGGCTTTTTCCAAATCGATAAAGACCATATGTAGATTTTTTCTCTTTGCTCGGTATTTTTTCATTAATTGCCTAAGTGAAAAGATAGCTTCCATAGTTGATCTCCCTGGCATAAAACCAAATTGATTTTCCGAAATCTTAGTCTTTTTTCTCAGTCTTTGCTCTATTATTCTCTCCCATAACTTCATAGTGTGACTCATAAGTTTAATCCCTCGATAGTTGGTACAATTTTGTATATCTCCTTTATTCTTATATATAGGTACTACAATGCTTCTTCTCCATTCATCCGGCATATCAATAATAAATGTATTGGTAGGGTGAAATTAGCTAATAGGACTCTAACCACTATTGGTGGGAAGGAAAACATTCAAATTTTACCTTCCTTGATATTGTCTTCTGTCTTGCATATTCCAAACTTGTCTTCAAATTTATTGTTAGTTAATAGCCTACCAAAAAATCTAAATTATTTTGTAACTTTCTTTCCAACTCATTTTGTTATTTAGGACTTGCGGATGAGGACACTGATTGGTGGAGCTAGTGAAGAAACTAGGTTATGTATGTGTTCCACTTGAGGAATCCTAAAAAGTTCATAGGGAAATGCGACATAGTTAATGAGGAAGATAAATATAAGTGGTATTGTCGATTGGGACACCCTTCTGGTCAATTTTAAAATCTTTTTTTTCCATCTATATTTAAGAAAGGTGACAATTTGCATTTAGATTGTGAAGTTTGTGTGTTGTCAAAGCATTGTTGTAGTGTCTGTTGCATTTTGATTGTGAAGTTTGTGTGTTATCAAAGCATTGTTGTAGTGTTTGTCCTCGTAGAAATAGAAAGTCTGATTCTATGTTTTCAGTTGTTTATACTGATGTCTGGAGTCCTTCAATGGACAATCCTACTGGTTATCATTATTTTGTTACCTTTATAGATAGTGCATCTCGGATGAATTGTGTTTATTTATTGAAAAGTAGGGATGAAGTATTCTTTGCCTATAAAGTTTTTCATGAATGGGTCAGGACCCAATTTTAGACAAAAATTTGTACTTTTCGACATGATAATGGCAAAGAATACTTGTATAAAGATTTTCTTGAGTATGTACAAGATGAAGGTACGGGGCCTCAGATAACGTCTGCTTATACTCCAGAGAAAAATGGAGTTGCCAACAAAAAGAATTGGCATATTTTAAAAGCCTTACTTATTGGTATGTTGATGCCTAAGTCTTATTGTGGCCAAATGTTGTTTTCACTGCATGTTACTTAATAATAGACTTCCAACTTCCAACTAAAGTGTTAAATGGTTTGTCTCCTATTCAATTTTATTCAAAGCTTCATCCAATGTCAGATATTCAATTGAAAATCTTTGGTTGTGTTTGCTATGTATAGAATCATGATCCAAATATGAATAAGTTCTCTTATAAGGTTGTTAAGTGTGTTTTTCTAGGGTATTCTTCATCTCAAACAGGATATAAGTGTTTCGATTCGGTTACAAAAAGAAAATGTATCGACCGATGTTAAGTTTTTTGAATATGTTCCCCATTTCTCAGACAAAGGGAAACATCTTTTGTCTAGTGAATCAAATGATATTGTCCTTCCCACTCTTGACAGTATCCCTGGAAAAGTGCACCTTGAAAGGGTGTCAGGATTAGATAATGACGATAATGCTGAGCCTACCTTGGAACTACCGCCATTAGATAAACCTTACAAGTTCACTCACGACAGACATCATGTAAACCTGTCTTCTCTACTCCACAGGATCAAGTGGACTTGGACAAAGGTGGACTTGGACAAAGGTAACTCTCCTTCATCACCCCCTTTGCCTACTTCTCTTGTTGTTGCTAATACTTTATGAAGCATGGGTACTTCCAAAATATACACGTACCCGTATTGGGTACTTACTCATACATGTACCGGGTATGGGTATGGTAAAAAATGTATCGAGTACGGTCAAACGTACCTAGTATGTTTTGACTTTATGGGTACAGAATGGGTATGCTTGTGGATAAGGGATGGGTACATTATTATTATTTTTTAAGAGTTGGGTACATTATTATTATTTTTTAAGAGTTTTTTATTTTTGTAAAAACTTTTGTAAGAGTTTGAAAAGCTAAAAATATAATTTTTAACTTTAACCCTAATGCTTCTCAACGAACTTAAAAGGAAAAAGGCTTTAGTCCTAATCCATCTCTAATTCCCTCGTTTTCAACAGAAAAAAAAAAAAGAAAATGGAAAGGAGCAAAAAGAATAAGAAGGAATGAATGCTAAATTATGAAATATAAAAAATAATATTACTGGTGCTCTTTTGTTATCATTAGGTTTAATTTGTAATGGTATTAAGTAATTATTGGCTTGTTGTATGTAAGAATTCTAACCTATTTAAATTATTAGTATATTGCATTATTAAAATTTTTAAAAATATAATTCTTTAATGGACGTATCCTAGCCATACCCGTATCCTATTTTTTTAGGATTTTGTTGTATCGGCGTACCCGTACCCTGCTAGTATCGACACCCGTACTGGTACCCATGCTTCATAGCTAATACTTCTCCTACTGTTACTGACTCCATTTCAAGTCTTTCATTATAGCTCCTTATTCCCATTCGTAAATGAAAAAGTTCTAACACTTCTCATGTATATCATCATAAGAAGCACGGACATGGGCCTAGAGCCGCCATATTCGTGTCGGACATGGACACGGCTTGGACACGTGTCTGACAGGCCATGAAACATGTCTGTTATTTTTTTTTAATTTTTTAAATTTGGACATGGCAGGACACGGCGGGTAATTTTAAAATTTTAAATCCCTCTTTTTTTTTGTTGTCGTTGAGTGTGATCAAAGCCTATTATTAAAAAAAAAGTGTTAAATGATGTTTAAAAAGCTCATAAATAATTCACAATTTTAGACCAAATATGAAATTTCCCAAAAAATCATTGTTTTTGTTTTTTTTTTTGGATACCCTCTTTCTAACTCTTTTTTTTTCTTTTATACTAGTCTCATCTTTTTTGACTTTTTCTGTTTTAGTTATGTTTTTCTTTTCTATTAATTGTGACATTATGCTTCTTAATTTGGCTAAAAATATAACTATTTTTTAATTTTATGATTATATATAAAAAATATATATTTATTATTTGCCGTGTCCTAGCTGTGTCCTAGCCATGTCCGTATCCTACTTTTTTAGGATTTGCCGTTTCACTGTATCCGTGTCATGTCCTATCCGTGCCCTTTGTTCGTATCCGTGCTTCTTAGATATCATCCAATTGAAAACTTCATTTATTATCATTGTATTTTCTCATCTTGTTGGGTCTTTATTGCTACAATTCCATTAGAGTCCGTGCCTACAAGCTTCTTAGAAGCATCTTGTCATCCCTCCTAGAAAAGGGCAATGGAAGAAAGGAAAGGCAGGCTTAGAAAAAAATCAAACTCGGAAATAGGCAAATTTACCAAAGGGGAAGAAACCTGTGAAGAGCAGATGGGTGTACACCATTAAAAATAATCTTGATGGAAGTGTTGCTCAATAGAAGGCAAGATTAGTAGCTAAAGGCTTCACACAAACTTATGGTGAAGATTATTATAAAACATTTGCTCCAGTCTCAACGCTTAGTTCAGCTCGTGTGGTTATTTCTATTGTTGCTAATATGGGGTGGGCATCGTATCAATTAGATGTCAATAATGCATTTCTTCATGGAAACTTTAATGAAGAATTATATATATCCTTGCCACTCAAATTCATTTGTAAGGGGAAGCAACAGAAAGTATGTCAATTGAAAAAATCTTTGTATGAACTGAAGCAGTCCCTTAGAGCATGATTCTAAAAATTTAGTGATGCGCTTTTGGGTATTGGATTTCATCGATGTAATTTAGATTATTCTATGTTTGTTTAAAGAGGGGGACGAGGAACTATTATTGAGTATGTATGTTGATGATCTTGTTTTGACCGGGGATGATCAAATTGGAATTCTCTAGTTAAAAAGACATTTTAGCAAAGCCTTTAAAATCAAGGACTTGGGTGATTTGAAATACTTTCTCGGAATTGAAATTTCAAGATCAAGTAAAGGAATTCGCTTGTCTCAATGGAAATATGAATTAGATCTTCTCCGCTCAAATGGTAATTTGGGAGCCATGCCGGCTAATACACCATTGAGATGCATCAAATTGTCCGTAGAAGATGGCGATTTACTTAAAGATGCTCAAATGTATTGCCAGCTTGTAGGCAAACTCATTTATCTCACAATTACTTGGCTAGATATATCACAAGCTGTTAGTATGGTGAGCCAATAGATGCATGCTCCTCGAACTTCCCATTTAGAAGCAATAAAACGTATTCAGTGTATTAAAAGCTCTTCAAGAAAAGGGCTCTTCTGTGGATCTCATGGGCATTTAAACATTGTTGGCTATTTAGATGCAAATTGGGCTAGCTTACTGGATGATAGACGATCAACAACCGGGTAATATACCTTTGTTGGTGGGAAGATAGTCACTTGGAAAGGTAAGAAGCAGTCTCTAGTAGCAAAATCTAGTGCTAAAGCAAAGTGTCGAGCAATGGCAAAGACCACATGTGAACTTATATGGCTACAAATCCTTGCAAGTGAATTGGATTTTAGTGTGAAGGAGACTATGCAATGCATTGTGACAATCAGGTTGCCATCTATATAGCTTCCATTCCAGTGTTTCATGAGAGGACTAAGCACATAGAGGTGGATTGCCATTTTGTTTGAGAAAAGGTTACTTTAGGGCTTATGTGAGGTCAGAAAATCAACTAGCACACATGTTTACTAAAGCACTGTCGAAGAATCAGATGGATAACATCTTAGACAAGCTGAGCATGATTGATATCTATGCTCCAGCTTGAGGGGGAGTGTTAGAAATAATAAACTATGTGAGGGGTTTCTTTGTAATTTTCTATGTTGGACGTTCTTGTAATATGCTCAACTATGATATTTTAATATTCTTGGTTCAGCCCTCTATTAGGGCTAAAACCTATGATGCACGGATATTTCAAAATAGACAACGTATCATGTTGTATCACATCTGATACTCTACTTTTTATGTGTAAAATTTGTGTCCCTGTAGTTTCTATGGCATATCCTTACTGAATCTAGGCCGTATCTGGGTATCATAGGCTAGAACTATTTTTTCCCCCATTTCCTCTCAACCCACAAAATCTACAAACATGGCGCATAACGTACATATTGAAGAATGGTTGGATTGATTGTCAAAACTAGCAATAATGTAGCAACGCCACTTTTCCAGTGTTCACTTGACCTTTAACCTTTGTTTTAAGATAAACCATACTTTTCAATGACATGTAATGTATTATTATTATTATTATTATTATTATTGGTTTGAAAGGCAAAAAAGAAAAAAAATGGAAAATAGAACAAATTGCTAAAAGAAAGAAACAAGGGTAAATATATGTGTATATATGGGATGAATATGAGAGAGAGACAGAGAGAGCGAGAGTCTAACCTTCAAGAAGTGCATCACGGACTTCTTCTAATGTCACATTGAGTGCCTTTAGAAGGATTGACAAATTCTGCGACTTCTTGGGATCAATAATCCGAACATACTGACTAGCAACATCACCTAGTGAATGTTGTTTTCTATGTTCACGTTTACTCTTATCAGTAGACGAGTAACCAAAGAGAGTTTCAATCATCTCTTCATTGAATCTGCAAGACAGATTTGAATGTTCAATTGTATAAGCAAGCCAAAGATATTGTCAATTTCACAAAATTCCAACAGAGGAGAAAATTTTTGAGGCAGAGGCTTACTGGAATGAACCTGCCCTGATATCATTCCAAACCATTGAATGATCAGGATTCGCAAGAACTTTGTCCCAGAAGAATGGCTTCAGCTTAGTTTTTGGAGCTTCGGGTTCTAAATTTGATCCAGGGCAATTTGGTGCAGGGGGTGCAGGTCGGCCTAATCTGGGAGCCAGACTTTGCTGTGGTAGATGTGGAGGACCTACAGCCTTTGGTGGTGGAGGTGGACGAGGACCATTTGGAGGTGGTGGGGGTGGTGGACCTGGTGGTGCAGGAGGGGGAGGATTAGACCTGCCAGCAAGAGGCTTCAGAGGTGGAGGGGGAGCATTAGGCCTGCCAGGAGGAGGCTTTAGAGGTGGATTAGCCCTGCCAGGAGGAGGCTTCAGAGGTAGGGGAGGTGGTCTTGGTGCATCTATGCTGCTAGATGTAGATACTTCTGATGATGGAATCCCTGGTATGGCCAAAACCGCAGCATTCTCATTTTGGATTGAGTTGATCTTAAACGATGAAATTTCAAACTTCTCCTTTTTACCTGAATTTCCTGAGCGATACGAATTTCGCGAGGAGCCTGAAAATTCAAAAGTTATTGAGTTAGCATAGTGACAAAATACACTAGTCATGAATGCAACATTAGATCTGAAATTTTTTCTTACCAGTAGAACTTGAGCTTACAGTCAGAAGAGGCCTTTCATCCTTCTTTCTATTGCGTGTTATGATGTCATATCTCTGAAATTTAAGGAAGCAGCAGAACATGCACGTGGACACAAGCAAAGTCCCTGTTGCAGTTACAACAATGGAGACAATTATGGTATTATTGTTAGAAGCAGTATCATCATCTTCCTTTGATGGTTTAGTGTCATCATCTTTTTTTGATGGTTTAGTATGACGCAAATGCCGAGCAGTAGGTTCATCTTGACCAACTGGTTGTCCTGAATCTGAGACAGTAGATCCTTCATCTCCTATATGTTTAAATTCATCAAAAGCCTTAGGTGCTGGACCACGGGATGGTGCTGGACTGGAATTAGGTGGTTCACCTGCGGGAGAAATCGCAGTGTCCTCATTTAACGTACTTCGATCACCCAGCAGTCTTCTCCAAGCACTATGCCACCCAAGGAGAGATTCAATATATTTATTATACCAGATTTTAGACCGATTCTCTCCTCCAGAAACAGGTACTTGAAAATTTTGCCTATTTAAGCAATCCAGAAGGGCGTATTTCGTCTGAGGATCCACTACAGCAATGAGTTTTTGTAGCTTATTTCTTGTTAGGGAACTTGTCTTGAAATTGATTTCAGTAGAGTCAGGGGCCATCTCTGAAAGAAAAATGTCCAAATCTTCAATAGATTCCTTCAACTGCATCAAATCTAACCCACAATTAATCCACAACTGCTCCACCTGTGTTCAACATTTTGCCATGCTTTAGTGAGTTTTAACACAAATAAGCATACAATGCATAGAGCAGAATTGTCGAACAAGAAGTTCTTGCCTTTACTTTTTTCTTTGTTAATGGTGAAGCTTTTGAATTTTATTTTTAGCATGAACTTCAGAGCATATGAGATTTAAGTCAGAGTAATATCTGTGTAGTAGTATAGAGTCCAACTCTACAGTAAAGGTATGCCTGCTACTTTCTCCCACACATGCCGGACAACTGATCCGGAGATCTTGACCCACCATCCATGATTACTGGCTTCATCATAGGTGCATTGTTTTTTCATTCTATCAAACATAAAGAATACAACTCTTTAACCAGTGGCCTACATGCGAGTGGTTAAGAAAAAAAGCAAGTAGCTATTTTGCAACAAGGTCCAAGATGGAAGGGTCAGTCCTGAAGATTTCTGAAACTCTCCATCTGTAGAGAGTTCATTGCATTAAGAATCGATGTACCTGAAATATGCACTTTTATAGAATGTAAAGGTGCAACAATCATACATTCACGTCAGAGGGAAAATAATTCCTACATTGTAGCGAGCCGGATGTGAATGAATGAATTTAACTTGTAATTTGAGGCATTAGGCTGGAAATTGCTTGGTTCAGTCTGTGCACCAGCTATCTCTTCTCAGTTTTGAGTATGCCAGTCAAAATGCCATTCATAAATTAGAAGATGCTCCAACTTTGGCAACATCAAAGCAGTATTGACCATTGTTTGAGCTTACTAAATATCATGTATTGTTCAACCTAAAACATTGGCCCACGGTAAGGGAAGATGTGTTTTTCAATAGGAAATTATGATTTAATAATGATTTTCTATCAAATGGAAAGTACCACATTATCACTAGGTGGAAGTGGCATTGGCCGACACAAGGGATGTATCATTTGAATGTTTCAGAGAGATGGACCACCCCATGTGCTCCTATCTGAAATCCAAAAGTCAACCAGGTCAGCAGGTCAACCTGACTCTCTCTCTCTCTCTAAAAATTGGACTCAAAGGCAACTTGGTTGACTGAATCACATTGGAGTTAGCCAAGTTGGACCATTTCTTATCCTAGGCTCCAATTATAACATATTAAAGCAGAACACTTTGCATTGCCTCACCCTATACCCAACTCAACCTGTGACCCAACTTGCCCCTCTAGAGGGGAGACCAGGTCTGCCTTAATACTCAAGTCTTTTTATGTTAAAATATTATAGCAAACATGTGCAATGAAATGTTTCCAAGAGGATTTGAACAGGCAACTCTCACCTCTTTAATTTTTTAAGATGTACTATATCTAGTATTATCTACTGCCACACCTAAATTTTTGTGCTAAAACTCCTAAAAAAATAGTTGAGTAGTTATAAACAATGGGGCACAGGACAACCAAAACCCGAGCTTCCTGAAATGAACCTAGGTCATAATAATTTCGAAGTCAAATTGACATAATAGGTCAAAACCGAATGCAAAATAACTATGATTTAATATATTTTTAATAAGGGCCTATATGATATTGATATTTTTAATAGGGGCCGTGCTCACATGCAGGTATCTCTCATGGACCCTCCATGCAAAGTCCGTTGTGGGGCCCACCTAGAGCCACACCAATTTAGGGAGAGGTGGAGGATCAAGGAATCTGGATGGGACCAATTTATACAATATTTCAACTGCCAGCATATTAACCCCTTGATCCATGGCCTTGAGTTTATTTGTTCTAGAAGGCATCAACATTAGGATTTCAAATCAACAGTGACCACAGTTGGATGAGTGGGGGTGGGGGTGGGGGTTAGCAAGCATGAGGTGGTTGGATACTTGGATCGACCATACGGTGTCCCACGTGCTGGAAAAAAAGGGAGTCCGCATGGAGTCTTTCATGAGAGGTATCCTAAGATGAGCCTGAATCTATCAATAAAATTTCAAATTTTCACATAATTTATCCATAATTTATTTATCTACTTTCTTGTATTCTGCCCACAACTTAGGAAAATAATTATTAAAAAATAATTTGCAATAATTAAACTTTCATCTCGCTTTCATCTATTTCTTATTTTATATTTTAAACCTTTTTCAATTTCAAGTAAAATAAATAAAGAGATAGAACTAGAAGAACAGGTCAATCTATCAAAAACAAAAGGGATGTTTTTAAATATTGTTTCGATTCATAATTTTATTTTATTTATGTTTTTATACTAATAGAACCATGATTAAAATTAGATTTAGAAATCTTGTTCATTAAAACTCCAAATAAAATTTATTTGTGATGGCAATCAGGACTAAATCATGCAAATTGAGTCGGAGATAGTAAGGCACTACATATTTTGAGCATAACATTGTGTCACAATAAATTATATAAATAGCTTTAGTCAAGTTGGATGAAACCCAGAAAGAATCATCAGCTATGATAAGTTTATTGATTTTTCAAAATTTAACAGTTGCATTCTTTTTAGTTTTGTTCCAGTTTTTAAATAATACTCTCATTATTTTTTTTAATTTTAATTGTTGCCAACTAGTTCAAAAATATTTAAACATGTATTTATGAATGTAAGAGGGAAGGGGAGATGAATTTTTATACAGTGTTGTGCCATCATTAATAAGTCATTTTGTCTAAGCACACTAAATTTATTGCATTTGGAAGATCTATTTACTTAGCTATAAGATATTCATTTTATAAACACTCTAGAACAAAATCCAACTGTCCAACATTTCACTTTTATAAATAAATTCCTAGGTGGGTTACCTTGAGAATTACCTTGAGAATTTAAAGTAGTCAGAATCACTGCCCCATCACATGTTTCAATGCTTTAAATCTATCAATGTGGCTCTACATGCGTACTGGGTCAAAATTTTGATATATAGAATTTCTTAACATTTGTCCTGTATTCTTTATTTTTAAATATTTTGTTAATAAAATAACAAAAGGCATACAATTAATAGATTATTATGTGGAGTTACATAGAGTTCTAATTTATATAGTGATCTCAAAATTCTATTTTAATGTGAATGTCCTTGGTTGCATGTTCTTCAACATAAAAAAAAAATTGTTTTCTTTAATTTTTGACATGAACTATAGTGGTTAATTTTGTTCTTTAGTAAACAACAATTTCTTTCATCTGTTATAAAAGTCATCAGTTTCTTTCTGTGCTTAGCATGGAAAACATTATTTACCATCAACACTTAAAATAAAAATTAATAATATGTAAATTTGATGGTCACACATGCAGATGGTCCCCATTGGAAGTGGGCTCTGTTTTAACTTTTAAGCACTCTTTCCCATCCCACACTTACACAATGGATACCCCACTTCTTTTGCCCCATTTTCGATTTTCCTACTAAGGGGCCCAACATTGATTAATCAATTCCTTTCGCACACACCAACCCCCTTAGAAATGGCATTAATCCTAGTTTCATACCATCCCATCAGTGGCGGTTAGATTTGTTCACAGTAAATTCTCATGATATGTAGCCATTAAACTTTGAGAATCTAAAACTACTAAGTCTAGGATCATTACATTTACCTTATTTCTCATATTCCCCTAATCCATGTTTCAAACTTCCTGCCTCCCTTTAATTGGCATCTTCCTATGTGCAGAAGTTAACATTGATTCAAGATGTAAAAAAAGGACATGGGCATCCCCTAATTTTGCATTTCATTGCATGCATTGCCTTCAAATGCATATTGATTGATTGATTGCATTTCTACCAAACACAGCCCATAAAAGATATGAATAAGAATACAATAAACAAGAGAAGAGAGGCACTCACCGTGTATTCTTCATTTGGCTGTGGAGATTCCGAAATTGCAGAATTTCCATCGATTGGTAAAAATCCTTCCACACGTTGCCTCCCAGCCGAACCTCTTGTTGAGAGAATGCAGACAGAAGCCGAGAAAACAAAAACGACAATGATTCTCCATGCATCCATCGACTCCCGAATCAACCTTCCCATTACATTTCTCTCTTTTCATCATCTCATCAAACGGTTTATCTGCAATATTGCAATCTCCCAAGCCCCCACATTTTCCTTCTCCAAAACCAACGGAACAAAACCGAAATCTTTAACATTTACATTAATCAGGCAATTTTCCACGTACCCCAGATGAACATAGCTCAAATTTGAGTTGCAGATGAGATGATCATCATGTTTGATGAGTAGTTTGGGCATGCATCAGCATTGGTTTCTTGGGCATGCATCAGCATTGGTTTCATGGATTCTACGTAAGAAGATGGTAATGCATGGAATTACGTGGGGAAGATGGTTCCAATGCCATGGTTTTTATGGTGCATGATTGATGATGATGAAGTGGGATCTGTGTTCTTTTGTTTTGTCGTGTTTGCAGAGAAGGAAGGAAGGAAGGAAGGAAGATTGAGGAGGAAAAGTGAGGAGAGAGAGAGAGAGAGATCAGGACGGAGGGAGAGGAAAGACATGTGGAAAGAGTTTGACCGTTCCTAGTTTGGGAAAAGGAAAATGACAATCCTATTTATATCGGCCTTTTTACTATCAAAGGCCCAAAAAGAATGTCTCCATGAGTCGTGGAAGTGGGCTAGGCCGGCTCGGCTGTGGGTCGGCCCAGGTTGTGCCATGATTGTCCATGACACCCACGGATTGGGCCTATGCCCCTCCTAATTAAAATTTTTTTTTTAGTAAATTTAAAGACACTTCATGGACTTTTAGGGCTTTCAACTTACAAATAAATGAATGTACAAACATTAATGCTAATTTATTTAATTATTTAAATTTTAATATTTTATTTATATAAAAAATACTCTTTTTCCATATAAATGTCATGTTAGACTGTGTCGTGTCGTGCTGTGGCCCTAGTACCCTGGCCCAACATGGCACAGCTATAAGTCTAAGCTGCGCTGTACCCTGGGCCACTGCTTGGGACCCAAGGCCCAGAAAGACTCATCCTTTGGGTCATGTCCCACTTGTACAGCCCAGCAAGACCCCTGGCCCAATTTTACAGCCCTAATCTACCTGGTTGTCATATGTTTGGGAGATTATTATATTTTTTTAGAGGATTTTACCCAAAAAGAAATCCCTTAGACTTAAAAGATCAAATAACAGGAACTTAAATTTCAAAATCGATAAAAAGGACTCTCAAATTCTAATATTTAACAAAAAGCTTTGAATAGAGATATGTCTGATTATTTCTTTCTTTCTCCCTTTTGTTGAGTGGCTCCCGCTCACTAAAATAGGATTATTTCTTCGTTCATTTTTTTTTGGCTGAGTGGGGATAGTGCCGCTCTGTATAACAAGAGGATAAGAAAAAAAAAGGTGGGGATAGCCCATTCATGGCAGTTTTTGTCAATATTGAGATTCGATGGCCTTTTCTTGTTTTTTGCCAAGTTTGGGGGGATTTTTTTTGTAAAATCCTCTATTTTTATGTTATTTTGAGAGAAGATTAGAAAGAAAAAACTTTTGAATTGGAAAACAAGACAAAGGCTCATGCACTTCATAACAATGTCAAAGTGCTTCCAATACACAATGTCAGGAAATAATCCAACAAAAGCACAGCTCCTTACCTCAATGGTAAGGAGTGACTGTTTTTATTAAGCTATCTAAGGTTCAAATCCTGAGTAGCCCCCATTCTTCTTGCTTAAACGGGCTACCTTCCCACTTGGTGGGCTTTCTTCCCGGGTGTGCCACTATTCCGGGCTCTCCCTTGGGTCCCGACTCTCTTAGCTGGGCTATAAAAAAAACACAAAATAATCCAACATTATGTGATATCACATGATAACCTGACATGCAAATTATATTATTTTTATATATGAAGCTGGCTGAGTGAATTTGAGAAAGCAGCCATTTGCCTCAATTAATTTCGACCGTCATCAATTTATTTTGATCATAGCTGTTCAATAAATTGTTTATATTTAATTTATTTTAGAAACCGCCTGCTGTTGTAATGACACCACTTCCTCTTAATGGTCAACTAGCAAATAAGCCCATGCCATGCACGGACCATAACCACAAAAAACACACACACACATATATGAAAACAAAAATTAATTTCCGGAATCAGTAAAAGTAAAAGCATCTGACCTGTGAACTCACTCTGAGCAAGGACGGCAGCTAAAGTTGCGATATGAGGTAAAAATTGAGAGTTGTGCTTTTTAATAAGGGTTTGCTCTTTTTATGTTTTCTTCGATGTTTTGTTATTTATGTGAGGTGTAAATGTAGTTTGAAAAAGCTAAAGCAAGTTTAAAATTCACAAGAAAACAATAATGTAAAGGAAGCTCTTTGCATTCGAATAACACAAATCACAATAAAAAATGCACATTCGTATGAATTATAGAAATAAGTTAACCACCAACCTAGAAACCGAAATGGTTACATTAAAATTATTATAAATCCTTAATATTTACAAAGTAAAACACAGACAATATCAAATCCCATATACACGTGCACTCTTTTAAACTCTACGCATCAAGCCGATCTCGGGGGACCAAGAGGAGAAAAAAAACTCTGTTAATAATTATTAAAGTCTTTTATTACAAAATAAATCCTGCCTTTTTTAATCTATTGATCCTCAATTTTTTTTAGTTCTCCAAATCATTGATGTTTTCATCACTTTCTTTTGCTTATTATTCTTTTGTCTTGTTTTTTTTAATATTTTTTTTGAGGACCCTTCAACCTGACACTAATGTGCTAAATTAATCTTTTTTTTTTCTAGACTCATGAAGTACACCTTCAAAAGTCATCTTAATGTAGCCCTCTTTGTGGGTGTGGGTGTGTGTGTGTGTGGGTGGGTGTGTGTGTTTATTCTTTACGTTTGGACCCTTTTGTGTTGCTTAACCTGTTATTTTGTTTTATGTTTTATTTTTCTCTTGGTTTTTGGCTCGGGTCATTAAAGTTTTTAGAAATCAATTTTTCTGTTCATTTTCGGGAAAGGGCCCATATAGTTACATGGAAAGGATCTGTGATTGTTTACAATAAAAATAAAACCTTTTGATCTTAAAAAAAAACAAGAAACAAACCACAAACATCGATCATGTCTTCCTAGGGATCACTGTCTGTCTACGGATCCACTACTATCGCAACCGCTCCTATAAAGTTTGTCAGTGTCGCGGATCCATTAGTTCAGACCTAAAGTGATCTCTTCCAAAAGTTTTGATTGTGCAAATTTATGAGGATGGAGATTTGAAGAAAATAGAAAGATCTTAAGGTTTATGCTTTGGTGAGTAGATGGATAGGAGAAGATGTTGATTTTTTTTATTTTTTGAAACAGAAAAACTGAAATTGATAAATGGGGAAGATAGGACTGTGCCAGCTTGATCACATGATCATTATCAGGCCCCATCTTTAATACCATATAGAAATTCATAAATCATTGTATCTTATAATTTCACTATAGGTTTTCGTTAAACAAGAGGATTACATTTATAAAACAAACCCGAAGTAACCTCATCCTAATGATAAGGATAATCCTTTAATATCTCTAACATCCTAGCAAATAATAATTGACCAAAGTTTATCTCTAACATACCCTGTCAATCACATGGTCCTTTCATGAAAGGATTTGTGATTGTTGACATGAAAAAATGAAAAATAATAACCTTTAATCTCCCAAAAATAGATGATAAAACAAATATTTTAAGGGAAATGATCTTCATGTCTTCAAGGTGATCACCATCTGTCGTTGTAGGTCCATCACTATTAGAACCCCAACACACCCCCCCCCCCCCCCCCCCCCCCCCCCCCCCCTTTTTTTTTTTAGGTCCCCCCCACCAAACCCCTTTTTTTTTTTTTTTTTTAAGGTTTGAGCATTTGGATGGATGAGGGAAGATGCTGGAGTTTTGTTTATTGAAATAAAAGGATTGACTGTGATTATTGTAGAAGCATAAACGATACTACCAGGTCTCCGGGTTAATCGCATTATTATTACACGGACTCCGCTTTGATACCATATTGAAAAATAAATAATCAAATAATTCCCATAATTTCACTGTAAGTGCCATTGAATGGAGAGATATACATTTATAAGAAAATAAGAACTAACCTTATCCCGATGATAAGGATAATCCTCTAATATTCTAACATACTAACAAATAATAACTGACCAAAGCTTATCTCTAACGGATAGCATGGTTCCGTGGGAACGATGAAGTCCTTTGGATAGAGGATTCCTCTCCCAGCGAGGATCATTGTCAAACTTGCCCTAAAGTTTATTTGGTTTCAAGCATTTCTGATGAAAATTCTCCACAGCAATCCGGTCTCATTCCAGCTGAATTTCTAATTCACCATTTCACATAGCAAGTATTCCAAATGCTACCTTTGCTGTGCAGAGTTCCAATAAATTCAGCATTCTGAATGCTAAACATCACTAATGACTAGTGAGATGCCAGTTGTCTTTGCAACGCGCAAACTGTAATACTAATATATGAATGTATTACGCCAACTAGTTTTAATTTAGAAAGGACGAGGACGGTGGCCGATGTCGGCACCGGCCCCTCGAGAGACCGCAGATTCCGAAAACTCGGATTCGGATCAAAACTCCATGCACAATCCTCTTACTTTATTCCCCAAATTCCAACTTCCACCAGGTTACCTCAACTTCAACCATAACCGTTATATAAGGACATGCCCAACCCTCATTCCCCTCCCAAACTAGCCACCAATATTTACCTCCAAAATGATCTTTGGTGCTGTATTTGGTCAATCTCGTTTACATACACTAACCATTATCCTCTACACTTGTGTTTGGCTCCCACTCTCCCACTTCAAAGAGGCCATGCAGAATGCCATCCGGGCAGTTTTTGATCCATTTGGGCGCATGGAATCGGTCCATCATGTAGTGGGTCAGGGTGAGACCGATGGGTTCGATGGAATTCGGATGGTGAAATTCGGAGAATTCGAGTGCCCGGCGGATGCGGGTGATGATGGGCTGTGCTCAATTTGTTTGGGGGTGTTTGATAGGGCAGAATTGGTTAGCTGGCTGCCGGGTTGCCGGCATATGTTTCATGCAGCTTGTATTACTAGATGGCTCGACCAGGAGAGGTTCACTTGCCCTCTGTGTAGGTCTGTCATTTTTTTAGTGAGGGAGGGTTGATTTGGCTGTTTTGCGTATGTAATTGCCTTAAAAAGAGGGGGGGATTTGGACTTTCAGGTTGACTTTGTATGATACTTGGCTATATGGGAACCATATAGAAAATATGTCCTTGATTTTAAGCTGGCATGAGTGTAGACCATACAATGAGTCCATTTTTATATATTTCATATGGTTATGATAGGATGGGGTGTGGGTGCAATTTGCAAGTGGGTTGAAAATCCCAGATGGGGTTTGAATTAGTGTTATGTGATCATAACCGTATCCATATGCTTTTACCGAAAAAGTAATATCTCTTTCCCATCTCATGTTTTTATGTGCCAGGCGCAAGCCAAACGGCCCTCATCAGGTTAGTTGGGTATAACCGTTTGACTTCCAAAAAAAAAAAAAAAGGCTCTGCTTAACTTATTATAATCACTGAGGAATTACAAATCCTGCCTCTCAAAATGTTGCTAAGAGGCAAGAGCCGACGGAATCCTCATGAAGGCTTGAGCCACTCAATCTGCTCAAAATATATGCCTCTTCTTACCTCTTAGAACTAGCCACTATCATTACCAACATTATGAGATATAATATCATGATTTGAGGGTTCTTGCCACTCTCATTTCCCACACCAAATGGTAATAATATCATGATTTCCAATGTTATTTATGGCCCTCAACTTTTTATCAGCCACCGTACGGCTCTCACTATGATTAGACATTTTAAATGTAATGTAAAATGGGCCAGTCCGGTACCATCAACGGCATGGCAAGGCCTAGACTTATGGGCAAGGCTGGGCCAAGGTTGTTAAGCCCGTAGGCACAGCACGGCATAGTACAACTTTGGACACGGCACGAGGCACAACCCGTTTCACCCAATAATGGTTTATTTCATATTTTTTTGTAATTTATATATTTTTTTAGGATAAATATAAAAGAATGTATTTTTTTCTTTTTTTATTATCTATAAAAACCACAAAAGTAGTAAAGGTAATCCTATGGAAAAACATTTAATAAAATAAATTTAAATAAAATTTTTTTAGTGGAGTAGGTTAGGTTTACTAAAACCACTTAAATTTGTATGTCATTCTCTTTTATGTATATATCTTTTAAATTTTTTAGCGTAACCCCTAAAAAAAAATGAAATCATAGAACATTAGAAGGATGGCAAGGTGGGCTGTCACGGCACGAACGGGCCGTGCTGAGCTAAGCCCTACCAACAGCCGGCACGGCACCGCTTGAAGCACTGCTGGGCAGTGACTTTGCCGGCGTAGCACGATTTACATCTCTATTAATTGATCCCACTTTGAATTTCCATATTGAGTTACATCCCACAATAATTTTAACATTAGATAAAGGTGGGTCAAACCATGGATACCCAAATTTAGATGGCAACAATCATGACTTCAACATGCACAGGGTTTACCATTGCAATTCTCAAAGGACATCTTTCATTATTAGACGGTCGACCATGATTACTAATATTCGATCCTCCCTTTGATTTTATACATCAGATTATCTCACTATAATTTCCAGCACTAGACATTGTGATTCCAACACCGGCTGGCCATTGTGATTTATGATTTCGAAGAGCAGCTGGGCCTTACTGTAAATTGCCAACTTGAGAATAGTCTCATTGTGTTAATTATGTTTCGAAAATTATATGGGTCCAATGTATTTTCACCTGTGCGAGCACAGAATTCATATTAAAGAGGAAAATTGTTCTAATTTTTCATACAATCTCTTTTTTATCATTTAGTGCGACACATTTTTTTTAAAAGAAAAAAAATTAATTTTCTTCTAGGAAAAGGGTTTTAATTTTCTAACTAAGGAGTACAATGTAAAATTTTCTTTATCACATATATGAAAACATTGAAGGAAATCCCCTCGTGACAATAACGCACCCATATGTTGTCTATCACCATAATCTCAGCATTCGTTCTCTTAAGAGCGTCAATCAATGGGTTAGGCCCAGAATTGATGGATAAAATTTGGCTAAGGGTACTAGCACATCATAAAGCTGAAGTCCTTTACTATCGTATTCTTCGATCTCCTGAAATCCCTCTTTCGTGAGTACAAGAAAGGTTGTGGATTCTCTCTAGTACTCTCGGCAAAAGTACTATAATTTCTCACACGCAAGGTAGAGAAGTTGGGCACTTCCCAACATGATCATTGCTTCCCTGCAGGGAAAGAGAAGCATATATAGAAGTGGAGGAAGATGTAAAGCAGCGAATGTGTATGCCATAGTTTTGTGCTAAGAATAATGACTAATGTGAACAAATAAATAATGAGGTTGAGGGGGCTGATGAAGTTGAAGCTTTAGCTGCTTTGCGGGGTCTTCAAATAATCGTTCATATCGGGGTAAACGCTATTATTCTTGAGGCATATCCTATGTAGATTGTTGAGGCTTTGAACTCTTCTGCACCTAATTTGTCTAATCAGAGATCTGTGTTTGAAGAGATTAAGGTTCTATTGAGCCACTTTAGTACCTTTGAGGTGCATCATGTGGGTCGAGAGGGAAATGTTGTTGCTCACAAATTAGCTAGATATGCTAAATTTGTAGATGACATTAGCATCTGGTGGCACTCTATTCCAGACATGATTATATAATATGTACTTGTCGATTCCGGTTTGGCTTCTTATTAATATATTTTGAGGTTCTGTTTTATCAAAAAAAAAAATTATAAAACCCTTGAATTTGGTTTTTTTTTTGATCAACTCGTTTGTCTTTATTAACAAGTTTTTACTCAAAAGGATATTTTCTTTCTTCTTATCTTTTTTACCTGGGATGGCAAAGGGGTGAGTTGGGTTCAGATTTAAGTAGATCTGAATTGAACACAATTGATCTTTTATGTTGTACCAAACCCCGCCTATGACGAGTTTGATGGTTGTCATATTAAACCTTCCCCATGATAGCTATGGGTGGGTTTGTTAATAGTTTATTTAATAGTTTTGAAAAGTATAAAAAATACATGCCTTAGGGGGATTTGAAACAATCGTGACCTCTAAAAAAAATATTATCCTAATTGCCGCTTGTACTATTAACACTTATATAATAACAAAACTGCACTTAGTAATATATGAAATAAAGATATGTGGTGCAAGTTGGGTTGATACATCTAGAAAAATAAACTTGGCCTAAACTCTATTTGGGTTAATGTATAAAAAATCATACCTGACCTGATCAAACCCTACCAACATACTAACAAACCCCCCCCCCACCCCCCCCACAAGTGGGCCGAGGCAAGTCTCCGTTTAAATCCGGCTCATTGCCATCCCTATTTTTTACATATGATTTGCACCCACTTCAATTTTGGTTTTATTTCAACCTCTGGTCAACAACTCATAAATTCTTATCCCTTAAAAAATTGTGCACAGTTGATCTAACTGTGTAGTATATTTGGATGTAAAAAAATGGGATTAGTGTAATTTTGGGAGAGGGTCTCTATGTGTCATACATTTGGATGAGTGATCAAGTGGCCCCACTATGAGGTGTGCATAGATTAGCCCATGTGCATGAAATTGCCGATGCGCACCGGGCACCAGATCAGTTTTGTGTTTATCTGTTTGTATAACTATTTTTGGAAAAAAACCATACAATAGTTTTGTATATATCATAATCCAGGTAAGATTGTATGTAGGTAGAACTTATTGGTCTTACCATCCAAAATAAGAGTTTAATATCCTGCCAATCTCTACCTGGCCATGATGGTTTAAAACTATAGTTTACATCATTGGATCATTGGATCATTGGTTCGAGTTATGGCACCGAGAGAGAGGGAGAGAAGAGGCAAAGAGTTAATCTACTGAAGTTTCAATGACTGCCATCTTCTCATCCTTCTCCACGACTAATTTTAACTAATGCTTACTGTGGGAGGTTTTCCCTCCAAGCCATTTGATGTAGTGGCTTAAGTTCAGATCAATGATTTGAGCTTAGATTAATAAGATTGCTCCCAAGTGTCCGAGCAATCAGAGGCAATTATCTAAAACAGGACATTAGCAGGCCAAGGGCCATAGACCAGTCCATAATGCAAATTAAGGTCACAAACCTAGACGTATATGAGTCAGGAGGTTCTTTCGATGTGGAAGAGAAGTATTCAAAAAGAGAGAATAATTGTCCACTATTCGGATGATTATTATTTTAACCATAACTCAAAAAGCCACGCAAGTGGCAATAGTGGGGAGGTGGTGTAATGACCCACCACTCGGGCAGTTACAAGAGTAAAGGTCAAAATTGTGTATTCAACACAACTAATGTCGAAGGATGATTCTTTAGGGTATAAAAGTTCGGCGACTTTGAGGAGAGAAAGCAAGCAAACCAACATGATTATCCTTCCATTTATGAAATCTTATATTTCTTCTTATAACTTTTGCATCGGACCATCCTTGGTCAGCGGCCTCCGACCAGTGGACTCTAACTGTTCGCTTCCTCGGAGGAATCCAACTTCTTTGAATCAAGACTATTCACATCATGCCCAACAAAAACCATATCACCAAATTTGACAGCACCCTCCTAAATTAGAACTTATCTTAAATTTGACGAAAATCTAAGTTCCATTAGGCTCTAAGATTGAATGAACTACAAGGATTTGTACAATTTCAGCCCCCTGGAACAGTACTTTCTAAGAAGGTTAGGCAGTATGAAAGGGGTCATTTCAATTGAACTTTTTATTTGGTGGCTTCAGTTGGGTTGTGCAAATATGTCCATCGAATCTATTTGTTGTTTTGTATTTTTTGCTAAACATGGAATCTGATTGATTCTAAGTTTCTTCACAGCAAGTACGAAAGTCATTCTTTTGTCCTTCACATTCCGTGCACTGTCCTCTACATATATATATATATCTGGAAAAAAATAATTGCAAAGGGCTGTTATAGGATCAGAATGACTGTTCAGCATAAAGCTGTACAGTGTCAAAACAATATAGGCCATTATATAAATATGGAAATACTTGCCCAAAACATAATAATATTAATAAAATTATATTTTTTTTAATATTAGTTAAATAAAAAATAAAAAAAATTATCATCATTATCAAACTCTTATTTTAACTATGTTGGAGTCTGCCCAAGAAAATAAAAACTCCTCATTTTTCATTGCTGGTCTCAAAAGTAGGCAAAAGAAAAGGTTGCATTTAATAGGTTGATGTTCAACATAAAATTTTATCACAACCTAAATAAGAAAAGAAAAAAAATGAAAGAATCTATAAAAAAAAGTATTTTAAAATATTTTTACTTTTGTTTTGGATGTAAATTATTCTTAATTATTTAAAAAATTACTTTCATGATATTTTCCTCATGATATTCCTAGAAATATCACAATTTGAAAATTATGAAGAAAAATCCGCAATGTCTATGTTGAAATATAATTCCCCAATAATATCATGGCCTTCTCAAAATAGTGAAAAAACAAACAAGAAAAATATATCATGAGGAAATCATGATAAGTTCATAATAAAAAATGAATTAACCAATAAAAACATTTTTTTGCCTATGTTTTTTAATATATATATATATATTAATTTTAATCACATAAAAATTATTTAAGGAGGGTCACCAAAGCAAGAAGCCTAAAACTATCCCACTTATATTTAAAAAACAAAGAGAGAGAGAGAGAGAGAGAGAGAGAGAGAGAGAAGGGCGGGGTTGAAAATATCCCGATATTCTCCCGATACGATATTTTTGAGATAACGGTATTGATGCCGGCCTGGCGCCAAAAGCCAGGTTGTTTCGGTGTCTTACAACTGAATTTTGACGCGAGCACATGTTGTTTGACGCCTGGATGCCACGTGGCACGTCGTACACATTTTTTTTAATTTTCATATTGCCCCCTCCTTCTCATACCATCCAATGACAAGCTAAGAACTGGTCTTCTCCTCCCCTGCCGCTCGCACTTTGCATTCTGCAGCTGCATTTGCATTTGCAGTTGCAGCTGCATTTGCTTTTGAGCTCTCCTTGAAAAAATCTCGTTTTCCAGAGGAGGAGAAGAGAGAGAGAGAGATGCTGGACGGCTTGCTGAATCGTGGGTTTTCTTCCAAATGGTATGAAATCTGAGCTGCAGATCTCTCTCTTCTCCCCTGCAATTCTGTTGTCTTTTTTTCAATCTTACCTTCTTTTCTTTGTGTTTTCTCCATTTGTAGCAAATCTTTGATTAAGCAGCTGAGATGTCGAATCGAGATAATCAAGAGGAAGAGAAATTCCATGGTCAGATTCTTGAAACAAGATGTTTCAGAGCTCCTCAAGAGCGGTCATGATGTTAAAGCTTATGGCAGAGTAAACCCATCTCTCCCCTTGTTCTATTCTGCCTGTAAATGCATTGGGATTGGATGAAATCTGTGGATTTTGGGGTGTTTCATTCGATTGGTGGCATAGCTGGATATTGTTTGGAAATGGGTCACTTTTAGTTTCATTGTTGCAGCTCTCAATGGCTTGATTCAATCTTATTCCTTGTGCCTTGGATCCTCCAATTGGGTGCTGCTGCACTTTTGGAAATAGCCCATGTTGGAACAATTAATTTCTGGGTACCATAGAAATAGATGGGAACTTCCGTTAATTTGCTCTGTTTCTTTGAAGTTTCTCTATGATGGGCGATTTCGATTAGTTTCCAAGTGTTTTTAGTATTTCCAATCTGGAATCTCCACTTCCAAGGAACTTTCCCATTGTAGCCTGATGGAATTTCCTTCATTCTGTTTTGTTTCCTTGAAGCGTCTCTATAATGGCAGATTTCCATCAATTTCCAAGTATATAGAAAGTTTTCCTGCACTTAGAAGGAACTTGCCCATTTCAGGAAATCAACTTTTGGGTATTTAAGTAGGCATACATTTGAATCCATAGCTTCTTTAATTTGCATTTCTACCATTTCTATCCCTCCAAAATGTGCCTCTGTCATTTGCACTCTCTAATGTTGCATGTGCTGCATCTATTTTATGCCTTTTGTGTTTATGCACATCTTGTTTTGAATTTTTTCCCCTTGTACATAGTTATGTTTGTATTATATCTTGTTGGTTGCTTGATGTTTTTGTGCAGTTAGTGATTGTTCTTGTATTTATGTTTCTTTCTTTATTTTTTTTTAGTGCAATTCATTTCACAACACTGGTAGAACCTGGAAGTGTCTATGATCAGAGGCGGAGCATGTGGGTGTGGCTGCACCTGTCAAACAGCAGTGCGCTCCCAAATACTTAATGAAAAATCTGGGTCCACTTCAAAAAAT
This sequence comes from Sextonia rubra, assembly GCA_037013555.1. NCBI lineage: Eukaryota > Viridiplantae > Streptophyta > Magnoliopsida > Laurales > Lauraceae > Sextonia > Sextonia rubra. The sequence goes on along the minus strand of JASUAD010000006.1, from coordinate 47,539,110 downwards.
CCAATAAAAATCATGTGTCCCCCCTCAAAATTTACATGAAAATCCTCAGGTTTGCCCCAAAAACTAAACTACCTATTAGGGTCTGCACCCCTCAAACAAAAACCTTTCGCCTGCCACGGCCTATGATATAGATCAAAAGTATGATTATTCATTTGATGACAGTATTGGAGGGGCACAACTTTAATTGTCGTTGCTTATTCATTTCCTAAATTGCAAATTCTCACAAACCACAGATCTGGTGTGCTTGTTTAGGCAGTTTCCCATTAGAGGATGGCCAGGGTCTTAAGATCAGCATATTTTGAGACCAAATAATAAAAATGAAAATTGTCATGTTTAGTTTTCTTGTATATTCACCACTTCAACATTGGTTTTGCAACAATGGAACAGAGATTATTAAGTCCGACTTCACAGTTGCAATTCTTGTACCGGAAATCAAGGAGACATTGCGCATGTTCTCCCATGGATATCAATATAAAGGCAAAATCATGTGCCAAACAGAACCTGACAGACCTAGGGGCTAGAAGCATGAAAGATGGAGAGGAGTTCAGTTTAGAAGCCAGTGTTCCAGCATTCCAGGGCCTGAGAAAATTTTTCCTCTTTACTGTTCCATGTTCTATGTTCTAGATAATAGATTAATCGATAAAGGGCACCTGATTCCCACAAGTCATACATGTATGCACATATATTCTGCACTCACAAGAATTAAAACCATGACTATGTTGTAGTGACTTGTGAAAGAAACTGTACAAAATAAGAGTAGGATTATATGCTGACTTTTAAATTTAACAAGACCTGAGTTGGTCTTTTGAGTACTTATTAAATGATAAAAGTGTTTCACTGATATTTTCTGAATCTATGAGCTGATATTATTCGTAATCCTTGTGGTTGGAAGGAGGGAAACCATGACAATCATACTCCTCATCACAGGCTCTTGATCACTGAAGATTATTATTAAGGGATTGCTTTCATTTATTTATTTTTCCCACCTCTATCACCTTCATAGATTTAATCTAGAACCATGAAGACGATGTTAAGATAGAAAATTTTTTTGATACATGAGCTCCATGGAGCATATGTAGGCCCACATTTTGAATAGTGCAGCCCCTTTCACACTCTGTTCGTCCCAAAATCTGGACCCAACCCCAACTTTACACATCAAACCTTCACTCACCACTGAATTGGATCTAACACAAATCTATGGTCAAAACACCATTAAATTTTAAATTGGTTAAATCAAGGGCAGGATAATCTGATGGGGTTGATTGTTTGGATGACCCGTATCCTTAAAGGTGGCCTTTCCATCTATCCTCCTCCCCACTGATAGTCATGCTCTAAGTGGGCCCCATGAGATAGACTGCATATGGACAATATGCAGTATGCTCACTAGGGCATGGAATAAAGTAGTGGCCGCTATGCTTCACTGCGATGCTACAGGGATGTTAGCGCCTCTGTGCCTACCCTCTTTTACATATTTTTTTTTTTTGAAAAACTCTCCACTGTCTCTTTTTTTCACTTTCCTTCTCTACCGTTCTTGGCTCTACCTCCCTTCTTCTTCAAATCAAAGACAAAAAAAGTCCAAAACACATCAAGATCTATAAATGTAGGTCATTCAGATTCTTTGGAGTCAAGGGCATTTTTCAAAAGGTACTTTTTAGGTAATTTTTTTAGATTTATGCTTTTATTCTTCTTCTTTCTTCCTAAATCTCTTGGAAATAGCTTCTAAGTGATAGATCTATGTTAAAGTACAATGTTATTTATGAAGTCATTATTTATTATGTCATTTATTGTGTTGAATGTTGATTGTTGAGTCGCTCTAAGTCTTAAACCCTGATACATTATTCATTTTGATGATAGGTTCATGGCATACACATAGCTTTTTATTTGCATTTCATTTATTTATAAGTTACGAGAAGCAATCAACATGAATGCATGTGGAAAATCATATTCATACTATTATTGTCTAATTATACATCGGTATAGGACAGAATGTATTGAGGGAACCGCTTTGCCCCTTTATTTTGGTTGTTTTTGCAAACAAACACATATTCTAGCTCTTTACAATTTTCTGGATTTTCTGGAATTTTTTCAAAATTTTTTAACAATTTTTTCGAATCACGCCGCTACGTAGCATTTTAGTGACCGGCCGCGATGCCATCCACTACCACTATTTTGATCATTACACTGGAGGGTTTTTCATTATGGCTATTCTATGTGGATATGGTTAATTATTCAGGTGGTCTTCATTTCCTACTTTCCAAACATAAAGACTGGTAGATAATACTATATAGGCATTGGTTGATAATTAGTCAAAAAAGTTATTTGGTTTTGTATTTTTTAACTTCATTTGGTGTAGCCCCAAGGGGTAGTGCAGTTGGCTAGGACCAAGGGTCAGGAACCATTGGTTGCTATTTCGAACTCGCACTCTCTCCCTGGGGCCACTTGCCTAAAAAGCTTGACTTACCTTCTATGTGGGGGAGGCAAGCACTTCACGTGCCCGGGGGAATACTCAGTTCTCTAAGAGGCCGGACACCATTGGCAGCACAAGAACCAAAAAAAAAAAAACTTCTTTCAGTGTATGGCATTGCATATGATGTGAAGTTGGTTAGCTTTATCGCTTGGATGTTTGTAATTTCAATGCTTGAGCCTATGGTTAAACCTTGTATATCTGTGTTGAGCAGATGTTTTCAATTCTTTATCCCCATAAATGTTTTTCAAATTTCTTCTCTTGTGCATATCATGCAACAGGCTGAAGGACTTGCTGTCAAGATAAACCTGTCCTCCTATTTGACTTAGTAGATCAATTTTGTGGATCTATATTCCCATATGTGTTTTTAAATTTCTTCTCTTGTGCATATTATGCAACAGGTTGAAGGGCTTATTCTTGAGATGAACCTGTCCTCCTGTTATGATTTAGTAGATCAATTTTGTGGATCTATATTGGGGCAACTTTCATCCATGAAAAAAGAGAGGTATCCTTTTCTGTAAAACTCTACTTTGGATGAATATATGTCCTCACTAATCAAGAAGACTCCTGGACAAACTTGCTCCAAACAGTGGCATATATGCTGGCATGCTTATTTTATTTATATGTTATATTCTGAGAAGATGCCCATAATTTATGAAAAGAACTTGTAAATAGATGCAAAATGTCAGATCTTACCTCAATGGAAATGTAAACAGAAAACATTCATCCCTATGTAAGGAATGAATATGGCATAAATACTGCTGAGATGTGGATTTTACTCATAAAAGTGAAGCACTGGATATATGTAAGGACATGTTGCTTACTTGCCATTGGCTAGAGGCAGAAGAAAACAGGACAAAATCATGTCTACGAATAAGCACATAATAACAAATCAAAAAATAAATTCCAGAAATTTCAGCCAGGAATAGTTTGGCCACGTATGTCTAGCAATTAAACACTGGCACTAGAAAATTACCAATGAAATGCGAGCTCTGATTTTTCTCTATGCTCATTTTCAATGTTTCTGTTCCATGGAAACTGAATGCTCTTAAGAATTTCCTATATATATGTCCCAGACTTTTGTTTTGTGGGAAAAAGTATATGCCACATTCTCTTTCCTCTACCCAAATGGTACATGCAGCCAAGTGAAGGCCCTGCTTTCTACTAGATGAGTCAATAAAAGCCAAAAAAAAAAAAAGGAAAATGAATATATTAGTTATTATGTGCCATAAAGGTTGATTATTTATTTTTTGACAGGCAACATATAAAAATTCTAAAAATAAAATGTGTAAATAAACGAAGGGTAGGGGAAAAAAACCAAAGTATAATCTTGACCACTTTAAGCTAATAGAAATGAACATTGTCTCACATCTCTAATCATCTCTAATGGATGCCTTAAAAGGTGAAGTGCCTGCTTTGTCGCTCGGCTTGTGGTGCATGAGACTGAAAGCAGTTGGAGCAGATTTAGCATTAAGCATTGTAACAGTTCTCATCAATAATCTAATTGTATCTTCAAGGTTATTAGTTGAAATATGGTTTGTTATGTGCAATTGATAAAAAAAAATTTTCATTGTTGTTTGAGAACATTGAGAGACAAAGTCTCCTTCTCATGCTTCAGTGATGCAGATCAGAGATTTGGGAGATCCAAAAGGGGGGCCCACATCAGAACCAAGGGTCCACATGTACTAAAACTTATACTATGGGATTCTTGGATCTTGTCCATGAAACTTGGATCTTGTCCATGAAACCACTCAATTAGAATTATTAGTTCTTTCTTCTTTTGATGAGAGTTCCAATTACGTTTGGGAGCTGCCTACTCAGGTTATATTTATTATTGTTTGTCTTCTTTCCATGAGTTCTTACAACATTTTTTAATCTTTTGTCCTAGATGTGTTGAGCTAATGAAATTATTTTTGTTTATTTATTTATCTGTTTTCTGAAATTTAGGAAACCTAGTTTGAGACCCCATCTTGAATCACTAAGAAAAGGTGACCAAATGTTATTGTTAGATAGGAAAATTATTCCTGCCAAGCAGCATGTTGTGGAGTCTATTTATATGCAGTATACAAATTGAACCAAGATTGCGATGTCCACTATGCCTATCCTTGGATAGCATGTACAATTAGCTGCCCCCAGACTAGTGTTTTGCCAACACATCCTTCTAGCCTAGACATTTGCAGTCAGACTCTGTTGTCAAACTGGAGTTCAATGTTGTCAGAGATGACCTCTCTCTCTCTCTCTCTCTCTCTCTCATATGAACGGATCTAGGCAGATATGTTTCTGTCTAAACACTGAAGTGAAATTACATGGAGATCGAACAAAATTTCACATTGTTGTTTTCCTTGCATTTCAAGTTGGTCGTGATGAAACATGATGAAAAACATATCCTTTTTTTTCATTATTCTGCATAGGGACTGCCCTAAAGACTGCAGGGAAGCCGTATCAAGTCTAACATATGCTGCAGCTAGATTTGCCGACTTACCAGAATTACGCGTACTCAGAAGCATATTTAGAGAGCGATATGGATATATGTTGGCACTGTTTGTAAACCTTGAGGTGCGGATTCTTAATGTAATTCTTGTGCTTCAGTAAATCCTTTTTGATATGTAAACCATCTATTTCTGTATCTGTCAGTTTGCTCAGAAATTAGCATCCGAACCTCCCTCGATGGAGCAGAAGCTTCATTTGTTGCAAGAGATTGCCCAAGAGTTCTCTATAAATTGGGATTCAAAGGCTTTGAAAGAGATGATTTCTACTCCCTTGGTTAATGGACAGGTAAATCTATCTGAAAAGCTCTTTCATGAAACATTTTTAAGGATACTTGTCCTTGTCCATGCACTATAAACAGATTTTTGTGCACCTTTTTCTATGTCCTCATTTTTTTTTAGCAAAAAGAAGTGCCAAATCATTGTGGACTATCTGGGAAGAAGTGTCATGTGAACTTATTTTGTCTTTCTGCAGGATCCACCAAAGAAATTTGAGCCCTCCCAAGATGGCAAGGATGAAAGAGTCACCACAATGGATACAAAAGATATTGCGTCTTATGGAGAACAGGAGAGAACTCTAGGAACCAGGTATGCGACAAGAGAATATGTGAACACAGACACCCAAGACATCCATTCCATTGGAGATGGGAACGATCCTAGGCCATTTGGAATCAACATGTCAAACCAGGAGGAACCACTGGAAAATGTGAAGCTGCATTTAAATAACATAATCCCTCCCTACGTCAAACCGAGAGAAAGCAAGTATGGAACAACCACTTCAGACATTTCAGATGGTGATTCCATTGCTAAAAGGCTCCCTGATCAGGATCACTCAGTCATTGACTCAAAGCCTAAACCGACATCTGTCCGGAGGAGACCACTGAAACCACCAGTCATTGACAACGATGCCACTGCAGTAGGCACTGAAAATGACAGCAGCAGCTCAAATGATCAGAAAGCCCATGGTGCACAAGAGTGTGTCTCCATATCCGTTGCTGATCATGTAGAAAGGAAGGAAGGGCTTTTGATGAAAAGTCGTAGGCAGTCGAACCAGGAAAGCAGCAAGCTAAAGGCAGGGATGAATGCTCCTCATCATGTTGCTGATGCTAGAAATTCTCTTTCACCACGAAAGGATGGCACAGCTTGTTCAAATTTGGATTCAGTTCCTCCTCATACCAGGGCGGTTTCTCTACCACCTGAGCCCCTGGCTTCAACGAACGTTGAAAAGACACCTGTTCATGCTGCGAGTTTTCATCCTGATAATTCAAATGATAAACATACACATCCAAAGCTTCCAGATTATGATGATTTGGTTGCCAGGTTTGCATCAATGAAAGGCAGACGCAAAGGGTAAATAGAAGCAAAAGCAAGATCACTGTTTTATCCTTCTCTGCCATCTCCAACATCTGTTTGTTGTATTCTTTCCCACATTGTGGGGTACTCTGTTCCTTGATTGGATGAGACTCTCTATGGGAAAAAATGATAGTTTCATCAATGAAATAGTCAATTCTTCAATTTTTTTTCTGGATTCATGATTGGTTTACTACTTGTATATTAGACATTAGCATCTTTTGCAGTACAATTGCTGGATGACATCTAAGTTAGAGATCCACACGGTGGTTGATCTCCAATGTTAATCTCCATTCACTCTGGTTGAGGGAATTAGCAAGATGCTCAAGTTCAAATGATTACATACTGTAAACAGAGAAGAGAGGGGATTCAAAGAAATCCAAGTAAAAAAGATGAAACAGACAAAAATACTTTGGTAAGTATAAGTGAAGAGACCCTGAATAAGAACTCAGGTAGAAGGAAAGGAGTAGCAATTCTCAGTACCGCTCAAAAATTAGGACATACTATATTTTTCTGAACAAGAATGAAATGCTATTACATTTAAATTAAAATACTAATTCTGTTTTTCAAAAAAGAGAATTTCTAGTAAAATATCATTGTAAATGAGAATTTCACTCCAGTCGGAGTTATTTTCATAATTAGATTGATTACCCCGCAGACACGTAATTTGACTCTTTGTAATTTCAATACTGTGTCCTACAGGTTACCGTGAAAGTGGATTTGAATCTTTTAAGTGAAAGTTTCCTTCCAGTCGGAGTTATTTTCATAATTAGATTGATTACCCCGCAGACACGTAATTTGACTCTTTGTAATTTCAATAATGTGTCCTACAGGTTACCGTGAAAGTGGATTTGAATCTTTTAAGTGAAAGTTTCCTTCCAGGCTTTTATACTTTGTAAGTACACCCTTGTAGTTTTAGTATTTATATATGAGAAATGATTCTATGAAAATTAGTTTTCATTACTTTTTTTGAGAAGTCTAGGTGGGGCCCATCTTCTACCCAATCTAATTATGGCAATGCACAAAGATCCCCCCGATAGTTGCATGCCCCAAGTTTCGGTCAAATCTGAATTTATTGAATCATTGGATTGACTGTGCACCAATCCGAATGGATCAAATTTGTGGGCTACGGATGAAGGTTTTAGGGACATGTGATTGATGCCATGCCAAACTTGATATTTAGTGTGGTCTCACATAAATATTTTCATCTACACTAGTCTCATCCCCAAATGGAGCTCACTTGTAGGCCCTATAAATAATTTTCTCGATAAGTGTGTGAGAACACTTTTCATAAGATTAAAGCCCTTTATATATATATATTGCCATGTCTTTTCATTTTAATGCCTTTCATATCCTTAAAATCGATATTCTCAACAAGAAAGGACAACGACCAAGAGTTTTGTGTTTTTTTTTTACAAAAAGAATAGTTTTGCTCATAAATTATTAAAAAAATGAGTATATCATTATCTACAAAGATACCATTATTTTATCGCAGTCTCAATCGTCTCTCTCTCTCTCAATTACTCTAATGCACAACGAGTCTTATCATCTATGTTGAAACTTTCTTCAATCCAATAGGGGGTCGTGTATGGATTGATTCAATTGTTAAAAATAAAAACTATTTCAAATGTCTCTTTTGTGTTCCAAACGGTCCATGTGACCTGGTCCATTTTTTTCTGTTTTGCCATGTTGGTGTTGGTGAAAAAGCCCTGTGTACGTGTGTATTCGTGTCAAATAGTGGGCAAGTTGTTGCATGCCTTACTTCCAGAGTCATGATACATGAGACAGTTATGTGCAGCGTTATTAATCCCATGACTGTCCATATAAACAGTCCATTGTACTTGAGTTAATGCAATGGAAAAAAGCAAAGCTATTCTCGCCAGTCTCCATTGTGTGTTTTACTTGTGACCATTAAGCGCTTGCTTATATTAAAACCACCAAACTGTCATATATATATTTTCAAGTCACGCCCAGCTCCGAACAAGTTGTGGTATCAGAGCACGTTTCCTCAAAGCACGACTTCACCCCACGTGTTGCATTTGCAAAAGAAGGATTGAAATAAGAGATTGAAGATGACTACTGTGAATGGTGTGAATGGTTCTGTAAGTATTTCTCAACAAATTGTACCCATTTTCAAAGGTGAAAATTATCAGTTCTACAGTATCAAAAACGAAAACTCTATTCTTTTTCATGATTTATGGGAATTAATTAGTTGTAAATGGAATGCCTGAGTATGTTATAGAAGAGGGTAAATTGATTGCGCCCCAAAGAATGAAATGAAAGAACAAAAGAAAAGATGCCAAGATCCTTTTCTACATCCGATAAACTATAGGTGAAACAATTTTCCCGATGATAATGAGAGCTACATCCTCAAATGAAGCATGGAAATTACTTTGAGATGAACATAAAGGGTCATGTCAAGTTATAACCGTCAGATTTTACAAACCCTCTTTTGTGAGTATAAGACTTTGATAATGGAAAGTTATGAATCCATTTAAGAATTTTTCGCAAGAGTTACAACTATTGTAAATCAAATTAGGTCTCTTGGCGAGGACCTAAGTGAGCAAAAAATTGTAGAAAGAGTATTAATAAGTGACGGTTTTTTAGAACCTCCAAAGAGGGGGTTCAAGCCTTCAAGGTCCCAATGAGATTTCTAGAGTGTAATCTAATTAACAATGGCGGAAATATAAAAGGAACTGAAAAACAATCAACCACATAAAGAAGACGAGGCACACAATTTTTATATGGAAATCTAACACGGGAAAAATCACAAGTCCTATCACCCAAACTAACAGTAACCAAGCACTATAAAAAGATGATTATGAGATAGACTCACAAATCCTTCTCTAGTTGCAACTTAACCCACGAGCTATAATTCTTCTTGCTGACTCCTTGCTGTGCTTGAACCAACACCTTCTTGAATCCACAAGACGAACGAAACAAACAACCTTGAAATCGCAAGGCCAACAAATCTTCTATAAAGGATAGAAGAAACAATCTCTAGATGCTTTTCAAGTTAACACATCTCTCCAATGGATGCTCTAAAGAAAAAGATAATCTCTAATGGATATTCTCTGCTCAAAATAATGAAATTGAATGCATAGAGCTCTCCTAGGATGTCTATTTATAAGCCCTATTTTGTGCCTTAAGGATATATTCCATATATAACCAAAAATAAGCTGTCTTAGTTGAAAAAAGAAACCCAGTTCACGAACTTTTGATGAGAACTCTGCATAGTCTACTCGAGTAGATGAACTGCCCACTCAAGGGAATGGCATTTCTATAATTACATTTTGCACAATTTCTTCAAATTTCTCGATGTTATAACTTTATCGTTTTAGCTTCAATTGACGTAATCTTGAAACCTACAAATACTAACTCGAAAAGAGCTAATTTCGAATTATAGGTAGCTTGCCTCGATCCAATGACAGGTTTGTAAGTTATGATTATTTTAATCCAAGTTGTACTAAGAAAAAAGACTTCAATTTGTATTCTTTCTTCCATTTCTTCACATTCTTCACATCCAACAACACATGCTACGATTCAATTTAAAAAATATGAAATTACAATTCAATAGGACTCCAAGTTTTGTCCAACTATTGAATTAGCCAACACTCAATCCTAGCAAAAATCTCACTCCTAAATTTGGTCATGTTGCTGCTGCAAGTGAAGAGTCAGAGGATCTAGCCACCATGTCCTTGAGACAATTAATGGGTTCTCTTCAAACTCATGAAGAAAAGTTGAATAGAAACACAGAAAAATCAATGTTTTTTCAGTCAACACTTAATTTGAAAAAAGGGTCATGTGACTATACAAAAGCTCCGTTAAAGCAAAGGCAAAATGGTCAAAGGCTTAGGAGGCAAAACTCTAGTTAAAGAGGATGAGGAAGAAACTGGCATGAAGGGAATGAGAGAAACTCAAACAAAGGTAATTACAAACTTCCTCAATGTTATAATTGCAGAAAAAGAGCTCACTTGGTATAAAAACAAGGAATCAAATGTACCTTAATGTTCAAATTGTAAAAATATTGGATATGTTGAAAAGGATTCTTGGCTTTAAAACAAAAATCAAGAAAATTTTCATGAAGAAAAAGAAATTGGTGAAGCTACTAAAAATGTGTTTCTCTCGTGCTTATCCAATTCTGTTGAAATCTTTGACATTTTGATAGTGGTTATAGCAATCATATGATAGGTGAAAAATATATGTTTGTGGAAATTAATGATTCAGTAAAGTCGCAAGTCAAGATGGGAGACAATAATTAACTTGAAGTGAAAGGCAAGGGAATTGTTTCAGTAAGCACCAAGTCAAGTAACAAGCTTATACGCAATGTCATGTATGTTCTTGGTTTAGCCCAGAATTTAATTAGTTTGCATCAGTTGATGGAGATAAGATATTAAGCCTTTTTTTTAGAAAGCATGATTTTTCACGGGAAAAACATGGAGATGCTTATGAGTGTGAAAATGACATAAAAAAAAATGTTTCTAATCAGATTTTTTGAACATAGTATCAATGCATTTAATGTTAAAACATGTGATATTGCATGGCTTGCAAAAGAGATATGGGCATCTTTAACTTTGGCAGCCTGTATTTGTTGCATAAGTAAAATTGGTCGTTGGTCTACCTATGGTACATAAGGTTGAGGACAAATGTGAATCATGTGTCTATGGAAAACAACATAGAGTACATTTTCAAGTGGGTAAATCTTGAAGGACAAATGAGCCATTGATGCTAGTGCATGCAAATATTTGTGGGCCCATGCACACACCCTCACTTGGTGAAAGTAGATATTCTCCACCATTTGTGGATGATTTCACTAGGATAACTTGAATATACTTTTTTTTTTTTTTAAATCGGAAGAATTTTCATCCTTTGTACAATTTGGGACTTACGTTGAAAAACAAAGTTGATGCGTAATAAAAAGTTGTACATTGATGGGGGTGTTGAATTCACTTCTATAAGATTTTTTTTTCAAGTATTGTTAGGATGCATGCAGTCTTTGGGAACTAACAGTAAGTTTTATGTCGCAACAAAATAGTGTAGAAGAGAGGAAAAATCAAAGTATTGTTAAAATTGCTAGAAGCATATGCTGAAAGAAAAAGAAATTCCAAAAGTTTTTTGGATTGAAGGCATGCCTAGTTCTATTTACTTGGTTAATCATTCTCCCATAAAAGCAGTCAATGGAAAACTATTTATGAAGCTTGGTTTGGACAAATAAAACCATTGTAAGTCATTTGAAGGTATTTGCTTCCACAATATATGCTAATATTCTTTTTGTAAAAAGGCACATACTGGATGAAAAAAGAATGAAATGCCTTTTTATGGGCTATAGTGATGAAATGATAGGATATAGGCTTCATAATCATTAAAATAAGGAGTTAATTATCTTTCCTGATGTTCTTTTCATGAAAAAATGCTTGGCAAGACATTGTGTTGGCAGAAGTCTTTGTAGATGCATATATGACTTTTTCTTGATATGATTTTGCATCTTAAAATGTAAATTTTATTGTAGTGCGTTAGATATAGGATTTGTTGACATGAATATAAAAGGGGTAATTTGGAATAAAAAGATAAAATTTGGGCGAGAGGTGCTCTATCGATATTACGAAAATCTGGGGTTCACAGCTATAGTAACCCTAATTAGTGGGCTTTTTTTCGTTAAGCGCACCCCCCCCCCCCCCCCCCCCCCCCCCCCCCAACAAAAGAAAAGTCTTTAGCTAATGCTACAGGGAAATGAGAGTACTGCACCACCAACGACCAATATTAGACAACTATCCTTTAGTGATAGTATGAAGTTGGATAGTGGTCTTCTGTAGGTTTTTCCGTTTTTGTTCTTTGCAAATCCATAGATTTTCGTCTATGGAGTGTAGACTCATCAAATCTTTGACTCATCCTGATCTTGGTAGACCAGCTACCCAGAGTCCTTATCTCTTGTATGATGCAGACGCTTCTTTTTGTTACAGTTTCTTAGCTTGCTTTTGGACTTCGCTCCCTCTCGAGAACATTTTCTGGGTATGCATTGGTCTCCGGCCTTTGATTGGTGGGATGAAGTTTCTTAGCCCTGTTTGTGATAGGGATCCTTTAAATCTTCGGCAGTAAGACCCTTGCTGTTGCTTAAATTGCTTTCCAAAGAAGTATATACACGTCAAAAGCCATTGTATATTAACAAACATCCAATCTAAAGCCACAAAATAAAACTACCCAAATAAAAACATTGCCCTTAAAATCATATGCTTATGATCATATGTATCTCTAGGGCATTTCACACTTCAATTTAAAAGAAACAACACTAAAACTCTAAATTTAAATAAGAAAACTGAGAAAGGTCTCCAATACAAGCTGACACCCACATCTTAAGCCCTCTCATGAGGGAACACCTACCCACTATTGATTATTTAAACCCTCCAATGCTTCTGTTTCTCCCTTGATCCAAATACCACCAAGAAAACAGTAGACTCAAACTTCTTCAATTATCTTTGCGGTTAATCATGTCTTGACTTTTGGGCAGACAAAGAGAGGTGGGTCCTTTCCCAGAGTCAAACTCAGCTTATCATTCATCACCAGCTCTTCTGGAGGCACGCCACCTGGGAGGCTCCATTCAAAACAGTGTATGAGAGAGCCCAAGATCAAAGGTATTGTACGGTTAGCCAGTGGAAGCCCAACACAGATCCTCCTCCCAGAACCAAAAGGTATGAACTGGAAGTGATTCCCATTGTAGTCCATGTCCGAGTTGAGGAATCGGCCCGGGTTGAAGGTGAGTGGGTCTTTCCAGGTCCTGGGGTCACGCCCGATCGCGTAGGCATTGACGAGGATCTCGTAGTCTTTTGGGATGGTGTAGCCCATTACTTCGCAGGTCTCGACGGCTCGGTGGGGGAGAAGAAATGGGGCTGCTGGGTGAAGCCTCATGGTCTCTTTTATGCAGGCTTGGAGGTAGACGAGTTGGGGTATGTGAGACTCTTTTACTGAGTTGCCTCGGCCTACTTGGTGGTTGAGTTCTTCCACGACTTTGGCCATTATTGGTGGGTGTTTTATTATCTCTGCCATGGCCCACTCGATGGTTGTGCTGCTTGTCTCAGACCCGGGGCCAAATGTTTCCTAATAGCAGTCATTAGAAAATTTGGTTAGAAGAAAGTCAGTGCAATTTTTAAAAAAGTAATTTTAAGATTTTAAAATGAGATAAAAATATATAATATAAATCAACATTTATTTATATGTATTTATGATAAACAATCAAATTAATTACTGAATATTGCAAGAAAAAAATTTTAAAATGAGATAAAATATAAAATATAAATATACATTTGTTAATATGTTTTCCAAGGAAAATACTATTAGAAGGATAGCAAAGAAAACTAATTTTACCCTGAAGGGGTAGTTCAGCTAGCTTAGGACTACGATTTACTCCCCAACGTTGTGGGTCCAAGTTTTTTTTACTACAATAGGGGTACAGGAAATTTACTCTGCTCCTTCTAGGCCGAAAGGATTAGTCAGGCCCAAAAGAGCCAGGACACCCTCTGTTTACACAAAAAAAAAAGAATAATAATGATTTTTCATATTACATGACTTTTAAGTTCAAACTTTGAATATAAAAACGTTTAATACAAGTCTCAATCACCATTTTCAAATTACAAACTCTAACCCTCAAGCAATATTACTTAAAAATAAAGGCAATTGTTTAAAAATCAAATCTACCTGTCAAATGTTTTGGAATGCAACAAACTTTAAAAAATAATAATAAAATAAAAAATAAATAAATAGGTGACTCAGCTGAGCTTGCCCCTTATCTTATTTTATCCTATTCCTTGAAAAGTTTTCCCATTATTTAAGTTGGTACTCCGTCAAAATATCGTTAAAGCTAGCTTCTAAAAAAATCAACTTGTGGAGTTTTCCTACTTGTTGAATTTTGAAAGCAACTAACATGGTTGAACATGGGTGAAAAGAAAGGGAGCCGTTCTCTGTTCCATAATTCATTACATATGGAGCATGTTTGTGTAACGCGTGGCCGAAAAAAAAAAAGCTTTAATTTTTTTCGAGCCCAATTCTTTTGTAGTTTGGTTCGGTGCTTTTCCATTCAAGAAGAGAAAAAATGCTTTACATTTCAAAAAGTAACTTATGTACCCACCAACATGACATGAGATCCGTAGTCACACAAAGAAGCCCATAACTAACTTTGAAGAAAAGATTATATTTTATTTTTGATGGTATCCTAAACAAAGATGAAAAATTAAAATATTGCAAAACAGTTCTATTTAGCATTGTTTAAGTTTTAATAGACTTCGGGGAACTTGTATAGTTGTATGATACGGATTCCATATTTTAAGATTATCATTGTCATGCCACAAAAGAAAGTGTTTCTAAACAAAGGGTTTTTCATGGACTTGAAAGAAAATCATTTCAAGATTTATCTTTTCAAATTATGGAAAAGTGGACCCGAGAAAATATAAAGATTTTTCCAACGTAGCACAAATGTTCCCAAGCTGTAGCTCACTTGGTAGCCACGCAATTACGTGAGTTCAAGTTTTCAATATGGATCACAAAAAATCCTGACACCACTTTCAGCTCCAACCATAAAACTTCAATAATAATAATAGAAGAAGAAAAAAGAGAAGAAGAACAAGCGCACCAAGAACATGGCATTGATCTGCGCATCATTGAACCCATTATTAAGCAGCACTTGCAAAAAATCATGCATCTTCTCAGCCTCTTCCTTCTTCATCCCTCTCCTCTCCTCCACAACACTCTCCCACAAAGCATTACACTGCTTCACCCTCTCCACACAAGCCCTGTTCAACCCCTGAAAATCCAACCCCCCCAAAAACGGATAAAAGTCCGCCAAGTTCGGACTCGCACCAATCACCAACAGCTCCCTTATCAACCTCTGCATCCCCACCTTATCCCCTTTCTCATTAAAATTAAACACATCCTTAGAAAACACCACATGACCCAAGATATTCAACAGGGTCCCAAACACCCAATCAGTAAGCTTGACCACCTCACCTTCCTTTCGGCTTAGAAAGTCAACCAGCTCAGAGACCTTCTCTTCCCTGCTCCTCATCTGGGCGTCGAGCATTTTAGTCGAGAAGAGCTCCACGCGGGAGACCCTTCGCAGCGCCTTCCAGTTCTCAGTGCAGTCTGCCCACACCAGAGAGTGTTGGATGTGGTTCTTCATGCGGAGGCTGTGGGGGATGTATCGGCCAGAGAGCGGCCGGTCGTGGGTCTTGAGGACTTGCATGGCGGCTTCGTGGGTGTTGGCCATGACTATGGGCTGGAGACCGAACCGGAGGAGCATGAGCGGGCCGTGGGTGCGACCAAGCTCGGTGAGGGCGATGTGGGGTGCCTTGTTCAGCTTGGCATTCACGTTGCCAATGATCGGCCATGCGATGGGGCCTGGTGGGAGGTTCTTGTGTGATGGTCTACAAGCAAGGAAGACGATAACTGGTAAGAGGAGGAGGAGGAGGAGAAGGAGAAGAGCTTCCATGTTTGTTGGAAGGAATAAGAGCTGATGAGTAATGGTGTGTTAGCTGAAATGTTTTGAGTTTGTAGAGATATATATAGAAATGGATCTTGGGGAGAATCCAAAGAAAATTAAAATATGTGATGATTTTTTTTTTCTAATGTTAATAGTAAATGCTTACCTCACAAATGAGTTGGATCAGTTCCTTCTGAGTTTCAGATGGTAAAAAATATTAATGTGGATTGTAATAGATGCATGGATATTAAATCAATGATAATGATTTACAAAGGTTCAAACTCACTTCAAAGTACAGTTAACATTGGGCTGCACACAAACTAAAACTGGGTTCAGCAGGTTAAAATAGTTAGTTTACTATTGGTTTATTTGTCCTTAGAGAAATACTGATTTGAATAATGAAACAAACATGAAGATTTACAAATGTCCTTTAATTAATTTCTCCTTTGCTAAAGAATGAATATCCAATGTTTTCTAACGAGGCAACTGCATGTGCAATCCAACTCTATGGTTCCACTTGGTCCCCATCTTTAATCATCGCATCGCCTTCAATACTCTTGTCATCCCAGGATTGGTATCAAGCCCAATCTTACACTTATTAAAGCTTCACTCATAGTTGAATTGAATGTCAAAATATTCTACTATTAAGATGCCTTATAATACGGTAGAGCTCATTTTTTGGCTCCCCTTTTTCCTAAGGAGACTTTTTATTCTGCCTTTGGAGATTTGATAAATATGCATCCAAGTGGGCCCAAAGGTGGTAGCAGGTAGGCGAACATTCTTATCTTTAATTAATATTCTTTACATTGTAACTTAATATGTAGAAAATCATCTTTATGCAAAAAATTAGCCCTTGCAGTGAGCAAATGACTTTTTAACTCAGCATGTCCTTGCTTTTTTATCTGTCTATTTGGAGCCGCTGGACTAATCTTTTCCTTTGTGTACTGTGACGTTGTTCATAACAATATATACTCACCAAGCACATGTTGATTGCGTAGCGAAATAATCCACGAGGGTCTCGTGACTGGACAGGAATAGCGTGGTTTCCTCTCACGAAGGACACTAGAATGCAAGTTGAGCCCAAAATTAAAGACAAGGCGCCGCAAGGCGTTTTTGAAAGATAAGAATCAAAGTTCTCGGTTTCAGAGAAGGCTCAAAGTTCTCACTTATGGAAAATAACTGAAGGTTTTGGGGGAGAGTCTCTAGAATGAATTAATGTTAATTTTATTATTATATATGCAAATAATAATTTACGCAATAAAAATAAATAAAATAAAAGCACACACGATAAGAAGACACAAATTTTATGTAAACCCAAACTGGAAAAAAAACACGACCAAGAATCAAGCACTATAAATCATACTACACTTACAAGAAAATACTTGTAACCCTTATCCAGTTGTCTCCCAACTTAAGGACTTTGTGATTCCCTTGCATAGCTCCCTGCTGCAACGCCCCCTGCCATTCTCTGTTAAAAATCCAAATACCTAGACGCCTTCTAGACGTAGCACTTAACTCTCCACAGCAATCTTCTACACTCAGAGAAGTAGAAGACAAGAATCTCTAAAAAAGAACTTCAGCCTTTCAACTCTAAAATAAAAACTCTAGAGGAGATGATCTCTAAAATATATTCTCTACTTAGAACAATGAGATCTCTATATTAGGATTGAGAGAGAACCCTTTTTTATAGCCCCAATTTCATGCCTCATAAGTATATTTCAATCAGGAAAGAAGTTAGCATGAAACAGGTAAGTTCTTCTTCAAATCGGACTGAAAAATCGCAAGCCGGCGAACTTTCTTCAACTGTCCGATTAGCTAGATGAATGGTCCTATCGGTCGATAAGGTTCTGCCCGGGTGAAAATTCAGCACATTTTCTGCAAACTTCCGGAGGCATAATTTTCTCATTTTAGCTCCGATTGAGGTAATCTTGGGCTCTACAGATATTTACTCGAAACGAGCTTTCCAACGGTAGGTCACTTGCCCATATCGGACACTCGATTTATGAGATATAGCCCTTTTAATCCATGTTGTCTATAGAAAATTACCTGAATTTGTTGCTTTTTCTTCTATTTCTTCACTTCAGTGCATCCGGCAACTCAAATGATTGTCCATACTCAAAGATATTTAAAATACAACACTAATGAACTCAAGTTTTGTCCAACTTATAAATTTGCCAACACAAAAATCCTTACGATAGCCATTTGAACCCACGACTGAATTCAATTACTGATATGTGGGTGAATGTGGATTGGGCAGAATTCTTTAAGTGGGACCCACCTTCTCAATTTAAACTACATTCCTCTCTTCATTGGTTTTATTTCTTGATTAGTGGCAGATTAATTGATCGCATTTACAGTAATAAATTCGTTTGTATTTTCATTTGGTGTTTAAATAGTTATTAATTCTATTTCATTTCGGCCAAGAAGCTGAAATTAAATGCATAGCATAACTTTTCCATCTCACTTCTATCTATTTTGACTGAAAATATGGATTTTGTCAAAAATTGACCCGAATAGACCAAATTCTCAAACATTCGAAAATTGTCGAAATGTTAAAGCTATTAAATTTTATTATTATGAAAATTGTGTTTAACTATATTGTAGTAAAAAAATGTGCTTGTATTTTATACTCATATGATATAATATTATTTTTTAAAAAGATTTAAATGCATAATTAAAATTTTGTTTTTTTTCATTTTCTAGTGTAAATATATATTTTTTATTTTATTTGTTCTACCAAAATGTAACTCTGAAATGTTTCACTGAAATTTCAAATTAACCAAAACATTTCATTTTAAGGTCAGACCAAAATGAATGGTTTAATCACGTATTTTAGATTGGATAAATTTATTGGTTAAGCCCAACTTTTATTGGAGTGAGATTTGATTGTGTCTAATGTCTAAATCAGGTGAAACTTGTATTGGAGTGAGATTTGATTGGGTCTAATGTAGTCTAAATCAACTTTTATTTAAATGACTCATTCAATGCAAAAAAAAAAAAGACTCGGATAAAGTCAACGGGAGTGTCATGTTTTTTAAAAAATAATTTAAGGTATTTAAAAATAAATCCACTGCTTATAAAATATAAAAACACATTTATTTACTTGCATTCATTATAATCAATTCAATTTAATAAACTTATGTATGCAAGAAAAGTACAACAATAAGAGAAATCAAGGAAAAAAACCATTGCATCTTACATAATTTCTTAGTCTAAATATCGAAGGTAAATGATTAAATATAAGTTTCAAATTACATTCTAGACATATTTTTAAATTACTAACTTCAAACCACATGTATAATTACTTAAAAACAAAATTTAATTTTTTTTAAATTAGATCGCCCTATTAAATAGTTCGGAAATGCAAATAACTTATTAAAATAAGATGACTCGACCGAGTTTCCCCTATTTTTGACCCATGGCTTTGTCAAAATACGTTATACTCAAGAGACTCAAGAGTCAACGCAGACAATTTTCAACCATGATGGGGAGAAGAGATCTTTACGCTTTTTAATAAAAGATACTCCTTGTCTATTGTAATTTGTATCTAGAGATTAAACAAAAATCTCACAATAAATTTTCTAATCTTCTTTCATTTTCAGCTATATATCTAGCTGTTTGTATTTTCCAATACACAGGAAAGAATTTTCAACTGCGTACACTGCCCTAGTTGAAGAAAGGAAAGAATGGGATTTGAGGAGACATTTACTTTAGGTAAAAGGTAGAAAAAATGGAGGCGGATAAAATTATCTGTTGGGTTTTGTCTTGTATTCCGGTTTAGCCAGATCGGTCGTCTGGTTTAGCCAGAACCGAGGCTCAGGGTTAGGGGTATTTTAGTCATTATGTATGGGTTTTCTTGGTGGCCAAGAAAGCGGGAACTATATATTGATGTACTGTAACCCTAGATCTTGAGGGGATCGAGATGGGATCATAGTAGATGAATTCTCTCCTCCCGTGGACGTAGGCATGTTGCCGAACCACGTAAAACTGCTGTGTCATGTGTGTGATTGCTTGATAAGTGTGATTGCTGTGTGTTCATCGTGGTAGATCTGTTGATCGCGGGTAGTTTTCGTTGCGCCGCTTTTCCCAACAAGTGGTATCAAAGCGATGTTGAGATTGCTCGAGATTTTGCAATTAACGGATCGTGTCAGGATAGTAAGGGAAGAAGAGGATCAGCACTTGATCGGTAGTTTTGCTCGGATCCATCTTCCTGTTGAAGATCGTGTCGGTCGTGCGTGGAAGATCAACTAGAGGAGAAGAGATCAAACGTGATCTCTTGTGGGAAGCTGTGCAACAGATTGGAGAGATCGACATTCTCTCATTGCTACCTTTCCAGTTGCAGAGGTACACAATCGACTTGGATTTCGTGGTGAAAGTTCGAGGTGGCGCGGCTGACGGCGCAGTACGAGTGGCTGCTGCAGGTCCTTCTGCGGATCTACATTGGGCGGCCGAAGGAGATGAAGCCCTCATCACTGTCATTGTTGTTGGTGTTGTTGGTTTCGTCGATCATGGTGGAAAGAGGAGTTGCAGTTGCATCTGCAGGTGGTAATGGCGGTGCTGTCAACATCGTATACACAGTGAGACCGCAGGGAGAAAAAGAGCCGCGACCTTTTCTAGTCACCGGAACAATCGCCGGGATTCTCGCCGTCTTCGTCCCTCTTTGCCGGACTGCTAGTCGTTGCCGGAGAGCGCACCACCGGCCGCCATCAACCACCGTTGTTGGGCGTTGGACTCCATCGATGTTGGCGTTGCCGAGGACGAAGAGGCGTTCTCTCTGTTACAGAACAGAGAAACAGACGATTTGGAGAAGACGGTCGCTTCTAGGTTATGGGTTCAGGTCGGGTTCGCTTGACCTGACCCACCATACAGCACAAGCCCAAGGTCTGGTTTCCAGGTCGGGTTCGGGTTCCGGGTTGGGTCAGTTCAATCCGACCTAATTGCAGTAAAGTCTAGCAAGCAACAACGGGTTCGGGTCAGGTCAGGTTCGACCGGACCAGCCTGCACAGAAGCCCAGTGACAGCAGCGAAAATCAGTTCCGGGTCAGGTGAACCCAACCCGGATCCGTTTCAGAAGCCCAGTTTGCCAGCAAGCCGTGATGTCAGCAGTGACGTCAGCACGATCAACAGGCAGGTTTGACCAGATTCAACAGCTGAAATTGTTTCTGCGATATCTTGATTGTCCGATATCCGATCGGAGATCCATTTGAGCCTACAGACTCGTTTTTTAGTAGATCTACGCGTATATGGAAGAAGATGGGCTGGTCAACGGTCAACATGGATGTTTGACCAATTGAGTGTAGAGAATTAATTCTGCGATATCGAAGCCATTTGGAGTCGGATTGCATATCCGTTTTTTCCAGTGTACTCACGGTGACGAGATCTACAAGGCAGATAAAAGATATTGGCAGTTTGATGGGTAGAAAATTGGGGGATTGAAGAAACTGACAGATTCACGACGATAGCAATGGATCCAAGCATCACGGGCCAAATTGAAGTGTTTGATTGAGAAACGACTTCAGGGATTGACAGGATAGAATGTTAGACTCCATGATGTAGCAATGATTAAAAAGTGTTACTTGATGTCATGAATGGTAGATTGCTCCAAGTACTTTGATGGAAAGCTCAGATCTGTGTCGACGGGATCGGGAAGGAGCGACATGCCAAAGTGAAAGAAAAAGCAAAAGGAATAAGAATCAGAAGGAGGTAGTGTGCAAGAAAACTCGGATTTGGTTAACGAGGAATTAGTTTTGGTCGCTACAGGTATGAATCTTGTTGATGATTCATGGTATTAAGATTCAGATTCTTCTTATCATGTGATTGAGTAGAGATTGGTTTGATGCAAATAACTCTCATTGTTGATGGATTTGTTCTTATGGGGGAGAATGCAAATGGATGAGCATTTGAGATAAGAACGGTAGAGATCCAGGTGTATGATGATGTTATTCAAACCCTAACGGCTGTGATATATGTTCCAGGTTGACGAAGAAATAGAATTTCTTTCGGTGCCTTATACTTCAAAGGCTGCAAGTGCACTGTAGCGGGTGGAGTTATGAAGGTGGAAAAGGGAACATTGGTCATCATGGAGGGTGAGATGGTCAGAAATCTCTACAGGTTGGTAGGGGATGCTTTTTTCAGGTGGAGTAGCGAAGAAGACATCAAATAACATGGGAGGAAATCTGTGGTTCAGGCAGAGTTAGATGCGACGGATCATCGGAAGATGGATTGATGGATCTTCAATGATATCATCTAGCGGAATTCCAGGAAGCCCTGAACGGAAATGATTTTCTCAGAAAAGGTAGTCTTGTTCAGGTCGGAGTAAGCCGGTTTAAGCATCGGGTCATACCTAACCCGCATGTACTGTGCCCAACCCACCAGAGTAGGCTAGAACAGGACAGTTGCAGGTTTGACAGAAAGAACGCCGGGATGGAGACAGAATGAAGGATTCACAAGGTACCAGTGAGATCCGGATTCAGGGAGGTCTTCAGTTTTGTCTTGATGAACGGACGTTAGGTTCATTGTGTTGCACGGCTGCATGCATGTGGCAACAAATGGAGAGCGCTTTGAAGGTTCAAGACTGTGGTGTTGAGGTCAAAGGAGGCAACTGTGGCCACTCTAGTTGTAGCATGTGCGAAGGCATACCTTTCAGCGAGGTATGTGAAGTGCTGGTTCAACATGTTAGAGTGTTGAAAAGAGAAGACTGCGCCATCGGTGTAGTTACGTACCCTTCAGCAAGGTGCGTGAAAACATTACCGGGTATCTCAAGGTGGCTCTGAGGATTTGCGGAATCCAAGCCAAGGTGGAGATTGTTGGGTTTTGTCTTGTATTCCGGTTTAGCCGGATCGGTCGTCTGGTTTAGCCAAAACCGAGGCTCAGGGTTAGAGGTATTTTAGTCATTATGTATGGGTTTTTTTGGTAGCCAAGAAAGCGGGAACTATATATTGATGTACTGTAACCCTAGATCATAAGGGGATTGAGATGGGATCATAGTAGATGAATTCTCTCCTCCCGTGGACGTAGACATGTTGCCGAACCACGTAAAACTGCTGTGTCATGTGTGTGATTGCTTGATAGGTGTAATTGCTGTGTGTTCATCGTGGTAGATCCATTGATCGCAGGTAGTTTTCGTTGCGCCGCTTTTCCCAACATTATCCACCATTTAAATTTGTACTGTGGACAGTTTCTCCTTTCTCTTTTCCTTTCTTTACTTTCTCTGCATCCAAAATGGACCCTTCATTTTGACATTTGGATAGAAAACATGGTCATAAGATAAGCCAAAATATGAGTTTTAAGATAACGACTAGTAGGACATGGCACGGGCAATATAATTCATAATATTAAAAAAATTAAATAATTTATTTTCTGAATTTTGTTGAGATAGTAAAATGTCTAAATTATATTGAGATAGCAAAAATTGCATTCAAAATCAAACCTATGATCATGACAATATATATATATAGTTAGATAATTTAAAAATCTAAGCCCTTTAAGTTGTTTGAAATAAATTAAATATTTTATTTCACATTTGGATAACACAATTAATGCATGATTAATAAACCCAGATTATGTTTACCCATAGCAATTTTAGTTGAATCAAATGTAAGGCCATCATGGTCCTGCCCATCGATACAAAATTGGACTATATGGGCTCATGCATGAACAGAGCAATTTGGGATCCACCATACTCTCATGAGCACATTTACTGTGTGGTCATTCGGGACATAGGCCCTATAATGACCAAATGATGACAAAGGGCCACCTCTATTCTTGTATTAAATCGAAAATAGTAAAATAAGTAATTAAGACAATTAAGGGTGAGCAAATATAAATATCTATGAAGATTCAACAATAGATCACATAAATAGGTATTCATAGATATAAATGGGTTTTGGTTTTCAATTAAGTTACATGATGGGTTTAGTTTCAATCAAATGTATTATTATCAAATAAATTAAATAAAAATTAAGTTATATGGTAATGTAATTAAGTTATATGACTGTTTTAATTTGCAATCAAAATTACTATAAATAGATCAATTAAATAGTAATTAAGTTATGTTATAATCAAATCAATTAATGTAGTCAAAATAAGTTGCAATGGTCAGAATCAATTAAGGATAATACAATAATTGGTTTGGTTTGGTTGGTAATAGGCATTTAAAATATTGTAAGATGACTGGTCAGAGACCACATAATCGGCATTTACTCAATAGAGATAGTACACTACATCCCAAATTCAAGCCGAGCTTTTCTGACCGAGCAATAGCCATGAGTGGGTGTCATTTACACGCCAACACCAGTTAGATATGCATCCCAAACATCAATTCTATCTTTCATAAAAGCTAAACAAAACAGGAATAAAAAACTGCTAACGTCCAAAACGAACATAGATGACTCTAAAAAGTCTTAATCACTGATTTTGTAGAATTTTAAATGATAGTTCTTTCCGAATTGGTAAAATTAAGAAAATAGTTTAGACCTAGTGCCTTTGAGAAGGGTTCCCTACCTTAGTGTTAAGGTGTACATGTTTTCATTGGGTGGAGGTCTTCGATTTAAACCTAGCATCTCCCTTCTTTGCATATGTGAGTTCTATTTATGTCCTCATATGTGTGAGTGCTCATTACCTCACATATGTGAATTGTATTTGTTTCCTCATATGTGCGAAAGGGGCTGCAAAAGGAAAATATTTTAGTGAGAACTTTCATCACCATTTTTTCCGTGAGAACCATGGGTGGGGCCATCTATCAGCCAGTCTAGACCTTATAATGGATAGGGACCAATTGCCACACGCCCAAGTTTGATATACATCCAAATGAACTGGACCATTGAATCGACTGTATATCCCCAGGAAAATCACCTACAATAGCATTGTTGTCTAGAAGAGAGGCTGGTATAGAATTTCTAAAAAGAATGGGAAGCATTTAGAGTTAATCGAAACGGTAAAGGCTTATAACAGAAAAACAATATATATATAATTATTTACACCAAATTAACAGTGGAGTGGATTATAGTTGTGATAGTTGAATATTGATTAGAGCCAACTTTTATTGTCTATTTAACTTTTCAAAGTGTGCATCAGGGTTCGAATCCAAATAGTGGGTCGACTAAATCCCCGATTCATACACGAGCTGCATTGCACAAACTAAAATAAGGTGTTGCTTTTCATATTTTTATCTGGGCCTTTAATCCATTTCAATTGTCCTTGTATACCATTGAGCAATCTTATCTAATCTAAGGGTGATATCCTATTTAAATAAAAGGGACATTTACAAAAAAAAATCCCATTACAAATGGGAATCACAACTAAAGACCCCAATTTTTTTTAATATCAGGGGAGAGCTTTCAGCCAAAAAAAAAAAATTTTTCCCAATTTTGCCCATTATTTGTTGATGTCAAAAAATTACATAATCCAAAAATCGATAGAATAATGAAAAGAAGAGGAGAAGAAAAAAACCCATAGAAAGGATCATCTCTATCCTGCCATCGAAGCAAGATCTACCAACTTTATCTCCCATCATCTCTATCTCCATTCTCTCTATCTTCCATTTAACTCTGTCTCCCCTTTTATTCTTTAGTGGGGCTGATTGTCATCTTCACCTCTGTTGGTTTTTTTAATCTAATTTTTTATTTTTTATTTATAAGTGATGAAAGCTGAAAAAGAGATTGTTTTGATTGTTTGAAAAGATGAGGGGCAAAGAAGGTGATGTTCTTAAGATGCTGGAAAGTAAAGGAGTGTTGCATTTGATGTGTTTTTTAGAATACTGAAG
Organism: Sextonia rubra; assembly: GCA_037013555.1. Taxonomy (NCBI): domain Eukaryota; kingdom Viridiplantae; phylum Streptophyta; class Magnoliopsida; order Laurales; family Lauraceae; genus Sextonia; species Sextonia rubra. The sequence goes on along the minus strand of JASUAD010000006.1, from coordinate 47,513,582 downwards.
TGGTATTTTCTTAAACTTTTTTCCATAGAGAATGCCAGTTTTTCAATGATATCTAGATCGTTGAAGTGTTGCCTTCCATTTGCTTATTGAAATGCCTAAGTGGTATTTTTTTTAACTTTTTTTTCTATTTATTGAGTGCCTTTTTTCAATGATATTAGATTGAAGTGGGGGAAGATGAATTGAGTTTTTTTCTAAAGTTGATCATCATCTCTATGATAGATAAAATGAGAGTGAAGACTTTATAGACTATTGATAAGGCTTGATAAAATGAAAGTGAAAACTTTATAGAATATTGATAAGATAATAAGCGATCTAAAGATAGCAAGGAAAAGCACTAAAAGGAGCTATATTTACTTCGTTTTTTCTAAATCTGCATAACAATATAAATTCATCGACATCGACAAATACTGTTAAATGATTTATCTAAAAATCCTGGTTAGCAGTGCAAATTCATCGATGTCGACAAATTATTTGTCGATGTCAACATATAATTTATCAACATTGACAAATAATTAGTCAACGTCGATAAATACTGATAAAGAATCTGTCAGAAAATCTTGTTTCACAACGTAGATTCATTGATATTTGACAAATTATTTGCGTTGTCAACAAATAATTTATCGATATTAATGAATAATTAATGAATGTCAACAAATACTATTAAAGGAATTAAAGGGGACAATTTGGAACTAAAAAAATGGAAATTGGGCGGGAGGCCCTCTATTGATAATACAAAAAAAATTGAAAATTTCAACCATGGCTATCTTGACTAGTATTTTTTTTTTAGTATATCGCCCTAAATAAAAATTAGTAAAGACTTAAAAATCATGTATTTTTCTTCAATGGCTGTCAACATCCTACAAATCTTTGTCTATTCATAGCGACCCGCCCCTTAATTGTCAAAAGTGAAGAAAACACCTATTGCCTAAGTTGGTCTCTAGTTACTTGGTTGTTCACAGTCAACATTCAAAGATTTTGATTTTTTTTTCTTTTTTTTACTTCAAGTGGCCAATTTGCACCACCAACCCGTGTTTTACTTGTTAGTCATATATTATAAGGAGATAAAATAGAATGGACATGCCCGGCAACTGCACGGCGCCGGAATTATAAGAATGATTCCTCTGCTCTTCATTTTAATATGATTGCTCTCCTCTTCATTTTAATGCTAAGTCATTCTTCACTCATACCAAAGTAAAATAAGTTACGTATGGCTCACTCAATTGGTCGCATGGAATCAAGCTCGTAGGATTCAAAGAAACGTCCTTTTAAAAAGTGGATAAAATTAAAGAAATTTTATTTAAAGAGAAAAATAAGGTGAATGGTTATTTTAAAAGATGAAAAAAAATAAAAAGGGTTAAATAAACAAATGATGATATGTTAACTTCTATTGAAAAGAAAATGCTTTTTGACTTTTTTTTAAAGTAGATATTTTTTAAGTAACCTTTTGATTTTTTAGTGTAAAAGGTAAAAGAATTTTTTGAAATGTGATATTTTTACATGACTCTTTTTGAATTTATTGCGTCTTAAAATGCATTTTAATTTGCTAGTGAAGTGAGCTTACCAAATGAGCCCTAGAGGTCTTAATCGGGGTAAAAATTGTCCTCTCCTGTAGGATGGTTTTTCGTGTTATTCTTTAATTGCAGGGGCTGAGTATAATTTCTAAAAAGAAGAGCGGCTGCAATCGAATCTCTAAAGGAAAACGAAGATATCCAAAGTTAATCCAAATGTTAGTACTTGTATGAAAAGAAGTTCTAATTATACCACAAACAGTAAATACGAGTGGTAAAACTGAGATTTTGGTTAGTGCCACATTTTTTTTCTCTTTTAAGAGTTTTGCTTATTTTATTAGTTACCTTTTTTATTTTTAAAGTAACCACCAAAGTTCGAACCCCAAATATTAGGCTAGCTAAATTGGTCCATTTCATAAATTGGTCATACCTAAGATGCATAAACTTGAAATAGAGTTTACCTTTCCTGATATTTCCCAGCAGTTCTAATTCTCCCTACTTGGTCATGTATGGTAGATCAATCTCATCCAATCTAAGGGCGATAGTCTAAGTAAAAAAAAATAGTAAATAGCTCAAAAATCATATTCTCATGTTAAATTGCTTTCAACATCCAACAAATCTCTGTCAATTCAGCGCAAGCCTCTCCATTTTCTCCTGAGTGAGAGCAGAAATAGGTTATCCTTCTCCAGTTACTGGGTTTCCTTTGTCAAACATTCAAAGATTTTGAACTTTTGTTTTTCTTCTAGTGGCCAAAAAAGCACCTATCACCATCTAGCAGTTGTTTCACTTGTTAGTCATATTTGGATAAAAATAGAATTGAAATGCCTGTCAATTGCAAACATCGACACTCTATGCACTACGCCACCATTGTAAGAATACATGTTTCCTCGACTATTTTAACGCTAAGTCAACTTTCACACACATCAAGAACCTCTACTTTTGTGGTAAAAGGTGTGGGCTCTTACCTTGTCTATGCCAGGGTATGGAATTGGATTGTCACATTTTCTCACCAAATGGCCAATTTAAATATTTATTCTACCTCACCTAATATCTACTTTCCTCACCTGAGGTCTACTTTCTTCACCAGAGTGATAGGTGAAGGATCATTTCATATCTAAAATTTTAAATTGTAGTTCAATTAATATGCAGCAGAAGAAATAAACGAGGAAGAAATAGACGAACTTGCAATTAAACAATTAACCATACAAACAAGTAGGCACATAGATTTGTTAACATGAAAAACTCTAACCGAGATCCAATAAGGATCAACAATCATGTAATAGCGAATAGTTACAAGATATACTCACAAACCTTATCCAGTTATTCCTTCGATCTAAAGACTGAGTTTTTCTTACACAACTCCTTACCACAACTCTCGTTTGCCATACACTGCTCTCCACTTGATCGCACCACACTTTGAACGCACACTATACTATCAATCTTCAATAAGAGATATAGAAGCAAATTCTTTAGCTCAAAGCTTTAATACAATTTCTTCAATGGAAGCTCTAGAGAAGTAAGGTAATCTCCAATAAATAATCCCTTTAGAATAATGAGATTTGTGTTTTAAGGTTAAGAAAAACATCATTTTTCTAACCCACAATTCATTCCTTAAAAGAATACTCCTTATAAAATAGAAAATAGTAGTTCTAGAGGAAACAGAAAATGAACCCAAAACACAAAAGTGAGTTTATATTCGTCATCCGATCGATTAGATACCATATTCGATTGATTAGGTACCTAATCCAATCGATTGAATGCCAATTTTGCCTGAGCACTGAATTCAAATTTCGCCTATTTTGTTGTAGCCTTATTCAAGTCCAATAATCGATCTAATCTCTAACCGATTGTTCCAATGCCTTTTTTCACTTTTTTTACCTTTTTGTGCTTCAATTCGGTAACACAAATCTCAATCTATTATAAAACAAATATAAACTACAATTCAATGGACCAAAGGCTTGTCCAACCAATAAACTAGCTAATTACACAAAAAACCTTACACTAGGGTCCACCCCCTAGGATGGGTAAAATAGGTTTAGCTCCTATCAGAGTAGAGTACATGGTAAGTGCATCACATGTAAAATAAATTATATACACTCTATTTGTTCGCATGTTATTGAGTTTCTAGAAATTCTCTTAAAATTATACTTTCAAAAGTGGTTGAAATTTAAGAAATAAAGTTAAAGATCCAGAAAAAGCTATCAAATAATTGTCTTTTAATAAAAAAATTAATGGTCCAAATAAGCTAGTAGTTTCTTCAAAGGAGTAAAAGAGTAAAAGAAAAGCACGATGGTTTAAAATGCAGACAAAATTATACTTCTGGACTATAAACTACCTTTACATTTGACTTGCGTGCCTGCTTACATGTTTTCCTTTAATGAAGTAATACAAAGGAGACCTTTGGAGTTCTGCTCTAAAGCCTGGGGCTGCAATAGAACTCCTGAAAAGAGGGCTGCAATAGAATTTCTGAAGGGAAAGGAAGCTATCAAGAGTTAATCCAACGGTGAGGGCTTGTACAAAAAAAAAATACTAATATCAATCATTTCCACCAAACAGTGGGAAATGGTTATAACACTGAGATTTTGGTGAGGCCTCCTTTTTTCTCTCTCTCACTTGTATTACTGATTAGCTTGTTTATTTTTAAAGTAAACAACAAGGTTCAAACCCAAATAGTAGGTTAGCTAGATTGTTCTATTTTCATAAATTGATTGTGCCCTAGTTGAATGGAGTAAAAATAGAGTTTGCCTTTCCAGATATTTCCCAGGAGTTAACAATCCTCTCCCATTGGTCATGTATTGGTAGATCTATCTCATCCAATCTAAGGGAGATTGTCTATTTAAATGAAAAATAGTAAATGGCTCAAAAAATTATATTCTCATATTAAATGGCTTTTCAACATCCAACAAATCTCCGTCAATTCAGCACAACCTTCTCCATTCTCTTCAAGTGGGAGCAGAAATAGGTTAGTCTTCTCCAATTACTAGGTTGTCCTTTGTCAACATTCAAAGATTTTGATTTTTTTTTTTCTTTACAAAAAGTGGGGCTCTAACCTCGTTCATACTTGTTTCAGATCTTCCAAAAATCTTACTGATGTATAACTATTGGAGATACATAATCCAATAAACCAACCCCTTCCTAAGAAAAAAAGAAGAGTTTTGTTATGGTGAAAAATGAATCTATGGGGAAAGTTACAATCCCCATCTCACGAATTATAAAAATTAATCAATGAAAGGTGAAATCATGTGTTTTGTGTCTAACTACTTCAAGTGGACAAAGAAGCACCATCACCATCTAGTAGTTGTTTCACTAGTTTGTCATATAAGCGAAATTGTAAGCATTATGAGTATTGGCTAATTCATGGTTGGACAAAACTCTGAGTTCAACTGAGTTGTAATTTTATGTTTTTTAGATTGGACTGTAGCGTGTATCACCGAATTACTTCAATGAAGGTGTTTGGAGAAAAATAATTATATCTTTCAAACTAACCATTGGATCGGAGCAATTTACATACTATTAGAGAGCTTGTTTCGAATAGATATCTACAAGTTCCAGAATTGCATCAATCGGAGCTAAAAATGAAAATTTTATGGCCTTAAAAAGTTTGCCACTGGATATCCGATTGATCAGGCAATGCAGAGTCCTAGTACTGAATTTGATCCGAAGACAGAATCGATACCCAATCAATTTGACCTTTGCCCGACCGATTGGATAATGCATAGAAACCCATTGACCTGCATGGAATTGTTTCTTTTTTGTGTCAGAATTGCCTGTTTGGTTCCTACATGCACTCTAACTCTAAGGCACAAATTGTGAATTATAAAAAAGGGTTTTCGCTCAACCCTGGCATCCATTTCCATAATCTGAGTTAAGATTTCATATTGGAGACTCATTTATTCTTTAAAGTTTTTATTGGAGAGTTAAAGTGCTGATGTTTTATTTTAGTAAGTTGTTGCTTCTACTTCTCTTGTAGAAGGTTAAGGTTATCTTGCATGATTAACGTGTGAGTTGGTTAAGCGGAAAGCAGTGCACGACGAAAGAGGGTCGAAAGTAGGAGTTGTGCCAGACGAACTCAATCCTTAGGGTGTGAAAAAGGTGTCAGCATGTCTTGTAACTATTCGCTAGTTCTTGATAGTTAATCCTTATTGCAGTCGTAGTTTTTTAACTGTTGGAATTTTCTTTGTAAAAATTAATGTGCCTTCTTATAATGTGTGCTTGTTTTTTATTTGCTTTTAATTTTCACTACGTATACATATTGTCTGATTGTTTACAAACCAAACACACCCCCCCCCCCCCGGCAACCAAGAAAAGATAGAATTGAAATGCACATCAATTGCAAACATGGACACTCAATGCACTCTGTGCCACCATTATTAAGAATACATGTTCTCCTGTCTATTTTAACTCCTCTAAGTCAACTTGACTTCTATCAAGAACGGCCCCTACCCCAATAGTAAGAGGCATCAAACTAGGAAGTTATACTTGTTGGAAAAATGGGTTTTAACTTTAGTTTTTGGGCAACTTTGGACCATAATAAGTGTGGGTCCCATACATCTTTTGAGGCGAGTCAAGTATTAATGTGTTCTCCTACATGAGGAGAATAGCTCCAAACCATTGTTTAGTTAAAAAACATTTAAGAAGTGAATGAGAAATTAGCTTCAAAAGTGACTAGTTGAAGTTGTTTTTTGTTGTTAATGAAAAAAGGAAGTCCCACATTGCTAGTTTACTAAAGGTGTGCATGTGTTTATATACCTTTAGTTTGCTTATGAAACTTGGGTCCTAAGGGGCACCCATATTTTATCCCGAAGGGAGGACATGCATAACACCACAACCAACACACGCACGCTCTACCGGGTCAGCTCAGGTTGAGTTGGGTCATGGGCCTCCGTGTAAATGACTTCCAAATTATGTCTTTTTGGAGAAAATACTTTTACCAACAGTAGTGTCTCCCCTGTTAACAGACACAGACAAGACACTGTTACATCTCCTCCTCCGAACTAGTCCAGTGTCCAGCAGTTGTATCTCCTCCCTTAGTTACAACTGTGTCTCCTCCACTGCTGTTTTGAAGTATTGTATTGTTTTATTTCTAAAATCAAACAGAAACATCTGTTCTTTGGTGACTATTGATTGTTCAGAATAGTCACCAAGCTATTTCATTTCTACATTTGTGCATCGAATTTTTGAATTAATTATTCAGTATTCACTATCTGTTTAAGAGAGAAATAACGCAGTTCTGTTCGCCGGCCAACACAGATTGAAGTGTTGCTTCTTTGTCGCGTTGATCATTGTATTTTGGGAGACAAACATCTGTACATCGTTAGCACTGCAACCGAGACAAATTTTTTCCTAAGGATATAGTGTTAAACATTAGCCTTAATCATCATATTAACACTCCTAACTGCACTTTCTGTAAGTTCAAAGTTATTATTTTTCTTCTTGTACTACTGTGCTTATTTGCTGCATTTTGGAATAGTTGTTGTAACCACAATAGGACTCTAAGTCCCTTACAACACTTCCTCATCAAAGGGTTGCTATACCTTACCCGAGGCCTAGTTGCCTCACCAGAGGGCTAGGGTCCCACCATCCCCCTAAGATGGGTACCAAAAAAGTAGTAAATTCAACTCCTATCAATGCTGCATATGATAGATGCATTATGTGTAAAATAAATTATGTACAATCTATTTGTTGGCATGTAATTGAGTTTCTAGAAATTCTCCCAAAATGTACTTTTGAAAGTGGTTAAAATTTAAGAAATAAAGGTAAAGTTCCATTAATGGCTATCAAATAATTTTTCTGATAAGAAAATTAATGGTCAAAATAAAACCAGCAGTTTCTTCAAGGGAGTAACATAGTAAAAGAAAGGCATGATGATTTAAGATGCAAACAAAATTATTCTTCTAGACTATAAACTTTCTTTACATTTAAAATAAATGCCTTCTAACGGATTTTCATTTGAAGAGTTAATCCAGCGGTGAGGGCTTGTAAAAAAAGAAAAAAAAAACAGGTTTTCATTTTTTTGGTAACCCGCCTTTTTCTTAATTATAAAGGAATCCTATGGAGGTTTTTGGAGTTATGTTCTCTAAAGGCGGTGGCTGCAATAGAACTTCTTAAAACAAGGCTACAATAGAATTTCTATAGGGAAAGGGAGATATCAAGATTTTAATCCTTGTACAGAAAATAGTAACATCATTTCAACAAAACAGTGGGAAATAGTTATAACATAGAGATTAGGTGAGGCCAACTTTCTTTTTTCTCTTTCAAGAATATCACTTATTTTATTGAAGGATATTCATGTGCATACATCCCTCGCCATTTTGATGAGGGATACTTCCTTTTTTAGGCCTAACAAGGTCAAAAAGATATAATGATGTGTGATGGTTTTGTCCTTTTGCACATGAATACCTTCAAAAAAAAAAAAGTGTCCCTCACCATTTTGGTGAGGGATGTATGCACTGCAATATTGTCCTATTTTATTAGTTAGCTTGTTTATCTTTAAAGTAAACATCAAGGTTCAAACCCAAATAGTAGGTTAGCTAGATTGGTCCATTTTTATAAATTGATTGTAACCTAGTTGCATGGACTAAAAATAGAGTTTGTGTTTAAAGATATTTCCCAATAGTTCTAATCCTATTCAATTGGTCAGGTATGGTAGACCTGTAACGCTCCGACCCAACTTAGTCCGAATTAGTGGTTAATTAAGTGCCATCTTGTTGTTAAGTGTGTTTTGGTTTTGCTTTTGTTTTGGTTTTGAGTAATAGATAGGAAGTTGGGTTGAGTTTGACTTGGTTTAGGTAGTTTCGAGCCCTTTTTCGTAATTTTTGATGTTGTCGGACATTGTCAGTTTTGCGTCATCTTGATGTCAACACGTGTATTTCATTGAGCTTGTCAATCTTCGTAACTATTTTGGATCCAAATGACTTCATTTGCTCTCGTTGGATCGTTAATTGACTCGAACTGTAAATAGAGCCAACTTGTGGATTTGTTTGTAAATTGGACTCATTCTTATCTTTATAAATATCTCACCTACCGCCTCACTTTCCTTCAACGATCTTTCTCTCTATTTGTCTCTCTCTCTCTCGTTCAGCTCTCTTTTTCTTTCTTTCATTTCTGTTTTGTTTAAGTGAAAAAGGGAGCAGTGTATCGTCATCTTTGCGTGCAATGAACGGTATGTTGTGTATTTGTGCTATGTTTCTCTTGTTTCTCCATTATTCTTGTCAGCTATTGGGTATATCCTCATGTCTCGTTCCTTTCTTCTCTGTTTGACGAGTAAAGTTGTGTTCGGACAGTGGATTGAGCCCAAGACAACGACTGGTGTGTGTGTGGTGTCCATTTGTGAAGCAAGTATAAACACAAGTAGCTTGAACACTTATTGGTAATGCTTTGATTGTGTGTATTTTTACTCTTATTATATGGATCATTGTGGTACAGCCCTATTGAGTAAGTTTTGTTCTTATTTGCTTAATTCAGCTAAGAATCAGTCATTTCTGTAGTTCTGTAACTGTTTCAGGAAATTGACTCAGCGTACTCGTGGCTAAACCGTGAACTGCGCTATAGCTGAGCTGTGAAATGTCTTACGACTAAACCGTGACCCAGCCGTGACCTTAGCCGTAGATCAATACAGAGTGACATCTGACATAACTGAGAGTTAGCAAATCTGCTGTTCTTCTACGGCACATCCAGATCTAAGCCGTCCATTGTGCTACGGCTAAGTCGTGGAACAAGATACGGCTGAGCCGTAGAGCAAATTACGGTTGAGCCGTAAATGCGGATGAATAGTTTGGGGAACCTCGGCTGTACCACAGTGCAAATTACGGCTACGCCGTAAGATGCCTACGGCTAAGCCGTATGTTCACCTACGGCTAAACTGTACTACCCTGAGAAATGAATAAAAGGAGATGAGGATTAAGGAAGAGACCTGATATGACCATCATACTAGAATGTAGACAACCCGAATATGCCCAATGGAGTATGAATGACATGAATGATCTCGAGGGCCACGTCTCATTCATGTATGCTATCCAGTTGTTTAGCACCTTCCCATGTGTGTTGGTATAAGGGACTTTGGTACACTTTCGTAATAAGATGCAACACTCCTTGATTGAACAGCTGTGTATCGAATACCTTAAAACTACATCAGCATGCATGGTTAGAAACACTGGACAACTAGGTTAGGATTGGCTTGTAATTGACCTTGATTCCTTCTAGTAAATATGAAGTGCACAGCATATTGATTTCGGTTTTGCCATCTTATGTGTTCTGCGCTGGACCTCTCGAATCTGTGGGAAATGTAGCAGCATCCCCAGAACGAAGCCCGGGCAGGACCACTCCACTACTGTGTATTTGTTATTGCTCCTGTGGAATACTTGAGCTCAGTGATCATTTGTTATTTGTACCCATTCGTCAGTGCTTATTCGCATTGGTTATTCGTATTGCTATTCGTATTGAGTATCAGTATGTGATGCACTTACTATTGTTTCATTTACTGTGATAGATTGTGATATGAGATCTGTATGTGATATTGATTGATGTGCATCATATGATTTGATTTGATTGAGATTGTCTATATATGGCTCTACTTAGCCTCAGCCTCAGGAGACCCGACGCGGTTGCCTTTGGCATAGTGTGTGTGATTGCCTCTCCAGAGTGCTTTTGTCCTAGGATTTCGGACCTTGGGAACTGGAGACCCATTCCTACCCTGGCCCGGTCGATGGTGTTCTCATATCGATTGCTCTCGAAAGGGAGAATATGGCAAACGTAGTAGCCGCTTTGACAGTTATCTGTTTATAATTCTGATAGCATATTGATTCACATGCACTATGTGCCTAGCATTCGGACATGATCACTATGGATCCTTGCATATTACTATTTGCTCATTGCTCATTAATAGATACAATTCGTGTTATCTTCTTGTGGCTTATATTTTGCTAAGTCGTTGTACTTATGAGTTGTTCTTGGTGTTGCAGGCTCAAATCCCTCTTCCGATCCTGCGTTGGTCGACCCGACTCCAGGAGAGGCTCACAAGGCCCCCTCCGGCCTAGAGGAGTGGACTTGATCCATTCTTCTGAGAGCGGTTTGCATCATTTTGCTTTCCACTCCATTGTGTCTGAGCTTATTTGGGGGATTTTTCTGTAGATTGTATTTTGGGTTGGTTTGTACTTGTATTTTGAGTTTGTGGACTAGTCCATCTATTTTGTAGTACATTGCTGTAATCAGTCTCATCTTTTGCAATCATCGTGTCTTTTATTATCTTGTGATATGCTTTGATACTTACAGCTTCCGCGTACACTTGATTGCACGTGTGATTGATCCCTTGTGTGTGTACACTTGGACGCGGTCTAGGGGTACATGCACGGGAGTACGTGTGTCATTGATTAGGTTTTCTCTAACCCCCGATTTCTGGGCTCGGTTTGTGATAAGACCAATCTCATCCAATAAAAGGGTGTTAGTTTATATAAATGAAAAACAGTAAATACCACAAAAATCATTTTCTCATGTTAAATGGCTTTCAACATGCAACAAATTTTGTCAATTTAGTTCAACCCTCTCCATTCTCTTCAAATGAGGTCAAAAAACCGTATTGCTAGGTCAATCTTCTCCAGTTATTAGGTTGTCCTTTGTCAATGGTGCACCCATAATTTTTATTTGGGTGGGGCTAAACTTTTACTTGACTCTCTTGGAAAAAATGTATTGCATTTAAATATGAACAAAATATTTAACTACATCAACTAATATACATTTCTCTGGTCAAAATCATCGCATTTGTATAGGTTAAATACATGATTTTCAACAAGTTTTTTTTTTTAAGGAATCCTATTACAACACCCAAATGAAAAATAAGCTTTTGAACTACAACACCAAATTCCTAAAGAAATTAGCACATTAATTAGCAACCAAAAATAATAAAGAAACTCTAAAAAACTTTAAGGAAGTAATAATCATTATATTGGAAAAATTAATCCAAAAAAACCAAAAAGAAAAAGAATTATAAATAATTAAAACTATTATCCATTTCTATCTACAAGAAAATTGCTATTTGGAGGGTTTGTGTTTCAATGCTTAATTGAGAAATCTGGATTTCAGTGCTTAAGCAAGTCTAATCAACAATTTGGATTTCAATGCTTAATCAAGTTAGTAATTTAGGGGGTTTGGTTTCAATGCTTTTAATTTGGATATTTAGGGTTTATGGATTTAGGGTCTTTGGGAATTAGGGCTTATGAATCAAGGAAATTTGGGGAGTTAGGGCTTATAGTTTCCATTTAGGATTTGGTAATTTAAGGTTTAGGGTTTGGGTTAGGATTTTGGGATTTAGGGTTTTAAATTAGGATTTGGAGATTAAGGGTTCAGATCTAATTCCTCAAATTCACTTGATCATAATCTAGGGTTCTATTAGGGTTCTTTGGAGAGGAGGCAAAGCTTTGTGATCGATGTAGATCCCAAGTGTAAAATCTCAATGTAGTTTTACCCCATGAGTCTGGAATCATATCTACAGGGAACTAATATTCACAGGAAACCTATCCTAATTGAAAAATTAATGCTAGCCAAATAAAAACTATAAAAATACACAACTACTAAATTTGAAAATTAAATTTAAATTAAAATCTCAATCTGAAAATTAAATAATAATTCAAAGATAAAACCTAATCTAAAAATCCTAAACTAAAAAGTAACCTAAAATTATTAAACTGCAAAACCATAAAATTCATCAAACCACCAATTGTAGAAAATTAAATACACCATGCATTAAATTACAAAAAAAACCATTCATTAAAATAAATAAAAGATATGGACTCAGATTTTCACACTTTAAATAATAAATCATTAATTGGCGGAATTAATAGGAAACATCAGAAGCATTGCACCAAATGCGTGCTGTCACCACGCACAAATACACAATGCCAATCCAAGCGTGACACCTGGACCTCACTAACTGTGTTTCTGAATTAAAACAGATCAATAAAATCAATAAAATTCGAAGTGTTACAAACTGAAAATAAATAACTCTTATCCTAAATGAAGACATCAAGAAAAAATTGAGACTTCATGTATAATCCAAGCTTCAATCTTCATGCTTCGCACTAAAGAGGAGTAGATGAACGAAAAAATATGAAATGGAGAGGATGGAAATCAAAAGTAGCTTGGCCAAACTCTACTTTTAGATTGATGGAATGTGATGAGATGGCTGGCGTGAATATTTTGGAATGGGAGAGGTGCTGGGACGTGTGGTATTATGGAGCATGGAAAGGAGGGAGAGAGAGAACTTGATATTGGGCGTGGAATGATTGATGGGATGGCTGGGAGGTGTGGTATATATGGACAAGGTGGAACGTGGGTTGATGTGAATGGGTACTCCTTAGAAATAGGACTTCCCCTTTTTGGAAACTTCTCCTCTTGATGATCAATATAAGAAAGAGGAGATTCGTTGAGTTCCACATCCCATGTGCACAAAATTAGTGGTTTGCATGAGCACATGAATTACAAGACCACTTTGTATTTCCTTTCTTAAAAGATTCTTCGACTTGGAATCTGAGAGGAGTGAGAACCACAATTCTAATATAGCCATGAGATCTACAGTGACTTGAATGCTATGGGACGTGCAAGAAGGGGCTGGGAATGTCCATAGTGTACTACAATTTTTCCAAGTTTATCTATTTGTGAAGCCACTTTCCCTCTTTAAGTATATTTCTTTCTTGTTATTCTTTCATTTGGCTTTTTAATTTCTTTCCTTCCTTTTCCAATTCAAATTCAAATCTTGACTTGAGATTTCCAGCAAGAGATTGTGGTTTTAGGCCCCACCTTTTGCGTGACTTGCCTTGTGTGAACACACATGTGATGTGTGGGCCCCATTTGTACTTCAACTTCTTCATTTTTCTTTTCCTTGGATCTCTTCACATATAATTCATTGATTCTAAGTCTTGATTGCGGGTCTACTTTCTTCAATTTTCCTACAAAAAAAAGTGACACTTTATTAAAAACAATGATTTTGACCTAAAGTCACAAGTGTACTAATGTGGGCCCAATTTACGTAAAATGACAACGTAAATTTTCATCATTTATCATGATTTAACTTAAATAAACTAATGATGATAAGAAAGTTTATCATTTCATATAAAAATCATGAATATTAAAAAACCTTCTAAAAAATGGAAATTCAAAAATTGAAAAGTTTTATGATTTCATGAAAAATGGATGATTTTCAATGATTTTTGCGAGAAAATACAATAATGATGCTCAAATCCATAAATACATGTTTTCTAACTAAATGAAGAGAGCTTTCAATGCTTAAGTCCTTATAATCCCCTAAAATACATGTGAAATGATGCACTTTTAAGGACTCATTACATCCCCCAACCAGCATTTTGCTAGTCCCGAACAAAATATGCGTTCTAGAGTAGAAAACTAAACTAAACTAACCTAAATGATAAAAATAAAATGCAATGCAGAAAATAAAAAGAAAAACGCCACTTTCGTTGGCATGCTTGACTGCATTTAGCATATGCAGCAAGCCCTTAAACCCATAAGTTCCCTCTAATGGACGAGTTGTACCTCGTGAAGGTTTGCAATGAATATACCCATAAAATTCTCTTTTTTTTATTTTTTATTTTTTAACAAACTAAAAACAAAGGTAAAAAAAATTCTCCAAAAGAAAATCCAATCAGATCGGATATTTTGGAGATCTGAAATAATCAAGATTTCAGACTTTTCAAAATCCGGTTCACAGTTCTATTTTCAAAAATTCTCAAATTCAAACCAAACTTGCGTATACGGTAAAAATATGTACACATTAAAAACTTGTTTCAAGTATTCCACGATAATGCTATAAAAATTGAATTTTTCTTTCAAATAGTCCAATCCTCCGAAATTTAACAAAAATAAATTTCCTCTCAAAGCTACTAAGGTGGCTGCCACACTACTGTTTGCCTTGATAGGCCTCTTTTCTCTCACTATCTTTTTCCAATGCAAGGGTTCCTAAGTTCATATCATCCAAGAAATGTCAAGATCCAGGAAGCAAACCTAGTTCTTGTTCATCCCTGCACATGCTCCCCCGCAAACTCTTGCGGACACTCTTCACTCACTCATTTTTTCCAACGTACAAAGTTCCAAGTTCATATGATATAAAAAGAGTTGGAATCCAAGGAGCAAACCTAGTTCTGATACATTTTTGCACATACCCCTTGAAAATTTCTAGGACATTTGTTCGGCCAAAACCTTTGTGTGTGTGTGTGTGTGTGTGTGTGTGTGTGTGTGTGTGTGTGTGTGTGTGTGTAAACTGTGCAATGTTTAGGTCCTTTAAACTTTGTAATTAACTCATGTAAGGAGCGTTAAGCCAAACTCCCAAACCAAATGGTTTTAAGGCACTAGATATAAAAACACCCCTATAGGCTTATTAGCTCGAGTTTAAAAAGCTATGAACCCACACTAGTTACGAATTATATTTTTTTTCACTTTTTTTTTAAATCGAAAGAAAATACTAGGTGGCCTTGCTCATTTTGCTTGTACATGAGAGGAATGGTAGACTATCCTAGTCACAAACTAACCTAACACAGGAGCTCCATCCTTTTGGTTTCTTGGTCCACCATAGGACCTCCTGTACTAACCTTTGCCAATGTATGCCCATTGTAGAGTGCTCCACCACGAAAAAACAGCGTTTCCATTTCAGATTAATTAATCACAATATTTTCAAATTTCGACGGACACTCGTTGGGCTAAAACCTTGATTTTATATATGTATGTGTGTGTATGTGACTGTGCAATGTCTAGGTCCTTTAAGCTTTCTAATTAACTTATGTAACGAACGTTAAGCCAATAACTCCTAAACCAAATAACTTTAGAGCGCTGGACATGAAAACACCCCTACAGACTTACTAGCTCAAATTAAAAATGCTACGAACTCAAACTAGTCACGAATTATATTTTTTTCACTCTTTTTTTAATTAAAAGAAATACTAGATGGTCTTTCTCATTTCGCTTGTTCATGAGTGGAATGGTAACCTATCCTAGTCACAAACTAACCTAACGCAGGTGTTCCATCCTTCTGGCTTCTTGGTCCACCACAAGACCTCCTTTACTAAGCTTTGCCAATGTATGCCCACTGTAGAGTGCTTCGTTACGAAAAAGAATAATGCTAGACACACTACTCATCTCACAACCGTCTTATGTGACAAACCTAAGTCATTTGTTTTGTTTTTTAATATTTTAGAGATGATGGAAATGAAAAGTGCCACATATAATGGTTGTGAGATGAGTTATGAAATGAGGAGTATAGCTAATATGACTCCACGAAAAAATAGCGTTTCATTTCAAATCAATTAAGCACATTTCTTTCAAATGTCACCTATATTTGTGACACTTGCGGGCTGACTGCTTTGGATCTTTAACTTGGGCTGTGGTCCTATCCCTTGGCCTATCTAGCAATCCAAATCTAGGTTTATGGAATTTGGGTTCGTGCAGATTGGGATCTTCACATGGTTCCATTGACCATTAAAAAATCACACCTCATCTCGCGGTGGCAATTTCGTTATTTTCTGGATACGCAGCCCCAATTTAGACCGCAGAAAACCCCCATCTTCCACCGTTTAAAGATCAGATCTCTCTGAATTCTCTCTTTTCCCAAACCCTAGATTTCTCTGCGATACGATTACAGAGAGCCATGGGAATTCTCTTCTGGAGGACAGGCAAAAAGGACCCGGACGCAAAACCCGACCCGAAACCCGAGAAACCAGCCCGAAATGCCCCCGAGATCCCCGGCATGAACGGGGCCGTGGAAGTCCCCCGCCGGCCGACGGACGCCACCGTCTTCGAGTTCGGCTCCGTCGCCGCCTCCGCCGATAAGGTGACGATCGCCGGATACTGCCCCGTCTCCGACGACCTCGAGCCCTGCCGCTGGGAGATCTTGCCGTCGACCGGCGAGGACGCCCCGCTGTTCCGGGTAGTCTTCTGATGCCGAAATCTCTCCAAACCCTAATTTCAATCTCTTGTTTGTTGCACTCTTAGAAGTTTATAATCTTATGTTGTGAAACTGTAGAATTTTAAAAGAAATGGGTTTTGTCTATCAGCTCTCTTTTATTGGTTTTGAGTTTGCAAGCTGCAATTGTGATTTGTTTGTATGATATGGGTGTGTTTGGATGCATCACAGGCTGCAAAGATTCTGGGTGTTTTGATGCGCTTTGATAGTTGTGGGGCGTTTGGCTGGCAGAATTTTGGCGGATGGGGGATTTGCTTTTGGGGGCATTTGATGTTAGCTTTGGGTCTGCTCTGGGGTTAAGTGGGTTTGGTGCAAATTGCCATTTTATGTGTTTGGATACCCTGAGTTGCAGTTGTTTTGTTCTTTTCTTTATGTCCAGTTATGGAGGCTAGAATTACAGGTAGTTAGAGTTAAAATCTTACTGCGAAGCACCGAGCTCCGGCTATCCAACAGTGCCTTAAGGAAGTCCACCATTTGCTGTTTCCCAATTTAGAGGAATCCATCTGTTTCTACTTCTTTTAGAAGCTGAAGTGCTTTTAATTTTATAACCATTAGTAGCCCAACCTAGCACAACGGTAAAACAAGACGAATGAATATAGAATATATGATAATATATGCCCTCACAGACCCCACCCCCACCCCAATAAAAGAAAGAGGTTATTGGTCCTGGATTTTGCTCCGCTGGTTAGGGATGTGTCTAGTGTGCATGAATGCTTCTAGTACCTTCCGAAAAAGATAATTAAAATAGGTTGTGAGTTATCTCCCAAGGCATCTGAAGTTTCATTAGGACCGTAAATGTTATGGTGACGGGCTTCTCTTTGTATCCTTTATTCTCAAGGCATCGCAGACTCAAATGTTATGGACCTAAACCAATATGCCAAAAAATAAAGGACTGTTGGCACGCATAAAATCAAATCTCATAACTATTTGGGACCATAACAGGCCATCATGCTTCCGCAGCCGACATCCTCTAGGGCTCTCACTATGGCGGCAAGTAGCACTTTTCCTCTCTTGGTATAGCTCACATTATGCTCCAAGTAGCCCTCTCTACGATGGCTCTCAATCTAGCGGAGGTAGCCCCCCTTTTTTTAAGACAACTATCACTATACTCCAGATAGTCTCTTCCGTGACTCAAACTCAAGACATGGGGACCATCGTTGATACCAAATGTTATAGACCTAACTAATACATCAAAAGCCCCATGAGTGATAGAACGTGTCAAATCAAACCTTATAATTATTTAGGACCACAACATCAAACTCACTAAGTAGTTTCAATCATTTCCAAACCTCAGATGCTTACCCCATTAACTCTACTTGGCACTAGGAATAGGAGATTTGGATCTAATTAGTGGAGCTATATTTTTTAGTTGTCCTGTTAAATTGTCTCCAAAAATTCCAAATCGAAATAACTGTTAAAATATTTTCAAGAAATTGGTAGGAATCCATTAATGTTATTGTGCCAAAAGATATTGTTTCAAAGGCACAAGAGGATTCACCTTTATTTGACTAATGACTGACGTAGATTTAGTTGGAGCTGTCAAGGTTTTCACGGAAAGGTTGTTTGAAGGATCAGTTCTGAGAGTGAAACAAGCAAAGTACTGGCCGAATGCTAGGCTTTTTGGAGCAACAGAAGGTGGCTAATAATGCCATGGAGAGTTGGAGAAATCTCAATCTTAATGCCTTTTATAATCATAGTGAATAGAAGGCGGTTTGCATTTAGACAGAAGGAATAAGGGTGATAAAGGCATCTAAGTATGTCTTTAAACTCTTGAAGCACTCATATCTAAGTATGTCTTTTAAACTCTTGAAGCATTTATTACTATAGTCATTTTTTTACTTTCCATCTACAAAGATTAAATCTGTTGCTTTGATGGATTAACCCAGAATAGAAGAAGGGCCTCAGGTGATAGCGAATGGCTGATCCTCTTTCATAGAGGGCTCTATCTGAAGCATTGATCACTAGATAGAGGTTCTAGGGCCTAATCTTTAGCCTGTACAGGTTTGGATGTTTGTGATCCTACTGTGGAGACAATCAAGACAATTCTGTTTGCTTGGATCTTTCTCAGGGTTAGTGGTACAAATTGATTTGCTTACTTGAGAATAATGGGTTTAAACTTCAAACCCTAATCGGTTTGCATGAGAGTTTTCTCTTAGGATTGTGACTCCAAGTTAGGGTGGGGAGTTGGAGTTCTAAGACACCAAGGAATTTTTCCACTTACCTAAGCCTCTCATGCAGTTGGACTGGAAACAGAATTATTACGGCAAGGTTCTTCAAAACAAAAAAAGTGTGTATTAATTTTGAAATGTGAAAAATAAGGATTTGATTTTGAAAAGACAATGTGCTTTGTTTGATGTTTTTCTAGCGTTTTCAGTCAGGATCAACTGCATGTTGCATGAATCAGCCATCAGAGGATTGTTTGGCTACAGAGTTAGATAAAGAAACCAGAGGACGAGAATGTGCCGCATGGTTGACTGTTACACATCTGATTTCGAAAGGTTGAAGGAAAAAAATTGGGCTGTGCCCTAATCTTCGTTTAGGGTATTTTTTTTAAATTAAAGAATGAGGCAAACATGTGTCCTGAGGGTATTTTTTTGTTAGAAACCAAAGGGACACAAGAGCTAGCCCATCAACCGCCCTCAATTAATTTTGACAAAAATTGTGATTACATGAGGATTGTCCATGGGACTCTTGCATATTAGCAGCCGAGGCAAAGTGGGTGGCAGTTTAGGGTTTTCTCAAGAAATTAGAAGCTGCTGTAGGTGCAGATTCAAGAGTAGTAGTAGTCTAATGATGATAACAGAAATGCTAATTCACGCCACTGCAATTGAAATCCTTTCTATCGAGAAAAATCAGTTTTTTTTTCCTTTTTACTAATAAAATGCGTCCCACCAAACTAAGAAACAAAAGAAACGGCAACTGCAAAAATAAGAATAATTATCCCCTTCATTGTGAAATATAATGTCTTGATTATAAAATATTTAAGCAAAATTGCTTGTGGCATTGTCCTCGCATGCCTCTTTCATTGGTATGCCTATTTTACACGCACGAGGGCATGCCTATTAAATTTGGCAAGAAAAGAAAAAAACTCTTTGAATTGGCATCATATACCCACCTAGGGTTTTTTGTTTTTTTTAATTCAAGGATGCCCACTCATCAAGTAAAAGAAAAAACATCAGATCAGTTTGACTTAATTCAGGCATCACTCGTTGATTGGATGTTACCACAATAAATTTTCACAATATGCTAATCCACATGCTAATCTATCCATCCATGTGTTCTTTGACTGTCAAGCACCTTGCGATGGTGTAAAGCCCTAAAAGGTTTACAAAATGAGGTACTTAATCTATAGAGAATTATAGGATTTTTATGTTTTCTTGATTCATTTAATCAGTTTTTATCACCTATTCTTAAAATCACACCGATAATACCCCAATAAGTATAAATTAATTCTGCCAATCTGTGTGTCAGTTCTTGGAAAAACCAATACAGGTTCTGATATCGGTAAATAGGCCAAGGAAATTGATTTTTTTTTCTCTCTCTAAAAGAAGAGAAACAAAGACATGAGAGAATCAATCTTCTTTTGAATGACAAATGGGAGAATAGAATTTTCTTTTATACTCGAGTCATTTTTACCCTTTTACATTAACACTAGTGAGTGGTACGTGCGTTGCACGTAGGTGTTAGTGCAAAGCTCAGTGTCGTATTAACATGTTTACTATAAAAAAAAGACTAAAGATATAGTGCCTAGTTCTTAATATGTATGTTTGAGTTTATTAATGAATAAAATAGAACTTTTCTTATGTTTGAGTTTATTATTGAATAAATTAGAATTTTTGTCCTACTGTGATGAAATAACAATGTGCTTCGGCTATAATAACACATTATAAGATGTTAACTACTTGCATTTTGCCAGAGATCAGCTCATGAAATAGAAGATGCTAATCTCAAAATGACTAAATCAAATGAAGAGAAGGAAAAAAAAAATAGTATGTAGAATATCAAACTTGCTTGATCAATATAATCTTAACAAATATTGTACCTTTCAGTAAGTACAGCGGATCCTTCTTCAAAAATGTCCCCAATCAGGTCAAGCTTAGAAAATTCTCTATCTGATAGAGATATTGAATCAGAAGAGCTTTGAAACATGAGTTTGAATACCCTTTTCCTTACTTATTTGGTGGTGGATAAGAAGATTTATCTTATCTGAAGGTAATATATCTATAAGAATGCATGCAGTAGCATCATGAAGTCCCCTTACCTATAAATAATATAAGCTATGAGCCATCAAAAATCAAAAGAAGAGTAGGGAAACTTCATATTTGAATCACTTTAAAATTTTGGGCAGATGACATCTCCAAAGAAAGCATATATCAGATCAAGATGCAATATGGGAATATAATATCAACTGTGTATTCATTAGTAGTTTGATCGCCAACCAGGACATCTCTCATATCAAATGTGATTCCATTTTGTTGCTTCTTGATACCACCCAATTACACTACAAATTTCACAAAATTACAATAATTAAGATCAAATTCACATCATCATCATCATCATCGAAGTCTTATCCTAACTATGTTGAGGTTGGCTACATAAATTATATTTCTCAATTCTATTCTATTTTGAGCCAAATCCTTAGATAAGTTAAACTTCTTCAAATTTGATTTAATGCCTCCATCACTATTTTTTCGGCCTATCCTTATCTCTTGATGAGCTATTTATCCTTATCTCTTGATGGGTTATTTACCTGGATAGCTAAACTTTTTCTCATCGATGCCATTACCGCCATACGCTCAACATGCCTAAACTATTTTAAACGGATTTCTCTAATTTTATCCCCTATTGTTACTACCGTTAAATGCTCTTAAAAGCGCTCATTTCTAATTTTGTGTTTCCTAATTTTACTACACATCCACCTAAGTATTCTCATCTCTGCCACATCCATATTATGCATATGCGTCTTCTTAATTCGCCAACATTCTGCTATATATGTTATAGCTGGCCTAACCATTGTCCTGTAAAATTTATTCTTCAATTTCGTTGGCATTTGTCTATCACAAAGCACTCTAGAAGTTAATCTCGACTTCAACCATTCAGCTTTTATCCTATACTCAACATCTTCGTCAATCTTCCCATCCTTACTAATCAATCAAGTACACATCATAATCTATAATTTAATTCAGATAAAAATACTACAATAAATAAATAGAATCAGGAATTATTCTGAACATACGATTCAATGTATCCTTTTCTACCATTTGCAACCAAGAAGTTGAGAAAATTGATAACATGGAATGCAAAGTAGGAGCTGAATAATCTGCCTTAAGGAATACAATCACCCATATCTTTAATTGTACATGTAGCTCTATATCAAGTATATCTAAATTGTCCATTAACTTAATTGTGCAAATCCATAAAAAAGACCATTAGAAACCTTAAAACAACCAGTACATTAATCACTGCAGCAATACTCGTAGTAGTACTTTTAAAAATAACAATCACTTTCCCATGCACCTAAATATCTTAAATTCTTAATCAAGTGAGCTACATTCAAATATATATCTTCATTTGAAGAAAAACTTTACAATTGTGAAAACATACAAACATACTATACATAACAACATTTCCAATACAGATTTTTTGAAAACCAAGTCCCAGTATGCCATCGAACTTGGCCACTAAAAATGTGAGGCTTGGCTCCCTAGTAGCTTCCAAGTGTGAATTCCTCCATACGGAAAATCTCAATTTGTTAGGTGAACAAATTTGTACAAAAATTTATCCGATTGTTAACAACAAGGTCACCAAGTTGAACATTATCTTGGGGAAAAAACCAATAATTGATCAAGTTTCAAAGCAAAGTTCAACAGGTTTTCTTAAACAAATGGTGATACAAATAATTTCAAAATGTGAATGCCACAAAGCTATTAAGTAAAAGGAATCCAAGCTAATAAGTAGCATAATCAAGGGGGAATTGGCAGAGCACTTATTGACAATCAAAGCACATTTAGCCAGGAGACCAAAACTGACACGAGTCACTTCCTAACACTCCAGAAAATTGAAAATCATGGTAACCATGTTCCACACCTTCCAGAATTGAAAGTCAAGGACCATGATGACTCAAATGAACCCAAAAACAAAAAGTTCTAATCTAGAAAAATGAAATTCAGTAACACAAAAGGTTTTGTTGTTTGCATTTAAATACATGAAAACTCAATACAAAGGAACTTTTTAAGTGGTTAAAAATGAAGATCAAAGGCTAGGAATTCATTTTCCATCTTCCTTTTAATTATATATTTATATCTTCAAAGAAAGTAATCGAAACCAATCTAACGCAGTTTATTTTTTCAATTTTTTGTTGTTCTTCTTTGGCAGAGATGCTTCCCTTGTTCAGCACACATTTTTTTCCCAAACTGAGGATAAGGATAAGCAAAACAAAGACACTTGTTGAATATGCCATCTCCTTGCTATTTGTTTTGAGTTGTTTTGAAGGAATGGTTGCTTAATCATATAACAGGAAATATTTATGTTAAGAAGGTTGGATATGTTATGGTAAAAGATAAGTTTATTATAGACTAAGATTAGATTATATCATATTTATAATGTGATTATATTATTAGATTAGATCTATGATGTGATCAAGTTATATTAATCAATCCACGATGTTATTGGAATTCCCTGAAACATTGATTGGTCCTATGCTTTTAGCTAAGCAAGAACTGCCTTCTGAACCCAAAATCACTCCAACTGCATGTTCATGAGGCCTTTCCAATCCCAAAAAATAAAGGGGAAGTGTATAGATTATGCCTATTTAGCAACTAAGCCCCCCTGGGCGTTTCTAGCCATTTAATTTTTGGCCATTCTCAATCTCTTGGCATAGGTCATTATATGCCAGGGTCTTTAAAATGATTGTTGTTTTGAGTAAATCCAAATTGATCTGAAAGACTGAAATAGATCAAAAATGAAAAAGAAAACGAAGAAGAAAGAATGCATCTATACACTAATGTTTTCATCACAATCAATCTCAAGGCAAGTTGAGAAGTGTTAACACTTTGCATTTTTTGAACCTAGCAGTGTCAGAAATAATACTCAAATTATTAGCCTTACGTACTTCATCCATTATTCTTCTTTTTTCTTAAGAGAATTTTTCTTGTATGGTGAAGAACTTAACATTCAAAAAAGCAAAAAAAAAAATTAGGAGGACCTTCTCTACTATATGATAGACATGTAGTTTGTATTTTTATGTTCTAACAAATTAAATTAGTATTAGCATTAAAACCTCAAAAAATATATATTAACTTGATTACAGTCATACCATACTATTTTTTTCATTTACCTTGAGAATCATTAACTCAATTCTTCTCTTGTATTATATATGTAGCCCATCATTTGGTACTTGAACAGAAAACCTAAAGTACTCAGCGTCAATGATGACAATGGATGAAGGGAAAAGAGAAGCTCATATACTTGCAATGTTCTCTCTGAGTATTGCTTAAACTCTATCAAATCACATCCACATATTTTCATTTTTAGCTAGAACTAACTTGGTCAATGCAATATTATATTATTTACAAAACTTGAATCTCAAGCCAACAGGGTGACTGTACAGACTTTTGAAAGGTCAGCCTTCTATATGCTAAGGTTAACCTTTATTGAAACCATTAAAAAAAAAGTCAACATTTGATCCTGATTTAGAACGTATACAGATTTTGAAAATTCATGTTTGACATTTTAAAGAAATAAAAGCTGCATCAAAATATAATTACCTAAAACTAACTTGCTTTTGTGTTAGGTTTTGTGAATGACATTTAACTGTGTTGACCGATGCTCCATAAATTATAGTAATATAGGTTTTCTCACAAAGCATGTAGATGACATAACAAAATGCTAACTCCTTCCTGTTTATTATGTGGACAGCCCATCTTTGGATGATTGAGAACACTTATATGATGACCTTATTATTTATGGAAGATAAGCCTAAAATGTCTCTATTTTATGATCCCCACTTTTGATTGACCTCTTTGACTATGGAACATTCTCTATCATCATGCATTTGCAAACCAACATTCAAATGGGCCTCACTATTTCCATTTTTGATTAGGATCATCTAATTTGGAAATTATTAGAGCATGGCATTCAAATGTGGGGGCAATTATATGATTTTCAGATTAATCATATAGGCCTTACCATTACCATTGTTGATAATCTTCAAAATAAAAAATAAAATAACAATGAACAAGCAAAAAAGGGAAAATAATATGTTTTAGTCAATCATTGCACATGATACAAATGCAACTACAGTTAAAGTTTGATATATCATCATATAAGCTTTTTATATGATAGAGATGCTTTACTTTGTGCGTAGTTAACATGTTACCATCTTAATTCTGCCAACAACATTGAAAGAACATAGTAGCTTCTCTACGTTTCCCTTTTTTTTATTATTATTATGACTTCTGGGATTTTTCTACCAGTTGGTGGGTACACTTAGCATAAACTGAAGACATATTTTAATAGAAACATTTAGCAACCAGGAGCTTTTGGATGTATTTAAGTCTACCATTTGTTTGTTTTTTAAATATCATAAGGTGAAAATTTTCAGGAAAAAACTATTAAAAAGAAAGAAAGAGAAGGAAGATGACAATATCTCTTATAGTAAGGGCAGAGACTAAATACCATCCTCAGTAATACAATGTGGATATTTCATTTTTGCACAATGTCCAATGCTTGTTTCACCATTTGGACCTTTCAATAAGTGTGGTTCATCTAAATACACCATTAGGACCCATTGGATATTCAACACTCAAGTTGTCTAAGTATTCACTTCTTGTGTTTTAACACCTAACTCTAAAGTCCTTTCATTCTTTGGAATGACCAATTGCATATAATAAGCATCCAAACAGGGGGCTTAATTGTTCACTGACTTTGTATGTGTTTTTGCTTCATTATCCTTTTGACTCTTGATGACGTTCATACTTGTTATCTTTGTATCATTTTTTTTTTCAAACAAGACTAAAAAAAAACCAATTCAAGTCAAAGACAAACATGACACTATCATCCTTTTTTAACTCTGAGGCCAATCTAGTAGTTGAGATAAATTCAGATTCCAGCGTGGCTTAGGCTGTCCAAATATTATCCAGACACAAAATCCGAAGTGCACCTGCACAAAATTTTGAAGCACTTGAACATGCAAGCTTGATTGACATAAACATTGGCATTGTGGAGTTTGTAGGAATACCTATTTGGCTTTTGCATCAGGTTTGCAACATCAACCTTTAGATTGACTGATATGGCTTATCAATTGCTTATACTTTATATAACTAACAAAAGGACATGATTTTTATATTAGAAGTATCATTTATGTAGTTATCTTTATCTTTTTGAAAAATTTCCATCGAATGGCACAAATAAGATGAATTAAATGGAGAGATAAATACAATTCATCTTCAAAAATATGAAGTTGGTCAACACCGTTCATTTTCTTTTGCTAAAATTCATCTGCTTAGTTAATTGGAATTGTTTCATTTTTGTCTTTTAGGTCCAAAGACCTGCCCAATAAGCAACCTGCAGTGTTAGAAATAAGACCCAAATTATTAGCCTAATGTACTTCATCCATTCTTCATCTTCTTCTTTTTTAAGAGAATTTTTCTTGTATGGTGAAGGAACTTAACATTCAATAAAAGGGAAAAAAGAGGTGGAAGTACCTTCTCTACTACATGAAACCACTATTATATACATGATGGATGTGCATGCAGAAAACATTGAGTGAAGCATGCATTCGACCGTATTTAATTTTGCAATGGAAGCCACAAGTGAGAAGATGTTACCCTCTAATAGGAATTAAACTGTTTGAAATAATAAGAGCATTAAGATTCAATTTCTATCAGACATTTGATCAAACAGTTCATGCTCAACATAATATTTACAAAGGAACTAAAGAAAAGTATAAGCAATTGAGATTCAATTTCTATCAGACATTTAATCAAACACTTGATGCTCAACATAAGATTTATAAAGGAACAAAAGAAAAGCATAAGCAGTTGCAAACCGATCAATAAGATTTGTGAAAAGGAAGAGGAAGATAAAGAAGACATCATGTGCATACATAAATTGTTCGAACAGTAGAAGCATGGGAAAGTTTTAGCTCAACAGCACAGACATTTGAAATCAATATAAAAAACGTAGACCTTATTTTACTTGAATCCATAGAAAAAAAAATTAACAAAAAAAAGATCAAACGATAGAATTAGGTAAAAAAATACCTTCAAAGCAAGTGATCCAAACCAAGCGAACACATATTATTTTTTCAATTTTTTCTTCTTCTTCTAGGGCAGGGATTCTTTCCTTGTTCAGCACACTTTTTTTTCCAAACTAAGGATAAAGACATGAGAAAAGTGGGAAGCAAAACAAGGGCACCTGTTGAATGCCATATCCATTATCAGCTAGCTGAGCAAGCTGAGCATCCGACACCTTTAAGGTTGATGTCCCTAACCGATATGTGTTGAATGGGCCCCACGAGGGTCCACGAGGTAGGACCCATGAGCGTTAAGACAATGAAGAAGCAGGAGGAATGTGTGGAAACGAGGAAAAATTGCTGAGCAGAAGGAGGGACACACATGTATACACGAGCCGAACTGGAGGAGAAAAGTGTGGCTTTTTATATAGGGTATAATATAATATAATATAAAATAAATATAAATATAAAATATAATATAATATAATAATATAATATAATATAATATAATATAATAGAGCCGAAACGGAGGAGAAAGTGTGGCTTTTTATTAAGGTAATAGATGTAAGTTTTCCCTCTTTTGGGCGTCGGTTTATTTGCTTTATATTGAATTTATAAAGAGTTCTAAGATGCCTTCCTATTAAGAGGGCTACAATGGATCTACAACGGCACCAAGTAATATCTCATTTCATATAAAATGATTAGACAAGCTTCACTCTAGTAAATCAAATTTTAGAGAAATGAGAGTCCCATCTACATTCTCAATTTATACCATTCACTTCTTGCTTCTTTAATACTCCTTCCTTTCAAAGTATAAATGGGAGATCCTTATACACTAAATCTTCATTGCGTCTGCATAAGTTCGCTCACAAAATTATATAAAGTTTGGATGGAAATTGAAAATTGGAAGACGACTAGATAGACTCAAAATTTTTTCTTGCCATATAAGTACCACATTTGCAATATATTCGCCTGAGATAGCGGCTCTACATCCACGGGGCATGCTATAGTGCTATTGTTTTTTAAAAGCTTTATCATTTTACAATCGATTTAAAAGAAAAAAAAAAGGAATAGGAGGATAAGGAATCAATATTTTAAAATGGAAAACTCATATATTTCAATTTTAAATTTTCAATTACATGTGTCCTTGGGTACAATTGTATTACATTGGACAAAAATAAAGCTAAAAACCATTACACAGACTTCAGATTTGTTTATTTTTTATTTTTATTTTTAGCCAAAAAGCCCTCCTACGCGCTTCCTTTTTTTTATTTTTTTCTTCTAAGTGTTAACAAAATTTCATTAAAAAGAAAAGAGAGACAAAGAATGACAAACAGAAGAGCAAATGAAGGCGAAATTGCAAGAGAAATGGACCACCCGAACCTCAATTACATAATTAAAACCCACCCAAGAAATCAATCTATCAACTCCTTGCTTTACTAACATATTCGCCATGAAATTAGCGGATCTAACCTTATAACGAAAGGTGATGTTGAAAAAGCCCTCCCTACACCCTTCCATTGAAGAAAGTTTTTGCGCATTGCAGAAATTTAGTTGTTTTTGGCATCCTTTTCAAGAAAAAAATTGCCTCACTATAAACCACAAAAAAGGATGCAATGTTAAAGAAGAAACTTTTCAGTGGCAATTCTACAAAAGTGGTGTTACACAAATGTATCGCTAAACATAAAAAGTATGAAAAAAAAAATGGAAGTCCTAAAAACCTTAGAAGATTTTGGACAAGGCATACTAATGAGTAGTAGTGACTAGTGAGCACCTATTTATTTCCCTAACTCTGTCTTGTTATGGGCAAATACAGAACTCAGACCTAAATAACCAGTGCTCTTCCATTTCGTAACTTCTTCTCTTTTAACAAAGCTTGTTACTCCGCTGTCCATGTAGCCATGATGGAACCTAATTTTATGCGGTTCATTCACCAAGTCGGCTCCAGAGTAACGACTATTTGAATGATGAAGCTATTATTCTTTACAGTCTTCTAAGCTTTGAACATACAGAAGCGAAGGATGGAGCAAAGTTGATTGCTTCCTTTTGAAGAAAGTAACTGTTTTTTTTGTTCGGGGAAAACAGCTCCTTACCCTAGTGGCAAGGAGTTCATATTCTCATTGGGAGGTAAGGATTCAAACCTTGCCATTAACACTTAGTGTAAGTTGTGTCTTGTCTCTTCACATTTGGGAGTCCTCATTACCTCACATGTGTGAGTTGTGTCTTGTCCCCTCACATGCGCGGTCCCTGTTAACACGCATATGTGAGAGTTTTTTGTGTCCTCACATGTGCAGGTTCAATTACATTGTATTTACAAGTTGAGTGAGTAGTATGAGTGTTGAATTGTATGTATTTGGGTCGCGGCCCCACATCTTCGTTACCAAAAAAAAAAAAAAACTGTTTTTTGTTAGGGATCTGTTGTCAAAAGTTGCCAAGCTTGCAGAATGAAGAAGAAAGAGGTACAGATATGCCCCACGAAACAGAGACAATTCCACCATTTTCCACAGAGGAGGGCTCAAAGCCATTTCAGAGCATTTTGGCCTCTTTCTTTGAATGAAACAATGAAAAAAATTGGAAGAAATTGAGAGCATTTTTGGTCACTGGTAAAAACAGGATGCTCAAGTACTGGCCTTAAAAAAATCCAAACAGCCTTAAAAAAAATTTTAAATCTCTCTCTCTCTCTCTCTCTCTCTCTCTCTCTCAAGCGGGGCTGACACATACCCATATCCATATCCGGCCCAAGCACGGCATAGGTCATAAGTGTCCAGCCTGAGCCCGCTTATTTAGTCCATTAAGCTGGGGCCAGCAGCCTTCCTATCACATGTTCGAGCTTTCTAATAGTTGGGACAAATAACCACTAATTCCACACTCCTTACTCGGGCCATGCTTGGGCTTGGTATTACTAAACCCAAGCCAGCCCAAACATTAAACAGGCCCAGATTCTGTGTTTGGGCCCAGCCTGGGCACCCGTACCTGCAGCCTTATGGTTGGGACAATGAGTACCTTCCCAGTTTCAAGCCCCAACTCTGCTGCAGGCTAGACGACTAGTCATATAATGCATTGTATTATTAATGCACACTTCACTCACTCAACGGACCAGCATACTTTCTTTCTGTGTTCCTCGGCATCCTCGTTTGAGAAATGATTTTGGATTCAATCAAGATTCCTCTTTACAAGGGTGTTCCTATGAATCTGACTCCCGTTTGATGGTTACCTGTCTTGAGCTTCCTCTTCTTTCTTGGTACATCTGCCTCCTCTCTTGTTGTACTTATTGCTATATTTCTCACATCAAAACAGAGGGAGTCCTAGATGTGCAGATAAGCCAGTGTTCTTGGCTGGTTGTATGATTGGCTGTCTGTTCTTTATTTCTACATGGTTGTATTTATGGGTTGTAGCTTTCTGCTACCAGTGTAAATTCTGCCCCCTCTCAATAATATCTACATGCCCTTTAGCCAAAAACAAAATGGCAACGGTGACCCAGTAAAGTTATCGTTTTTTTCGATGACCTAGGGTATCCTTGCCAACCCAGCCTTTGGACTTTGACTTCTGGCCCTTGGGTTATCCGATTCTGAAGAGCAAAGAGTATTCCCTGGAGAGCACATACATGGCCACACACATAGTAAAACTATCCTTGATTAACCATATACTAAAGTTTCATCCCTTGCTGCAAGGAAATAAGACTCAGTAATTTCGCTATCTGCAACATGAAGTGTAGCCCTTTCAATAAATTTGAAATTGTGAATCCGAGTGGATGGGCATTTTTCATGGAAGCAGTAAATTTTCTATCCTCTGTTGTATTCCCTGGAAAGCACATACATGGCCACACACATAGTAAAACTATCCTTGATTAACCATATACTAAAGTTTCATCCCTTGCTGCAAGGAAATAAGACTCAGTAATTTCGCTATCTGCAACATGAAGTGTAGGCCTTTCAATAAATTTGAAATTGTGAATCCGAGTGGATGGGCATTTTTCATGGAAGCAGTAAATTTTCTATCCTCTGTTGCCTGATGCCCACTTCACCGAGTCTGTAGCTTTGCATTTTTTCTGGCCATTTCATCATGTAAATATTAGAAAATATGTGTAGCATTGCACCCAATATTGAGTAGCCAAACATGCCCTCACTCTAAAAAAGGATGAAAAACTCAAATATTAAATATTAAAAAAATATAAATAACAGTACATTCCTAGAACACACTTCGAGATCCAAATATTAATTGCAAAATCGCCAATTGTTAACATAAGATGGTTTTTGCTAATTCCACACGCTTAAGTGACAAATAGAATGCATATGAACAAAAGGGATCCTTTCATTTAAAACAAAAGATGAATAGAAAATATCCCCCGTATTTAAAAAAAAAAAAAAAAAGATCCCCAGTAAATGTGACACTGCACAAAATCCACACTGCATTTGAGACGCCGATTGCTGATCAACTTCTATTGACAGTCCATTCTCTCCCTCAGCATAGCTTTAAGCAGCACAAAACCACCAGATAGCCAAAACAGGTTACATCCATGGTGAAGCCCACTTGATGATGATTAGTTTGTATAGTTATAAAAGCATGTTTCCTGTTACAGGTTGGCATACAGAATTGGTAAAATGCCAACATGGAAAACCACTACACGCACCTGTGGTGTTTTGAATAGTGTGAATTCAATGAATGATGATGTATCAATAGTAAATACAATCAAAGTTAAAATTTTACGACTAAATTAACCTGATCTAGATGCTTGGGTTCAAAAGAATCACCTGCTCTGACCAGTGAAGACTGAAGACACTTAGCTGCTCAAGAGATCCTGGCGAAGATTAGAGAGAGCACTAGCAGTTTATCCAGCCATTCTTCATTCCCTCCCACTAATAGACCCCAGATTTACTTTTACAAGTTTAGACAAATTGTTTAATAGGTTGTATGTACAAGGTGCTTTCAGAAATTTTGACCAATCAAGGAGAAAGATTATGCCTGATATTGTTGGGCCAATTCAAAAAATATCTGTTAAAAACAGACAAGAAGGTCATTCATTTGAAAGAGAGGTTGAAAGAAGAAAGGCCATTATTCAACTTAGACCTGGAAAAGTGAAGTGACCATGTGGACTGGAATGTCTCATTATACATGCTGCATCATATGGGATTCGAGCCTAAATGGAGGGAATCGATTAAGGAATGTATTTCTACAGTTTCATTTCAGTGTTAATAAGTGAATCTCCATCAGGACTTTTTAGAAGAGAGTTAAGGCAAGGGACCGATTTCCCTTTTGTTTAGAATAAATGTTGAAGGCATTGATGAATTAATAAAAAGAGCTAATTTGATTAACAATGTGCATGGACTCAAAATTGGGGAAGGGCAAATGGAAATCAGAAATTATTAGTTCGAGGATGATGCATTTCATTTCTGTGAGGGCTCAACACATGAAGTGGAAAAAATAAAAAGGTATTCTCATATTTTTTTCGAACTCATCTATGAGCTGGGTATTAGTATTGGACAAAGTACCTCACTAGAAATTGGTGGTTCCCAAGAGAAGATCAAAGTTTTAGAGCGAACTGCGAAGCATAACACTGTAAAATATCTATTACCATGGAGAGCAACCCTTGAGCAAAGCATAGGGGACCCATTTGTGAAAACTGAAAGAGGAAATGGCATTTTGAAAGATAATGTATTTGTGTTTGGATGTGAACATTACTTAAAATGAGTCTGCTTTGGCCAATCTACCAGTTGTACTATGTGTTTATTCAAGATTTCAGAGGCAATAGCTTAAAGGTAGAAAGACTTCAAATACACTTCTTGTGGAAGGAACCAAAAAAGGGCAAAAAAAAAAAAAAAAAGAGGAATTAATCTTATGAATTGGGTTGAATGCTAAAGATCTAAAGGAGGTAAGGTTAGGAAAAATAGGAAGGAATTGGGCACTAAAGTAAATGGCGGTGGAGATTGGGGAGAACAGGGATGCTTTGTGAGGAAAGTAGTGGTGGCAAATATGGGGAGGGGCTAGAAGTTGGATAGCGGGGGCAATTACTAGATTCAAAAGATAAACATTTTTCAGTTTGGGAGGGGTCTAGACTCTAGAGACTGGTTGTGGGAAGATGTTTGGGTATGGGATGGGAAGATGTTTGGGTATGGGATGAGTACTTTACATGTATCCTGGTTTGTGTGAATTCCCTTCTTGCAAAGTTCATTTTATTAGTCAATGTTCCGAGTTTTTTTATGGAAATTTTTTTAGGTCGTTTTGGAGTTTTGAAATTTTGCCCCTCAAAAGTTCTTTTTCTTTTACAATAGGGAAAGAATTTGAAATTTTTTATGGTCATTTTTGTCCTTTACTTTCTTGCCAAAAGGTAAGTAACCATTCTCCTAATTTCAAGGACAATGAATAGAAAGTGAATTGCCCTTTTAACTAAAATCGGGACTACAACCCTCTTCTCTCCAATCTAGTCTCTTGATTGACCATACTGGATATTAGAGAAAGCATTCTCTTCTACAACATTTGGAGACTTGAGTTGGGACTGGAAATTTTTGCTTCTTTGCAAAATTACTGGAAAGTAAATCTTCATTTCTCTTTTTTTTTTTTTCTTTTTTTCCCCTTTCGTCCATCTAACATAATAATATTTTGTGTGTGGCACTTCTAAGTGGGGCATCTACATCTTAGATATTCAGGATATTAGAGTTAGATTTGGATCATCAATATATCAACAATGTAGCTCATAAATAATGTATATTATTAATATATGAATAATGAAGATCATGTAGATAGATTTCTTTTTCAATCCTAACCATCCATTTTGCCAGTCTCCAGTTAGACTGCTCGTGTGATACAGATAATAGAAAATGCAATGTGGGGCCTCTCAAATGGATGGTTCCAATTAAAAATCGAGTCTTCAATATTAATCTCAGTTGCCTATCTTGTAAATCAATAATGATATGGAACCATCTCATCAATATGTTCTAAACTGATAGGCTACAAAACGCAGGGTGGGGTATAAATTTTGTTGTGGGAAAAGAGGATGATCATAAAATTTACTTCGATGGAATTGGGAAATGCCTATATAACTTTACTGGGAAAACCCCATTTGTGTAATTGATGGACTGTAGATTACATTCATAAGAAAATATTATTTTTTATGCATTTTTTCTTATTCGGGTTCTTTACTTCACCTCGCCCCCTGGCTCTGCCACTGGGTGTCCCACATGGTGGTAAAATGGCTGCGTCATTCAAATCCATGAGAGGTACATCTTAGCTGAAAAGATAGCCCATATATATATATATGGATGTATGCTTTCACATTCTTGAGTTTATATAAAACAGAGTAAAGAAGATAACGTAAGAATAACATATTGGAGTTAAATTAGCTCACAAAGATGAAGCACAGTGTGCAAGGTCATCAAACCTACAAAAATATGTTCACTAAATCAACAAAGAAGTAGAATACACAGTATTTCCTAGAAAGCAGATAGTAGAAGATAAAATTTAAAACTAAGATAATAGGCAGTAATGAAGTAGGAACTAGGAAAAATACCAACCATCCATCATCTTCCAGCACTATTAGACTCCTCATCATCACCATCCATATAAACAGCAGTGGTCCCTGTACTGAAGTTTGAATGGCCATTTGATGACTCAGCTGATGCAAATGTTGGAACTGTGAATGAAAGCTGATCAGTGAATAAATCGAACCACAACATAGCCATAAAATTAACAAATTAAATTTTTTTTTCAAATTAAATCACCTTGTAGTTCATTTCTTAACCAATCCTGTGCACATATCAAACTTTGCAGAGTGCTCGAAGGCATGGAACTCCGATACTTTTCTAGAACCCTACCTCTAATATCAAACAGTGACTCTGATGTAGTAGATGAAACAGGAATTCCCAAAATGTCACGAGCCATTTGAGCAACAATAGGGCATTTGGGCGCACTAAACTTCCACCAAGCCAAGATGTCAAGATTTTCATCCAAACTTGTTGTAATAGGGTGGACTGCTTCATCCAAATACATTTCCAAATCTGACTTAATACGTTGGGTCAAAGATGTCTCTTTAAGAAACTTATCAAAGTTGTGTCGCCAGTCAAACATAATATTGCATGCAGTAATATTAGCAGCTCCTATGGTTTCACAATCATTGCTGGTGCTACAACTAGAGCTTCCAGCATTCTCAAGGAACTCATTAATAAGTAAATTAGGAGTTGAGCGAGCCATGTATTCCTTGTAAAGGTTTTTCAAACAATTATGAACTTCAGAAATCCTCATCTGAGCTTCGCCGCCATATATGAATGGAAAATAATATTCAACAGATTTCATCTTCAGTCGAGGATCCAAAATGGCAGCTACTGCCAAAATCATTCCATTGACACTCCAATATTTTTTAAATTTATCCATCATATTTGATGCCATAAACACAAGGAAAAGACATTGACTCTTGCACGATTCTTTCAACAATAAATGAATACTACAAATCTTAGGAAAAAACACATTTAATGGAGGATATTTCATCCTAGCAAAGACTTGTGTGATCTCATAAAATATTTTTAAACAATTACAAACAATTTTTGTATTTTCCCATTCCTTTAAAGTCAGTGCATGCTTATAATTACTGTCATGTTCAGTCAAACTTGAAAGGACACCTTTGAACTCTAATGCAGCTTCAAGCATCAAATATGTAGTCTCACCTGGATGGATCATCAAGATCTATTGATTTTTGGGGAGCTTGGAATTTTCCTGACACTGCATTGATTTTTTGTTGAACTAATTGTGAGGATTTAATATATTTGATGCTTTCGCGTATTTTGTCAATGACCTCTTGTATTGCATGTATTCCATCTTGGACAATCAAGTTAAGAGTGCTTGCCCAACAGCACACATAGAACACATCACCACACAAAAGCAGCTTCCCTCGGAGGACTGAAACTAGATCTCTAATTATCATATTGTCAGTAGAGCAATTCTCTAAAACTATACTGGACAATTTCATATCAATGATCCAATCAAGCAACTTCTCCATTATACACTTAGCAACCACTTCTCCTGTTAGAGGGATTTCAAGAGGACAAAAATTGAGGATCTTTTTCTGTAATTTCCAGTCTTCATCAATATACTGAGTAGTCAAGCAAATGTACCCTAAATTTTCATTTGAACTCCACATGTCTGCAGAAAGACTAATTCGACAGGGGAGCTTGTTTAGGAAAACATACAGCTTTTGTCTCTCACTCTCAAAAATCTTCATACAATCTGACCTAACAGTCTTGCATGAGACAAACCTAAATAGTGGCTGAAGAGATCTCACAAAACTTCGAAATCCAACATCCTCAACTATGGAAAATGGATATTCATGCAAAATAATCATGCGTGCAAGTTCATGTCGACTTAAATCCTGATCAAATTCATAAGGTTGAATGCTGTTGGTCTTATCAATAATATTGTGTGCAAGTTCATGTCGACTTAAATCCTGATCAAATTCATTAGGTTGAATGCTGTTGGTCTTATCCTTTTCCACATCAGCAAATTTTAGGAGCAGTTCCCTCACGTCAAGATGACCTGTCTTCGCTCTTTTACGTGGTACACATCGATCTAAGTGTTTTCGCAAGTTGCTTGTCCCATTTTTACTATCTCCTGCCATTGACTTTTTGCAATGTTTACACTTAGCTGAAACACTCCCATCATCTTTAGTAATTCTCTCAAAATCAATCCACACAGCAGATGTGCATTTTCGTTTATTAGCATATGCAGAAGATGCTTCCGCAACATCATTTCCATCATAATTATCAAGGTCAACACTCCCAGAAATGTAGAGAGAAAAGTCTGCAAGATAGAATACCCACAAAAAAAGAGTTAACAACCAAATGTTCAGAATAAAGATGAATAGGATCAATTGAAAACATCAAAGACAACTAGGTTAAATCCAATAAAATCAAGTCAAGCATGAATGATTGGGTCATGAGCATGCATATCTTGTTCATCAGATGAATGGGTGGAGCCTCACTACTTTTTATGAGGAAACACAACTCATCATCTTATTTTGATTACCAGGGCA
Source organism: Sextonia rubra (assembly GCA_037013555.1). Taxonomy (NCBI): domain Eukaryota; kingdom Viridiplantae; phylum Streptophyta; class Magnoliopsida; order Laurales; family Lauraceae; genus Sextonia; species Sextonia rubra. The sequence continues at coordinate 47,476,866 of JASUAD010000006.1, read as the reverse complement.
TTGCCAGGCCACTGGCCTTGTATCTTTTGCTATGTATTAAAAGACTTGAAACTATTAGTGCCTGTTTGTTTGCATAAGAATATATCGGAATTGAATACATATGACTCACACCATAAGTGTTAAAAATGAAGATCAAAGGTGAATTTCCAAAAATCAACATCAAATGACCTTTTCTTTCATGGAAATAGAATCAAGGGAAGATGGAAAATGAATATCCAACCATCACCCTAGTTATTCAATATATAAGAAAGTGGAAGTCCAATCTACATGCCATCCAAAGAAAAAAAGGGTCTTATCTACATCTCCACCTTATATCCTTCACCCCTCACCTCTTCAATAATCCTTTGGTAGTGTTCATTATACTAAGATTTATTATATATTCAATTCCTATGTATCTTAATGTAAACAAACAGGCCCCTAGCATAGTTTTGTTGTTAAGGATTGAGTAATTGCTGGAGTAGCTACTAGTTATAATATGCTATGAACCATTTTTTCTTTTTCTTCTTTCTTTCTCTTTTCCAAAACCAAAATCCTTCACAAACCCCAACCCCTCAAAAAAAATTAAACACCAATCATGCATGAAGTAAAGCATCTGCTCCGGGGCAATCTAAAATTCTCAGGAAATCTAAAGGTCATATAACTATTCAGACTCTGGCCTCCAAAATACAGACTTGAGATCAGGCCATTCCTGAACACAGTATTTTGTTTCAGTTCAACTATAACAAGCATTTTCACATTATCTTTGCAATGAACATTTGAAACGAAAATTCGCACAAGGGTTGGATTTGGAGGAGGACTAAGCATAAAGAAGGGGCCCATTCAAAGTCCCACAATCTGTATCATGCAGATGGTGACATAGTATACATAGTCCACCCATACAACTTATATTTCAGTTTCTTTGTTATTATTTAAATAATAAATAGTTTTGTTTTAAAAGTATATTATAGAGTATAGATTTATTTTTCATTTCAAAAGTGTAGATTAAAACATCTTGCATTGTTTGGTAAGAACTTTGAATGGCTTAGATTAGATCTAGTGTTTCATTTATGACATGACATTTAAACAAATGTAACACAGCTAGATGCCCTTACTCCTAGATTCTTTCATGAGCATTGAAGTTTCTATTAGAAACTTGGGAATCAACATACTCCTTGGCATGGAACAAACACCATCTAGTGACTATTGTAATTTACTATTATTCCAAATCCAGATTTACACCTGTTTCAGTCGTACACAGTGTGTGGGCATGTGGATTGTCTTCCTTCCACTACGAAATTTGTCTTAGTTTTATATTTGTAAAAAATTCATGTCTCTCCGAAACAGTTGATAAAGCACATAGATTTTGAATTGAATATCAAACAAGAGAGCAGGTAGCAAGTAGTCATAGTAGTAACAGTAGCTTTTAAGTGGCTTCTGTACTTATTAAAGATAAGAAGTGAACCCCAACAATGGTATTAGTTAAAAATTATGACATTAGTAGGAGAGGCAGCAGAGGCAACATTATGTTGCTCATAGTTTGGTAATAAAAGCAGCATATAGGGTAATAAGTAATAACAGCAGCAATGCTAGAAATACTAGCAATAGCAGCAGCAATAAGCAGTTGTTGCAGAAGAAGGTGGAATTACTATGCAAAACCCAAATCTATCCAAGAATATTCAAACAATTCCATAGATACTGATAAGAGAGAATCACATAGATTGTACAGAATGTTGTTGGCAACCTACCATAACAACAACCATCAAATGAAACACACAGCAGACCAATGGGGTGCTTTGTGCCATGACAACCTGCCACTCATTTGCCAAAAAAATAAACGTGGAAAGCCAGTTGGTCCATAAAAGATGTGATCGCATGATGAACACTATCAACAAATGAAACACATGGCATAGCATTTGGGTACTGTTGCAGGCCAACAATCATTTCCAAATGAGCCATGACCATTGGCTTCATGCGATAAATGGGGAGTTTGTAAATTAGCTATTTGCCAAAAATCAGCTTCATCAGCCATTGTTAGCCACTTGATGTAGCCGAAATAACAACCAATGCACGGCTCACAACAAACACCTTAGATCATATGTCCCCTATCATCCAAACTGTTTTTCTTAGCAAGTGACTAGTCCAGAACCCTCCAAGCACCCCCATCAGAAATTTTTTTTTTTTTGGGGTCATGATTTGAGAATGCGGTAGCGGTTCTTATTGTGATGTCCCTTTTACGCAAACCAAAAGCATCTCAACTAATATCAAAAAGAACACCACAATTAAAGACACCATGAATCTGTTGCAAAACACCATTAAAAAAAAAACCCATCTCTCTGTAACCAATCACCAGTAATTGAAACACCCAAAATCCAAAATGAGTCGATATTTCTCTCACAAGCCATAAGGAGGAAGCCCCAAAATCACTATCAAGTCACCCAAACAGTACAAGTAATGAGATGAACTAGAAATTACAGCAAAAGAGAGAGAGAGAGAGAGAGAGAGAGAGAGAGAGAGAAGGATTTGATTTCAACTTGCAAATTGTAACAGCGTTTTTGAGGGGAAGAGTGTTTAAGGAGAGAAAGAGCGGGAAAGTAAGCGCGCCAATGAATGAAGGCCTGTCCGCGCGCAACCGAGCGCGGGAAAACGTTCTGGGTCAGAAGAAGGCCGGTCAACCCAAATGACCTGTGTGGGGTTGGCTTTTCCTAACCTGCTTAGTGTCAACCCACATGACCTGTGATTAATCCCACCCTTTTTTTTCCGAAGCATGTAACCATGAGCCACACAATTTCGAATTACTCATCCCACATGGATGGTATTTAAAAAAAAATGATTTGTGATGTGTTGGTCCAAATTATATGGACAAGCTTGTATTATTATTGTTGTTATTTTTCTTGCAATTAAAATGTATGACTCAATTCTGCCTAGCATAAGCATATATTTGTATTTTGATATGCTAGTTTCTTATAATTTGTGAAAATTCTGTTTTATTTCTATTAGTTTTGATATTTTATTGGGATAGTCGTTGTTCAAGAATATATAATACACTCAAATTATACACTTTTTCTTTCTTTCTTTTTTCTCATCTATTCTCTTGTTAGCTTAATCAAAAACATTTTTGTCTGCACTTTTTCCTGTTAGGATGTGGATTGTGGAAATGAAGAAAAAAAAAAGGTTTTTTTCATGCTTTTTCCATTTATTATGATGCATTAATGGAAAAATAATCAATCTGCATTGGTTTGCTGTAAAAGTGAGATGTGGAGCCCACCTACTAAAAATAATAGTTTAAAACAATTGTCTTCCCCTTAGTTGCGCACTTGTCCTTTTTTACTGTCATATATGGGCCCAAAACAATTGATCATGTAAAATCAAGTGTATCACATATGCATCACATATGCTGAATCTAAGTGTATTCCAAAAAACATTAAATAAAGTAGAACTTTGTGAAATCCCATCATACAAGAGAGAGTTACTTAGTTTGAATGGTTTAGATTTGAAAGAGCTGAGTTGCACTATAAAGCTACAAGATTTTCTCCGAGATAAAGGGTTTGTTTGTGTAGATTCGCGCCTCTTCTACATAGCATCATGCGAAATTAGCGCCCATCATAGATTTCCATGTAAACATGGGGATTTCCTTATGCACCGAACAAGGGAAGGAAGGCGCCTGATGTCTTCCCCATTTTCCGCAAAAAGGAGCATTACATAAACACTCCCTAAAAGTAAAATAGTCTCCATTGAAGAAAGTATTAAAAACAAGGGAGAAGAGGGGAGATGTTGCAATCGGGATTTGTTTTGTGTTTTTCCAAATCTACTAATAGCACATTATATATATTAAATATTAAAGCAAAGAAAAAGGGAGGTTATAGAGGGCACCACATCAACATACATGGAGTTCTTCTTTCAAAAAAATGCTTAAGAAAATCATACAAAGCTTTAGCTTTGATGTGGACCACACCATGCCTCTCTAAATTTATTTATGTTATCTCATAAGCCTAGATTTTAGGATTGGTTTTGATCATTTCTTTTTTTTTTTTTTTGATGGAAGAAAAAAATAAATTAAAGAGATGCCAACTCTAAGTCAGCAAGAACCTGTGATTTAATCAAAGCTGGAAAAGAATACCACCAGACCATCATATCATCTACAAACTTTGCATGTCTAGCAAGTTTGTGAGCAGCAGAATTCCCCTCTCTTCCCACATGGCACACTTCATATTTGCTAAAAAGGCGCAATAGAGCTTTAATCTCTGCAAACACAGGTCCCTAAGTAGAGAAATTGAACGCAGTAGAGTTCAGAGACTCCACTGTCCACATGGAATCTACTTTGTGAGAAAATCTTGATAAATCTAAACTTGGTAATTATATTAGATTCAAGCATCCTCAAAATCTTTTCCAAAATTATCTTTATATTCTTCAATTATTTTCCCAATTTAGCAAATGCCCTAAATTAATTTAAAGATCATTTTATATGACATTAATATGATATGATATTTAAGTGCAAATAATAATACAAGTGTTGATATGTTGACTCTTACTAAAGGGCTCGAGCAAAGAATGGGCTTTGTTGCATGCATCTCTCATGCGCACATATCTCTTACTGTTTTTTCGTGAGAACTCTAGGTGAGACCCATTGTATAGTCCATCCAAATGGACCACACACACAACCCCCATGAGTTTCACATCTCCACCAATTTTGGGTCAAATCCGAATTTATTGGACCGTTGGATCAATTGTGCATCAATCCAAATGGAATAGATTTGTGAGCTACAGATGAAGGGGTTATGGACATACGATTGGGGCCAAACTTGATATCTAAGGTGGTCCTGCATGGATCTTTCTATCCCCTTGGTCTTATCCCTTAATGGGGTCCACAATAGGCCCCACAGAGGAGTATGCATAGTCTCTCTATGAGGAATGTATGTACAGGAAGATTCTCTATTATATATATTCAAGTAAATCGGAGAGATGGCTATGAGGGATGCCACATCAGAGCTTTCTTTCAAAGAAATACAAAAGAAAAAAAACAAACGTATTGGCTTTCACGATATGAGTGGTGAACTACGGGTCCTCTCAAGTCTCTTTCGTAAATCTATCCATTTGACTTATTCTCTTCAAATCTCATCCCTAAAATCTCTCCATTCCAAAGTTTACGAGACTCTCTTTTTTTTTCCTTTTTATCTCTTCAAATTTAAATCTTCTTCCAACCCTATCATAAATTCTAACAAATAAATTCATTTGGTTATCTTTCACCACAGCGCTTTCCCTAACCTTTCTAGTCTTTTCTATCGGTCTCATGAGAGGCGGCTCAAGCATGTCCCTATCGTTTTGCGATTTCTAATTTAATGGATGGCAAAGGCCTTCATTTCTATATGGATACATACAAAGCAATTTATATTCAAAGTTATGAGTCACCGTTCAAAAGTTGCTTTCTTTACATGTTTTTTATTATTTCAATGTGATTTTCTTTTTAGTTATCACTAATTGCATCAATACCTTCATTTCTATAGACTACATCCCCGTGGAGGATGTGAATACTACAGAAAACAACTCCAACGCTTTTATTAAAGACAATGGCCCAAAGAGGTCAACAACCTCAAATGAAACCGTGGTTGGCATAGTGGAGCTATTGGGATATGGCTACTGGATGCAATAGTGGGCTAATGACAAATATTACATGCCCAAGAATGTGTTTGTTAGAAACTATAAATTTGAACTTTATCATATGAGACAATGGCATATTTTGTTAGAACAATGTCGTGTAAAAGGAAGTTTAAATGGATATTTGAATGTAAAGGGTTTTTTTTTTATTTTTTATTTTTTATGTAAAGGTATGTAAAGGGGTATTGCTGCCCATGGCATGCTGTCAATTTTCAAGTCAGTTGGACCAGTAGGCCATAAAGCATTTAATTATATGTACGATTTCATGAGCCAGGTTATTACTTCTTTTAAAGTTGGCAAAACTGACCGTATGGCCCACTTTGGCTAATGACAATCATCAGGAGATAACTTAAGCTTTTGGGCTGCATTACAAACATTTAACATCATGGCCATATCTCAACCAAACATTTAACATCACAAGAGATTAGTTTTTTTTTTTTGAAAGATTAAATACTTTTTTTTTCAAGATTAAATATTTTTTTAAAAGATAAATTTTTTTGAAAGATTAAATGTTTTTCAAAGATTTTGTTGGAAGATTAAATATTTTTTTAAAAATAATATTTTTTTTAACTATATAATCGACATTTAGGAATTAGAACATACAGCTCACACTGAAAGGATTTATAATGTGATCTAACCATTATAAAAAATTATGAATTGTAATATGGGCCCAGATTTTGTGATTGTTACCGTGTATCTCATTCTAAAATTAAGTAGTAGAGTCACCTTGAGATAAATAAGAAACAATTATGATAACAAGTTTTTTTTTTTAGCTTTTTTGTTCCGATGTTCTTAAGCCAACGGGTGGAGATTTTGAGATTACTTCTAGGGAGACCAATTCTAAACATCGTACTCTCTAAAATTGGAAGGAGATAAGAGGTAAGCTTCTGGAATTCTCTAGATAGCCTGGCTTATCTTCAGATGTGGTCACACCAAAGATGTGCCAACATTGATCCTTTTAAGAGACTTTCAAATAATGGGATCTGGAACTTGTGTAGAATGCACGTGGGGCTTTGAAAGCATACAATAGATGAGGCTAAGGCCCACCTTGGACGTCCAAAGGGGATGGATTCCTCTCTTGATTTGACTGTTATCTCTTTATGAGATAACTTCCTAGTTGCTTTACAAGTCTTCTTTCCTCTTTGGATTTTCTTGAGATGATGAGGAGAGATAATAAAAAAAGAATAATCCTTGGCTCAAATTCAAATTGAAATAAGGTGAGAGGGAACTAGAGTGGGACGTCCAACGTGGAGTGGGTCCACCTTCTGGTTGGTGCAAATCTCCTTTTCTTCACAAAAGTCTTCCTAATTTGGATTTTTTTTTTGAAAATTTCTTCAGAATTATCTTTAGAGATAATTTAATTGAGTGTGCAAGAATTGAGTGGACCCCGTCTCTGGTCGACCCTTACATCTGTGTGTGCATGTGGGGGGTTTGCTTGGTGAATTCTCGCTTTTATCTTTAGTTTTTTTCCTTTTCAACATCAACTCAGTAGTGCAGGGCCGAAATATGTCACATGTCAAGATCCTGATGCAACTAAGACTCTTTTCAACTAAGACTCTTCCCGTGTCAGTAGGTCCCAGAATTTTTATTCACTGTGAAATTTTGTTGAAATAAAGAAATGGTAAAGAGTCATGATCCAACTAGGATTCTTTCAAATTTTGAAAACTTGCATGAAATCATAGAATGATGCAGAGAATGTATATAAATCACTTGAACTCCTAGTTTTGAAATGTGAATGCATGAAATGATGAAATTCAGTGAAAAACATTGCATTAAACCTAATTAAGTTCATAATTCTACATGAAATGATGCTTTAATGATGCAATCTCATGGGCTTAACTCCCTCAGGTGAGGGGAGACACCTCAGGTGAGGTTAAGAAACCCTTTGATGAAGGGAGAGAACCTCTTGCGGAGGAACATGCCTTACCCAAATTTGAACCATAGTCAGGCAAGTAAGAACAAAATAATTACTTTTGTGTATAAGAATTGAATAATTACTTTCGCACGTAGACTTTCTACTCATATTATTATCAATCTAATCAAACAAGACATAGTTCATCATGTAACTAAATAATGGGCAATGGATCTTTATGTGGGGTTGTAAATGGGTCCCCAATTCTCCGATTGCCAAGAGCTTCCGACCCGTTAATAATTGGGTTTAGGTCATTTTGTTGTTCTTGATAAGTAAATGTATCTAAGTCTAGATTTTATTTTTGGATCCATTGCCTAAACAGTTTTGAGCCTAGTTCTATGGACTTGAGACCCGACATATTACCCCAGTTTTTTAGAGTTTTTTTTAAATTAGTTTTTCTCCAAAGCATTCTTTATATAGATACGACTCGGACTTGATCCTACCCCATATGCGAAACCGATTCTGGTTCGTAGTTCCGGCTCTAAATCGAGAAAACTTAATTCCAAATCAATTCCAGGTCCATCCTCTTATTAACATTTTCAGTTTTGGGTCCACAATCGACTTGGACAGGAATGGACCCATTTACAACCCTATCTTTATGCTTTCTTTTATGAAATTTTAACTAGCAATATGTCACCGCCTACCAACTGATTTGTAGTTGCGTTTTATCTGATACATGACTATGCATTGATATCCATGAAGCCTATCATTTGGTAATGCAATGATAATTCTTATAATTAATTGCATAATCATAAGTATAAGTGAAACTTTAAATCTTCATTTATATTTTCATAAATGGATTGAAATTTTATTATACTTGTACTTTTTTAACAAGAAGCTCCTATATTCACGGTGTGGGTCCCATTCATATAAAAGTAAGGTGTGCAAGATATTCATGTCTTAGGTCCTAAATATTTAAGCTGAGATGGTGAATAATAGCTCTCATCGATGAGGTAACTTAGGGTATGTTGATTCATTCATTCCATTGGAATGATGCTATCATCTCTCAGAATATTTTATAAGAGGAATCATTGCATCCCAAGTTTGGAAACACAAATAATTTACTTTCAATTACTTCTTTACCACTGCAGATTTGTAAAATTCAATGTGGGGAAGTGAAGACGAAGGAATCAATGGAACAAAGGATTTTTGGTGGGTTAAGAGGATTATGACAGTCTTTTCTAAATTTTTCTTTCTTCAACAAAATTTAAAATTTTTTACAATCCAAGGAAAATAGAAAAGGCTCTCTTCTTGCGTATGGTATCGAAACATGTCTTAAGGAGAAGAGAGAAATGTCATCACTTTTTCTAAAAGTTCAGCTTCATAGTACAAGAATTCGTGAAACATGTAAACAATCATAGAAGATTCCTTCTTGAGGATGGTTTCAAAAGATGTCTTAAGGAGAAGAGAGAAATGTCGTCACTTTTTCTAAGAGTTCGGCTTCATGGTAGTACAATAATTAGTGAAACATGTGAACAATGAGTTCTATGGACAGAAGGATGGATTAGATGTGATGAGTTGTCCCATGTAGGTAAATAGGCCATAGGGGCACACCTATGTATATAAATATATATTATCTTTTTTTTTTCTTGGTTTCCCAGAGGAGGTGTTGACCCTTTTAGCCTTACTTCCAAAACCCATTGAAAATCTTGGGTCCACTTAAAAACCCATGTGAAAATCATAACTATACTCAAAAAACCTAACTACTACTTATTTGGGTCTGCTCTTTCAAACGAAAATCTTGAATCTACCATTATATGCGGAGATAAAGTATGAGTGGGGGTAACTGAGTCAGCTATGATGGATCCCCTAGATTGCAAAGCATTTATGTATCAACTGTTAGACATTTAAGTTGAGATGGTGAATGAAACCTCTCATTGATGATGTTCTTAGAGAAGGGAAAATTAGCCCAGCTTTGTTCTCAAAAGGTAGTAAAAGAGAAGGTCACAACATAAATAAAGTTAATGAGAGGTGTGTTAAAATAAATGGGAGCTAATTTACTTTGCATACAGTTGGTTTGTAAAGTTTTCTATGAAGATAAAGTGTAATTGTGGGAGTAACTCCGATGAGAGGGAAGAGGAGTAAAAGAGGAACCCAAATCAACAAATATCTTTACTCCTTTAGTCTCCTCGGGATCATTCAAACACGTTAAGAGGTAGAATTTTCTACCACTGGGGCTAATTCCACTCCTCTTTCACTTCACTCTAAGTGCAAACAAGTCCCTAAGGTATAAGAATGTGATCTTGTTCATTTTGAGCCTAAACCTTCTGACCATATTGTAGCACAACAATATATTAAGGCCTTAGTTTGGCAAACCTTATCTATAAATCTATATGGAATAAATATTTATAGAACAAGTTTTAGAAATAAGTTGTTTAGTAAGATAGATAAATAGTTAGAACTAGACTTCTTTAAATTTGACGATTCTCATTTTTCAAAAATTTATCAAGAACCATAAGGAATCAAGCGTTAAGAATTGATCATCTAACTGTATTTAGCTTTCCAAAGATGGTCACCGGTTTGGACCTTGATTAGGAAGCCTACAGAAGTCCAAATAGGTAGGTTGAAAGGAAAGTAGTTTTTGCAAATATATAGATATCTATTTCAAATCAACAGCTGAAATTTGATACAGTGACCATATTTTTTGGGCTCCAATTTTTAAAAATAAAAAATCAAATTGTGATTAATCATTTGAAAACATAGCTAGTTGAAGCTTAAGCGCATCACGTTCTTAGACAATATCTTGAGAATGAGAATGCATCAATGGTTGAAATTTGATCTTATGGTCGTTCCTAGGAAGAGGAAGAGTTATAATGGTTCAAATCTATGTATAGTGCAAAAATTGAAAAAAATGAAAAAAATATTGTGTTTCACCATGCGAGAACCCAATTGAAGCTTAAGTGCATAACTTTCTTTTATAAATATCTCAAAATTGGCAATGATGAAGATTTCTAGTGGTTCAGATACAGACATGGGGCCTACAATTTGAAAATAATAATAATAATAAATGGAATGCTCTTGATCACATGGAAAACCTAGTTAGTTAATGCAAAAATACATCAATGATCCAATTTGTTTTATAAATTTCTTAAGATTCACCAATGGTCTGAAATTTGTAAGGGAAGCCAATTTTAGTATTAGAGAGGATCAGCGGTAAGGATCATCATCTCAGGGGCCTATAGAAGCCCATAAATTTAGATTTTAATGGTCTATAAAATTTTCACAAATATCTCAAAATTTGTGAGAAACTAATGGCTGAAAATTGATAGGATGGCTGTGATTGATCACCTTAAGACGTCTAAAGGTTCAAATCTTAATTCATTATCTTAGATATATATATATATATATATATGAGGAATTATCAAAAACTCCCTACTTAAGAAAAGGGGAATTTATGCCCCTTTTGATATATTCAATAAAAATCTACCACTTCACAAGTACAACGCAAAAAATAAGATATCACTAATTTTAATGAGATGTTGCTAAACATGTTAAAACCTTGTAGATTAAAAAATGGGCTTTTTTTGGGAAAAATGCCCAAAGGAGTTTTATAGTATGACCATCCATATATATATATATATATATATATATAAACGTTGTCCCATGCGATTCACTGTAGGTTGTAGCTTTGCCTCATGTACCGACATTCATGTCTGTTTCAAATGGATTATTGTTAAAAAGGTTTCTAAGACAAATAGAGTTGTGAAAAATATTGTTAAACACCTTTTTAAGACAAATAGAGGCAACAAATATTACTTGCCAAACATTGTCAAAGAGTACAAGGCAGTGCAAATGCTTTTGACGTAACTTCAAAGAAGTTACTAAATACGTGTTTTGCTTATAGTTTTCTTGAAAAATATCTCATTGAAAATTTTAAAAAAACATAAAGGATACCGATAGAGTTTTTTATATTGTTATTATTATTACTATTTTTTTGGTTAGTTGTACAATGTATGTGAGACTACCTATCCACCCAATGGATCACCCGAGTTCCCATGTCAGATGAAATGCCCCTTCCTCTTAGGTATCTCTAATTTCTCTGTAAACTGCCCCTTTTGCAGTCTGCTAGTCAAGAAAAAAAAAATGCAAGAAGATAAGACATGGTACAAATGCATAGAGGGCTGGGGCATACGACACAGAGATACCATTGGGATTTTAAAGTAAAATATCCTAAAAAAGATAGAATTGGAGAGATCCAACAAAACAAATGAGGCAAAGAAGACAACCTTGGAGACGGTTAATTAGCTATTATAGGGCTTTTAATATTAAAAACTATCTATTAGATTGTGTCATCGAAAATAATTGGGTTTTCAATATCACAAACCGTTTGCGTTAATGAAATTTTCATGTACATATAATTCCTAATAAATTCTTTTAATATAAAAGCCATATGCAATTATGAAAATGCATAAGTCATTCTGATCGCGCTTAAAAATGACGTGAAAAATATGTAATGGATTCAATATCTAACATTCACGCATTTCAAGCGTTAAAAAGAATGTGAATTAATTACAGTTCAGCATTAATTTTCCTTTAGTTTACATGGGTTCTAATGCCCTGACCGTGGGAATGCAGGTTGTTTACATGAGTTTGCAAAGTTTACAACCCCTCCCTTAAGTCTTAGATGTGATCTCAATTTGAAAAATACAAGAAAATGTACACAAAGTGCAAGAAAATGCAAAAAAGAGAGAAGAAAGGGGGGTGACCATGACCCGCGGTCACTACCCCAAGCCAGTGACCGTGGGTCACGGTCACTAGCACTTTTCAGTGACCGTGAGTCACGGTCACTGACAGACAGTGACTTTGCAGTCACTGTTTTGCCTCCGTTTTCGCGCTATTCGTGCTGATTCTTCTTCCAAACTTTTTTTAAGTGCTGAGACTCATTTTTTATGACTTTTGAGGTGTTGAACAACTGTTGAGAAGATCGAATTCAACCATAGAATCGATTGAAAACTTTGTAATTCATCATTCATGTTTATGGACTGTCTTTTGTTCAAATCCGAAAAGGGTATCACAGGAAGCTAAAGTTATATCATTCTAAACCTATGGTTTTCAAGGAACAAAATGATGCCCAAATGGGCTTGTTCACAACCTCTGTGAATATTAAGAAATCCCCCCGAATGAGAAAAACAAAAATGACAACGTCATCTTTCGAATCGTCGTTACTGCATGACCATAGTTCGTTCTTTAGTCATCCTCTCCATTCCTCCTCCTCTGAACCTTCTTACTCACCTTCGTAATTGAGAAAAGGAGAGGAAAAATGACGTGGAATGCTGCTGTCCTTGCTTGAATGCTCTTGTGTTTTTAGAATTCTCTATATGTTCACCCTGTGCATTTACTGTCCTCCTTCCTTCAAACACTACCCCTTTTATAGAGCCTTCAGGTGGTTTTTGGCCGTTCCAGAAAGTTGAGGGGAGTTGTGGGAAGTTACACTTCAAAAGGAAGTGGAGAAAAACCATCAAAAACCGTAGGAAACGTCCTTTGGGGTCCATGACCGCAGCCGCGGTCATGGACAAGGCTCAATTTTGGGCTTTTGCATTTGTGAATCGTTTTCACCTGTTTGAGGTCCAAACGAAGTGCAATCGCCACGAAACTTGAAGGGATGCTTCTTGACACTATTTTGAGGGTGTCATAGAAGTTTTAGCTCGTTTTGACCATCTAAAGTTGGTCAACTCTCTTGATGAACAGTCCGCGGTCACGAACTAGGCCCATTTTTGTACTTTTGCATATGTGACTCGTTTTCACCTGTTTGATGTCTAAACAAAGTCCAATCTTCACCAAACTTGGAGGGATACTTCTTGACACTATTTTGAGAGTGTCATAGAAGTTTTAGCTTGTTTTGACCATCTAAAGTTGCTCAACTCTCTTGATGAACAGGCCGCGCTCACTCCCAAGGCCCATTTTTGGACTTTTGCATTTGTGAACTATTTTCACCTGTTTGGGGTTCGAACGAAGTCCAATCTTGACGAAACTTGGAAGGATGTTTGTTGACACTATTTTTAGTATGTCATAAAAGTTTTAGCTCATTTTTACTACCTGAAGTTGGTCAAGTCCCTGGATGAACAAGCCGCGGTCACTCCCAAAGCCCAATTTCAGGTTTTTGCATTTGCGACTCGTTTTCACTTGTTTGGGGCCCAAACGAAGTCCAATCACCACGAAACTTGGAGGGATGCTTCTTGACACTATTTTGAGTGTGCCATAGAAGTTTTGGCTCACTTTGACCATCTGAAGTTGATCAACTCCTTCATTGATTGAGCCGCGGTCACTGATAAGGCCCGTTTTCAAACTTTTGTATATGTGACCTGTTTTTACCAGTGTAGGGCCCGAACGATGTCTGATTGCCACGAAACCTGAAGGGTTGCTTCTTGACACTATTTTGAGCATGTCATAGAAGTTTCAACCTGTTTTGACTTTCGAAAGTTGATCAACTCTCCAGTTGACTTTTTATGAAAGTGGGCCCTTGTCTCAGCTGTTTGAGCCCAAATGACTTCGGTTTGGTTCGAAACTTGGAGGAACTAACATCAGAGATATCTTGGAGTATTCACCCAAATTTCATGCAGTTTGGATTTGAGAAAGTAGGATTTCGAGTAGTGGCCTATTCATTGCATGTGTTAAGTCACTATTCACCCCACACTGTAGGTAGTCAGCTTGTTTTCTATCCGAACAACATCCAATTGACTTGAAAATTTGGAAGAGTAACTTTGAGCATTCTTTGAGCATTTGTTCCAAATTCTATCAGCTTTGGCCTCCTGAAAGTAAGATCTTAGCCGATAACCCCCATAATTCGGGATTACTGTCCTCTAAGCTGACATGTAATGAAATTCGGACCAAACGGAGTCCTTTCGACTTGAAAATTTGCAGGGTATCTTCTGAGTATGATTGAAGATTCGTGCCCGAATTTCATCAATTTTCGATATCAGGAAGCAGGACTTTGGTCGGTGACCCCATGGCTTGGGGGGGACTGACCCCAAGTTGACATGCTTGTGGCTTTTGGGTTCGATGATGTCTGTTCAACCTGAAACTTTGTAGGGCCCGTCTTGGACATCATTTGAGCTTCCTCTGAGAGTTTCAGCTAATTTGACCTTGATGGGATGTCACTATGCACAGGGACCCACAGAGCATAATGTATGATCATCTGGACCAAGTTTGGATCTAAATGATGTCCAAATGCTCTGAATTCTTGAGGAGTAGTCTTGAAATGTACTTGAAAGTATTTGGCTGAATAGAAGTTTGCTTCAACATGTGGAGGTGCCAAGTCCCGCAGTGATTCCCAAGGAGTTAGCAAAGAGTCTTTGAAGCTGATTTCAGCTAAGATAAGGTTCAAGTGCTTTGAAAACTTTGGAACTTTATAATCCAAAGCTTGTAATGCCTTCGGTGCATTATTTGTAAAATTTTATGGGGCAACAGTCATGTTAGATCATGCTAGCCTATTGTTAATAGTCATAAAGTTTAGTGGTCTTTGAAGCATAGATTTATGAGGGATTCAATCCAATGGTGGATTAAAGTGACCTTTGATGGTTATTAAATCAATGGTTAAGATGATTAGATAATTTATTTCTTTTTACTATTAGATTTTCCATATATCCCACCCCATGGATCATGAGGCATTTAAGTAGGCCCCATGAGCTAGACTGCATATGAAAGGTATACAAATACTCCCAGGAGACCTCAACTTATCATTTTGAATGCATCATGATATTACCAAATATCGTGAAAACAAAAAATGTCACGATAAATTTAAAAATAAAGGATTTTACAGAAAAAATCAAGTCACCACTTAACCCAAAAAATTATATTAGGTGCTTTTTTTAATGCTGTGAGGGAGTATCCGATCCGACGCTAATGTTTTTACCCTAGCATTGGATCTTATGTTCCTATGTTTCCATACACCGTGATGAAACCCTCTTTCTTCATCTTTTTCATGTCTCTTCAACCTCTTTCTTCATCTTTTTTCTTCATTTTTCTATCTTCAAATGTTGTGGCGTCTCATATTACGAATCTTACAGTTCACAATTTTCATTGATCAAATTTGTGATTTTTAAAACCAAGGTTCAAAAAAAAAAAAGAAAAAAGAAAAAAAGACCTTGATGCATCCAAGTCTCATGCTGCTAAAGGCCGTGTTAATTCCAATCACATGAAATGCCTTCTACCTAGATAGGCCCTCGGGAAAGGATGGTTCTTTGGTTCTTTGGTACACATGAAATGCCTTTGAAACTACACATTAGGGGTGTAGAAAAAATCCATCGATCCGTAGAACTGATCTGATCAGTGATTTTTTAACTGATCCGTTGGTTAATTCTTTGGTAACGGATTGCAAAACTCATAATTTGCTAGTAATGGTTTTGTGATGAATTTTACCCTTAACCCAAGGATTTAAACCAATCTGAATCGTTGAAATAAAAAAAATATA
Source organism: Sextonia rubra (assembly GCA_037013555.1). Lineage (NCBI taxonomy): Eukaryota > Viridiplantae > Streptophyta > Magnoliopsida > Laurales > Lauraceae > Sextonia > Sextonia rubra. The sequence goes on along the minus strand of JASUAD010000006.1, from coordinate 47,460,913 downwards.
TTTTTATCTAAGAAATATCATCCAACTCCACTTGGGCCCGACCTGATATTGACCCAAAGTGCGTGTCTTGTCCTTTAAGAAAAAGCATATCATCTAACTCCACTTCAGTAAGGAACAAAAGAAGGGTAACAAAAATATCATCTTGGGCCTGACCTCATGATGAGATGCAGCACGTGTAACAAAGGGTTACAAAACCCTCTCGACTGAGACCATCAGGAACAGAGGGTTAAAAAATACAAGGGTTCGAAACCCTATTCTTGCACAGAAGATTACAAAACCCTCTCACTCTTGCTTAGAGAACGAAGAGAGTGGGAGATGGGACATAGAGTGAGCGATGTCTATGAGATGACAACGACCAGCGGTGCCAGCTGTAGTGAAAGTGAAGGCGACAACTGCGGCCTTTTCCAATTTGCAGTCTCCTGAGGCTAGCGGTGATGGTGATAGAGGACGAGGGTGCGACATGTGATTGCGATGCCAAGTTTGCCTTCTTTTTTTATGATACCTCTTTCTTCTCGTTGCTTTCCCTTTTTTTTTTCCTTTTTTTTCCTGCTGGATTGATTTAGGATTTGGAGATGGGGGTTGAAGGGGATAAAGGATTTGGGATTTGGGGGTTGGGGATTGGGGTGACTAAAGGATATGGGGTTTCGGCAATGTGGAGATAGCAATGGTTGGTGGGAGGATTGGGCTGATTTGGTTGGGGCATGTGATTGGGGTGGTGGGGCTAGGGCATCAGGATTGAAGGTAACAAAGATCTCTCTCTTTCTCTCTCTCTCTCTCAGTTAATTAACGGATTGAACGGTTTAAACTGATTCGAACTGTTGATCAATGGTTCAATTCGGATCAGTTTTAATGAGAAATGAATCAGTAACGAATTACAAAATTGCCAATCCGTAGGTAATGATTTGGTGACGGATTTGGCTCAATCCAATCAAATTCGAATCGTGTACAGCCTTATTACACATACCATTAACTCCCAAAAAAAAAAAAGAAAATCAATCTAATCTTGCACTTAATGAACTGGTTCTTTGGTTTCGTAAACCTACTGTACTATATCCATCTAAACTAAAGAAAAATAACTATCAATGAAAACAAAGTTGAGGTATGGAAAATTCTAAATAGGTAATCCATCGATAAACCGACCACATGGTCCTCTAACACTACTTGCAGCTCTTGCTCTTGGCATCGTTACTTGCAGATCTTTTCCTCCTAAAAACCATCCCATGTCTCCAAGCTCCAAAATCAAAGTTGAAGAGGAAGGAAGAAGATGAAGAAAGAGGGTTTCATCACAATATATGGGAAGCGGAGAGCATTTGATCCGATGCTAAGGTAAAAACATCAACGTTGAATCCAATGCTTCTCCATAGCATTAAAAAAAGCACTGGAATAGTCACAGGTGCACCCACTACCAGGGTGCATACTATTCGAATTGGATCGGATTGAACTCATTACTTATTCATTATATACGGATTGGCAGTTTTGTAATTCATATCCAGTCCGTTTTCCATTAAAAACCAAACGAAACCAAATTGTGGATCAATGGTTAGGCTTGGTTAAAACCGTTCAATTCGTTAATGGTAGTGTCAATTGTTTCCTCACTATTTTATGTGGAGAGTGAATGACTGAAATTAAAAGTTGGATGATGATTAGCTAAAATGTTGCCGTTTAATTTTTTATATAAAAAGAAATAAATGTATATATATTTTATTTCAATGGTTCGGATTAGTTTAAATCTGCGGATTAATGGTAGAATCTGTTACCAAATCATTATTAACGAATTAGGATTTTTTCAATTCGTCACCAAACTATTAACTATTGGATCGATTAAAAAATAACAAATTGGATCAAATGAGATAGGATCGGTTTTACGGATTAATAAATTATTTGTACACCTCTATCCACTGCTAATATGATTTTTTGGGTTATGGAGTGACTTATGATGATTTTTTTTTGTAAAATCTTCTTAAAATAATAAAAGTAAAACTAAAAATAAAATATATAGTATTTTCATTTTTTATTTCAAATAATCCAAAAAGAATTTATTTCCACAAAATCACCCCGATAATATATCATTAAAAAAAAAAATCTTCCTTCAAAAAATCTCCCATCATTTTCCGAGAAGATAATTTCCGTTTTGGGCCCAATGACTCTGTCGTGGCCCAGGTAACAAAACCCAAGCCCAAGGGCATCTTCGTCACTTAAACCGCTCTTTTTGTCTTTCCTAAATAGTAACTCCAACGTCATCCACTTCATCCCAGTATCCAAGCCAAACCCTAGAACCTCATCAGAACCGTCCATTTCTTTCCCAACAAACGGTCAAGATAGCGATCCGCGTCATCGCTCCTCATTGGCTACTTTTCTCTCAGCACTATATAAATACCAACCGCTTGATCTGTTCAACCCAATTTCAGAACGGAAGCCTCAAGACGTTTCTGTGTCTCTGTCTCTCTCTCTGCAAAAGCTCTCTTTCTTTCGATTTCGATCGATGGCTGGACGGGGAAAATCTCTTTCCGCCGGAGCGGCGAAGAAGGCGACGTCAAGAAGCAGCAAGGCCGGCCTGCAGTTCCCCGTCGGCAGGATTGCCCGTTTCTTGAAGGCCGGAAAGTATGCGGAGCGAGTCGGTGCTGGGGCTCCTGTATATCTTGCCGCTGTTCTTGAATACCTTGCTGCAGAGGTAATTTCCCCTTTTGGGTTCTGTTCAGATCCAGTTCTTCTTTATTGGGTTTTCGGCGCTTTCCCTTTCTGGGTTCGGTTCAGATCCAGTTTTTCCTCAATGGGTTTTTGGCAGATTCCATTTCTGGGTTTTGTTCCAATCGTGTTTTTCTTTGATGGGTTTTGGTTTGTTTTCAATTCCCTTTCTGGGTTGATGGGTTTTTGGCCGGATTTGAATTCAATTTCTGGGTTTTCTCTAAATCATGTTTCCTTTGATGGGGTTTGGTTGGTTTGCAATTTCCTCTCTGGGTTTTCTTCAAATCAAGGTATTCTCCAATGGGGTTTGGTTTGATTCTTCTTCTTCTTCTGAGATTTCGTTTTTGTTTGTGTTTTAGGTGTTGGAGCTTGCAGGGAATGCGGCGAGAGATAACAAGAAGACGAGGATTGTGCCGAGGCATATACAGCTTGCAGTGAGGAACGATGAAGAGCTGAGCAAATTGCTTGGGGAAGTGACGATTGCTAATGGTGGTGTGATGCCCAACATCCACAACCTCTTGCTGCCCAAGAAGGCTGGGTCTTCGAAGGCTGTTTCTGCTGATGATGATAGCTGAGCTCTCCCAAATCTTCAAAAACCCAATTGGTTCCTATCAATCTTCTGACTATTTAGGATTTCGTTGTTAGTGTTTTCTAGGGCTTGGTTGAATAGTGAAATGTTTCCTATCAATCTTCTTTTCTCTTTCTAGTTTACTCTTTGATGTGTAGAGTATTGTCACATTTTACCATCATTGTGTCATGCAATTGAGTGTCCATGATCATGGGGAAAGCAATGTATAAGTGATCTTGACCGTTCATGTTATCCAAAGCTCAAAAATTAATCATGACCTTTTGGTAGTTGGCTTACTTCTTTCTGGTTTTGATGCTTGGGTTGGCAATATCTAAGGATCTTTGATGCAAAATTAATCATGGCCTCAAAACTAATCTTAGGATTTTGATGTATAGAAATGGGGCCTGAAGATTTGGGTAGTCATGTGGTTTGGCTATGGATTGGACTTTGTGGATATGTGCCCGCTGCTGAAGACTGGGCTTTGTGTCAATCCTAATGCAATTAGGTTTTGGGTTTCCACTTGATATTATTTTGCCTCTCAAATAATTTCACCTTGCAATAGTCAATGTGCCTATGTGGACTTGTCGATTTTAATCAGGTTTTGAATAAAAGGAATCTCAGATTTGTTTTGATAATATAGATTTTTGGATTTTGCTTGTAACAAAATTTCAATGCAAAAGCAACCTTTTGAAAATGCTATTAGAAACTAACCAATTTATTATCTCCATGTTCACTCATGATTTAATGTCGGTCATTGCAATAACCTTGTAGATGATCCAAAAACATGTTTATTAGACAGATAGGATTTGCATGTGGAAGATCAGATATTTCTTTATCAACGCACTTGATGGTACTAAGTACACAGATGATGATGATGATGATGATGACGACGACAAAGAAAAAGAGGGGCCATGTGGAGAAAATGTCCTAAGCATATGCATTGCATCCATTGATAACAAATTCTCATTATGAGTTTGATTATACATAGTAGAGAGAGGTAGAGAGACCTAAGCATGAAGGCCATGGTGATGTCTTTCTGCCATTTGGGTTCCACTTCCCCTCCGGCTTGGTTTGTCGTCTTCTCCGACGGTGGCGGTGGCAGAAACGTAATAAGCGACACAAAAGAGGCCATGAACAAAGCACAAGATCCCACCAATGGACAAGAAGCTGTGGTGTGAGATCCCACATTTTCTCGACCTGTTGTTTGCCAGTGCTCCTATCACCAGCGCCCCCATTCCAAGTGCCATTACCACCCTGAAATTGTAGCATCTCCTAGTCAGTGAGGGCATTTCTGTCATCTTGCCAGGCATAGAGGAGCCAGCTTGCTATTTAGCTCATGTTTGAGCTCAAGCCCGGCTCGAATTCTCCGTCGTATAGGAAATTGAAATCCTCTTTATGACGATAATTAGCAAAATTTTTTTTCTTCTCTAAAGAAAAGTGTCACTGAAAAGCATCACAGTGGATTTCATAGAGGTTGTAATAATTTTGATCTCCATCATGGGATCCTCTTACCATACAAGGGCATCTTGGACCGGCTAGTGCAATGAGAGGGATTCTGCACTCTATGGATTTATATTTTCACAGTAAAGGAATTATGTATTCCTACCTTTCTCATATAAGATTGTAATCCTTCTCTATTGGGCAGAGTTAGTTCATTTTGTTCCCTCTTTTGAACACAGTGGAACAGTGGTTTAATAGATTATCAAATTAATTTTTCTCCATTTGGTTCAAAACTAGCGTTGAGGCCAAGCTGGCTCAACAAGTCTGAGTGGACTGCCTTGGCTCACCCCCCTACCTTGCAATTTTGGCATCAGGCTTGAAGGTCGCTGATTGGTGACATGGTGACTGCTAAAATAAGAACTCAAAACATAACATACTAATTAAACAGGGTTTAGTTTATAAACTAGGTTACTGATAATAGGGGTACCATGAGATTACGAAGCAAACTGCTGCTAATTGCTTATTGGAAGAGGATCTAAGGAACTCGTCTGTAGAACAAAAACACATGCACCCGCCAAGCAAAGTCGCGGCAACATGAGCAAATGCTAGTAGACCAGCTGCCCCAAGCCCCAGCAAGAATGCTTGATTGCTAGGCTCCTTACACTCAAATATCATGAACCTCAAGTGTCTTACCTGAAAATAATCCATGAAAAAAAAATGCTTATGCAACCAAAAAGTGAGTAAGATGTAAACCAATTAACGGTGTTTGTCATTCTAATTAGAGTAAAATTGGATAAAATGGGGTAGGGTATAAACATCTAACTCACTCCTTCACCATCAAAGCCTTGACTTAATTATGTTAGGTCTGCTACATAACTTCTATTTCTCCCTTCCGATCTAACACACTCCAAAAACCATATTTTTATTTACATGTAACAAACTCCATAAACTCTTCTCGATAAAAGCCCTTTTACAGATAGAGGGCATCTTCATATCATTTTCATTTAAGACTTTGAAAATTTTCTCCTAAATTTCTACTAAAAATTTTCAATGGCTAGAGATTACCATACAAAACCACAAGATAGAATAAATAGAATAAAACAAACTAATACCATTAGTCAAAATTATTATGACAGTGGCCTAGCGGAAACATGCTAAGAAGATCACTGTCTTCAACTTGATATCAACACCTTGAATCCAAAAGGAAGAGACAAGAGATATGCTAAGATAAACTAAAATTTGGATTATTCCTTGAAAAAACAAGGACACTACTTTTTATAGACTCAAAATCCTAAATTACTCGAAATAGCAAATTTACTAAAAATAATAAAAATTCTAAAATTAAATTAAAGCCCTTAGACCATCCCTAAATAACTTTCTAAGGCTTTCCACAAAGACTTAAACTAAAGTGGACTAAAAAACAAGCAAAATGAAAAGGGAAATTTTCTAATAAGGCCTTAAGTTTTTACCTTATTTTAAAAAAGGACACAAGTTTGAAGATTTTTCAAATTAATTTCTAAGTTTTTCAAGAAAGTTGCAATTAAGGACATCCTAAAGCTATTTTCCAGCAACCGTTTTCCTCAATTTTTTTTAAAATACCCATATAATCCCTTATTAAAATAAAATCCTCATTCAATTCCATTATATTCTCCTCATTTTCTTCTTCGACATCCTAACGATGATAAATGATAGCTAGCGTCCCCATAATGATCGGCCACATGTAGTGGTTGTTGAAATCATGGCATGACTTTAAATGATTGGTATTTTAGTATTTTAAGAAAATTGAGGGTAAATGTCACTAGAAAATACCTTTAAATTATTGGATGTCCTTAATTGAAAGTTTGCTAGAAAACTTAGGGACCAATTTAAAAAGTTTTGAAACTGGTATCATTTTTTGAAATAAATGCAAAAACTTAAGGTCTTATTTGAAATTTCACTTATTATAAAAAATCAGTTTTCGAAAAAATTGCACTTTTATAGCCTCAAAATCCTAAATTACCCGAGATAGCAAATTTACTAAAAATAGTAAATAATCTAAAATTAAATGAAAGCCCTTAGACCATCCCTAAATAACTTTCTATGGCTTTCCACAAAGACTTAAACTAAAATAGACTGAAAAAACAAGCAAGATGAAAACTTATTATAAAAAGTAAGTTTTGCACAAAAAACCACATTTTGACTTTCGAAACGTTCGAATTTGGCTTCCGAAGACTCCTACTGCCTATAATGGTTGTCAAGGGCATAGAAATGTTGATAGCTCGAAATGCATAGTTATACGCCTCGTGAGAATACGTGAATCAAAAGTTATAGTCGTTTGAAGTTGACACTGTAGATTTAACCTTCCAACTTGACTTCTCGAGATCTTTTTGCTCAAGAAATTCTTTTGGAACTTGTAATATGATAGTCAGCTATTACATTACTGTTACAGCCTTGACTATTATATGTTGGGAGCCTTGTTTTACCCCATGATCAATATATGTCCAGAATCTAGATCCGTTGTTGCTCGTACTAATAAAAAATTCACAAGGCTCTTTGTTGCGGTCCAAGCATTGTAAAATTGAACGGCCTAAAATAAATTCCCTCTTGTATTGACCATGGCCAAAATTCACTCCGTAGGAATTGTGCCATCTTCAGATTAATTAGACATAAAGCACTGATAAAGATCATGACAAAAAAAAATGTATTTATTTTGAGGGATTTGGGTTTTCAATCGGTGAGCCTCACTGAGGATCCTCACATAATTTGGAACTTAAGGGGATCTAGACTTGATCGACATATCTAAATATGTTTAAGTTTGCAACTCCAAGGAACATAATTTGCAAGTTCAAGGAACATTATCCAAATTGATGTACTTGATAAAGTGCAGTTTGTGTTTTTATTAGTTTTTTTTTTATGTCTTCAAAACCCCCTGCATTAGCAATCGCGGAAATCTTTATATTGTTACCCAGAATTATTATCAGTTTTCTAAATCTGAAATTACAATTACACTAACAGAATGTAGGTAGAATAAGAAGGCAGAAGATGATCAAGGCTAGTGTAATACACTACGTCCTTAAGATAAAATTCACCCTTGGAGTGGTGCTCATAAGCTTCTGTAGCGTATGTTTCTCAGGATACAATGATCTTACTTCACACGGTAGAAGCATTTCAAACTATGTGACGAACTAGCTAAACTTGTGGCTGACTTTCTCTCGACACAGTTGCTGGAACTTAAATTTTACTAACTGAATGGAATGAATTGAATGCCCAAATGTAGTAGAGGATTTGCTATTCAAAGAGGAAAAAGCGATTGTTTACTACCAGCAAAAAAGATGCAATTGTTGAATCAGTCACATCTATTCGGATTTATTACTTTGGTAATAAAGGAATACATCCTTTGACTGAACAGCCACTAGCCAAATAGATGCAATTGTTGAATCAGCCACATCTATTGAGATTGATCACTTTGGTAATAAAGGAACACATCCTTTCACTGAACAGTCATTAGCCAAAGAAATGCAATTGTTGAATTAGTCACATCTATTTAAGTTGGTCACTTTAGTAACAAAGGAACACATTATTTAGCTTAGGCCCAGTACTGACCTGACCCCGTGCGTGCCCAGGCCTAGGTTTTGTTCAAAACCAATGTGGGATTCAAGTTTTCACAAACTTAAGTTTCCATATATTACCATGTTCAAGTAGTGATGTTTGGAGTCAATTTCTTATTCACTCCTTAATCGATTTGAACAGCTTAATATATAATCTTAATCTACTCAACGAGTAGATCACATCGTGGGGCCCACTTTTATTTTGGTTCATACTTGACCAAAATAAGGATGCTCAATCCATTTTTTCCAAAATATATAAGGTGCGCCTTTTTCACCTAAAGAATGCTCGCATGTGAAAGGTGTGAGATTTTCAATCTACCTAATTAAAGACAAATGCCATTAGTGAAAATTACCAAAGGCTCATATATCAGTACTCCATAGATATTTTAAACTAAAGTAATTATGAAAAATACTCAGACAATAAATATGAAAAAGTAGAACACAGAGGTAGTTGCAGTGAAGTACCAATACATTATAAATTTTGCACAAAGCACATGAAAAAACAGTACCGGTGGTGGCCAAAATCTTCACTAAACCTACACTTTTCATTTGCTATAATATAACACCCATACTACCTGATTTTGAGCGAGTTTTATAGCTATGGTTTTGCATTAAGTTCAATGAGAATCCATCAACTTCATGTGGAACTCACCTTATTTTGAGCAATTTCAGCTTCAATGCCAAGTATTCCAGCTACAACGTCCATGACCACAATCAACAGACACACAATAGCACCTCCGATTTTCGCCATTGAAGGAAATATGAAAATCCTACTGAAGGCAAATTGAAGAAGAAGAGAAGAAGATAAATGCCTGTTATGTAGTGGGTTTCTTCGGTTTTGTAATGATGAAAGAAGAGTAGAGTGACCTTGAGATAGGAGAGAATCTGGGGTGAAGCATATAGTGCAGATATGGTGTGGAGATTAGCTGTTGTGAGGAAATTTTCTTCTGCTACTTTAACGTTTTCTTTTTTCTGTTCCTCGCCTTTTTCTTCCACTTTATTGGATTCCTATCATGGGGAGACAAGAAATGATTAATATCAAGGGCTAGATGACGAGTCACCTGGATCAATGGCCATGATGGCCTGCTGTTGATTATGGTAAGATATTTATAGGGATCTAAAGTTGTTATTTTATAGCTGAGGCCATGTTACTGAGGGCAGCAGCTTTTGAAACCTTTTTGACTTTCTCATGTACATGTACACGCTTCTTCTCCACCCCAGTCTATTTTTGCTGTCTGTGATGGAATCATTGCTTTGAAAAATTTGGATCATGTCTCGCTTTTGCAGCAGGAGCCTAATCTGTTTGTGTTTTCTAAGCAGTGGGGCCCAGTGGACTAACCGAGACAAGAGTAAATTCGGTGATGGAAATGCCTTGCATGGGCAGTTGGCCGAATTTTTATCTTGACCAATAATGTCTATAGGTGAGAAAGGTGGAAACAGGAAAGACCTTTACCTTTTTTTTTTTTTTTGAGTAGATACAATTCAAAGCTCTCTTTAAATCTAATCATTAGTCAGTTGATGTCACAAATTCGACCCTTTCTGGACAACCCAGCGCATCTATTAAACTATTAAATAAGAGAGCTTCTACTTCAACACAAGAAATTATTTTTTTTAATTTAAAATTTTTAAATTTATTTTTTTATTTCTCCCTACGCACCTTTCCCACCAACCCCCTTCTCTTGTTTCACACTTTTCAAACTAGCCCCCATGTTTCTGCTCTCCTTTCCTTCTCCACCACGCCGGGTGGTGGCAACGGCAGAGGGGGACTCTCCCCCTCCCCCTCCCCCTCCCCCTCTATTCCAACTCCCCGGCAGGGAGACCGCCGTCTCCTCAGACCACAAGGATAGCAAGCATGGGAAGCGGTGGCGGGGGATCTTCTCCCTCAGGCGACGGCGTCGGTTGCCACAAGGATCGGCGGCACTCCGGCGACCTTCTCCGATAAGGGTCGCAGTCAAAATAGGCCAAATCCAAATCGGAGGCTCCCACTGAAACTCCGGCTTTCTTCATCGCCGTCTACTGAGGAGAAGACGGCGATGAAGAAAGCCCAACCCCTCTGACGAACTCCAGCAACCCACAGAGATGAATCCAAGCACCATCTCTCAGCTCTGGTTAAGCCAAGAACCAGAACCGAAGCTTCCTCATCTGGAACAGTGTCCGCAAAATCAATACATATAGATATTTTCCCTGCACTCTTCGGCCAAGACTGGCCCAACAATGTCGGAGGAGAGGAAGAGGAAGGGGAGGGAGAGAGAGAGAGGGGGAGGGAGATCAAGTGGCTCCCTCTCCCTGAGTCACCGACTGTCGCCGGGAGATGGAGGAGTTAAAGGGGAGGAGAAAGAGGAGGAGGTGAATGACAAAAAACAGGAGGGGAAACTTTGGAAAATTTTATAATATATATATATATATATTAAATGAGTGTGTAAACCGAGTAATTTCTAGTATTTGCAATAGCAGCATTCGTTACACAAATGTACCCTAAAGTCATTCAATGTCAAAACACTGGAAAGAAAATTTTATTCCCATTTTTCAGCAACTCATCATTATGTTGTTTGGGGTGACAGTTTCCTTAAAAAGGGAAACAATTGATATTCCTCAATAGAAGAAGTTCAATTTCTCGTACAAAGTGTAGGAAGAGGATATCTTTTTCCCGTGAAAACAGAGATCGGCAAAATGCAATATCCTTTCATTATACAAACAAGACCAAAGTAAACTGTAACTTCTGCTCAATTAGAACATAGCATTGGAAGATGAGACCTGATGGTATAAATCAAAAAGTAGAGATAATCGCCAACTCACTTATTAATGAGTGTTGTTACCCCCACCATATCACACACATGCCCAGAGATTGATATCTGGGTCTTCAGGTTGATGGCATTACTTTTGATTAGTAGGCCAACTTAGAAAACGAAAAAAAAGTAAGGGTAATCTTTTGAGAATTCTGTCTCAACTTTAACATTTACATAGTCGAGTTAAAACAATATATGCTTTCTTCCTGCATGTGCGGGTTGCCTTCCCACTTTATGAGCTTTTTTCATGCATGTGCAGACTTTCTTCTCACTTTTGTAAGCTTTTTTCCTACGTGTGCACGTCTCTCCCTTAAATCCCAACCCCCTTGGCTGGGTTACCAAAACAAAAACTTTTAACATTTGCATTCCTCTAACTCCATTAATCGCCATTTATCTAGGTTGGCCCCATGAGCAAAATCATGTTGGAAGAGAATGTGGTCTCGTGCAGGAGAAAATTCCCTCGTGAATGGGCTAGGTTTGAAACTGACCAGACAGAACCTGACCCAAAAGAAATGGGTTCTGGGCCCAAGCATAACCCCAATAGGTTGGAACCGGTTCTAGGGCCCAAGATTTGAAAGATGTGAATGCTACGATAATGTGCCCAACTTACACGTCATAGTTAATAATCATGTGGCCCATATATGATCGGACTGGGCTGATCTCGAAGCCAGCCTGTGTAGGGCCTACCGCTGAGCTACAGGGATCGTGTGTGCAATGTTATAAAAATGGAACGGAATTGTACAATGGTTAAGACAACTAAAATCTTAGCTATCAACTTTATCATTCAAGAAACTGATTCATAAATAATATATAGCAGAATCAAAGAGTCTTTTTTTTTTCTAATTTCCATATGCATCGCCTTCAACAAAAAAGCTTTCCCCATTAGAGGTACATTATCCTTCATTTACACTTGCTGCCAATTTCCACCTTTCTTCTTTCTCAGGAATCACAAATTTTTATTACAGTAAAACTAAAAATGGTAAATCATAAGATCCACTCATGATTGTTTAGAAAGAAGTACAAGCACAAAATTCAATTTGTTTCGATGTGAACAAAAATCGAATAGTTAAACTTAGAATTATAAAATCAAAACATTAAGATTTTCACAACAGATGCCCTTGCCTTGGAATGTTCACAAAGAAGGTATGCAATACTATTAAGTTTTTCATTCATACATTCATGTGAAGGGATTGAATGCAAAAAAAATCAAACGGTGTCAGCATTTCTTTTCTTTTTGGAACAAAAGAATAATTACAACAAAAATTGACTATATTACAATGAAGCAGGAGCTTCAATAAAGAATCCAAGCCTAGGTATCACACCAGCACATCAGCCTTCCCATACTCCAAAATGAGTAGACATCACACAGGACTCAAAAAACCACCAATAAGTTAAAAATGGAAAGATTAAAAAGGTAAAAAGTATGCAAAAGGCAAACCATTAATCTTCAGGTGGGTCAGCAATGCTATCAATTGATTCCCCTCTCAGATGAGCAGCAGTTGGAGTGTGAATCTCTGAGTGTTCCATGTCGATTGAGACCTCCTCCACCGTAGTGGGCAATGCTTTCCTCTGGTGCTTTCTACTGTGTCGCAACTTGATAATCCGAGAGAGTGCCTGAACAATGTCTCTCATGGAAGGCCGTTTCCTCGCACTATGATTGATGCACTTGTATGCAAGGGCTGCCATTTCATTGAGTTCTTGAAAATCATATATTCCGTCAAGACGGGAATCAGCGATTTCCTCCCACCCAACCCTCCCTTCTGTATTTATTGCTGCCTATTTGAGGAAAGGAAATAAAATATAATGGATACTGGACGTGTGCATGCACCACAACCAGAGTTCTGTGCTGATTACAAAGTGTAGACATGTATGCACAATAACAGACAGGAAAAAGAAGAAAGAACATGCATCCCATTCATGCACAGAGTTTCATGCAGATATGCTCAGAACATGCAGGTGTTAATTTCCAGAGAAAAAGGTTAGCAGCAATCATGGACATGCATTACATACAGGAAACTGAATTGATATTAGTAGTGTGCTCCTAATTAGGGATATGGCACAAAATTATTTTCTTCTTTTAATTCCAATAGTAAGTACTATGATAGTACAAAGTTGTTTTTGCCATCGGAACAAGTATTTCTTTATAGTCTAGCGCAAAATCTTGTCAGTTCCATATGGCCAGCAGGCAGCAACCAGTCCTTGCACGTACCTAAAATGCTAGTCGAGCAACATCAGAAGTACAAGTAACAATATCATAGGTATGCTTCACTGCAGATAACTGTAAATTCTCATCCATAGAATCTCTATGTAAACCTGCCTGATAGCCAGTGAAAATGATAGATCAAGGAGCAAAAACAGAAGCCAAAATATGGAAAAACGATGAGACACAAAAGCCACATTTATCCGAACAACAAGATACATGGAATAATCAATGAAAAATATGACGTGGGCAAAATGGAGTTGATAGGGTGGTGGAGTCTTGAGGCAGTGGTTGAGGCAGGTCCTCATGAGGTGGGGATTCAGTGGTAAAGCAACTCTTGTCTCCTTTCTGATGCAGGCCAGATCTATGATTGACCAGGCCATTAGACCCAAGATCAATACAGCCTAATAGATTGTAATAGGACTATATTAATAGTAGTTGTTTTAGTTGTTTATTTGATATTTGGCAAGTCCAGTTGGATTTGATTTAGGACTTCTTATTTGTTTAGAATTATGTATTTCCTTTCGTAGAAAATGTTTTAGTTATAAATAAGGTTGTAATCTCTTCAAGAGAGATAGATTTTCATATTCAATAAAGCTTTGGAATTGGTTCTCAGTTGAGAGAGTTTATTTGTCTTTAGTGAGGCACCTAGACAATTTATCCTAAGCCTTTTGGCTTGGAGATTAGCCCGTTGGCTAATCTTCTTCCCCTGCGTTGCTTCAATTGGTATCAGAGCCGAAGATCCAAGCTCGGATCGCCGTCTGATCGCCGATTCGAGGTTCCCGTTCGGTTGGTTCCGTTTTCGTTCATCTCTTCCTCTGTCGTCAGTACCCCTCATCCCGAACTCCCCAACACGTTCCATCCCTCCACCACTGCCATACCCTCCACAGACCTCTCCCGCCTCACTCCCGGCCTCCATACCCTCCACAGACCCCTTCCTTACCCCACCGCACAACCGAAACCCTCACCCGAGCCCAACCCCTCCACGGACCCATCTTCCCTTCCTCATCATCCTCACCGATCTCCTCACCGAGCCCCCGGAAAGTTCTTCCCCAACCCTCGCCGGACCCAGATCCCCAAACCAACCGCTACCGAAACCCTCACCCGAGCCCAACCCCTCCACGGACCCATCTTCCCTTCCTCATCATCCTCACCGATCTCCTCACCGAGCCCCCGGAAAGTTCTTCCCCAACCCTCGCCGGACCCAGATCCCCAAACCAACCGCCACCGAACCTTTTCCCCCCACACCCCTCCATCTCTAATCGGCACCCCCCCACCATCGGCCACCAACAACAAAACAAAAAAACAAAAAAACAGAAATCGCAGTGAGCAGCATCAGACGAAAACGAGGAAGAGACGAAGCGGACGCGACAGCCTGCGCACCCCGACGACGAGCACACGCGCGTTGCCTGCTAACGTTCTCTCCCTCTCCATCGCCGGCTGCAATCCACCTCTCCCACTCCAACGCCGGCTGAAATCATCCACCGCCATCGCTCCACTGTCGTCTCTCTCGCTCTCTCTCTCCCTCACCGGCAGAAAACCGCCATCGCCCCGCGGTAGTTCTCTCTCCGCGGTATTTCTCTCTCTCTCTCTCGCCGGCAGTCTCCTCCCTGGATCTCTTTCCTTTCGTTCTTCCTTCCTCTGCTTTCTTTTTTTGTTTTCGGTTCTGCATCTGCAACAGAGGGCTTTTAACGGTTGAGCAATTGGGTCGTTTGGGCCAAAATTGCTGACCCGACACCCGCCCAGTCTAACACAGTTGAGCAGTTGGGTCGCTTGGGCCAAAACTGCTGACCCGATACCCGCCACAGTCCAACCCACTTTGCTTCAGTCTGGGTCTAACCTGACCCAGATCTGACCGGCCTGCCTGATTCAGCCCAGGCCCACAGCAGCTGCTCTGATCAGCCCAGGCCCACAGCAAAAGCCCACAGCAAAAAAAAAAAAAAAATCCATTCTTTTTGGATTGATTGATCTTAGTCATTGCTTCTCAAAATGATGATATTTTAGTCCGATTCACGCTCCATCTTCACTTGCGTCTTTTGTCAACAAGATCAAGCCATCAGGTTAGTTAATTTTGAGCATTCAGAAGATTTTGAATTTCTTACAGTAAAGTCAATATGCAAATCTTTGGACCATCTGATGAAGTTCAAAGCATGTTATATGAGTATAAATATGGAGATTGGTATTTTGCAAATAAGGTCTACTTTGAGCAGTTCCTCAATCTCAGACAGGCAGATTCGACAGTTTATGAATATGTAAATCAATTTTCGAGACTGCACTAAGTTTGTGGCTTGGAATAGAATGAGCTGCATGATATAACTCGCTTTATCAGAGGTTTGAAGCCAGACATTCTTGAGAAGATGAAACCATGTCACAGTGTTCATGAAGCATACAAAGAAGCAATTCATATTGAGCACATGCTTCAATGGTCCCACCTGCAACAAGTCAAGCCTAAGCAAGAACATTCTCCACAACGAATGAAAGATCATCTGATGGGAACAAAATTTGAAGGTAAAGATACTCACACCCTTGTCATTCGCAGACTTCTCACCACCAATTAACAGGAAGACAAAGAGTGGAAACAGACTATGATATTCCGGACGCGAGTAAGGTGTGAAGATCGATTAACTAATCTAGTTATTGATCATGACAGTACTATCAATTTTGTGGCACAATATGTTATTGACAAACTCAATTGGCCTACAGAGACTCTTCCAATATCTTACGAAGTTACATGGTCTAATGCTTCTGTTATTACTGTAACTCACAGATGTTTAGTATCTTTCAAGATTGGTGTATATGAAGATAAAATTTGGTGTAATGTAATTCCCATGAATATCACTCATATTCTTTTGGGACAACCATGGCTTCTTAATCGGAAAGTGCAATATGACAAAGAGAAGAATATTTATTCTTTCTATTGGAAAGGACAATATATTGACCTTGTTCCATTACAATCAACAACATCTTCATTTACTTCATCACCATCAATTGAAGAGTCACAAGATGAACACAGGGAAGAAACAAATTCCACCGACGATGTTGAAAAGCCCATTCATGGAAAGGAAGATCTTATTGTAACTTCAAATAAGAAGCAAGAGATAAAGCAAGATAATGTACAAGCAGACAATAATCATCCAATGGATTTGATTGCCACATCGGGTGACAAATCAATTGCCCCAGTGGTTTCGCAAGAAGATATGTCCACATTAATTGACGTGCACCATATTGATTTCATCTTCAGAGATCAACTAATGTCAATCAACAATTATGCTATCTTATTACAGAGTCTACTATTAAAGCATATAATGGTCAGATCACACTGTCAATGCAACCATCAACAGACACATCGCCTCCAACCTACTTCTGAGTGGAATAGAAGATTCGATCCAGCTTTCAAGGCATATTATCAACCTGATGCTCAATCAGCGACACAGAAGTTTGTTCGAATGATTTTCGACCCAGGTGGATATTTACAGAACTCGAGGACGAGTTCTCCTCCAAGCGGGGGAGAACTGATGCAGGCCAGATCTATGATTGACCAGGCCATTAGACCCAAGATCAATACAGCCTAATAGATTGTAATAGGACTATATTAATAGTAGTTGTTTTAGTTGTTTATTTGATATTTGGCAAGTCCAGTTGGATTTGATTTAGGACTTCTTATTTGTTTAGAATTAGGTATTTCCTTTCTTAGAGAATGTTTTAGTTATAAATAAGGTTGTAATCTCTTCAAGAGAGATAGATTTTCATATTCAATAAAGCTTTGGAATTGGTTCTCAGTTGAGAGAGTTTATTTGTCTTTGGTGAGGCACCTAGACAATTTATCCTAAGCCTTTTGGCTTGGAGATTAGCCCGTTGGCTAATCTTCTTCCCCTGCGCTGCTTCACTTTCATTGACCGTCCCATATAGAAACCAATACGGAGAAGACAATACTGAAGATGAAAAAAACTAGTGAGAAGCTTGTGTTAGAATGTGAAGTGCATTTTGAATTTGGATAATAACCTGAATTTAAAAATATATATCAGATTTGAAGAGACCAAAATTTTTCGGAAGTAGGATCATAGAAAATAAAACCTTTTCTCGGAAACATATCGAAGAAAACACACACAAAAGAATAAGGAGATGGTTCATGTTTTTTCTAATGGAGGAAGATGAATGAAACATGTACAACCAAATGTGTTAAAAAGTTCACAATCCAGTGGTTTGTCTCAATGTCTAGCTTTGGAAAAACTTGCCAATTAATCAAATGAACACCTCTACTACTTCAAACCAAGTCTTTGGAACCCATGAATCAATTAATCACAAAATATAGAGGATGCACTTGCAAAAGAAGGGGTCACATAAATTTTCCTAGTGTTGCTTCTTGAAAAAAGAGGATATGCAATAGGATGTGTACAAGTAAATCTACGACGACAGATTTCAGCTTATAGATTGGTTGATAAATTTTATATGGCATCTTCACATGTGCAATGTATGAACCTCCTTTTCCTGTAGAGCTTGTAGCATATTTATTAGCAGGTCACCACCAAACAACGCTGATAATTTCTTTACACCTCTATCTATTAACATCTTGAATCATAACCACAAAAATTATATTATAGAAGTTACTAAAAAGAAACCTAAAAACAAAAAAGAACAAAAGAAAAGGGAAATGCTCTTTCAGCAAATAAGTAATGCTTGCCTCAAGAAACAAAAATACTGCATGATTTGAGATTAGACAAGGGAACATGAGAGGTATTTTTGAGGTAAACAAGAAATGATGAAAAGAGAGATCTTACGAGCTCAACATATTCCAGAAGACCTTGTTGAGGATTTCTTCCCGCTATCAGTTCAAAAAGCAATACTCCGAAGCTGTAAACATCGCTCTTCTTAGTGAATGTCCTGGATGAAATATACTCAGGATCAAGATATCCGAAGGTTCCCCTGATATTAGATGCATGTGGGCTAACCATTTCTTCCCTTGAGAGCCCAAAATCAGCAACCTGCAACATAAGTATATTAGTTCTTCCATCATAAATTCAAAAATAAGATGCATCAATAATCTTACACAAGCAGTCAATCAATAGAAATTTTGAATTACAGGAACATAAGACCCAAATGAAACAGAAATTCTAGATACTATATTGCTGACCATAAATTCCATGGAAACTGACTCCACAGAGGGATCAATCATTTGTACAAGTGTAACCATCTGTTTTGTAATCCAGACTAGTGACCAGTCCTCAATCAAAAAGGACAAAGCATGTAAAAGCTCCCAATTTATGAGATCAAGTAATGATCCGCTGCTAAATCTTTTCACATTAACCTAGCTAGAGTGAATGCCTTCATTTGGGGGCACTGTATCTACCTTTGATTTAGGTGAATTGTTGGACAGGAAGGGCCATATAGAACCACCCTATACCTGGCTGAATTAAACATAACCATCTGTAATAAAGAAAACAACACTTGCTGATAGAACAAAGTATGAAACTTAGAACAGTCCATTTGCAAATACTTAATGGACAAATGGGGTTTTTATAGGCTTGATAGTAATAACAATCATCCAATCAACTTCTTTACAATCGAGGAGTCATAGAAGGCTGTCATAAAATCCAACTTTGCCCGAGCAAAGGGTGGACTGGACATCAAACAGGCCTATGCACTGTAAACAAGGTTCGAAGGTTTTGCATAGAATGATAGAGTTGTTCCACTAAAAGATTCTAAACATCCAATCTTTGGCCTTTATTCTATAAAATGGGGCCCATTTCTGTATTTATACCATAGCTATCTATTTAGTAGCTACTGAACAAGGGTCCATCAGGAAGCCTTCAAAGCATGTAGTCCATCAGCTCCATTTACAGGGTCTGGATCACTGAACTATGGGACATAATTGCACAATGGCCAACAGTACCAAACATCAAGGTTTAAAAAAAAAAGTACTCTTTTTTTATTTCACATTGGGGGTGGGGGGGTGGACAAGGATACGGATACTAGTACAGGGGACGGGGATTCGACATGGCAACTCTAGAAATTTAGGACATGGATATGGGTATGGTATCACTTAAAATACGATATGAACACGGGATAAGAAACGGATATTGGTACAAATATCACATTTTAGTAGTATGTGATATATCACACGTGACTAGCTACTAGAAGTGGGCCCCTAGAAATCTCAGTCTAAAGTAGGGTGATATGGTCAAATTTATAATATTGAAAAATTACAGCTTAAAATTAAAATAGAGGGAGGGAGAGAAGTTTCAACTTTTCAAGGAGAGGAAAATATAATTTAAATTGAGAAAGGACATTGAATGACATGACAAGCAAGGCCACTTCTCCATTCAATAAAAAGTATAAATAAAACGGCAAAACTTTAAATATGAGAGTGAAAGGGGGAAAACAACCATCAGATATATAGTGGGTTTTGAGTTTTGCAATATTAAAATAAAACAAAGGAGCCTGAATGTAAAAATGAAAGTACTCTTTTGAAGTTATAAGCAAAGATTTCAAACGAGATTCGTTGTCTAGCTTAATTTTGGATAAATTTCTCTAATTTTGCCTTCTTCTTTTCGTAAAATACAAGACAGCCATATCCTAAAATAGTGAGCCGTATCTTGTCGTATCTCGTACCCGTACCCGTATCGGACCATATTGGTACAGATACCTCAGGTCAAATGAGGTATCCGAGTATCATAGGCGCTCGGTCCCCTTGAGTCGAATCAAGTTGGCTGACTCAGACTGAGTTGCAACCTTGAGCCCAATTATATTAAGAATAAGAAAAAAAATTATATAGTTTTGCGAACTTAATAGTAGGACTTATTGTGTTTAATTTATTTAGTTGCTATAGTTACATTAAGTTACATATATGTTTCATTCAATCAGATGGATAGTACCATTGATCCTCAAAAAAAAGTAATTATGATTTTCTACAATCACAGCAAAATATCCCTAAGAGCCTCCCATAGCTTTTCCGGGGCGGGGTGGGTGGGGGGGCGGCGGCAGGGGTGGGATAGGTTGTTTAGGGCCCAAAAAACAATGTGACTCGGCCAACTAATGGAATTTTGGGAAGGACAGTAGGGGGGGCCGATTTAAAACCATTCCGAAACTTAGTTGGGCCAAGAACCATATAACTGCTAAAACATTAGAGCTAAAAACTTCATTGTAAAGCTTACAATTCAAAGACACAAACCAAAGATTCAGACAATTCAAATAAAGAAGACATTTCAGACTAGTATCTAAATACAAATCTGAACAAGGAGTTACATACTCTAGCTCTCATACACTGATCCAATAATATGTTGGAAGACTTGATATCCCGATGTAACACAGGTGGAATGGCCTGCAAATTTAGGGAAAAAGAGATGTATATTAAGAATCAAATTACTTCCACTGAATTTGTCATGTACTACATCATTAATTCAATTTTGGAATTAAGAAGCAAGCTTACACCATCATGAAGATACTCCAAACCCCTTGCAACATCTAGTGCAATATAGACCCTCAAATCCCAGCTCAATGGTTCTCGCTTTTCATCTACACATCCAATCATCCATGAACATGGTGAGTTGACATCATTCAATCTATCATTTCTTTTAAGTTCCTAAACAAATGATTGTTGCCTTTACATAAAGAAAAATATTTGTTCATTGGTTGTGTTGGTTATGCTAACTCATTACAGATAAGCCTGAACACACTCGTGAAATAATAATTTGATTTCTTCAACAGAAGTTCTCATCATCTCAGTCATAACAAAGATTATTACTTACAGATAGAAGATGAATTTAAAAGAAATATTTACAAAGACAACTGCCTAAAAAAGTATGGTCAGTAACAGTTCAACAATCAGAAAACAATATGGTTGGTTCAGGTAATCATTCATTACTTGGCAGAGCATGTGCATTGTGTTAAAACAAATCACAACCATAAAATGTAAAGACCTTGTCTGTTTCAATAAAGCAAAAGGGTACACTTACTATATAAATGAGAAGCTAGACTTCCATTACTCATGTACACATATACAAGCATGTGTTTGCCCTTTTCTTCACAATATCCCACCAAATTCACAAGGTTCCTATGATGTAACCTTCCAAGCAGTAGAACCTGGGAAATTTGAAAAAAAAAATAAAAAAAATCAAATTTCAAACAGCAGATACACAGTGGAAGACCGGAAGAGGCCAGAGGGACAAATCGAACCACCACATAATGTAAATTTTGATGTCGCTTCTTATCTCTTCATGTTCAGCTTCTTGGATTCATATTCACTTTACAGGAAGCTCCCAAACACGCCAAATTAGAACTTAAAATCTAAAATTATCATTTAATCAAGATATTATTTGGCTAATTCACAAGTTATTTAAATACTATTTGAGACCAAACAGAGAAGAACACAAGCTTACGAATTTAATGATAGAGAAACTACACGATGATCTTAAAATTACCTCTGTTTGGAACTCTCTCTCCCCCTGCTTAGAATTACTTGCAAGCATTTTAACAGCAACTGTCTCACCAGTTGTCATTTGAGCTCTGTAAACAGGACCAAATGCCCCTTCACCGATCACTGTCGTAAAGTTATGAGTTGCTCTTTGGAGTTCCCTGTTAAAAGATCACCAATACAAACTTAAGCCATCAAATTGCAAGGAAAATTAGAGTTAGCTTGTGTAAGGATTTTTGTGTGTTGGCTAATTTATGGGTTAGATAAAACTCTAGGTCCATTGAGTTGTATTTTACAATTTATTTTAGATGGACTGTTATTCGTGTCGCCGGACAAGTTGAACGTGAAGAACAGAAAAATTTGTCATACGTGCTCCAGCGGACCTGAACATGGGCTCGAGCGAATGGTCAAAGAAGCTCACATGCTCAAACTGAATGTTTACGAGCTCAAGCAAGCCTGGCAAGAATTGCGCTGAATTGAAAATAACTGGATGTTCTCATCAAGTGCTCAAGCACTTGGTGAACAGAAACCCACTTTCCTGATTCAAAATTATTTCCTGATTGTGCCTAAACTGCCTGTTTTAGTTCTACTTGGACATTTCCTATCGGGCACGAATTGTGGGTTATAAATAAGGGTTTTCTCCCAACCCTAACATACCTTTGGAGTTTAAAAAACCTAATTGAGAGACCATTACTTCTCTAGAGCTTCCATTGGAAAGATAGGGTTGAAGCTTTGTGCTAGAGAATACTACTTCTACATCTCTTGTAGGAGATCATCTTCTTTTGTAAAAGATTGAGAAATCAAGCGCAATGCCTAGAGGTTTATAGGTGCTTGGATTAGTTGACTGATGCAATGGATGGCAAGGAGTCGTTGCAACGTAAAGTTGTGCAAGAAGAACTACAATCCTTAGGTTGTGAAGATCTGGGGAAGGGTCTGTGAGTATATCTTGTAACTGTGTGATTCATAGTACTTGATTTTGGTCCACGGTAGGACTCATGGTTTTTTCCCAGTTAGGGTTCTCCACGTAAAAACTGTGTGTTTTCTTTGTTCATGTGGTTGATTTGATTGATTTGCTAGTTCTTTTATTATTCCGCCATTGTTAATTGAACTGCAAACTATAAATCACATCCCGGAATGGAACTTTCAGCTTGCAGACAGGCAACAAGAGTTTCCAAAATATGAGACAAAAAAAAAAATTAAATAGAGAGCATTGCAGCAATCCTTTCTTTCTTTTCTCATTTTTTAAAAGTATATCCAAAACTGGATTGATGAATTGTCCAAGCAAACAATAAAGAGTTCCAGATATGAGTGCTCATTCAGTAGTTATTGGAGACTATTTCTCAGTTATCCAGTTTTTAGGGAAGACTTCCCATCCTTGGAAATTGGCTGATTGGATGGAAGTGGTGCAGGATATATGTTGTCAGCTTGATGTCTCATTTCATCATATTCTTCGAGAGGCTAATGATATAGCTGATGCTCTTGCCAACAAGGGAGTGCTTTGTGATTCTATTTCTTTTGACATTTAATTTTACTTGATTGTATTATTTACATTGTTTTCCTGTTTTCTTTTTATAGCCATTTTGTCATTTCTTGGGCGGGCTGAGTATTTTTCAGTCCACTTCCTTTTCAGAGCAATAAATTTTATTGTTATAAAAAAACATAACGAGTTACATATTGCAGAAAATGATTGATTTAACTAATACTGAGACCTCTATTTATAGAGTTCTTTATTCTTTTTCACAATAAACATTTGGAATGTCCTGCAACTGTACAATCAAGTGTCATATGATACACTAACTTTCAGAGTGAAATAACATGACACAAAGTTTCATCTTGATACATAGAAAAGCACTTGCATGCCACATTCTTCTACATTCCTATTTACTGCAATCATTCAGATAACAACAATTTTTTTGTAGTACAAGTTTAAAGAAAAAACAGTTCAAACATGATTAAGTGCCTTTGAATAATTAACATTGTTGATGGATGCAATCTGGCCTTTAGAGATTCACATTTCACCTACTTTCCACATCACATCAAAGTTCTACAAGGGTTTGAACTTATATACTAGAAATTTTTTTCAATTCATAATTTCACCTAAATTCTTAAATTTCAACCTTCTCACAGATCAATTTCAAACACTCATGTGTTTACTGCTATGAAAACTGGAAAAATGAAGCATTCCCACTGTAAGGGATTGTGGTCCCTCTGACTTCGGAGTACTATTTTAAAATGTCTTATTTCCAGAATAAGTTTACATAGTATCAAAGCATAATGCATCCATTGTCTGATATTGTCTGCCCTGAAGATAGAAGCTACCAACTGAAGGCTTTTAGAGTGTTGACGTGTTCCACTTGATGGTCCATGCTGCTATATGTGAAGGTAACATTGAAGCTTGATAGTTGATAGATCTATAATTCCGGATCAGATGGATATATTTTGGACAATTGGGGTTTTTTCAGATTTTTTTTTGGAAAAATTAAAATTCACTCCATGACAGAATACCATGGCCACAGGTAGCAACATATCATTTTCAAGGCCGGCCACTTTGCTCACTGCATCTATGATATTCAACCATTTCTGTATAGTCACAAACGTGGTAAATTTAGCTACCCATTGGCATGATCATTTTTTTCTAAGTAGCAACATGGTCTTCAAGCCCTTGTCCCTCGTGATTAACATCAGTTGCTCCCTAGTCTATACACACTATTACATATTAAGAACTCTTGGTTTTTATCTGCCCATATGCTCTCTTCTGTTTTTCTTCGTGGGATTCCACTTCTTTTGGTGGCTTTCTTTTTCAGAGCTTTAGCTTGTCAGTATATTTCTATTGTACTGCTAAGCTTCTTCTATTTAGCGAGAGGTCACAATTGGAAAAAAAAACCTCTCGGTTTTCCTGAGAATGTTTGACTCTCAGATCCACCCATAGATTCAAAAGATTAATAATTCCGAGAAACATAAAATAAGATTCTTTTGTAATTCCAAATGATTTTAAATAAAGCAATAAACATCTCTTTTCTGTTGGATGAAAGAAATAAACATACTTGTAAGGATATTTGGGTATTCCAGACACAGAGACTACACTTCTCTTTTTAGTTCCATCCAGCCATAATGACATGCCATTAACATCAGATGTTTTCGGCGAATCCTGACCAGTAGTTGAGTCAGACAGTATTGTACAACAATCAACGCCATTTGCACGGATGGGGATGGTTGCAGCCCTACGTGAACTGCTACTCCCTATCTGCGCACGCTTCTTCCGGAACCTTATGCAAAATAGTGCAGCAATAGCTGAAACTGCACCAATTATCACCCCAATGGAAATCCCAATTATAAGGCCTCTGGAAACACCTTTCATCTCCTCAAGCAATAAATACTATGACAACCAACACAAGTATGCCATGTGAAGACCTGTAAAATGCCAAAACTGAAGCAAATTTATATTTTGAAAAGTGGCGCCTTCCTTTCAGGTTTTCGTCAGCAAAAGGTAAGCTTAGTTATGGATACACACATGCACATATTCAAAAGGGGGATAAGACCCCGAAGGACTGGTAGTTTGGCTCCACTATGAATTCAGGACAGCAGAAAATCAGAAACCAAGTTGGGCAAGCTAATGTTTTTCTGAAATTTCCTAGTATTGATTTGGGGCAGAAATTCAAGAATACAGTATCCCATCTAATGTGTACCATACCAAATAAAAAAAAACATTCATTATTCCAAAACCACCCAAACAATTTGCAATTTGAAGTCTGTCCAAACCAACACACAGCTACACAAACAGATCAACCAAATTACTGCATCTCTGTTCAGGAGCCTTCAAAAACCTGAAAAATAAGAAAGCCTGAATGAATTTGTTTTCTTTTAACTTGAATGGTCTAAATATTCCTCAAGATCAAAGAAGTGCACACTCCTTTGATAGGATATGTGGACTGGATTGAGGAAAAGAAAATTCTAAATGGAAAAAATATTCATACTGCTGAAGAATAAGAACTACACAGGGTCACTCCCTAAACTTGTTCAACAGTAATCATCTTCCACTAAGTAAAACCAATTTACAAGAACTACAGAAGGCAAATTTCCTTATCCACTTATTCAAATCAAACTAATTATAAGCAGAACAGAGCAGAATTTCCTATCAAAATGACCAAAGGGCTACTTTGTTTCATGTAATTCTAAGGCTTGGTTAAATAAGGGGGACATGGGAAACGAATACCCAGTCATCACCCAATTAATTCAAATCCTAGAAAAGTCAAGATGTCATCTACATCTGCATCCTATATCCTTCAACCCTCACCACTAACATCTTTTCTTTTTTTGTTTTTTACCAAGTTGGCCTAGTGGCCAGGGTAACTAAGGAAACCCACCCACTCGTGGACCAATCCCTAGGTGGAACAGTGAGAGAATGTGTGCTATCCACAGCGACCACCCTGTATTCACACCTGTAATATTCCTTTGTCAAAGCCCATCTGACCATGAATTCCTATCTATCCAATTCCATGCATACAAAAACGCCCTAAAACGACCACTCATCTAAACCACTATGCTAGAGTCCCACCTGCTCATGCAGGTGATTAGGGACATCAAAATCCTCCTGTAGGACTGTGGGTTCAAGCCATAAGAAATTCAGGGCATATCAGTCATATGTACACTCTCTTTAAGGACCGTGCGTCCCATGCCAATACAATTGCACTGCCAACAGGGCAGCTGCCAAGAGAATTACTAAGCCAGAAGCTCCCTGAGCAACAATTGGGTCAATCGACAATAAATGACTCAAGCAAGTACCAAATTCCATCTAGCCACCCAAACCCCCTCCTCCCACTTCCTCACCCTTAATCTCGCGGCCCCACCCCCCAATAGACTACCCACAGTAGGAACCCTTCAGCTATAGCAGGAAGCTTTAATTGAATCCACCAAATCAATTGATAGTTTCAGACACATAACTAATCAACAATTGAATCACATTGACTCAAATCTCACTACAATCCTAAAACAAAATAAGCAAAGTTAGAATGAATAAAACTACATTGCAATCCAAAAAGAGAGAGAGAGAGAACATCTTGTGATGATAAAATCACAACTTTTATGGTGTCCAGTTAGCAAAATAAGATTTTGAAAAGGAATAACTCTAAACAAATCAAAATAGAAGAGAGAGAGAGAGAGAGAGAGAGAGATATCAAACAGATCCAAGTCTCCAAGATCTATGAATTGCAATCATTTCACTGGAACAACCAACAAATCTAAAAAGTACAACCTGATCAGAAGAAGAAGCAGGAAAAGAAAATAGAGTTGTAGTCAATGAATCAAAAACCCAAATCTTACAGATGGTAATGAGAAGAAAAGCGCAGATTTCGATACGGAGGTCGTAAAGACCCCCTGATTTTGAGGAAAGACAGAGTGAAAGCAGGCTCCAACTTACCGGAATCAGAAGAGGGAAAATGCGATCGGAGGCGGATTGGGTTCGAAAGTCTATGGATCTTTTTAGAGTTGAAACTGGAAAACGGAGGAACCAATGAACAAGTTGAAATAAGAAAGGGAGATTCTTTCTTCTATTGAAAGTTGAAAGAACGTGAGTGAGCCGCCGTTATTCTGAAATGAGAACGCGCCCTCGGAAACGGACGCGGCCATATTACGAAATGTATGCCATTCACATCTGACGGCAATGCCCCCCACCACCCTTTTGCATTCCAGGGACTGCATGCTTGTGGGTTAAAAGTAAACTAGGGTAGAGTGGTAACTTTCTGTTCTTAGTTGTTGGAATTTGTTTGACTTTTTGTATAAAATATAGGAATTTTTTTATAATTTATTAATGATTTTTTTAACTTTTTTTGAAAAAAATTTGAAGAAATTTTGAATTTTAAAAATTTTATTTTATTGTACCCTACTCTAACTCGTAAACAGACGGGATGCTCATTGAAAATGGGCTCCTTTTGTCCTTTTTACTTGTTTTTTTTATTAAAAGGGCTTATTTGTTTAGACGAGTGAGGAATGGAAGAAGAGTAGAATCACAAAAGCGAAGTGAATTACTTTTTGTATGTTGGGGTGGTTCATGTAAAGTAAAAGAACTTAAGTTTGCATTTAATTTGATTAAGAGAATGGAAATGCTCCACACCACTTCAACCGTATTTCACTTTACCTATTTGTTTAGGCCCTCCTCGCAACCCTCTTGTGACCAAAGTAACCCGGCTGAGATGAGAGAGAGGTGCCTGCCAAGGCTCAAATCTTAATGCCTAAGAGCATCTTTAAGGGAGATGTTCTATTAGAAATGCCAAATCTCATTTTAAGGTTAATGTGGCACTTTAAAGGTTTGAAATTTGATACCTTCAAAACTAGGAACTTCGACCAATGTATCTAATTTATTAATTTATTATACAAATACATTCTAGTAGGACTCACATCATAAAATCTTTTCAAAATTCATAAAACTTCTACTTTTTTGTAGGGCTCACCTCGTAAAATATTCAAAAAATACATAAATGGCATGTTTCTTTTTTATATGTAAGATTTGACATTCCAACTGTACATGCCAAATGCTAGGTCACATATGGCATTGCGGCCCTGGAGTCTACAGGTGGCTTATTTCGTAGCTGGAAGGGTTACGTGGCACTTGGAGATGCTGGAAAGAAGGAGTTCTGTAGTTGGACCAAATGGGCCCCGTGGAGTTGGATTGACAATCAGATTGTGGGAGAAAACTCTTGGTGATTTTTTAAAGAAGAAATTCTCCTTGTTGAAAATTTTTTTCCCGGATGGTTTTCACGTGCATTCCATCTTATTTGTGAGACTTCTCGGTGGGGCCACTTCTGAGAATCTAGACCAATCAAACTCCTTTTCTGTGTCCCTGCTACATACTATGAAGAGAATAACAAAATTTTCAAATAGAGTATGGAGAGTTTCAAAGGGCAGAAGTGACAATTTAGAAGGCAGAAATATTAGAATTTCAGTTATCAAACACGGACTTCCATCTACAACCAACATTGCCAAAGATCCTTCCAAAGTCCAAACAAATCCCATGTAATGTTATTCACTTATTCTTGGGTGACGGGTAAAATCAAGAGGTCTTGACTATTTTAACCATGACTTGGTAAAACCAAATGAATAATTTACTTTGTATTCGGGTCCACCATTGGAGGGGCGGGAATTTCATTCAATTATGGCTTGTCGGTCGTAGCACTGGAGATGGGTGGTTTCAATCAAATTTCTCTGTTGCCCCTGTTAATTGTCTGATGGGTCTGGTTACCATTCAATGTTGTCGCCTGCAAACTTTTTTTGGAGAATTGATTTGAACCGTTGCCCCTGTTACCTGTTTGATGGGCCTGGTTACCATTCAATGTTGTCAACTGCAAACTTATTTTAGAGAATTGATTTGAACCGGTCACCTTGAAACTATATAGTATATATACATGGATATGAAAACATTTGGCCATATTATTCATTTATTGTACTGGTGATGTTTGATATGTGATACATATTGGCCCATATTTTGAAACATGATCTGATTTTATACTTTGCTGACAATTGGTCAAGTGCACATGAACAGAGAATGATAAGTAGGAATTTACGAGACTAAAGTTAAATTAGGTTAAATTCAGTGAATTTATCCACATCTCTAAACTAGTGAAAGAAGGGCACATTTTACACTGTCCTTGGGAAAGAATGGTTTGCTTGAGGGGCTATGATAACAACTGGGACAACAATTTTTGCAAGAGATAAAATTATCATTGATTAGAATACCATGTTACAATAAAAAATAGACAGTAAAATTTTTTGGGAAATAGATCTCAATTTTCATCTCCATTGAAATGAGGACTTGTTTGTCCAACAAAAGGATTCGATGCTCTATTGAATACTATTTCCATAGGAGAGAGAGAGAGAGAGAGAAAACTTGCATTACTATTTCCTAACATTTGATTTACCAGCCAAAAAATTTAATGGTCTTTCAAGCATAATTTTTTTAAAGACTTAATTGAATGGTGAATGCAAGTCATTGGAGGATAATAGTGTACAAAGGAGTTGTGTAGTTGGACCAAGTGGGCCCCATTGAGCTGGCTTGGCAATCTGATTGTGAGAGAAAACTCTCGCTGTTTTTTCAAAGAAGACAATTCTCCTTGTTGATTTTTTTTCCGGCTGGTTTTGACGTGCATTCCATCTTTTAGTGAGACTTCTCAGTGGGGCCACTTCTGAGAATCTAGACCAATCAAACTCCTTTTCTGTGTTCCTACTTCACACTATGAAGAGAATACCAAAATTTTCAAATAGAGAATGGGCAGTTTCCAAGGTCAAAAGTGACAATATAGAAGCCAGATATATTATAATTCTAGTTATCAAGCGAGGACTTCCATATACAACCAACATTGTCAAAGATTCTTCCCAACAAATCCCATATAATGTCATTCACTTATTCTTGGGTGACGAATAAAATCAAGAGGTATAGACTATTTTAAGCTTCATGACTTGGTAAAACCAAATGAATAATTTACTTTGTATTCAGGTCCACCATTGGAGGGGCAGAAATTTCATTCAACTATGGCTTGTCTATCGTACCACTGGGGATGGGTGGTTTCAATCAAATTTCTTTGCTGCCCCTGTTGCTTGTTTGATGGGCCTGGTTACCATTGAATGGTGTCAACTGCATACTTATTTTAGAGAATTGATCTGAGCTAGTCACCATGGAACTATATATCCATGGATATGAAGAGATTTGGCCATATTATTCATTTATTGTACTGGTGTTGTTTGATATGTGATACATATTGGCCGATATTTTGAAACATGATCTTATTTTATACTTCGCTGACAATTGGTCAGCTGCACATGAACAGAGAATGATAAATAGGAATTTAAGAGACCAAAGCTAGTCCGGTTAAATTCATGCGAGTTTATCCACATCTCTAAACTAGTGAAAGAAAGGCACATTTTACACTGTCCTTGACAAAGACTGGTTTGCTTGAGGGGCTTTGATAACAAATGGGACAACAATTTTTGCAAGAAATAAAATTATCATTGATTAGAATACCATGTTAGAATAAAAAATAGACAGCAAAGTTTTTTGGGAAATAGATCTCAATTTTCATCTCCATCGAAACGAGGACTTGTTTGTCCAACAAAAGGATTCTGTGCTCTATTGAATACTATTTCCGTAGGAGACAGAGAGAGAGAGAGAGAGAGGGGGGGGGGGGGGGGGGGGGGGGAAACTTGCATTACTATTTCCTACCCCTGTTGGAAACTAAAATTCTCTATAGTGAAGAAAATCAGCTTAGACTTTTCCTTTTCTGTAGGTAAAATGTATTCCATCAAAACCAAAGAAGAGTTAGTGTCATGGAAACCTAGACCAAGCTTCCTTTCTGTTGTGGGATCCTTTCATCACACATGTGCACCCCTAAAATGGGACTTTTTTCTAGGAAATCCATTCCTTTCATAATAAAAAATCAAATGTGCAAAAGGACAGAGTTCCAAATGAGAAGGATGGATGAAACAAAATATTATGAAAGCCATTGTCGTGTATATAGGGTGTGGGCGCATTCATTTATGTGGAATATATGATCCATTAATCAAACTTGCAGAGTTAAAAAAATCAAAGAAGAAAATTGCAAATCTCAGTTTAGGTTTTAGGCAGTTGTATATGTAAATAAAATAACAAAAAAGAAACACACGTGGAAAGAATTGAGGTCGAATATATTTTAGGCTTCAAACTGAAGTCAGAAAATCAGTGTCGATCATGTCTAAATCCTGTAAGTATAAGGTGATATAACTTTCTTTTGGCAGAGCTTTAAAACATTGATATCGAACACAAGTCCATTAATAATAGTGGAAAAAATGACTTAGATCATCGAACATAAAAATCATCAAGTAGAATTATTTGACACTGGCGTTCCATTTTTTTGTCAAACACCATTAAAAAAAAAAAAGATTGCTTTCAGCGCTTTCTTAGTCAACAATTGACTAATTTTAGCATGTGGCCTCAAGCTATATCAAGTATTGGATTTATTCTTGTCCATTTCTCTTAATTCACAAACTAGAGGTATATACTATAAAGCTGCTAATAAGGGACCTGTTGTATAAACCAATTTGATTGTGTCAAGCAAACCTGTCTTGTGTCAAACCTTCTTGCTTCCGTAACTGTCATTTAGGTTGTTTTTAATGCATGATAAAGTTAAAAAATATGATAGCCTTAGGAATTAAGAAAACAATGATTAACAGGTAGGGATCATTCAATGCATGGAATGTGTCTTTTGGAGAAAAAATCAGCTTTCTAATAAAGATGGAAGTTCTTCTTTCTGAGTAAGAACTATTCCAGCTCTCACCATTGTAAAAGAAAAAAAGGGATTTTAAAGGTTCTTCGGAACATGCTTTACTTTCCAAGATGACCCACTAAACAATGAAAAGACATTATTTCTTTGAGACGTTTTTTGCTTCTTGTTATTCTACTTTGTTTTTCTACAGGCCAAGCAGCCCTTATAAAAGAAAATAAATGTAGGAATGATTGGCTTGTACTCAAAATATCTGGCCAACATCATTGAAGGAATCCTAAAATCCTTCAGTTGTCCAAATTAATTAGGACCATCATCTCAAGTCTCATCAAAATCTTGTAGGTGGTTGTAATGATATGGAACAATGGAAGGACCAAAATCATGTAGCAATGAGAGAGTTGTTTGGTATCAAAGAGAATTCACAATGTTTAGAAATCAATCATAAAAGCATCCTCCTCAAGGTGAGAATAGAATGATCTTCCTTCATATTAGAGAAGGAAAAAAAAATGATGCAATTCCAATGAAACAAGGGGGAAAAAAAAGAACAGGAATAATGGTGCAGTTCCAACTTCCAATAAAGCACTAAAAGGTAACAAAGAATACAATTGCAAATATGCCCCCAGTGCTAAACATTGTAAAAGCTGTACAAACATGTAATCAAAAGCTGTACAAACATGTAATCATAGGCAATAAATTATGATTGAAGCTCCTTGAAGTGATGAATGGCCAAGCTAGTTTTTGACCTTGTTCTCACCAAAAACTACATGGTTTGGCTCCTCTGAATTTAGGAAAAATTTTCACGAAAATGCAAAAAGTAATTGTATCTGGAATCTGGATGATGTTTACAAGTAGGTAAGGTACATTTTCCCATGGTCCCTTTGCTTGGTCGGTGCTTAATTCACTTAGAGGTAGTTTGAATGAGGAAACATGAGAACAGAGTCATGTTGGAGTATGTCTTCAAAGAGTTTTAAGATTTTAAATGTGTGATCAATCTTTTTTCCTTCACATCAAAACGTTGCCTAAAGATATTCCTTCATGAAAATGTACCTTTTAATCAGTGGAAAATGAAGAATCCAGCCATCCTTCTTTCTTTGCCCACTCGACATAATGGGCATACTGAGTTTTAACATCGGGTATGTCCAAAGCAAGATCATCAATACAGTCAACAACTCGTGTAAATCCATTGGTCATCTGATTCATGGTTATGAGCCCCACAGAGAAACACTCCCCCAATAAACCCCACAACCTCTCATTTTTTTTCTCCATAATTGCTACCAATGCCTTCTTAACCACCTCATGGTGGAAAAATGGCATCCCAAGATCCTTTATACAGCGGCGGGCTTCGCGGGCATCCCCTCCAGAATCATACTCCTCCAAAAGTTTCCCTATCTTGTCCTTGATATCTTCGATCTCCCATCCGGTCCTGCTGCTCCCACCACCACCCCAACACCTCAGGATCCGTTCTGCGGATAGACGAGCCTTGAGCAGTGATCGGGCCATCTGAAGCACTTTCTTCCCGATACAGTCTTGCCCAACATATTGACTACCAATCTCATCAAGATGCAGTGGGGCTAGGACTTCATCCACCACTGCTCTCGCCAAGAACATGGCCAAATCTTCAACCACAACAGGAATATCCAAAGCGGTGTCCTCCGCAGCCTCAATCAACAAAACAAAACCACTAACAACATCATCATGTGGGAAATCCAACGAAGTTAGTAGAACAGAAGCCATCTCTTTCTCCCTGTTCTTCCTATCCATCGCTAGAGTTATCAGCTTTTTCACGAAAATGGCATTCAGTTCGGGAGATAAATTCGGGTTTTCCGATTCTAGACTACTAATCACCTCAAATACATCCTTTGTCAGAAAATATTCCTGAATAATGGATGTAACTCTCATCTTAAAAATTCCAGTTTCACTTTCTTCTAGTTGTTTTTGTTGTTGGAAAGAAAGAGACTTTAGTGATGAAGCACACAACCAGCCTTCAGATGCTGCTTTAGAGATCAAGGATTGCAAGAGATCCCTCGCACTTAGAATATCAAGCGATAAGTCATCAATAGTGTCAATAAGCCGACTGAACCCTTTAGTCATTTGGCTTGAGTTGATAACTCCTTCATCAGTAGCATCCTTCAAAAGATCCAAGATCAGGTCTTCAGCTGCCCGTCTCTCCATCGCCATGATCAACGCTCGCTTAACAATCTCGTGATGGAAGAAAGGGACTTTCAAATGCTTAATGCACCTTAGAGCCTCTGTCTTATCACCACTAACAACGTACTCGATCAACAAATTATTTATCTTGGCCTTCACATCCTCAACTGTTTTGTTGTTGCTTCCTGCCCATCTCCGCTCAATGATCTCTGCATGGAGTGGGGCAGATAAGTAGCCCTTCTCTGCTCTCTTTATCACTTCCATTCCTTTTGAATCCTTTGGTAATGAGGTCATTTGTTTTGTCAAAAAGGCAGGAGGGAGTATGTCATCAACCACAGCGCGAGCTACAAAGAGAGCTAGTACGTCTACTGTGTCTGGTATATCCACTACTAAATCTTCTGCAGCTTCAACCAGCTTGGTGAACCCCAAGTAAACTTGAGGGGGGTCTATCACATCAGCATAAATTGTAGACAACAAAACTGCAGCCATTTCTTTCTCTTTGTCATGCCTGTCCATAGCCATTGAAATAAGCTTCTTAACAAAATAGTGATGGTAGCTAGGCCACCCAAGATCTCTCAATTCATTTGCTGTTGAGACAACATCATCAGTGGCAAAGAATTCCTCCACTATAACTGTAGCTTTCTTTCTATAGTCATCAAAAGCACGGGACAACTTAGAGGCATCCGACTCAAAGTCTTCCTGCAAGCATTTATGTTTATATGGCCAATGTAAGGGGATGACAAGTAGAGATTAAAACAAAAAATCATTAATGAACATTCTTTGTGAAAAAAAACTTTCAAACTTGCTCACGGTTTT
Organism: Sextonia rubra; assembly: GCA_037013555.1. Lineage (NCBI taxonomy): Eukaryota > Viridiplantae > Streptophyta > Magnoliopsida > Laurales > Lauraceae > Sextonia > Sextonia rubra. The sequence goes on along the minus strand of JASUAD010000006.1, from coordinate 47,426,029 downwards.
GGATAGCCAATTATTCTTTCCGATGGTAGCTGATTGGGTAATTCTTATTAAGAATAAATGTGTTATAGGATCTGAGTATTTACTCATTGAGCGTTTTGTCTTCCCACTTTTTGATGGGCATTGCTTAATGATAGAGTAAACATTAAGGAAAGTTGTTATAGATGTTAGGATATTTAAAATTATGATAGGATTCTAGTAAAACATCAATGGTAAGATTATAACAGTTCTCTGAATCTTTTTCATTCTTTCTTCATTTTTGCAATGGTATTTTGTTTTCTTCTTTTTGTAAGCATCTTCATTGTACTCTAGAACATGTTAATTCCACTCTATAAATAGTCATGTAATTTTCAATGGTATATAAAAACAAACAAATTCATGAAAGTATAGTCTCTAAGAACCTTGTTTGCATTATAATACATAGGAATTCAGATAATTCATGCCATTAGTGGTTAAAAACGAAGATCAATTGGGACTATACAAAAATGACCATCAAATAACCTCCCCTTTAATGGAAATTGAGTCAAAGGAAGGTGGGAAATGAATACCCACTACCCTAGTAATTTAATACCTAGGAAAGTTGAGGTATCATCTATATCTCCACCCTTTTTTCTTTTCCTCCTTACCTAACATCCTTCGTCTATCACCTCTTGAAGTCCCTCGTGGAACTCATTTGACCTTGAATCCCTAAGTGTCCAATGTAATCTAATGCAAACAAACAGGCACTAAAAGATTTTGTTTTATATAAACATAAGTTAGAGATGCTGGACTATGAAGGAAGCCCATCATGTTGTACTTCTTTCATGGAATGCATCCAATATGAGTTTTGTATTTCCTGTTGAAATGTTCCCTTATGTCTAGAGTACTTTCATTCTTTTTCTCATGGCCACCAATTGATAATTTCCATGCTTTAACACGTACAGAAATACAAGAGTGAAGCTCATAGCTTACTAGACATTAGCTAGTAACAGATCATAAAGCCAACCTAAAATCATTGGATGAGGCAAAAATGATGATGGCTTTGATGATGATGATGAGTTTCTATGAAATCACTACATAAGATTATTACCATAAAAATAATGAATAATTTTGTGACAATTTCGAATTCAACCTTCCTTGGTTCCCATTTGAATATATGAAATCAATTACAAGATATAAATGTTATAACAGGATGGATCTTTAGTATGATGTCTCAAAAATTGGTGAAAATGGATTTTTTTGGCATTTGAATGGAAAGTGTTGGTGCATTGCAGTTTTGACAAGTCTCAGAATAACCAATTGCTTTACCTAACTTTCTAGGCGACTTGAAAACTGTTATGGTAAAGGGGGGCCAAAAGGCAAAATGAAATAAATTGAGAAAAGGGAATAAACCAACAAATTTATGTGCATGCATAATTCTACAAATTTATGTGCATGCATAATTCTACCATGGTCTGTTCTTGATCATGTGTGGTCCAAAGCTTGCGTAGAGGAGTTTCACATCAAAAGGCAGTTGGCTATAAAAGTTCGTCAACTTTTAAAACAAGTACTACTCTACCAGTCTAAAGTAGAGCTTACAGAACCAAGTCAAGGTAGATGAATTAATGTTTGGGTGGTGGTGGTGGTGGTGGTGGTAGTGCTGTCGTTGATGATGATGATGATGTTATTTGTGTGCAACAGCATTGTTATTTGTGTGCAACAGCATTTTCACTCATGCTGCAAAGTTTAGTTGGTTACCTCATTGCTGTCATAGTTTGGATCATCCGGGTCAACAACATAATCATCTCCTGTTTCAAGTAACCCTCCCCATGTTCCTTTTCCACCAGATCCCCCTGACATATACTTCAATTTAGAGTGAAAATAATTGAAATACTATAACACAAACATATGCTTCTACAATTGCCTTATTAAAAGTAAATTGTTCCAAGTGAGAAGGTAAACTGATGGAATAAGCAAATTCCCCTTCTTCTGCCAACTGTAATTATATTTTAGCTTTTGTGGGGCTCCAAGTAACCTACCAGTTCAGGGCTGCATTGGGGTAAAAAGCAAAGACGTTCCCAAATGATACACTCATGGCTGGCCAACCTTCAATGGGCATATGGTTCCAAAAGACAGTAAGTTCCTCTAACTGGACTTACCCAAAACCACTACAGCAGCTGAATTGACTGCTTTTTGACGTCACATCAGTCCATATTCTAGTCCTGGCCCATGTGCAATCCTAAGTAAAACCACATCTGGTATGTAGAACCTCCAGAGAGAATATAAAACAATGGTTCCTTGGCAATAACATAAAGTTTTTTTGCATATATCACCGCCATTTTTTCTACTTAAACAAAATAAAAATAATAATAAATTGACATTTATTACTGGCTGAAACAACTTGACCCGCCAGTCAAAGTGCAAGATATATGTACAACCCAAAAGCTTAACCCGATAAGTGTATGGCCCAAACAAGTATGTGCAATCATGTTAAATCTATTACTTGGGCGACGTGGAATGTGAGAACTTTTTTACTACACTCTCTTTCATGTGTAGGCACAATAAATTTCATGAACAGCATATCACGTAGGCTATACAAGAATGATACCCGCTCTGATACTATGTAAGATACCATGTACTAATCCAAAAGCTCAAGTCGATAGGTAAATCGTCCAAATAGGTAAATGAAGTCATGTCAAACCCATTACTTGGGCGATGTGGGACGCGTGACTTTTTTCCAACATAAAAGGGGTTATTTGAAAATTTTATTGAGAAGGTAAAGAAACCAAAAATTGAGTAACTATATATCTTAAATATGAAAAAGGAAAGAATAGAATTAATACCCTTCTTGGGACGACCGTCACGTCCAGAGTGTGGATGCCTATCATTCTTGACAGGACTCCCTTTACTAGGCCCATGTTTTCCTTGATGTGGTTTGGGGGCCTTTGGACATTCAGTCACTTCCACAGGTGAAGCAGATATGGGGTCTGCACTCTCCGAAGCCGATTTAAGAAGCTCTTGATGCTTTTCTGATAAGAAACTTTCGTGAAAATCCATTGGCAAAAATAGGCCAGCCTCTAATAGCTCATTCAATCTGATAAACCATCTATGCTTTCATTTATTATCTCAAACCACTCCAGAAAAGTAGTGGAGGAGCTTCCCATTGTGGGGTGCGAGGTGGCAGGAAGAAATGTCCAAAGGCAACACTTCAAATTCTACTGGGCTTTTTCATTGTTTTCCTTATGACACCTTGAAGCCCAACAAATTCGGTTCTGTGTCGTTCCTATGCCAAAAATAGAATTACATCAGAATCTACATAATTGCAATTAAGGGGGGGAAAATGCAGTACTGTACTACTGTCAGGATGTAAAATGGATTGGGTCAGACCCAATTTGAGCCTGCCTGACCGAGGACATACCGAGTAGTCGATCTTAGGATTTAATGGGTCTGTCTAGATCTAGAGTGTCAGGATTTGGGCCAGGATATTATAACGATGAGGCCAACTCAGACCCATTATAATAATGACATATTTCAAGAATTTTTTTTACATTGGCTTGTTTGTTTATATAGAACATATATGAACTTTGAATACACAAGAATTCATGCTATAAGTTATAAAAATGATGATCCAAGGTGAATATATAAAAATCAGTGTCACATAACACCCCCTTTAATGGAAAGTTAATCAAATGAAGCTGGAAGATAAATACCTAGAGTAGTTCAAATCTTAGGAAAGTCATTCTCTCATCTAAATTGCGAACTTAATGTCCTTCATCGCCCATTCATATCATTCACACTTTACCTATTTAATAATTTTTTTGTTAATCATGGATTTAATGGTATTCAATTCTTATGCATTCCAATGCAAACCAATAGGTCCTTAGAGACTCATTTGTTTACATGAAATTGAATTCCAAAGAATTCTAAGAAATTAGTTCCTATCAAAGTGGCCAAAATTGATGAAACAAAGGTGAAGATCCGAAAATGATCATCAAATAATCTCTCCTTTTGGCGCAATCAAATTATTCATAACCTCACTTTTCTAGTTTACTTCCTTGGAACCCAACAAATCATAAATCATAGGAACTCAATTCAATGTGCAAAATGGCGATGATGATGATAACAAAAAAAAAACAGATAGAGAAGAAAAAGTGAAATTACCGAACTATGTTGAGCAGATGCTAAGGAATAGAGAGGGATGCCTCACTCTTATCAGTGGGTTATTGTTTCTTACTCTTTATTGTTGTATGTTGGGAAAGAGGAAGAAACCAGAAAAAAGGAGATAAACAAGAGAGTGAGCAAGATGTTGGGAGGTAATGTAACTGAAAGGTTGTGTTGCTGGTACAGGAGGGACAAGTGTCAATCCCTCCTTTAGATTTCACCTTACCTGAACCGAATTAATGAGTTGGAAAGGAATGTCCTATTCAACCGGTTTGATGCAGAAACTTGTTCTAACTCATTCATTCTATCAACTAATTAACTTGGGTTGAGCCCAAACCCAAGCTTGGGTTAACCAAGTTTTGAAGTATATTTTCTCGGTTCTGGTTTTGATTTGAGAGGGGTTTGGACTTTGGATAGGGATGGCTATTGGTGAACCTTATGTCATCATGATATGATTCACAGATTATGAAATCAAAATCCAGATTTGGGTTGGCCCACTTGATCTTGGGTTGGGCATGAATTAAGAAAGCAAGATTGAAGATGCACTGTCTCAAGTATGGATTGGGCTATGCGGACCTAACTCAATACCAACTAGACCCATGTGGTTTACCAAAAAAAAAAAAAAAGAGACTAGGACCATGCATATATATGACTTTTTTTTATTAATATAATACCATCTTTTTGATAAAAGAATAATATAATCAGTTACAAATGTTTTATTTGGGTGTTTGGGCTGAATATTACAGTTACTGTTACCACTTTTAACTTGGTTTTCTTCATCATAGAAGTTTTGCAAGGCAATTTTGGGTTAGGTTGATTATAGGTTGGTCGTATGTGGCTTGAGATTTCAACTCTGTTTTTGGTCACAAATTAGGCCCACAACTTTTACATATGTACGTCGTTCTTACTTAACCCATTCCATCCCTAGATTTGGGTAGGATTATAGTCAAGTATCTAGCCATATATATATATATATATATATGAGAAATGGCCCCGTAAGGTCCTTATTGACCATTTTTCACCATTTTGGATAGTGCGACCCACATCGCTAGCCATCTAAATAGATCACACACATGAACCCCCTAAATTGCACACCTCCACCAATTTTGGCTCTCATTCGAATATATTGGACTGTTGGATTAGTTGCACACTCATATATATTGAGATTAATATATACGAAGTCTATTTAGGTGGATGTGCAGTCAATCCAACGGTTTAGTCTATTCGGATGGGACCCAAAATTGGTGGAGGTATGCAATTTAGGGGGTTTATATGTGTGATCCATTTGGATAGCTCGCAATATGGGCCGCACTATCAAAAATGGTGAAAAATGGTTGGTAAGGACCATAAGGACCATCCTTATAGGACCGTCATATATATAGAGATAGATAGAGGGAAATAATCCTATGCAAACTAGTTTTAATTATTTTTTTATAAGAACTCTAAGCAAGGCCCATTTGTCATCTAATCCTAACTTTACAATATACACAGACCCCCTTGATAGTTACTCACCCCAAGTTTAGGTCAAATCCGTATTTACTAGACCGTTGGATTGACTGGACACCAAACCGAAAGGACTGAATTTGTAAGCTACAGATGAAGGGGTTAGGGACATGTAATTGAAGCCAAACTTGATATGTAGGGTGGTCCCACATAGAACTTTCCATCCCCCTCCCCCGTCCCATCCACAAATGGAACCTACAAGTGAGCCCCATAAAAAGTTCTCATGGTGGGTGCGTGAGAACACTTTTCATAGGATATATATAGTGTTCTCAAGCAGCTACTGTGAAATCTTTTTATGGGGCCCACTTGTGGGTTCCATTTGGGAATGGAACCGGGGGAATGAAAAAATCTATGTGAGACCAACCCACATATTAAGTTTGGCTCCAATCATATGTTCATAACCCCTTCATATGTGGCCTACAAATTCAGTCCATTCTAATTAGTCACAATTAATCCAACAACCCAGTAAATTCGAATTTAACCGAATTTGAGGGCATGAGCTTATTAAGGGGGGTCTCTATGTATTGCAAGATTTGGATGCGTGATAGATGGGTCTCACATGAACTTCTCACCCAAAAGTGTTGAGAACTAGTTTTCATAGGATTATTTCCCATATATATATGGAAAATAATCTTATGAGAATTAGTTCTCACCTTTTTTTAATGAGAATTCTAAGTGGGGCTCATCTATCATTCAATCCAAATCTTGCAATATACAGGGATTCCCTTGATAGTCACTCACACAAGTTTTGGTCAAATTTGAATTTATTGGACCATTGAATTGACTATGCACCAATCCGAATGGACTAAATTTGTGGGCTATGGATGAAGGGGCTAGGGACATGTAATTTGGGCCAAACTTGATATGTGGGGTGGTCCCACATAGATCTTTCCATCCTCCTAGTCCCATCCCCAAATGGAATCCACAAGTGGATCCCATAAAAAGTTCTCACGATAGGCGTATGAGAATAGTTCTCACATGATCAAAGCATTATATATATATATTGGTTGTAAAAATTGGTTCAAGTCAGGTTTAAATTCATTTTAGTAGTTTTAGAAATCACCGCAGTTTAGGGTTGGGTTTGAGTGTGACCATCAAAATCTCTGGTGGTTTAATCAAAGGTAGAGCCGTCTAAGTCTACCTAAAACTATGTGATTTTTTATTTTTTATTTTTTTTATAATGGAGGGTGTCTTAACCCTTTTGGCCAAACTAATCTCTTCGGGCTCAAAGGGAGCCAGATATATCTCCTGTGGCTCCAGTGTGGTGGCGCAGCTCGAACAAATAACCTTTGAGAGTAAACCATGATATAAGTCTACCTAAAATTATGTGTGATATCCTCTAGCAGTGAAACCTGAAACAGACCAAACCTGAACCCACATGACCCAACGCAAAATTGTGAAATAGGGGGCGAGCTTGTTCAGGTTTGGTTCAAGGATGGGCGTAGATTTTGAAAGCCACATGGAATCCAAGTCACATTTTGGTTGAGTTTTAATTAATGAAATATCCTTTCCTGAAAAAAGAAAAAAAGTCACATTTTGATTTAGGTCTTAGTTAGAAGATCCAACTGAAAAAGGCTATTACATGATAAGGTTCTGGGTGTTTACCAACTTGAAGATGAATACATAATAAGAGATCAGCTTTTGACCATCATAAACTAGATTTTAGATTCAAAGGATTGTCTGGGAGTTGGATCTCGAACTTGATTGATTAAAGTAGGGGCCCATAATGGCCAACCGGATTCATCAAATGCATGGGCTGAGATTGAGAATGAGAAGGACGAAATAGGTGCACGATTCTTGGATGAGGCGTGTCGGCTGGGCGTTGAGATTGCAATAATAAATTCAAAGAACTATCTCTTATCAAGTTGCAAGAGGTTTCAGTTTTTTACCTGGCTTTCTAGATTTGAACCCGGACAGTCTTACCTTTTCTAGCTCAAGAGTTGTTCTATGTCACCCTATGTCTACTCACCAAGAGAGCTCACTTACCTCACCCGAAGCCAGTTCTGATGTTACCCATGGTATACTTCCATCACTAAAGTGCTCTCTTACTTCACCCATGGTCTACTTTTCTCACCAGATGTCTTTCTTCCCCCACAAATTAGGAATTATAATATGGGCCCACCTTTTGTGATTATTGCCATGTGACTCACTTTATAAATTATGTAGCAGAGTCATGTTGAGACAAGTAGAAAATAATTATGCCAGCAAGTTGTTTAAAAAAAAAAAAACAAGGCCTTTTTTTTTCCAAGTTTCTTGTGCCGATCGATTAAGATTTTGAGATTCCTTCCCATAATATCAAAATTTAGAATAGCGATTTGCACATATTAAATACGTTTTCAATAGGTTTATCTTGTGGAAACATAAGAACATCTAAATGGCACAATGCCACATGTACCCTAAATTAGAATAGTTTACCATCCTCCCATGCATAAGAAAGAAGAAAAAAACGTATGTTTAAATTAGGTGGATTCATGTTTTTCATAGGTTCACTAATATATAGACAGGGGGCTTATCCACTAGTGCATGCGGCAGCAACGCCGATGGGGTGGGGGGGGGGGGGGGAGGTGGGGGGGGGTCCACCCCTCCATCCATGACCAACAAGTTTTATCCTGTAAAAATTTAATTCGTTAATTCAACTGTACAATCTATTCAGACGTATGCAAAAAAGGGAACAACGCAATTAAGGGGATTCTATATAAGTGATCTATTTGGATGGACTATTAAGTGAGCCCTATTATGACGTGTGTAAAATACAAGGTGTGCCCCAGATAATTTTTAAATATAGAGATATATCGTGTTGGGGTGGATACACCATTCATTACATCATTTAGGAGTGTCCACCTTTAGCATAACATTGTCCATTGTTATTCCCGAGGAATTTGGCTACCTTTTTTTATTGCAATATTTCTAAAAGTTGATTTCACCGAATAAATTATTTAGATTTCATCACTAAAAATGATAGAATGTACAAAAATATTTGGATAGTGAGACGATAAAATTTGGGGCCTATTTGTTCAAAACTAATATATAAAAATTTGTGATCAAATAATCACAAAGGAAAAGTTATTGAAAAGATGATACGTGTGAAGAATAAAAGGTAGCGACATTGTTGAGACCTTGAATTTTTTACAATTTGAATTAGTAGGGTGATGATTGAAATTTGAATATTTATTTTTCATCTTTCATTCTTTAAATTTTCAATAAAGAGGAAATTATTCAAAATTATTTTTAAATATTCATCTTAAATTCTTTATTTTAACCCCATACAATCCCAGTGATTCAATTCCCATTTATTTTTTTGCAAACAAATAAGCCCATAGAGGATTCAAAATTTTCCCCAGTTCACTGAATTCCAACAACCAAACAGATCCAAGGAGATGTTTGTAAATCCCTAATAAGTGGATGTATGTAATTTATAAATACCCTCCCCTTAGGGTGTATTTGTTATTTGAAGAAATTCAGTGTGGTGCGTTTATAGTTTTCCCACCCAAAGTATTAGATAAACCCTTTCCCCTCTCTCTCTCTCTCTCTCTCTCTCTCTCCCCTTCTTGGCTTCTTTCCTGCCATCAAGACTCAGTAGCTACCGGTTGAATCCGGGTGAGGAAACGAAAACGTATGTATTGATTTCTTCACCCTTTTTCTCTTCTACCCATTTCCTTCTCTTCCTCTCAGAGTTCTTGGTTTTTTGCTCTCTTCTCTGGTTCACATCTAAGCTATCTAAACTTGGGTTTTTCATTTCTTCTCCAATTTAGGATTTTGGATTGCTTTTGTGAATTCCATGAACATAATTTTAATTGGGGTTGTGAGATAATCTTCATTTACTGTTTCAATCTCTCTCTCTCTCTCTCACTCACTCACACACACACACATTTTACATACATGCAAATTTTTTGTTATTGAATTGTGTGTTATTGTCATGCTTTCAGTTTCAGTCCAGAATTGTTAAACTTACAATATGTTTCTTTTTTGAATTCCTATATATTTTTTAATTATTTTGAGAGCATGTTTGTTTGCATGGAATTGAGTTCCTTGGAAGTTTAAGAAATTTATTCTTATAAGTGACTAAAATAATGCAAAGGTGAAGGTCCATGACTGATCATGAAAAGTGTCCCCTTAATGGAAAATGAAGAGAGGGGAGATGGAGAATGAATGCTCAACCTTCAACTAAGTAAATCAAATCCTAGGAAAGTAAGGGTCCATTTCCAATCTTGACCTTATGTCCTTCACCCTTTACCCATTCTTTGTTGGAACGCATTTTACCATGAATTCATAAGCATTCAGTTCCATGCAAATGGGGCATTAAACTGACTGAATTTGCCTTTCTGGGGATCCTTTTTTCTTTTGAAATGAGAGTTCTTATTTTCTGATGAAATGCAAAAATAAGGAATTAAAATTACAAGAATTGACTGCAACTTCTATTTTTTTTTTAAGTTTTGCATCTCTAATTTCTGAATATTATTTTTGATATTTTATATTTTTTTCCTTTTAGATCGTGAACTTAAAATGCTAAAGAAGAGGGTTCAATGCTTAGTTCACAGAAATAATATCTTAATTTAAATTTTTTTCTTTAATATCTTTGTCCCTAGCTTTTCTTTTGGTTAGTTTTATGCATTTATTTTTAAGTTTTTGCATTCCCGAGAAAAGTGGAAAATTTTGAAAATCTTCTGATAGTGGCTTCTGCTGATTAAATACCAGAGAGTGATATTTGTGACAATGAAATTAACTCTTACAATTCACAAGTGAGGAATTGTATAGGGTTGTTTGAGCAACTAAATAAGAATGGTCTCTTCCTTATACATTTTGTTAATGTTAGGCCAACCCTCAGGGAATCTAGAGTCTGGCCCGTCCTTGGAATGGAAAGGGGTGCTTCGGAAATTATACATAGCTAAAGTCCCTATCCACTTAATCTTCCATGCAAGCCAATTAACTGATCATTATGGCATTCATTTGGAGTGAAGGACAGTGATTGGTAACACGAGAACAGTATAGTGGCCCAACTGTTAGGGCTTAAACAGTCTAGTCTTGCGTGGACTGAGGCTTGCCCATAGAAACCCTTTTTATTACAGAGGTCCAATCATGCCCACTGGCCAAAAAGTCATGCCAAGCACAGCTCATTGGCAAATAACTGGGCCTAGATATGTTCAACAGTGTCAATCCAGGTGTTAGTCGATTTTAGCTGGGCTGTTCATAGTTGCATCCCTCTTTAATACTTGAGCATTAAAACCAACGAAGCATTGCTAACCTTGTCTAATTATGTATATATATATATTTATTGTGCATGCTTTTACGTTGGATACTAAAGCAACAGAGAAACTTCCAGAGTATATAGAGCTGTGTTTCTAGCTGTGTACAAAACTGCCAATGAGATAGCTTATGAAGCCCTTAGATGCTTGATTGCCATCCTTTCCTTAAATGACAATACCATTGCTTAAATATTAAGTTCCACTCCTTAATACTACCTTTCCTTTCTGTTGGATGTTGAATATGGCATTAAATTGCAGAACTCCTTTCGTCTCTCAATTTTCATCAAGGAAGGCAGAGTTGTTGCAGGAATAAATGTTATTTAAAAAGGAGAAAATTTCTCTTTTGCCTTTCAAATATGAGTAACAGTTTCTCTATCTTCTTTTTTCAGTCTTCTGTCAATTGTTCTTACCAGCCTAAAGGGATGGAACTCGGGCTAGGTTTAGGGTCTTGTATTCGAATGGATTTTCTCTTCCAAAAGAATGTCAAAAGGTTTAATGCAATATCAGTGAGGGTAATATTTTGAACTACTGCATTTCTAACAAAGAATATTGATATCTTTTTTTTTTATCCTTATTTTGTTTGTGCTGCAATTTGGGAGCTGGATTCATTTCATTCCCCATCTGAAGAAACTATCTTGTGAGTTCAGGTTAGTAGAAGAGGGCGGGGTATTGAGTGTTCAACCAATCATCCGATGGAAAGATCGAGATCTCTTTCTAATGTAAATTCTACTAAGAAGTATGTAGTCGTTTTCATCTTGATTCCATATTGATGCTTATGGTTGTACTCTTTGATTTTCAATAGATTTGTATCAATTTATATGTCTGTGTTACTTGAGTTCTATTTGTCTGGTGGGCATTATATACTCCTCAAGTATAGGCATGGAAGTCCCCATTTATTTGGGTCAGCATTGTGAGTTCTACTTTGTCAATCATCCCTATTTAAGGGTAGGTTTTCTGAGACTAGACAATCTAGAATGTCACTTTTCACAGGGCATGTACAGTTTATTGCATTCCATTTTGGACAGCGTTTGAAGCTTAATTGAGAGAGAAAGAGACTGTAGCATCTCCATTTGACTTGTTCACCGCTGTTAAAATGGTATTACAAAATCTTATGATGTACATCTTAGTTATTCAGGCGGTCACCACTGGTAGAATGGTATTACAAAATCTTATGGTGTATGGCTTCCTTATTCAGCCCATCCAAAATGGTTGTTCAACTATCTTAGCATGCATCACAGGAAAGTAGAGCTGAAGACTGGCCGAAAAGAGCACCATTTGTGGATGAAAAGAGATTCAGCTGGGGCTGGGCAAAAAGCTCTCAATCTTGTTCGAATTGTAAGTTTATACTGGCATTATTATTTAATGTTGCTAAGAAAGCTGTGGTGACTTTTGCTTACAGTTAATGGATTCTAAATACATATCTCTTATCATTTTCTTTATGTAGAGACAAGTTCTTTCATAGATTATTCTTTCATTTTCACTGGCTTTTGTGGCAGAACTTCTTACCACATCCTCTGTTGTACCCACTTAATGTGATTTCTGATTTCTGCATCTTCTCAACTGCATAATGGAAGTATGGAACAAGTAACTACCCATCTGCTGAATGTCTAAACTGATTGTAATGTGGTCCGATCAATCAGAATATAAAGCTGCAGGCTCTCAATTCTTTCCAAGTTGCACTCCAGGCCCAAACTGGACACAGAAGAGTTAATACAGGCCCAACTGCCTAAGGGCCCAAATCTTGAGAGTTGACACCCTATAGGCAGTCAACTGCATCAGTTCAATTTGGCACTTTGTGCTACTTTTCCTTTGTTCTTTTATTTGCTTTGTTTTGATCAACCATAGACCACTTCTTAGAAAATATAAGAATGGGCTTTGGTCCAGGCTTGGGTTAAAGCCTCCAGTACCAACTCGGATAACCAACTTTTGTGTTTCAATGTGATGAGTGTATTGTGGCATTGCTTTTAAATCTCACACATCCCATGGATGACATTCAGAAGAGGTACAATAAAGCCTTCTCTTCGACGTGTTGCTTGGTGATGCACAAATGAATAACCGTGATCTTCCCAATTTTGGACTACTCTGAATCTTTCTTGAAAGAAGATTATGATTGCTTAATTTATTTCATGGAAACAATGATGATACTAGACTTTAGATCCTTTGTTTTTCTCTTGTTTCTTGATTCACACAAATCTTCATTTTGGCATAGGACTGAACTAGCATTTCTTTGAAGGATTGGGACTGTCTGAACTGTGTTCAGGTAGATGATTAGCAATTTGGGTCGCGGTTGGGCTGAATATGTTTGATGCAGGTTGGGTCAGGTTTTTGGGTTCGCCTACATTCATTCCAGGTCGTGCTTGAGTTAGTCCAGTACCTGGTCCAACCCCCTCGAGGCCCTCCCACATGGCAATTTCAGAGGGGAAATTTTCCATATGGATATGTGCATGTCTTTTTCATGAATGATGATGATGATTATGATCATCATTGTAGCCTTACCCCAATAATCTGGAGTCTGCTAGGAATAAATGGACAAGTAGAACTCTCAAGTTCTGTTACCATTTATTGTGTTGCCACTATTCATTGGTTTACAGTCAATCATTGGTGTAATGGAGTTTGTGACTCCTGACTTATTTGGGGCCTATTTGTGTAATGCCATAGAAGAGGAAAGGGTGTGTTTCCTCTTCCACAGAACAATTTCTGAGGTGGGAGGGTCGGGCTGCGGTGCTGCGGTCTCCCAGCTTACGCAAAAAAAAAAATCCCATAAAAATAATGTTTTTCTGTGGAGAGCCCTGCTGCACCGAACCACCTAAAAGGGCAACCCATGGAAACAACACTTTCATTTCTGCTGAGTACACAAGTGTGCTCCTGAGCTACTTTAATTTTCTGTTGATCCTACATTACAAATATTATAGGCAGGTTTGCATCAAAGTGATCTAGGTTTTCTCTGTGCACTCTACAAGTCCTGCATTTAAATGAAGCTAGATATCCAATGCCGTATCTGTTGCTACTTTAGGCCACATGTGTATAACTCCAATGATTTGCTGTGGAAATTGCTTCAGATTTATGCGGACACAAACTTCTGCTGCTTGTGCAGTGCCTTTTCATGTGGAAAGAGTGAAAAGTTGAACTAATTTTACTTGATTCCATGGAAACACCTTTCCTACAGGTGGCAGCTTATAGTTCTCGGTGAGAATTACCACAAGGACCAATGACATTGGTTTTGAGTCTAGCGATGAATTCTCTAGCATTACTCGTTCGCTTTACTGTTCTTTTTGTGTTTCTTTATTTTCTTTAACAAAGTATTGTTAATTCTGAGAATAGATATAAAAGTTAATTTTATGTATTAATTTTTATACATGACGAACTGGAAAAGTAACTTTTTTTTTCGGTCTTGATATTGTGTATGCAATTTTGTTAGGTTTCGAAACTTCCCAGTGAGAAAGAGGTTATTTATGGAGCATTGGATAAGTGGACAGCTTGGGAAACAGAATTCCCTTTGATTGCTGTTGCTAAAGCTTTGGGAATTTTACGAAGGAGAAATCAGTGGCTACGGATAATTCAAGTATGTTACACTGGAGGCTTGACATAGTCTTGGTGAAATCTATCAATTTGGATCACTCTAAAGAAATGCCTCAATTTGAACACCTTTTTTAGTTTTATTTCTGGAGGCCTTTGTATTTTTGTCTCTTTTTATTGGGTAAGAAAAAAGCCATAGAAAATAGGCTGACGTATTGGTTTTCATAGAGACACCAAATGTGAAGCCTTCTCCCTTCATCAAAAAATCTTATTTTTAAGTCTAAATTTGTGAACTCAGAAACTTTTGTGTTCTTCTTGTATACTCCTTGTTTATCTCTCGTTTCCGTTAGTTTCTTCTTTGTCTCTTTTTCAGATGTCTCCTGTCCCTTATAGGTTATAGCTGTCTCTAGCAGATTTGTTTCAGTTGAATAACTTCTCTCAGTGACACCAAGTTTTGAGCAAATTTCTGGAATTTGCCTCACTGTTTTAATTCTGAAAGTTTTACAGGTTACCAAGTGGATGCTGAGCAAAGGCCAAGGCCAAACAATGGGAACTTACGACACTCTCTTATTGGCATTTGATAAGGATGGAAGGGTAGATGAGGCAGAATCCTTATGGAATATGCTTCTGGAATCACACACAAGATCTGTCTCCAAACGATTGTTTTCTCGAATGATTGCCTTGTATGAGCATCATCACATGCCAGAGAAGATTTTAGAGGTATTCATTGTTACCCTGTCAAATGTGATTGGACCCATATGAATATCTATTTGGATCACGATTCACAACTGCTGGTATTTTTTTTTTTTTTGCAATCCCTGAATTAAATGATGTCAGGGAGGAATGATTTTTTGTGAAACCTTGTCACTTTTTTTAATCCCTTTAACTGTACTCAGGCCCTACCTTCAAAGGGTGTGAGTGTGGATGCGAAGGGCCCATAATGGGCATACCACACTTTTTCTATCTGTTGTGCTGGATGAATGCAATGGTCCACGCATGAATTGCAAAATGTACAGTATCGCTTTATGCAGTCCTGACTCCTGACTCCTGATGTCCATGTTGCATGCTCATAATTGGCAGTTAGGATCATCCAAACAATTAAATGGAGGGATGCTTATGATATCTAATTACGGTGCATATATAATGGCACGTACTGCAGACCCAGGATATTCTCTTTTGGTTGTTTTTGTGGGGGGGGGGGGGGGGGGGGGTGCAAAATTTTCATAACGAGAAGTTCGAAAAAGAATTTTAGAAAACATCTTAACATTCATGTGACCCTAACATGGTTGGGATAAGGCTTTGATGATGATGATGATGATGATCTTAACATTCATGTGTTCAAATCAGTTTAACCAAAAAATAGTTATTAGGTAGTTTCTCAAAGATAATAAAATAATTATAAATTTGCATTGCTCTCTACATCCAACAACATTCGGTAATGGATCCAAAAGATTAGAAAAGAATTAGAAATTACTTGATTTTAACATATTTACTTGTAAGCACATTATTCTATTTACAAAAACAATAAATTTATTTATTTTCTTGAGCCCCATATTATGGGATTGATCTTCATGACAATGGTCTTGATCTTTGGCCCATTATTCATAGCTCAAATCTTTTATTATTTAGACAAAAATGCTAAGTATGATGAAACCTTTATGTATGTAATTATTAATTAGTGTAGAGACCCTACCTCTAGTTTAGCCAACAATGCTAAGTATGACGAAACCTTTACGTATATAATTAGTGTAGAGAACCCTTAATAGCCTCGAGTTTAGCCATATGGGATTTCTTACTTAAGATTTAAGGTAGATCTAATTTAATTTGGATTTTAAATTGAAATTTTAAAATTCAAAATCTGATGAAAATTTAAACAATCAAATCTTCAAAATGTGCAAATATAATGAGTGCCAAACTTGATTAGGACACCCTTTGTCAGGAAAAAAAAAAAAAAACAGAGTAACAAACTTGAGAGGCTTTGGATTATACACTCTATAGAAAGAAAAAGAAAAAAAAAAAGGGAATGTGAAAAGAAGGCTATAGTAAGAGAGGAATAAAATTACCTGAATTTGTCTGGAAGAAAGAGATAATAAAGTAAGTAAAAAGAAATATATTTGAGAGATTTGGTTGAAAAATGGGAAAAGTAGTTTGATGAGTCATCTTCTTGATAAAAATAAATGACATCACTGGCCTTGGAACTCTAAAGTTTCATCATTTACCGAAGGATAAAAAGAAATTGATGAGGGGCAAAAATGAAAAAAATAAAATAAAAATTGAGGAGGGGCAAAGTGGAGAAGACTAAAACTGATCCTTTGAATCTTTGCATAGTATTCTCCTGTTTCAAAGGAGAGGAAGAAGTTGAGTATGTGGGTCCACCACTGGTGGCACGGCACCTATAAATGGGACGTGGGCCCACTGCCCCGTGTATTGAGACCTCCACGCTACAATCCATCAATAATGCAAAAGCTTGTCCCTGGCTGCAGCTCAGCTGGTTTGGGATGTGTCCGTGTGTGTTAAGAGAGTGCATTAGTTTGAGTACCAATGTTGCAAAAAATAGTAAGTAAATGATGATGATGATGCTAAGGCTTCGCACTTGAATTGATCCTCGGTTGGGAAACATGTGAGGCAATAGCATTAGCTTATTTATCAGCGATCAGGTTTTGTAGAGAATCTGAAGCTTTGTGATAGCAATTAAAATATCAGTGTTTAGCTTGAACATTCTGAAGTGGTGCACTTGGAGGTGAGGCTTCTAAAAATCATAAAGTCCGAGTAAAAGGCTGACGGTATCATAACATTGCATTTTGTATATAGCTCCCAAAGCTTTAAGGGCCTGGTTGGATGTTTCCTTTCATATGGCTGGGTGTGTGCTTTTATTTGATTGATTTTCGGTTATACTTCAGATTGCAATGCACCTTTTCAACCATAGTTGAAGAAAATGCCCTTACAGTGGTTTTCTAACTCAATATTTGTATGTTTCACCCAGACTAATCCAAAGATGCCTGAAGAGATTAATTCTTAGGGTATGCTTAACCTTAATGAATGATTAGAACATCAACCTTACTTTCTGTCTTTACCAAATTTCAGGTTTTTGCAGACATGGAGGAATTGGGAGTGAAACCTGATGAAGACACGGTCAAGAAAGTGGCCCAAGCATTCGCTAAATTGGGCCAAGAAGACAAACAAAAGCAGGTGCTTAAGAAATATGAGGGGAAATGGAAGTATCTCCTCTTCAAAGGGGAACAAGTTAGAGTGAGAACAACACCGGCATGGGATGAATGAATTCATCAGAATGAATTCATCAGAGAAAAGAGAATCAGTTGGGATTTTCACATTACCACTTGTGTGGTTGCCAATATGGTATATCATGATTGATCTATTTGGGCTTCTGAAGAACTAAAGAGAGAGGAAAAAACGCTTTGTTCTACATTGAGAGCTTTTATGGAGATCGATCATCTTTGGCTTACCTTGTTAGTAGCACTGATAAGTGCATTTCTCCATTGATTGAAGAAGTTTGAACACGGTAATTCAGAAAGAAAGAAAGAATTAAAAAAGGGACCTCCTGGTTAAAATTTCCTATGAAAGATTTTTCTCATGCAGGTATCTGCGTGATAGTAATACAAAACAGAATGGATACAGGTATGTCCATTGTTACAGTGGTAATATCAGAGTAGCTTGAGTTAGGAAATGCAGCACTCGGACCCTGGAATCTGTAGTGTTTATTTGAGCTTCAGGAGAGTGGCCTACATTCATTGATCCAAACTTGTGAGATAATGTGCCATTGGATAGCCCATCCACTGAAACTCATCTGGACTGAAAATATACCCATTCTGTAAGTTGTATTTCTTTTTGTTGAATTTGAGCCATTGCTGTTTTTCTTCTCTGCTCTGCTTTCCACCAGTTGAGTGGTTTGAGTCCAGGAAAACTTTGGGCATTGTTCTCAATCACCACCATCAGTTTGTTGGATAATTACAGTGTGGGCCATCATCAAATAATTAACATCAATTTTTTGGTATCCTCCTTTTCTTTTCCTAAGAAAAAAATAGTTTGAATGTGGAGTTGTTGACTTGGTTTGGTGTATCTAACCATGGAGCTGATGACCCATCATGGACAGACAATGTTTCTAGCATATTGTAGGTTGGATCTTGGAAGCCATCCTACATTTGGCCTCTTTTAAGGTGAATGTGGGTAGCTGATGTGTTTCCCTCTTGACCGGCAATATAGCGAGGAAATCAAATTTTGGGATCTATGGTGAGCTCTTCCCACATTTTTGGGGCCATGCCAGGCCAAGGACCAAGTCCGGAAGAAGAGGAATCTCTCTCTCTCTCTCTCTCTACACCACCAGCAACTATCAATCTGATGATAATCAATGCAATTTCTATAGTAATTTAACATCATTGTCTAAATGAAGGAATTGGAATTTATGTATTGAAATAGGTCTGTTTAACTAGCAATAAAGGCCATAGCCTGGGTAATGTATATATATGGGAAAAGTTCTCCAAAGCTTGAGCTTATATAAGAAATTTCGTAAATCCGAGCCCTTGGGCTCACCCTTGGTCCACTCAAATGGACAAAATACATGACCCCCCCTAAATATCACTTGTCTATCAATTTTTGGTCAAATTTGAATTTATTGGACTTTTGGACCGAGTGTACATTGATCTAAATGAATTGTTGATCATTAAACTTTTGAAGCCCAAATAGAGATGATAGAAACTATAGTTGTAGCTAATTGTTTAAAGAGAAGAGGGTCCCAAAGAGTCCTTCAAATCCTTCCCATCCTCATTCTCGTGTGAGTCTTCAAGTGGGCCCCACATGAGTCTATATATATATATTGAAAAACATTCAAGTGCCCATATATATATTTAGTTTCTTCTTTTAATATTTCTTTATTAAAATAAATCAGTATAGGATAGAAGCACTAATAAAAACTAAGTGCCAAAACTGACTAATTCTATCCAAAATAAACAACACACTCTTTTTTCTTTTTTATCTAAAATAAATAACATGATCTTCTGAAATAGATGCTATAACTTGGGCATGGTTTGAATTTGGGCCGGATACATACATGATTATGATTGCTTCATTAGTGATTGGTGTATTCTGCTTTCTCTATATTTTTATATGAAGTTGATGATTTTATGGGAAAAAGCCCGTAGATGTTCATTACATACGTTTTTACTTTTATTGAGTACGCGTATTAATCAGGTCTTCGAGGTCTAATTTTATACAACAAAAATCACTCAACCCTACATACAAAAAAGAAAAACTGAGTTTTTGTAGAGAATAAAGGAATAAAAAGAAAGGAAAAAGTAATAAGAAGAGAGAGATGAAGAAAGGAAGTAATAAATAAAAAAGAAGAAAGGAGACGGAAAGAAGGAAGAGAGAAAAAGGAAGAAGAAGGGAGGAGAAACGAAGAAGAAGTGAGAGGAAGTAGAAGAGAGGATGGGAGTAATTGAGTCAAATGAGCATTGTTTACGTGAAATTGTAATACACAAGAAGTAATTAATTTATAAAGGCATGTTTGTTCGCATGGATTGCATACATAAGAATCCTTTGTTAAACAAGATTACATAAGAATTTATTGTCAAATGGGCCTCTTTGTTAGCACGAGTATATTAAAAACATCAATGAATATTATGCTGAAGTAAATTAGTTTCAATTTCGAAATCAGTTGGCTCATCTCACTTTAATTTTGACCATAATTTTGATATGTCAACAAATGCCTCTCCACATATCTTCTTATCTTCACCCCTCCCCCAACTTTTCTTCCAACCATGGGATTTCACACAAGAACATATACCAATGACAAAGACCCCTGGCACCGACCTATAAACCAGGCTACTCAACATAGACCGATATGGCAACTGAAGCCGGGCTAGGATCCAAAAGCAAGGGCCAATAAGGCAATTCTAATGTATATGCGTTGTACCTTTTACCAAAAAAGAAATTGTATATGTGTACGGTCACATCCACTGCCGGACACCGACGGACGTGGCGAGTGGACCAATTTCAATATTAAGCTCCAAACACAGGGGTTTATCTGTCATTCCATCTCCTCCGCATCCGCACCAAGTCCGATTGTCTTTAATAATAAGCTAAAGCGAAAGCTAATCCAACCCTTCTCTTTTTCTCTCTCTTTCTCCTTGTCTTCACGAACGCAGTACTCTCTAAGCTAAGCTTGGTGTGAAACATCAACACATAGAAATCGAAATCTTCTCCAAACAGAAGAAGGAAAAGGCAGGCAGGGAGGATCGAGAGAATGTCGTCGAAGAAGAAATCTTTCAGCGGATCCACCATGACGCTGAAAGATTTCCATGGCGGTTCCATTCCTTCGGATCTCCCTCTTCCTTCCGCTCCTGGAGTGTAATCTCTCTCTCTCTCGATCTCTCTTGCTCTTTTGTTCATAGATCTGATGCTTCAAACCCTACTTTTTGGTTTTTGTTGTTGTTGGTGTTGTTTGCATCTGTTTAAAGTTGAGATCTTTGATGATTTTGGGGCTGCTTTGTTTTGTTTTGTTGTGTTGGTGTTTAGGACGGTGAGGCCGGCCGATCGCTCTCCATTTGACCGCCAGATGCCGACGTCGGCGTGGGGGAACCCGATCGGCCGCCAGGACCACCGGGGGGCGCGGCCCGGGTCGTCGGGCGCGGCGCGGAGCTTCGACGAGAAGGCGGCGTTTCTCTCCCACCCGCCGCATATCGGCCGGACCTTCGACGAGGATGAGCGCAAGCCGTTTGATGGGGGCGTCCCGCGGCGATCCGTGAGGGAGGACGATGGCGGCGCCCGGCCCCCATCGGCGAGGTCGGATCCCAATCCGAAGCCTGATTCCGGAAGGGTGGCTTCCCCGGTTTGGCCGGCATCGGCAGGTCCCGCCTCGGTTTCTGCCGTGAGGGGAGTCGCGGCGGCGAATTCGCAGATTCCTGGGGGCAATGGCGGGGCCGGCTCCGCCCCGAATGCGTGGGGAATGAGGAGGGAGGCTGTGGAGCCGGCGCCACCTTCCTCCGCCCTTTCAGGGCTGAGTGCGGTTTCCAAATTTGCGCAGGCGAGTGCGCTGGAGAAGATCTCGTCGGGGCGGTGGCAGTCGAAGCCGGCGGTGGCTTCCGTCGGTCACCATGTGGCCGATGTTGAAGTCATTAGCTACTCGGAATCGGAGGCGGGTGATTCTCATTTTGGCGGGGATCAGTTGAATCGTATCGAGTATGATGGAATTCGCAGAAAGTTTGGAGAAGGGGGTGGAAGAGATGTTTTGGACACCGAGAGGGAGAGGTGGAGTCGGGTTGATGGGGTTCGAGGAAGGTTTGGAGAAGGTGGTGGGAGGGATTTTTCGGAGAGCGAGAGGGCGAGGTCGAGTCGGATTGAGCATGATGGGTTTCGCGGAAGGTTTGGAGAAGGGGGTGGGAGGGATTTTTCAGACAGTGAGAGGGAGAGGGAGAGGGAGAGGGAGAGCGAGAGCGGGAGGTTCAATCGGATTGAGCATGATGGGAATCATGGAAGGCTTGGAGAAGGAGGTGGGAGGGATTTCTCAGACACCGAGAGGGGGAGACTGAATCGAATTGAGCATGATGGGATCCGTGGAAGGTTTGGAGAAGGGGGTGGGAGGGATTTTTCAGACACCGAGAGGGGAAGGTTCAATCGGATCGAGCATGATGGGATTCGCGGAAGGTTCGGTGAAGGGGGTGGGAGGGATTTTTCGGACACCGAGAAGGTGAGGATCTCTGTGTTCCATCCTGATGGCACCCGGCCGGCTTCCACTGATGGTAAATTGGGTGGGTCTCAGTTGCAATCCCAATTGCAGGCCCCACATGAAGCATTGGAGAGGCCTAAGTTGAAGCTTCTGCCAAGAACAAAGCCATTGGAGTCCTTGGAAACTCATGTTGGTGATTACAAGCAGGTATTTGGAGTTATTTCTTGATGGTACCTGTGTGTGTGAATTTTTTTGTGGTGTTGTTAATGTTTGATAGTAATAGTGTTGGGGTTTTGTGGTTGATTGTAGGCCTATCCACAACCAGCTGACCCAGTTCGAGTTGAAGCGGTTGTTGAACTTCATCATGGGAATGTGAATCCTCCAAAGCCAGGGTCCGCTGGAAGTGATGGGGTTAGCCGGACTGCTGTCGAGCGCCCCAAGTTGAATTTGAAGCCCCGATCACAGCCTCTTGAACAGTCAGATGTCATTGGTGAAAGGGAAAGGTCAGTGATTAAGTGGGATTATTTTTTGGATTTGTTTTAGTTGCATATTTCCTTTTAGTAGTTTTATAATTTCTCTATTGGCAACATAATATTGTCAACGTGCATGCATGTATTATGAAATTAAAATCAATCACCGAGTTGTCCTTAATTGTGCTTGAGCCCAAGAAATGCTCAATCCTGGCCATTCAATTTGAGGAAATTTTTAGGGAGATAAATGAATGTAGTTAAGCACAAAGTCAAATGAAGCTGTGTTAACCACCAAATTGTCTCTAGAAGAAACCTCTAAATGAAGTTTAGGGTTGCCTAGTCATTCCCACCTGGGCATCCATGGGCTCATACACAGTACCTACTTTGTAGCTCACTAATTTGTATTCTTGTTTCTATGATTCTCAGTTTTATAGTTTTAATAATTTAATGACTTGTTTGGGTAGGTTTATTCATTGCATTTCAGTTCTCACAATTTGTAGTACAGTTAACTTCAATCAAGAATCTAATGTAATTTTATAGTATTGCACAAGTTTGGTTTCTTTTGCATGGTTTCCAGGTTCTGCTTACCCAGTTCGTTGTTGCAAAGTATTTGTGTCTAAATCCTAACTATATTAGAACCCCAGATGACCCCCATGAAAGCTTATACATTGGTCTATGAAATTAGTTCCATTTAACATGAATCATAAATAGAATTATGAGAGTTCCAAATGAAATTAAACTAGTTCAATCTGATTCACAAACTAGATCAAATCAACGTTGGACTGTTGAGCGAGTTTATTTGCGATTCATGCAAAAGAACTTGTTCACAATTTGGTGCTAGTTGGTAAGAACTATGTAACTATGGGCACTACCCGCGTGACCAATTGCTGCGTAATTTGTCAATCCCTCTGACCTTTCTATGTTGGAGCTGCTTTGCCCTTTTTTTTAAGGCCAATGATTGTGTAGATTTCACTTTTCTTGGTTATTTCAGGTGATGTCAATTGCAATTATTTTTTTCTCTAAAAATACATAGATTTATCAAGAAATGCTTATTGCAGAACTTGTATTTTCATAGAAATGTTTTAATACTCTATTTAATGGTAAAGTGATGCAATGCTGAGCATAACCAAAAGTAATTGAATGCTCTGCTACGAAGCACGGGTGCAGTACGGGTACGCCGATACGGCAAAATCCTTAAAAGATAGGATATGGGTACGACTGGGGTACGTCATTAAAGAATTATATTTTTTAAAATTTTAATAATGTAATATGCTAATAATTAAAATAGATTAGAATTCTTAAATGCAACAAGCCAACAATTACTTAAGACCATTACAAATTCAACTTAATGGAAAAAAAGAGCAACAACAATATTATTTTTTATATTTCATAATGCAACAGTCCTTCATTCTTCTTCTTCTTCCTCCTTTCCAGTTTTTTTTCCTATTGGAAAGGAGGGGATTAAAAATGGGTTAGAGTTAAACCTTTTTCCTTTTAAGTTCGTCGAGAAGTGTTAGGACTAAAGTTAAAAATTATGTTTTTAGCTTTTTCAAACTCTTTCAAAAGTTTTTACAAAAAAAAAAAAAGAAAAGAAAACACACTTGCAAAAGTATCGGGAACGTACCTATCCCGTATCCACAAACGTACCCATCCCGTACCTACAAAGTCAAAACATACCGGGTATGTTGGACCATGTTGGATACATTTTTTGCCATACCCATATCCGGTATGTGTACGGGTAAGTATCCGGTATGGATATGTGTACATTTTGGAAGTACCTGTAGTTCATAGATGCTCTGATAACACTTTAATACAAGCATAAGGTGGTTCACGTCAAAATCAATATCAATCGAGTCAAGCTGGTTCATATGCAAGTTAACCTGGAAGATTAATTGGATCAAACTTAATTATTGACCACCAAATTGTGCACTTCAAATCTTATCAAGGAAATAAAAAACCATTAAAAAAATAAAAAAAATTAATTATTGCTTCAACATTGAGCAATTCTAGCTCTAATAATTATAATAGAGTAACTCTAGTACTCATGAGTGGTCTTTGGGTTAAAAAGTCAATCTGACGCAGTAGTAAAACACACATGATTGTCAGTTGCCTTTTACCCCCTTAATTCTAAAAACAATTGTCATTTATTAATAAATAAGATGATTGCAACCTAATGGCCACATTTAGCTCCATCCACCAACAGTTTAGTGATGGGTGTTGTCAGATGGAAGTGAGAGCTTATGTTGATTATATAGTTTTTAAGAAGCTTAAGGGTCTCCAAGGCAAGATCATAGTGGAGAACCAAGAGTGTTTTCGCAGGATTGTTTTCTCTAGAGAGGATTTATCTAGGGAAGTGGATGTTTGGGATTGGAAAAAGAGAAAGGAAAGGAAGAGGAGGGGTTTTTAGGGTTGGGGCGGGGGGCTGGGTGTTGTTTGAAAATGGTTTCTTGTCTCAAGGGGAGGTTGTTGCGAGGCAGGAGGTGATGAGCAGTATTTAGAGGCTTAATAGGATGGGAAAAAATCCATTGCATACAGATATCCAGGGTGCTTTGACTCAATGAAGGGGGTTAGAACCGTTTTTCAGAATTTTGTTTTAGACAAAATTCCTGAGGCTTTCCTTTTTGGCCATTAAATTGAAATGAAAACACTCCTCAAAAAATCTAGTTCAATTTTTTTGGTCCATTTCGGTGCTAAACTGAAATAAAATAATATATATTATTTAACTTTCATTTTATATTTTTTACGTATGTATATATTTATATTTTATAATTTTTCTGAAATGCTGCTCTGAAAATTTTGTCGAATATTTGAATCTGCCTAAATATTTCAGTTTGGTGGCCAAACTGACAGAGGGCCGAAATGAAATTCTGAACTATGATAAGAACACTAGACTCTTTTATCAGATGATGAATCTTAGGAGGCTAGTTAGTTATGTGGGGAGGATTAGGAGTGATGGGAGGTTCATCAAGAGGGAAGCTAAGGTCAATAAGGAGATTGCTCAGTTCTTTTATAATTTTAAAAAAAATGACAACTTTGTTAGACCCAACATAGATGTTGTTTCATTTCCTTTTATTTCCCCCGAGGTTAGGCTGGTTGGAAAAGAAGTTCGAGGCAGAAAATGGATAGAACTGTGGCAGATTGTGGAGGGCATAAATCCCATGTAGATGGTTTCAACTTCTCTTTTCTCATATCGGTTTAATGCTCTTAACCAAATCTCCACACACACACACACCACACAGCACAACCCCCCCCCCCCCCCCCCCCCCCCCCGCGCTCTCTCCCATCTTCATCTACACACCCACTCAAAAGAAAAAAAAAGGGAAAGGAAAAAGAATCGAGCATCTTTCTTGATATCCTTCAAAAGTCCACAAATCAGTTTGAAACAATCTATAGACAATAGGGCATGCCTCTGGCGTCAGGTTGAATTTTTTATTTGACATAAAGGATGTAAGCCACCACTCTTATGCATTGTTACCAATTTTTTTGTTGTGAAACCAGATCTTGAAAATAATGAGAAGGTAAGAATGTTACACAATAATTGAGTATTTTAGTCAGATTACTTCCAGATAATATTTTTTCAGAAACTTTGGAACATTGAGAACAGAGGACAGAAACTGATGGGACACATCAATAGTTCCTGGCTTTTTGATGTGTGAAGGATCCATCTGCAATTTTGACATAAGGAATAGGAAGGAGATGGAAGATAAGTCAAAATTTGAGAGTTCATAAATATCATATTATCTGAGACTTTGGAATCAATAATTAAGGGAGATTTTTTAGAAATTGTGGACACTAGCTGAGCAGGTCTAGAATCCAGATACACCTGATTGATCGGTGACCTGTAGTGATGACACAGGAGATTGCTCAAGAAAAACAAAAGGATGATCGAGCTGTCTGCCTCATCCTTGAGGAGCAATCTGCCTTATCCTTGAGGAACATGTTAGAATCACAAACACGCTATGGGACTTTATATGAGTGGATCTTTTGTCCTTGGTGGATGCAATACCTTTTTCTTTTAGGCAGTCCAACAAGATCCCATCATGTTTCTTTGTATGATGCATACGTTTACTATGCAGACAATAGAGTTTATCTTTATAGATAGTGGCTGGTCTTCTATGACAGCAGTGCCCCCTCATTTTATCACCTGATGGACCCCTGACATCGACCTTTTCTATTCTGACATCAACCTTTGCTATTATCACCATGGCAGCTCATTCAACTACCTTTGTTAATCATGATGACAGTCTCTTGTGAGGCATCTTCTTGACAAGTTACCTTGATTTTATGATTAAAAAAAAAAACCCTGTTGCCAGAGGACATACTACTAAGAATATGAATATGCTTAGCCTCATTTTCAGGATTGGGCACTGCAGTGTCAAGCATCTGTTACGCTATAATTTCTGTTTTGTGTTTTTTGGGAGTGGAGGTTTTTGGGATGAGTTAAGACACACCCCATGAGGAATTACATAATAATTTTGGAAGAAATTTTCACCGTGTTGAAACTATGATATCTGCCTTATCAACTCACAACTAGAAATATACTCAATTTTGGCTCAGTTTGGTTTCCACTGAACAGGTCAAAATTGTTTGGTTTGGTCAGGGGACGAAAATGCGCAACCCTGTATGAAATTTTGGTCTAGATTTTGAAGCTATCAACCAATAAGCTCGAAATTCTGACCTATTCTCCCAAACGAACTGAAATGGCCAAATTTTGGCTGAATAGGGGCAATAGTACAGTGTTTTAACAAAGGCTCCTCATTTTTATTTACTTACTGATCGGCTTTAAGTTAGTATAGTGATTATGGAAATGTGTTTTAATGGCAATGTAATTAATAGTTGGAGATGAAAGATGAGAATGGGTGTCATAATTTCAGTCACAACATCATGGTCTCTAAATTATTTATTTAGCATGTAGGAATGACATACTGTATTGTTATCTAATAAAACATACTAAGTAAATATATAGTATAATGTTAGTTTTATTTATTCATTTTTAATTTTTTACTTCTCATTTTTGTACATACAAATGTGTTTTTAAAATTTTCAGAATGTTACCTTAACGGAATGGTGAAATGCCAAACTGGCCGCAATGTTTCAGTCCAAAAATGAGAGAGGGGTTGGATGAAATCGACAACTATGGATGTTCATCTTTTAGTAATAGGACAACATATTGCCTTATCTCGACCTTCACACTTGTAAATAGATAAAAGTCTCAGTAATGTGGAATGGAATGGAGACGCGGGGCGGGCAAGGTGGAAGATGGAGATAGAGGGGAATATTGGGCTTTCACCAAACTTTAGTCAAAGGAGGCGTTAGAAAATTGGGCTCTCACCAAACTCCATTTGCAGGAGGCGTTAGAGATTTTGAGGACTTAAAGAAACTTGGAGAAGATCTCAAAACTTTTTCCTTAATCATCACTTATTAACTAAGCTAAATAGGCTTTATAATGCTTAAATAGAAAAAAGAAATAACCTAGGACTAATCTAGACCATCCAATCAAGTTGATGGTCACGATTAAAATATCTTATTAAAACAACTTAAAGTGAATAAAACCCTAAATAAATTAGGATACGTGGGCTGGGCCCAAAGACGGGTCAACCCACGGGGGACCATGGGTCTATCCTGTATCACTTAGTAATCTTAAGAATCACTGACTGTAGCAAACATAACATGTGATGATCGTGAGGTATCTGCCTCCTATAAGCATATTTCACAATCGTGCACATCTGGCTCGTTAGCTTTCCAGTCTAAATATCTTCTTTCTTTTATGCCCTCAATAAACACCATAGCTGATTTGATACCTTTAAAAATAATTATGCACATTAAACTTAAATTTGATGATTTACAGACATGCGAGGTCTGAAATACCAGAGTTTTGGATATTCTTCACATTAGAAACAGTAGTAAGATGAAATACACCTGAAACCTTTTTTTCCATGACAATTTCAAATACAGACCTAAGCAGCTTGAAACGAACTTTAGATGACTTTTACAAGTCAAAAGGTTACAAAAAGGAACCACATTAAAACAGCAGTGTAACAGTCACCCATTCTATCCCACAGGTCGTACATTACAAAATGAGAATCACATGATTGAAACAGTCCATTAACTGCTGCTTTTATTTAGAACAAATCACATAGGCCTCAATCTACCTATTGCTGTTGAATAAATGGGCAAAAATATTCAGAGAGGAGAGAAGTCGCCACTGCTAAGGAATTGATTGATGAAAGGAACCTAGGTGAACCAGCAACTCAAGAAAAACCTCCCAGAAAACCCTAATGAAGAAAGAAGTTGAAGCTGAATTTCCAGTTTGATCTGGGATGTAATCTACCTTACGGTCCTGTTGATGACTTACAATTTACAAAAATCAGTCGGTATATCATTTGGGTTATCAAAAAAAAAAAAAAATCAGTTAATAGAAGTGCTGACAATATCAGTGCAGCGCACTGATGTCAAGCCTGAAGGGACGGACTGTGTCTGAAGTTCTCCACTGAAGGCACTATAGCAGGAAGATTTTAGGGATTTGGGAAAAAAGAGGGAAGAGAAAAGAAGAAAGAAAGGTTGGGGGGAGTATCATGTTGACACATTTCTTACCTGAGAAAAGAGACAAAAATAAAAGGAAAGAAAGAGAAGGGAAGGAGGGAGGGAGGACTTCATGGCTGACTCCACTAGGCCTTGGATGTTTGAAACACAAAGTAACACCGTTGCAACCTTTGGCAAAGTGGTAGACACTATTGCAACCTTTGGCACAATGGTAGACACTATTGCAACCTTGAGGTGGTGAGTTAAGAGTCATGTTACCAATTAAACAAAAAAGTACTTGGCCTTTTTCTTTTTGGTTTTGTTTCTTATTTACACACAACCATAGAAACAATTATGCTTCTTTGTATAGTTTGTTTGGTTTAGAATCTAATTTTGTCGGGGAACTGTAGCTATCAAATGCAGATCTAATTGTTACTCAGACTCTTTTAGTAAGGGTCTAATAATAATAGGAATTTTTGGACCACTTGAAAAGAAGGAATTTTTTGTTTTATCTTCTGTTGGTCAAACAAGTCACTGAATTTTAATGTTTCATTTTAGAAATAGGGAAGTATTGGTTGAATACATCTTGTGAAAGGATTTTTAATCCTATAACCTAGTTTCAAAATATCAGTATCAGAGGCATATTGGCTGGTCCTGAAGATCATATGTATCAGGTGTCCAAGGAAATTATATTTTTGGTAAAAAAAAGAAACTGAAAGAATATAAAAAAATTCTGAATATTATAAAATATTCGGTTTTGATATTAGTTTTCATTATCTGCTGAAAATTTGTTTGTATTGGTCTACTTGACTCTTTGATGTCATTTAAGTTTTATATCACTGTATGCTTTTAAATTAAAAAACTGATTTTCTTTTCTCTTTTTGTTTTTCACCCTTCTGCATGCACGTTATTCATGTCTTTGGAGTAATAAAAAAAAAAAAACCAGCACAAAATGTTAATTGAAAAGAGTCCCCAGTAATGCAATTAGGCTCAAATCTAAGATCCTAACATTCATTACTTGTGGCGTTTTTCTTCTTTTTCTTTTTTCAGTTATTCCTTGCCTCAAACAAAACCCACGAACAATTGACTTGTCTATTGGCTTCAATTCCTCTTTAGATCTAAAGATTTTGGTGTTGGAGTGCTGAATACCCCCTTTCCCCTCAACCACGAAAACTATTAAAAACGCTGGTTTTGGTGCTTAAAAAGGATTGTTGTTCATATCACCCAATTTGATACAGTTGCGATGACCGACATTCTTTTAGTCCTTCAAGGTTGAAGGTGGCAGCCAGATGAAAATTCAACAGTTAGTCTGAACAATTTTTTAGTCTGAATGTTTTTATTGATTCAATGGTCTGATGGAGTTGAAAGCAAATCTGAGCCTTCAACAAAGCCTGCATATCCATTACATTGTCAATGAGAGAAAGTATTATATGGTTTAATTCATGGGGGTAGTCTGTTCAATCAAGTGATTGTATGGTTGATCTTTAGTACTGGTGGATCACATCCGTAAGTCGAGGTCGACTTACATAAAGCTGTTGACACTTGACCGTGATGCTGATTAAAGGGTTAAGGAGCTAGAAAATGTGGTCCCACGAATGAGTGGGAATGATCCATAAGGTTGCACATGTTATGGACTACAAGTAATAGGTTTTTTTCTTTTGCTTTATCCCAGAATATCATCTTTTGCATATTTTGTAGCTTAGGTGCTATTTCGCTGCAACTATTTCAATTTCTTGGATCTTTTACTTTATCCTGGAATATCATCTTTTGCATATTTTGTGATTTAGGTTCTAATTCGCTGGAGCTATTTCAATTTCTTGGATAGTCCTAGTTGTTAGTTAAAAAAAAAAACTATTAGGAAGTAGAAAGTTCTAGTACTTGTATGGACTTTTGGTTGTTTTATCTTTTGTTGGTGACTTCATTGGTTCTTCAAAAACTATTAGTTGATCAAATGTCTAGTAGAACTCAAAATAATAGAAAATTAAATCTAACATAATATGAAATTAAATCTAACACTGTGCACTAGGTCAAAGAATCCTTGCACGTACATTTGATTATATTGGAATTTAGTTTCTAATTTTTGTTTTCCACTTAAAGAGTTCTCGAATGGTGTGGCGGTACTCCACATTTCTCCCATTTGGTGTCTCTGAAGAAACCTAGGCGCCACTCTTACCCACATCAAAGCAGCTGATGCCCAACGTCGGCTCCAAGTGTCCAGATTGCATCATATATTACTCGATTTGACTAAGACTTCCTTGTTGATATAATTTTTTTTTTCACGGAAATCCTTATGACTGCACTAAAAATAAAAAGATACACACGATTTTGTTCCTCTGAAGGAAAAGACCTTAAATTGGTTTTTGTTATGTAGCAGACTTGAAGTAGCGTAGGGAAGAAGAATAGTCAACGGGCTAATTTCCAAGCCAAAAGGCTTAAGGATAGGATGCCTAGCTGCCTCATCAAAGACAAACAAAACTTTTTCAACTGAGAACCAAACTCAAATTCTTATTCAATATCAATGTCTATATCTCATGAAGAGATTACATCTTTATTTATAACTAAGATATTATCTAATAAAGGAAACAACTAATTCAAATCAAATAAGAAGTCCTAAACCAAATGTGACTGGACTAGCCAAATATTAAGAAAGCAACTAAAGCAACTACTATTAACAGGATCTATTCTAATCTATTGGGCCTTTTTAGTTTTGGGTCCAATGGGCTAGCCAATCATGGATCTGGCCTACATCAAGACCCAACATAGTTGTGACAAGTTAAATGGTCATGATGATGTTTTTTATTTTTATTTTTTATTTTTCATGTATTCTTTATATAATCACTTCCTATTTTTGTTGTTTTTTCCTGCACAACAATTCTTTCCATCACTAATTATTTCTATGATATGCTTGGTTATGTAGGAAATCATTATTCGGTGGCGCACGACCTAGAGAACTGGTATTGCCTCTTTTCTTGACACAATTTAGTAGTTTTCAGTAGAAGGGAAGATAAAGAAAACTAATGGTCTTTCATAGCATCCTTGAGGAACATCGTAGATACATGTCAGAATCTGAGGGATCATCCTAATTATTTGATACTTAGTGGTCAGTTCTATAATACTCAAGGGAATTGGTGGCTGTATCAACCATGGGAGTAGTAGTACTCTTCCAGAATTGTGAAATGGCTCCATTGTTTTATTGGAATTGGTGTCTGTATCAACCATGGGAGTATTTGTCCTCTTCCAGAATTGTGAAATGGCTCCAGTTATATATTTTTTTTAAGGCTCACCCAGCTGAAATAAATGGGAAACACATTCAATTCTTGAGTTCGTACAGGGGCAACCATGGTCATCAGTTGGTTATCCAGACCTTTGGTCTGTTGGGTCTCTCACCATGATTAAAAGCTCACACCTGTTTAATATTTTGCCTTAATGCACAGTATGGACAATTGTCATATTACTTCATCATCATCATCATCATCAAAGCCTTATCCCAATCATATTGGGGTTGGCTACATGAATTATGTTTCTCCATTCCCTTCTATTTTGAGTTAGATCCTTCGATAAGTTAAACTTCTTCAAATATGAATCAATGACCTCCATCAATGTTTTCTTCGGCCTACCCCTACCTCTTGATGGGCTATCTACATGTATAGTCAAACTTTTTCTCATTGGTGCCATTACCGGCCTACGTTCAACATGCCCAAACCATCTTAGACGAGTTTTTCTAATCTTATTCCCTATTGGTGCTACCCCTAAATGCTCTCGAAATCTCTTATTTCTAATTTTATCTTTTATAGTTTTACCACACATCCACCTAAGCATTTTCATTTTTGCTACATCCATCTTATGAATATGCGTCTTCTTAA
This sequence comes from Sextonia rubra, assembly GCA_037013555.1. Taxonomy (NCBI): domain Eukaryota; kingdom Viridiplantae; phylum Streptophyta; class Magnoliopsida; order Laurales; family Lauraceae; genus Sextonia; species Sextonia rubra. Next base: position 47,393,115 of record JASUAD010000006.1, on the reverse strand, counting down.
TTGGCCAACATTCTGCTTCGTATGTCATAGCTGGTCTAACCACTCTTCTGTAAAATTTGCCCTTCAATTTCGTTGGCATTCGTCTGTCACAAAGTACTCCAGAAGCTAGTCTCCACTTTAGCCATCCAGTTTTTATCCTTTGCTCTACATCTTCGTTAATCTTCTTATCCTTACTAATCATCGAGCTTAGGTACCAAAAAGAATCTTTCCGTAGTATCTTATGGGTTTCAATTTTGACAGTGGTTTCAACACTTTGTATATGTCCACTGAACTATTTACTATAGTTCATCCATTGAAGGTATTCTTGTAGGATTCTTCCATCAGGATATTTTTTTCCTTTTTCTTTTTCCTTTTTTATTTGTTGAAATTTTCCTACAATGTTGTATCCATGGAGTCACTTAGTCAACAGTTTGTAGTACGAAATCGTGGTTCCTGTTTGTACTTGCTCATGCTTTGATAGCAGATCTCAGGTCAATGAGCATGTAATTCCTCTTCATATTCTTGGCAAGAAATCAGGATTGATCATATTAAATGGATGATGTATTTCTTGTCATAACACTTCATTTTCTGTTGTGTGCCCAATGGCTTTCCATTTTACTCCCAGTGAAAAGGTTTCTAATAAATGCCAATGGTGCCGTCCTTTGCCTTGGTTTGTTTTGTTGTTTTATTCTTTTTTATTATTTAATTGAAAATCTCATCGTTATCATCTCTATTGCTCTGATGTAGTGTTTCATTGTAGGTTCTGAAAGAACGTGGGATTAATGAGGTTATGATCAACAATCTTGACCTAAATCAACCATCTAACAGGTACTTACTCTGAATGTCGTAGAGTTCTCTTGTTGCTTGTAGCCTGTAGGTCACTGAAGCCTTAAGATATTTGTGGCATGGTCCATTCATTAGTGAGGGCGCATCAGAGATGAGACCTTATCTTTAGGCCCCTACTTGTGTGGTATATCAATCCTAGGCTCCAGCACACTGCTATTTATATCCAGGGAGTGATGATTGTAGCATTCTCCTTCCAAAAGAACTGGCATAAATTGGGCTGCATTTAGAGTTTGAGCTAATCCTAGTTGCATCACACTTGTGATGGGGTGTTGAATGAGATCACGGCACTCTAATCAGGTAGGTTGCCATGGATATGAACATATCACAAGATCAGGCTGGATGGACTATATCCTTTTTTGGTTGGACAAGGGAAGGCTGGTTAAGAAGTTGCCTGATCATAATCATCCTGTGCACAAATTTAGCAGTATGGGCTGTCCAAACAGTTTGATTCAATAGTTTGCATGCCTTTGATGGGCCTTACGTATTGATTCTGTTTGCACACATTTTTCCTGTTGAACATTTGCTTTATGGTGTGAGACTAGTCATGTTCTTGCATGCTTAAATGATTCATTTAGTTAGAGAAGCTGCTGACAATGGCCCATTCCAGTGGAAAATGGTTGGCTTAGCAATTTCCAATTTATTTTTTGTATTGAACTGTTCCAAACATGTTGTTGTGTATGCAGAGTAAAGCAAGATGTTTCCAAGGCTGAAACGAAGCTGGAGGCTAATGTACCAAATGCTCGATACAGTGAAAGGCCTGAGAACTTCCTGCCCGAGCAGAGGTTGGCAAGAGATTTTGAAAGGAAAGATCGTCGCCCTGAGACTGAGAAAACTGATATGCAGAGGGGTTCAAGGAAGAATGAGAACCGGAGGAACAGTAGGGATTTTGAGAAGCCACATGAGTGGCGGCAGGAGCCTGAAAGTTGGCGCAGGCCAATTGAGCCCCCAAGACAGGCCCCATCTGAGGCTGCCTCAGGGCCACGTTACGGTAAGACAGCATCAGCCCTGGAACTTGCTCAAGCATTTTCTAGGTCAGTCTCTGATGACAAGTCAACAGACCAGTTTGCCAGCCAGAGGAATGTGCCTGGCCGTGGCCAAGTACCCTTTTCCCGGCTGACTGACACCCACACCCGGGAGTTCTATTCAGGTCCCACTCCAAGACAGATCAATGGTTATTGAGAGTAGGTTACACATCTGGGAAATTGTGGGGCCATGTTCTTCATTCCAATAAAAAGGAATGGCTGCTAACTTTCTGATTGCTTGCTGTCCCCACTGTTTTCTTTTTATTTCAATAGATTATTGAGCAAAGGAGTGCCTTCGGAAGGATGGAAGGGGAATGGCTATTAAATGAATTATTTTGCAAAAGGAGTTCACATCGGCAGATGATAAGATTGTTTTATCATTTAAGCTCAGTTAATAACTTTTTTATTTTCTTTCATGGTAGCAGTAGCATCTTCCAAGTAGAAAACCCGTCTTTTAAACTGCATTTTTAGGAGTGGTATGAGGATCTCTTGAGAAGATGGGATGATCAATTCAATAATCAAATGGAATTTTGTTTTTCGAGAAACTGGAAAGAAGGGGTGGGTGGTTGGCCATTTCTACCCAGCAGAAAATAGGAGCGGCTGGGATCTGCTCTTTGTTAAAGTGAAGCTTGTTTCGAGTTTTCTGAGAAGAAGAAAACTTCCCCACGTTATTGTGCTTGGTTACAGTAGTGTCAAAATCGGCTGAGAACCTCCGACTGCGGCTGAAGAAATATGTAGTTATTATCCTACTCAAAACAAAACAAAAAGGCAGTGCTAGAGATTGCCAACCAGAAGCCAATGTAACGCCAAGTCATTGAGTGATGATGGTTGATGCCTTTGGTCATGCCAACACCGTCCATGGACAAGTCCTTAGTCTGGCAGATTTACCCCATGCTGACTGTGGGTGGACCTACAAGGTTCGCCACTAGCCATGGGTTGCTGCCCCATTTGAGGCAGGGGGCTGAGCCCTTGTAGTGCAGTGATGTGGCAGATCTTGATAGGTCCGTGTATGGTCGCCATTGCCTAGAATAAGCCAGTGACTTGACTTTTTTTATCACAAGAAGTTTGTAATGTCAAAGATCTGGAAATTCTCTCTATTTTGGACCTTTTAGTGGTAAATTTAGTTTAAAAATAAGAACAGCAGCTGTTAAGGTGGTAGCTAGGCTGGTTGAATAACCTAAAATAACCTCACCAAACATTAAATGCAGGTAAAATTAACCTAACCTACAACATGAGTCATCTCATTTAACTCAATCTAGATAATCCAACTCATTAAAATTTGGCTCAAGTACAGTCCATTTCGAGCTTTTTACTTTATATTTGAGTTTTGTAGCAGGAAATAAAGCAAATGAAATGACACACAATCCAAACACCTAACCATTTAAATTAGATGGTCCTAGCCCAACCCATTTAAATGGGCTATGTGGGTCCTAACCCAACTGGTTTACTACAGGTCAAGTTCATTCGATTGGGTCAGGAGCACACAGAGTTAGATTTTGACCTCATGGAAGAGCTTCCCATGACCGAGATAGGCCCACATTCAAATTCAAATGTACATCAAAAGGCTGGATCCCCAATCAGGAAAACAAAATGCACCTTCACTATATCATTTATAGTCATTATAATATATAGTCACTATATAAAATGTCATTATAGCATGAATTATGTTAACATGCGCAATACATGCCTTCTTGGAGATCAAAATGAATGCACAGATATAGCCCACAAATCACATAAAAGTTCAAGGTTTATTTTTAAACAATTGGGTTTCACATTCAAATAAGGGGTGTTCTGTATTGGAAAGAAAATAAACCTAGTCCTACAAAAACACTCATATTTTAGAAATAAGGAATCATGTCGCTGTTCAAAATAAATAGGAAAGATGGAAAAAGAAAAGAAAATAAAAAGTGTAACATAAACAAATTTTGTCTATAATAGCATACATGTATTGTGGACGGATGGGAAAATAATACCCATAAGCATGAAGTAGAGATCATGTAAAACACAAATGCACCGTTAAATGCAATTGTCTTGGTGGGTGAATTATATTCTGAAATATAGTAAGCATTTGTTAGGAAAAAAATACATTAGTGTTCTCGAAGTATTGAAATCTTCCACTGAACAACAAAATTAGACAGCAAATGATTGTGAAAATATCGATGGACAAATAAATTCAGTGCACCAAACAAACTGCAGAGAAATTTTTTTTTTTATTTGTTGTCCCTAGAGTTCTAGTGAAGATTTGTAAATCGACAGTAGGAGAAAACCATGTCTCTGGACACGTGGGTATGTTCAGTATATTCAAACTTGCTCAGGCTGATAGGATGCTTTGCAGAAGCTGTAGAAGAAGATCAGGGAGCACTTACTATGTTGAGAGACTATCCATCTGAGAGACGATGGTGAGATGAGAAAAATTTTAGGAGAGATAAGTGAAATTTTAAATTTTAGGAGAGGGGATAAATTTTAGGAGATCATGTTGAAATGTAGAAGTTTAAAAAGAAAAGAAATTTAGATAGGGAGATTTTACTGGAGGGACAGTGAGAGAAATTTTTAGGACTTTAATCCGAGAGCGCTATATGTCTCACTCTCGTAAAAAGACTGGGCCACATGTTGCTCTCCCGCAAAAAGTCTATCCTTATTATATATATATAAAACTAGCGCTTCAGGGCCTGCATCCAATGCGAGCCATGAAAAAAATACTTAAGTTTTATTAAAAATTATTAAAAATTAAATGAATATTATCATACAATTATATAACAACAATATTCATGTACATGTCTCAACATTTTTTTTTGTGAGAACTCTAGGTGAAGCCCATCTATCATCCAATCCAAATCTTGCAATACACTGGAGACCCCCTTGATAAATACACATCCTAAGTTTTGATCAAATTCAAACCTATCAGACAGTTGGATCGACTGCACGCAAATCCGAATTGAATGGATTTATAGGCCACGGATGAAGAGGTTAGAGACATGTGATTAGAGCCAAACTTGATATCTAAGGTGGTCTTGCATGGATCTTTCTATCCCCCCGGTTTCATCCCCAAGTGGGGTTCACAGTGTGTCACACGGAGGAGTATGCACTGTCCCTCCAGGAGGGTTGTATGCATATGAAGATTTCCCATTATATAAATCATAACAAAAATATTGTTAAAATATTGAATCTTTATTTTTCAAAAAGAAAGCAAAAAAAAAAAAAAAAATCTTCTTTGAACTATAATGAGATGAGAAAGAAGAAAGATCATAATTCATGCTAAGATTTTTAAATTTTCAGAAAAGGAAAAAAGGTATAATCCATAATTCAAATTAAATGTGGTAGATATTGTTTTGATTCTATTGTTATTTCTTTTTCTATTAATTTTTTTCCTTATTGACATGCAAAGCATATGTATAATTTAGAGACAACCTAACAAATCTAATAAGCTTGACTTGAACCCAAAATCAGAAAACTACTATAACACTCAATAATAAAAACAAATGGTGAATAATCTTGATTTGAAAATAAAGATCGGGAGAATTACTAGAATATTTGTACAAAACTAAAAATAATAGAAAAGAAAATAAGATAAAAAAAGTATTAATTAATTACAACAAGGGGAAAATCAATAGTATATGCAATAAAAGAAGTGAAAAAAGTCATCACATAAATGTGGCAAAGAATTCAAAGGCTTTTTGATGGGGAGCTTTGAGAACTTTAAAGTGACAAACATGAAAAATTATGTCCAATACTATTTTTTTAGAAGGGACTGCAGTTGTATTTCAATAATTCAATTATATTAACTTTAAATTACAAATAAAGTGGGCCATTTTCAATCGAAGAAAGAATCTTGAACTATATTCTTGAATTAGAAATAAAATTATGTAAAATAGAAGGATTTACATGTACCTCTACAAATTTGTTCTCAATTGTTCAGAATCAAATGTCCCTTGAGCTCAAAGCCAAAGTCTTTTAGGCTGAGCTAGGTGGGAGATACCCTAGATTAAAAAAAAAAAATAGATTAACCATATGGCGAATAATAACATGATTAACAAGGTCTTATGTTAGGAGTTAATAGGCAAAATATGGTGGGTCCCAAGTACCTATCTACCACATAGTGGGTCAGTATAAGCTTGCATCATATAGATGTACATTTGTACTACTGCATAAGTAGGTTGATTATTGTGGATCCATTACGTAAAATAAATAATGAATAGCTTAATTAATTCAATCTTATGTGTTAGGAGTTAATGGACAGGATGTTGTGGGTCTTACGTTTTCGTTTACTATTAAGTGGGTCCCATAGAAAGTGGCCTTGTGTTGATGCACAAATATGTGACTGGGTAAGTAGATTGGCTACTATAGATCCATTAAGGTAAGAGAAGTTTTATAGGGTATCTATCCATAATGATAAAGAAACAAAAATGACCGAAAAAGCAAGAGGTAACCTAAGATCCTAGGAAAAGTTGCAATGGTTTAGGTTATTGATGTGAAAACTTGAAGTTTTGCATGAAGTGGAGTTTATATAAATGCACATCTTATCAAAAATTCAAATTTATTTCACATTTTATCCTTGCTCATTACATGACATGGGCTTAACATAGGGTCATAAATGAATGGTCTATCTGTTAATTATCGCTTAAAATTTTCATAAAAGGTTTAAATAGAGATTTTGATTTGCGCACCTTAAGATCCAAGTCAAGTTTCACATCTCCCTGTACTCTCAATTAATGGTTTGACTTGAATATAGAATATAAAGGTTAGGTGAGTGTGACATAACATTATTAAATCATTTTTATATACATTCGATGGGGGTACACCACCAGATGTATTTAAAGGATAATACTATAGATTTTAGTTTAAATAAGGTGTAATATCATGGGAAATTATCATTCTCTACTACTTGAGTCAGGCTTGAACAAAGCCCAAAAGTCACATGTGTTGTGAAGCCAACTTCAGGCCAAGCTAGGCTTGGTTTCTAATCAAACCTTATTTGAAGCTCGAGTTCAATTAGTACTATCACGCCTAGCTTAGTTTAATTTGAGCCAAGTTTAAACTGGACCTCTCAAGCTCAAGTTGGATAATTTAATATTCAGGCCAAGCTCTTTTGAGGTTCAAATGGGCCATTCTAAGAATGCTAATGGAACCTAACTTGTTAACATGGGGTTGCTAAGTTGGTTGGTTAACCCCGGATATCACTTGGCTATGCAATGATCAATCCCTAAGTATGACACCCTTCCCACATTTGTGGGTTTTTCTTTTCACTTCCGTAGGCTTTCCTTCTTAGATGTGTAAGCTATCTAGTGTCCTGCCTCTTTCACTAGCAGTACAAAAAAAGAAAAAAATAATAAATAAATAAAAATGGAAGCTTGATTTATTGGAAAGAACCCCACCCCAATAATCCAATTTATGGACTCTCATTTTTAACCTGATTAAAAATTGGATCTAGGTCTACGTTCACAATTCTGGCCCATTTGTAATCAGGTCTGAGTCCATTCAAATCTAAACCTTGATACCTGAATAAATATAATATTTATAACATACATATATCCAACTTTAAAAATACTCGTGGGAGCATCTAAAAGGGCCTGCATTGTTTAATAATTATAATATTTGTTTATAAAAATATTTGTTAAAAACACTAACAAAAAGAAGAAGAAAGAGTTACTTAAGTTGCAATCTTGCTAAGTTAATGCTTCCTTTAAAACTTGAATGAGAGAAAAGAAGTTGTATGATCACCAATATTAATGGAAATCAATAATTAGAAATTATGGAAACACATCGATTGGGCCCCATCCTCTTTGATGGTCGGATTGGGACATCTGCATTTGAATATGCTTCCACAGGCAAATCTCACTACAGTGAGTAGGCGAACAGGATAAATCCATGTCAAATTAAATATCTTATGGCAATTAAATGTCTTTCAATATCTAAGTACCCAAACGACCCAAATTGAAAATTTTGTCAATATCTAATAGTCACTGCCAACTTGCATGACTATTAGAAGTATATGGAAATAGAATTGGGATTTTGTGAGGAATGGTCCACAATGAGAGAGATATTTTAAGAGAGGGGATTAGGCAATGAGAGAGCTTAGTGAGAGATTTTAGGGGATGGGATTGGGTTGAGCTTGTGAAAAGTTAGTGAGAGGAAGAGAGAGAAATGGTCACTGAGAGATTTTTTAAAAGAGGGGATTAGTGCCACATGTCGCACTCCCATGCTCTCTCGCGAAGAGGGGAAATTTTCTTTATATATATAGCGCTACCGGGCCCACACCCAACGCGGGCTATGGAAAAACTAAATTATGTTAAAATTAATATTTTAATAAGATATCTTTGAATAAAACTAAATTTTGTTAAAAAGTAACTAATATTTTAATAATATATCTTTATATTACATTGGAATTTAATATTAAACAAAATAAAATTTAATGGCTGAAACTATTATGTCTACGAGTTGATCAGTTTATAGAAATTTTCAATAATCATCGATATAATTATTTTCTTTTTTATAATTCTTTTATACCTATTTCAAAGCTAGATAACATTAATGTTATTTAAGTTTTATAAATAAATTAGTTTATTTTTTGGCCCAAGCTTTTGGTAAGGAATTTTTTGTTATAAATAACTTTTTTTCATTTTTCAATCTTTTTATCTCAATGGTATATTTTACTTTAACTTATTTTTTTATCAATAATATTATAAAGAAAAAATAATTTAAATATATATCTTTTTTCTTGGCCTTTATTGCTAGTGCTTTAGGGCCTGCGGCCAACACTGGCATGGAAAAACTAAATTATGTTAAAATTATTAATATTTTAATAAGATATCTAAGCTATCCCTTTTCCACATTATTCTATTAATCTTAGTACATTATTCTCACTCTCATTATCTCTCTGCCTTTCTTCTTCTATGTCTTTTCTTAATACATGTTTTATTTTTAGATTTTTATCTTTTTTCTTTGCTAGTCAATGAATTTATGGTTGAGAATTATCCCATATGAATTGATTTTTGTATGTAATACTAATCTCTGGATCGCCAATTTTGGTTTTTCACCATAAAAAATTCAAGTCATTTCAATGAGCAACACTTATGGGATTTTGAGAGCTTTTTTCCACATTGTAGCAAGTAAATCAGATTCTTTTCTCATGTCCAATTTCTTTGGTTCAAAGCCATATTGAAACTCTTTTTCAAAACTACCCGTCTACCCACTCAAAGGATCTGATTGGTCCCACCACGGTCACCGTACATGAGGTTTTTTCTCACTGAATCCCAATTCTTTGGATTCAACTCCGGGTGATCTTTTCAAAGCCAAAAGTGGAGATTGCAGTTTGGCCAAACTTTAATTTGATAGCACGTCAGAAGCTAATATTGTGGATAATCTCTTACCATAAACTAAATAAAACTACTCAGAAAATCAATCTGCCCTGCCACATTAGATAATCAGTTACCTAGGAATTATGGGTTTTTTTAATTTTAATCTCAACATTAAATAAAAGAAGAAGAAGGAAGAGTTACCACTTGTCAATGACAGCCAATAAATCAAGAATTAAGTTGACACAATAAAAACCCTTGGGATGACATTAAGGAAAGACAAAATAAAAAAAAATTAAAAATAACAAAAGAAGAAGAAAGAGTTTCCTCTTGTTGATCGCTTCAAAAAAATCAAGACCCAACTTGACCCTATAAAAACCCTTGGGATGACAGACGAGAAGATATATAGATAGTAGATAGTAAAGTAAGAGAAGAGAGTTGAGCTCTTGTTCTTGTTGCTACCAAGTCTATGTTTGAACTGTTGATTTTAGAAAGAGATCACGAAAGAGAGACATGATGGTTAATGATCTACGTGGTTTTAGAAAGAGATCACAGAAAGGGGGAGACGATCTCTTGCTCCTATTCTTCTCAGAAGTTACCGAGTCAAAATGCATGATATAGTGGGGCTCGCCATTGAACTGGTGTTGATCATCAATCAAGCTTAATACGAATATCTTTAAAATATATAACTTTGGACATTAGTAGCATGCATATTTAAAATTTTGTTTAAACTATGGAATAGTTCTCATTGGGATCCTCCATGAGTCTTTGGCAAGGTAAGTATGTAAAGCAAGTGGGAGTGGATTAAATTTTAGGGAGATTAGATTGAGATTAGATATCGGCAATGAGAGAAATTTTAGGGGAGGGATTAGATTTTAGGGAATTGGGGGGAAGGAGAAATTTTAGAGAGGAGGTCCACGTGTCTCCTAAAGAGAATGCCACTTGTTACACTCTGCCCTAAGAACGGAATACGCCATTTGTTACTCTCTGGCGAAAAGTCTATCCTTATTTTATATAATAATAATGATAATAATAATAATAAGCTCTAAAAAGAAAAAAACACATATAAGCTAATATGAAAGTAATATCAAAGCATATTAATATATATATTTGTGCCTGGGTACAAATTAAATATCAATTTCAAGATTAAAAGTGGTCTTTAAAATTAGTTGACTTCCACATTATAGCAAAATACAGTTGTGTGGCTACGAAAGTTGCCCCCCAAAGTTGTGAAATTCAAAAAGAAAAAATTAGCTTTCACAATGGGACCCATAGAATGTTTGAAGTTGGTATAAAAAATAACAAATAACTTTAATAGTTGGTCACCACATATTGATGAAAAACAATAAAAATGAAACTGATTATGATCTATAAGTGGACCCTAACTTCTTACAATTTTGATTTAACATGCGGGTCACATGTATGCCCACCTATTATAAAAATCAATCATGACCCTATTAATGGATAAAAAAATAATCGCAATTGCCCACTCTAAATTGTGAGATTTGAAAGAAAAAATTTTGTGCTTTCACAATGGGACCTAGTAACTAATCGGACTTGGAATTAAAATTGAAAGGGCAAAAATTTTGGCTAATAGTGGGCCCCACAGATTTATGGGAAACAATAAAGATGTAGCCAACTATGAAATTTTTGCATTTTGGATGTGCCACGAGGGTCACATACAAGCCAAACAAATTTAAAAACTATATCTTATTTGGGTTACTTGGTGGGGCCATAATGTGTATACTCAAATTTAAAAACTGTACATTGTTTGGGTTAGCTAGTGGCACCATGACATTTATACTTAAAAAAATATTGTTTGAGAAGTCAATACTTGACCATAGATTTTTTGTACAGTTAGTCAAGCATCAGTTTTTACATGTTTGAGCCATAGTATGATGATCTAGACCATTGATCTGATGAGTGCTATTCAACTTGACTCTTGTAAGATTAAGATGATGAGTTCGTGTTTTATGTGGACGCTTCCACATTTGAAGGGGTGAAGATGAGTTTGTATATTATATGGACGTTTCCACATATGGCTGGGTGAAATTATTGTGGAGCCTATTTTGTTAAAGTGATATATCTATGGACATAAGTATAGTGAAAGATTTTAGATGTTTTAAATAAGATGGTAAAGAGAAAGGATGGCATGTAGAAATTTTAGAAGAGAGGGGAGATATTTTAAATTTTAGGATGCCACCTGTCGCGCTCCCTCTGAGCCATGGTATGGTGATCTAGACCATTAATCCGATGAGTGCCATTCAAATTGACTCGTCTAAGATTAAGATGATGAGTTTGTGTATTACATGGACATTTCCACATATGAATGGGTAGAGTTATTGTAGAGCATATTCTGTTAATGTGATATATCTGTAGACATGAGTATACTGAGAGATTTTAGGAGTATAGTGACAGATTTTAGGTGTTTTAAATAAGATGGTAGAGAGAAACGATGGCATGTAGAGATTTTAGGAGAGAGGAGAGATATTTTAGATTTGAGGATGCTACCTGTATCGCTCCCTCTGAGCCATGGTATGGTAATCTAGACCATTAATCCAATGAGTGCCATTCAAATTGACTCTTGTAAGATTAAGATAATAAGTTCGTGTATTATATGGACATTTTCACATATGAATGGGTGAAGATGAGTTTGTGTATTACATGAACGTTTTCACATATGGATGGGCAAAGTTATTGTGGAGCCTATTTTGTTAACGTGATATATCTATTGTGGATATGAGTACAGTGAGAGATTCTAAGTGTTTTAAATAAGATGATAGAGAAAAAGGATGGCATGTGGAGATTTTAGGAGAGAGGGTTGATATTTTAGATTTTAGTGATGCTACTTGTCGCACTCCCGTTCTCTCTCGCAGAGGGAGTGAATTCTCTTTATATATATATATATAATTAGAGAGACATCCAACTATAACAATTAAGTTGAGGTCTTCTAAAACTAGTAAACTTTGATCACATATGATCAATGGAGTTGGATGTTTAGGTTCCAGTTAATGCCAAATCTAGACCCAACACATTGGATCCAAGACAGAACCATCCTATTGTAAAAAACAGATATCCATAGCCGGAGACACCATGTATCCATGCCTTATATTGAAAATGAAGGAAAATTCTCAAATAAGGCCTTAAGTTTCTTCCTTATTTCTAAAAGAGACGAGCTTCAAAACTTTTCAATGTAATCATAGTCATACTGGCCCATATGTTTTCAGCCATGAACAATACCCATTATTTATGGATACAGTCATAAACCAAAAGTGCATTGAAATTAAAATTCTTACCATCCTTGATTTTTTAAAAGGCACTAAAGGCAATTAAAAATGAATATTTTTTAATATTTTCCATTTTTGAATATTTTAAAAAATACATTTTAGGAAAAGAAGGACCAGAATAAACTGATCTCTCTCTCTCTCTCTCTCTCTCTCTCTCTCTCTCTCTTACAAGCCATTATAACTGCTGACGCATAGAGGTTCTGGCAACGACAGAAATGGCATCCTAACCCAGGTGTTAGAACCATGAACTGAAATCAATGGGGGTGAATCAATTAAAAAAGAACATGAAATAATAGTTTCCAGTACGAAAATCAACAAAGACCAGTAGCAAGGAAGAGGCGTACAATGATCCTCAAGGGCAAGGGTAGATCAAATATTCTACTTCAGTACAACATTTAAATAAAACTCTAAATCAATTGAGCAATCAGAAGTACATTCATCAGGCATCACAATTCCTCAAAATTTTTAATTATTGCCATTTGAGAGGGAAAATCATACAAAAAAAATATCATTCTGAACTCCATCTTTTCCCTGGCCAGCCCGTTCACACAAGCATCTGCAAGCAAAATGAAAGGTCAAAACTTCTCATACCACTCATGAAAAAGCAAGTACTATTATCTGAGTGTCATCTGGGCATTCATCATCATTGGGAAAAGGAACAAGAACCCTAAGAACTTCAATCCACAATTAAAAATGATACACAATATCACATTGCAGATTGTAGATATGAATGGTCAATCTGAGATGCAACCTCCCGGCCATAACAGCCCAACCAAAGAAAAGGGGCTCTGGTTAAAAGTTTGACTACAAATGAAATAAAACAAAGCCAGCATTTTCTTTTCATTGCCAACTCACGAGAGGAGGGAAATATTATAAGAGGCTAGGTAGATATGCTTGTGATTTTGGACACTGTTCATGACTCTGGGACCTGGGTCCCCAAGGTGAGAGCATTTTGTTCAATCAGTGCACAGTTCGTTGAGGAGGAGGGAGTGGCATCTGAATATTGGAGCGTGTATGCCCATCTCTTGTAATGCCAGAAGCTGTCGCTCTATCTTTGTTCAGTTGCCTGGCGATCTCACTGTTGGCACAGATCCAATGGACAGCAAGCATGGAGCTCTATAATGGGCATCTGGCTGTTCCCAAAAGAAATACAGTTGATGCTCAGGTGCAGACCCACTTATGAGAGACAATGATGAGAAAACAAACCAACCCAAATGCTCCCAAAAGAAATATGGTTGATGCTCAGGTGCAGACCCTCTTATGAGAGACAATGATTTGAAACCAAACCATCCCAATACCCTCCACCCCCCCCCCCCCCCCCCCCCAAAACACACACACACACACACAAAACAAACCCAACAAATAATAATAATAAAAAAAAAATAAAATAAAAAATAAAAAATAAAAAAACAAAATAAACAAGTAAAAAAAAAAGAGAACCCCCTTCTATCCATCCAACCTCCTCAGCCACTGCCCCTAATGAATTTGCACAAATCCAAAATTTCTCATCCACCAGTTACTATTGGATTGAAATCCTAAAAAATGAAGCCTTTTAAAACCATTAAACTTGAGCGTCATGGATCAAATCTAGTGGACATAAAATTTGCACATATATGGGTCTCATTTAGATCTTTCGATCCCCCACTTCATCCATTATTGCCCAGAGGTAGGGGCAACAGAGGAAGGGAGGGGGTGAGGGGGAGAGAGAAAAGATTAAGACGATGGTATGTTGATATTTTGGTGGTTAAGTAGGATATATGACACGGGGATACTTGTACATGCCCGGGATCTTTTAGACCCGTAATGACACTCATACTGGTACTCGATATTGCATTAATAGTTCTATGGTGCAAGTTTAGCATATTCTACTATATCGAGTCCATCGTTCATATTATTCTATCATTTTATTTATTTTCCTAAATATAAATAAATAAATAGGAGAAGAAGAATCAAATGTAAATAATGATATTACATTAACTTAGATATGTTCGCAAGAGAAACTTAAGGATGGTTGTATCAGTATCCATGTCATGCATATCTAAAATTGCATATACATATGATGTATCCTCGATCCCTATATCAATGTCTGCTCTAGGTATCATAAGTTAGGACAAGATAGAAACCATTCGGGAAAAAAAAAAAGGACTCCATAGATGATCATCTAAGTAGTGTCATGAATAAATCATACATCTTCAATAAGGGTACAAATTCACATGAGTCACTTAAAGATCAATGAACACCTTCCAAAGATTCCCTCATTGGGAATACACCGTGTTGAGAATTGCGAATGCCCACCAGTGCCCTCTTTTTGTTGTTCAATTATGTTGCTCAGTTTCGTTTTTCTCTAGCATACGTCATCTTTAGCATGTAGCAATCCCAAGCCTAGATAAAAGGAGGGTTGCATCAAACTGGCAGCCAGCAATTAACAACCATAGTTAGATGGGATATGATTTCATATCCATAAATAGAATAAAATGCATCCCTTGTTTAATAAGGGAGCTCTAGGTCTGGTAATCCAGTGGTCAGGTGATTGATGCTTCTCCTTTGCTGGAAAACCACTCCTGGCTATTGCATCTGTTTTGGAATAAGGAATAATATTTTTCTGGAAAGACAGTTTTAAATGTTTCTTCTAAATCAACACATTATTGAGTTTGGCCGGTACCATTTTGATGGGTTTTGATTCTTTGAACATGAGGTTTGCTGCTTATTAGAAGTTCCACTTCCTACTCACAGTATGCTCTTTATGAGCTCATAATTTAATTTCCATGCATTTAGCTATTGAGCCTCAAAGTTTACGTTCTTATGTGATCGCTGCATCAAAAATAAAGATGGAATTTTTCATGAAAAGCAACAAAATATTTTATCTTAGGTGCAAATCCTTTGGAATATTATTGTTTGTGTGTGACCAAACTAGTGACATTCTGATGCAGGTCCTAGGGTTAGATCTTGCATAGGGGTGCCGAAGCACGTGTCCAAAGACACTTCGAATCATCAAGAAGACTTTAACACACAAAGACGCACCTCTCAGGTATAAAATCCAATTCTATCAATCAACCAAGTATGAGAATCTCTTCTCTACAATGCCATATATATAGTAAAATATGAGAATCTCTTCTCTACAATGCCATATATATAGTAAAAGCAAACTTAATGCCTAAGCAAACCCTAAGCTATTAATAGAAACTTCGTTAATTATAATGTAATTAGAAATCTACTAATAAAAATAATATAATCCTAATCTAATTTGAAGAGGGATTGCTTGTGGGGCCCAGACTGCATCACATTCTCTATTCAACATCTATAGATATAGATGTGTGCTTGTAAGTGTGATTGAGCCAATTCGCTAAAGTCCAAATAATCAATTGTACATTTGGAGTAAGACAAAGTGTGAGAAGGAAAATCAAGAAATCCCCTCACTCTTACTACACCTCATAGTAGAAGAGTGATCGAAGGAAGCCCTGTTGTTTAATGTGAGCCCATCACACAATAGTGTGCCATGATACAACCTCTCCCATGGAATACCATGCCACCCCATAGCTTAAGAGGGAAGCACTCGGCCTAAGGCGCTATTCCCTTACCAAAAAATTATTCCTTTTCACAAACCATTTTTCAAAAAGACTACTAATATATAAAAAAGACTACTAATATATTAAAATGGATAATTGTCAACTCATATATAGAAACAACTATGCAAGTTCATTGACTCGGGGTCTTCAAGGCGAGATCTTTTTTTTTTAATCAGTGCACGGTTCATAAAGGGGGAGACAAAGGGAGTGGTGATCTGAATATTGGAGCTCTTATCGCCATATCTTGTAATGCCAGAAGCTGTTGGTCAATCTTTCCTCAGTCACCTGGTGATCTCACTGTCGGCATAGATCCAATGGACAGCAAGAAAGGAGCTATAATGCTTAGGACAGATGGCTGTTCTCGAAGGAAACATGATTGATGCTCCAGTGCAGACCTCTTATGAGAGAAAACAGTGGGGAACCAACCTAAGCCACGCCCCCACCCACCCACACTCAGAGGAGAGAGAGCCCCTATTATCAATCAATCTAACCCCCTCAGTCATTGCCCCCTAATGAATTGGCACAAGTCCAAAATTTGACACTCAACCACAAGTTACTGTTGAATTGAAATCCTAAAAACAGAAGCCTTCTAAAACAATTAAATTAAAGGATCATGGATTGAATCCAATGGTGATGAAATTTTGCATATATATTCCACTTAGATCTTTCGATCCCCCACTTCCTCCATATTGGCATGGCCCAAGGTAGGGACAATGAAGAGAGAGAGAGAGAGAGAGAGAGAGAGAGAGAGAGAGAGAGAGATACTAGTTACAACATACTTAGATAAAATATAAGATCATATAGATTTTCTATAGTTATATATTAGAACTCCTCCAATGCTAACCCATATTGATAAGATAAGGTTAAGATGATGGTATCTTAATGATTTTGGAGGTTAGGTAGGTTCTATGACACCGGGACACTTGTAAATGCCTAGCATATGTTTTAGACTCATAATGGAACTCATATAGGTACTCAACATTGCACTGATACTTCTAGTGCACGCTTAGCATATTCTACTATATCAAGTCCATTGTTGATATAATTCTGGAAAATATTTTTCAACGACAGTTTTAAATGTTTCTTCTAAATCAACCCATTATTAAGTTTATCATTTTGATGGGGTTCTGATTCTTTGAACATGAGGTTTGTTGCTTCTTAGAAGTTCCACTTCCTACTTACAGTATGCCCTTTATGAGCCCATAATTTAATTTCTGTGCATTTAGCTATCAAGCATAGAAGTTTACGTTCTTATGTGATCGCTGCATCAAATAAGGAAGATTGAGTTTTTCAAGAAAAGAGACAAAATATTTTATCTTAGGAACATATCCTCTGGAATATTAGTTTGTGTATTTCCAGACCAGTGATATTTTCTCTATCAATCTACATTTATAGATATAGATATGTGCTTGATAAGTGTGATTGAGCCAATTTTCTAAATAATCAATCATACATTTGGAGTAAGATAAAGTGGGAGAACGAATGTCAGGAAATTCAATCACTCTTACTACACCTCATAGTAGAAGAGTGATCAAAGGAAGCCCTATTACTTAATGTGCGCCCATCGCACAATAGTGTGCCATGATACAACCTCTCCCGTGGAATACCATGCCACCCCATAGCTTAAGGGGGAAGCGCTCGGCCTAAGGCACTTTTCCTTTACCAAAAATTGTTCCTTCTCACAAACCATCCTTTCAAAAAGACTACTAATATATATTAATATAGAAAATTGTCAACTCATACATAGAAACAACTATGCAAGACTAGCGATGCAGCCCAACTGCATCATAGACCTAAGGCTCGAAACAAGGAGGCCCAACAATAGGCCCACTGCTAGCCAGCTGATCAAACCTAATCTACAGTCAGGTCAAGCCCATAGTTGACTGACTCATTTCTTTTCAGAATGGATGGTTGTCCTCTACTATGCATCCAGGGGAAATAGAAAATCCAAAAGTGCAGAAAGTAGGATACTGTTTTCCAATGTTTCCTGCTCTATATCACTATCAGCACCCTCAATAATATCAAAAAAGAAAAAAAAAAGTAGAATGGATAACTACCCATCTGCCAAATTACTAAAACAAGTAGCAATTCAAGTACTATCAAATGAACCCTAAGCAACTAACTAAAAGCTCCTATCCAACATATGACAAATGCTAAAAGAAAACAACAATTTACTTACAGTGTCAAACGAGAAATGAGTTATCACTCTCTTCCTTAGGGAATTTTTAAGCTAGTATAACGGAAAGTTTTTGATGCTGCAAGCTCCACAAGCTTTTGAGCTTCTTCTTTCCTCGACTCTTTGATCAATGCATCAACAAGACCCTGCAAAATGCTCACATCAATCGACCACTTCCGATTAATACTTACCTTACACAGTTTCACAGCAAACTCTAAGTCCCCCTTATTGACAGCACAAGGAATGAGTGTTTCAAATGTCCATCGATTTGGGGCACAGTTATTCTTCCCCAGTTCATCATAAATCTTCTTTGCCTCCTCCAAGTTCCCATTATCACAGTACCCTTTCATCAAAGCATTGAAACTAAAAACATCAGGCTTTAGCCCTTGATTCCGCAACTCATCAACCAACTTAACTGCTTCTTCCATCTTCCCTTCCGAAACCAATCCCCGAAGCTTTGCATTATAAGTCATTACATCAGGAACGCACTCACTCTTCTCCATTTCACCCCAAACCTTTGTAGCATCCGCAAACTGATTGGCGCTATAAAATGCATTTAAAAGGGAATTGAAAGTAATCAAATTTGGCTTCACCCCATTCTTTTCCATGGATTCCAGAACTGAAAACGCAGAACTCAAAGACCCCATTTTGCAAAGCGCCTGAACTAAGATATTATAGGAGAAAATATCGGGTTCTACAGAGATTACATCGGGCAACTCATGGAAAAGCTTAGTAACCGTATCATAATCCTTGGATTCGAGAGCAGCAGTCAAAAGGGCATTGAATGACTTAACTGTCCGGGGGCATTTCAGCTGAGGCAATTCATCAAACAGCTTGCGCGCATGATCAAACATGTTGGCTTTGCCATAGAGGGAGATTAGGCGGATGGAGAAACCTTCCTTGGAGATGTCTGAGAACTGCTTCTGGTGCTCGAGGATGTCATGGACGGAGTTGAATCGCTCGGCGGAGGCGAGGCGGCGGACGGTGAGGTCGTAGACGCTGTACTTTCGGCGGAATCGGTAGCTGTTGGAGGATTTCTTGAATCTCTCAACGAGCGAGTCGAGTTCGAGCTGGTGGGCTTTTTCTGAGATTGGGGTTTTGCGACGAGAAGAAGAAGAAGAAGAAGAAGAAGAAGAAGAAGAGATTGCAGGAGAAGAGGAGGAGCAGCGAATGAAGAGATGGGTGTTGGGGTTTTTGGGGAGATTTCGATGGAGTGCTTGCATGGTGCTTGTGAAAAAAGAGTTGCAGAGAGAGGGAAGAAATGAGAAGGTGGGCGAGGGTTTTGTTAGGGTTTTGCATGTAGTTGAGAGTGTGGAAGGGAGGGAGCAAGGGGGACCCACAAAGAGAACGATCTGGACGGTTGGACTTGTGGGGCCCAACAAAAGCTCTGTTTCTAGTGGGCCACAATGTTTGGATATTGAGCTCACTCAATTGAGTTTGGATAGGCTTTTCTATGGTGTAGGTTTCTGTTTTCATTTTTATTTTTTTAAATTTTATTATTATTATTATTTTTAATCTAGGTTGTACTATGTTCTAGAGTGCTACTTGGCCGAGTAGAGTTGATTGGGAGTACCATTTCTCCACTTATCCAAAGGTTCGGACAACTAGGTTTGAAACCTTTTTTAAATTTCATAAGCAGGTCCGAGCCTGAAACTCATTTTAGGCTCCGATCAGCAAACATGTCTGATTTTAAATCCATATGGGTTTGATAGACTTAAGATGTGACACAAGAGCCTTTAATATTGTAGATTGTAGGTTAAAAATAATTTTAGTTTGACATTTTTATGCTTAATCTTAAAAAGAGTAAACTTGATGGATTGGTAAAAGTTGAGTGATAATTTTATTTTACAGAAAAAATTTAAAAAAAATAAAAAAGTTAAAAAAAAGTCAAAACCAATTTCAAACTAAATTCCAATTTTTAAGTCATACTTGGTTTCAAAAACCGAATTCAAGTCCTCTTATCGGAACTAAGTTTCTAACTAACAAAATATGTTCTGAGTCAAAACAAGTTCTACAACTAGAACTGTTATTTAGAAAGGGGTCTGAGTCCAATATGACGCCAGTATGGAACCGACCCATTTGCAATCCTACTAGGACTATGCGCCTTAGAAAACATATGGTTCTTTTTTTCCTTTTTTTTTTTGACATGCACCTTCATTGGCGATGTCTCATAGTTTTACCAAGTGCATATGGATAAGAGCGTTTACATGTGCCCCTAAAAATTAGTTTTGTGCTGTTTAAAATCAAGTGTCCCTTGCACTCAAGGCCAAAGGGGCGAAAGATATTCTAGGTTATCAAAACAAGAAAAAAAGTCCAAGAGTGGTACTTTAACTTGATGACTCAAGAATTAATCCCTAGGCTATGAATAATTGGTTTCGGTGTCTAAATTTGCAAAAGCAAGAATTTCCAACACCTACTATAGAGTGGCGTAAAGGTTCTTATAAATGAAGATTTTCATTAGTCCAAAATCCATTAAAATTTACAATTACCAAATATAGATTATCCACGAGCCTTGGTTGCCAAACTTAACCCTGACTTATTCTAAGTACTTGTTTGGCATCTCTATTTCAAGCTTCTATGCCTTTATTTTTCTAAAACAGGTAGAAGTTTTAGAGCATTTGGCATCCATTTCAAACCTTTGCTCACTTTAGAGAAGTAAAGGCAACGCTTCGTTTCTCCATAGCCCCCTTCATGAGGAAGTTAAGAAACAAATGGAAAAAAAGGTGTTTTTTGTATTCTTCTTTTAAATCCAAGAGGGTAAATCAAGATTCAAACAATTGAAAATGTTAACAAGATTAAACAATTGAAAAAGTCAACGAGATCAAACACAACCATAAGACTAAATTTTCACTGTTGGATCATTACCAATCTCGAGATATATGCAAAAACTGTGAGGCATTTGATAACATCTTCTAAATTTTGTGAGCCCCAAACACAAAATTGAAACTGTTAGAACTCTTGTAAGACCGAACATGGCTACGGAGTCAATATTAGAGGATTATACCTTGTGAATCTTGAAATTTTCACAACAAATGTTAACTATTGATGTAACATGCTCCATGTTAGATTGGTCCATAGGTCGTACCATTTTTCTCTTGTTTTTAATCTAATAACAATTCAAACCATTGGAAATGTTCACGAGATCAGACAACCATTAAACCAAATTTCAGTTGTTGGGTCATCATCAATCTTCAGATATTCATCTTAAATACAAGAACTAAACCAATAGATCTCTGAGAGGCTGAACATGGCAATGAAATCAAATTTCAAAGCTTGGTACCTCATGGATCTTGAGAAATCTGTGCAAAACTTTCAACCATGGATTTAAAGAAGTCTATTTAAGATAGAAACTTACACTACCAATCACAATTTTTTTATCCTAGCCTCTTTTCTCAGGTTCTTTTTTAAATGGCCCTATTTTGGATGGGTTTGTAAGAAAAAGGGTAAAATAAAATAAAATCAGGCATATCATTAATTATGATGAATCAGGCATATCATCAATCACGGTGAATCTATCACAGTCAAAGGTAACCTCATAAAAGCCCCAGTTAAGAAGAGAGAAGATGACTGGAATTGTTGAGACATTTGTCCAAAGCCCTAATCCACACTGCATCCTTTGTATTTCCCACCCAGTGCCCATGTTATTGAGCGATTCCATCCGTATCAGTTTATCTCCACTACACTTTTTTCCCATAAACGAAGACGGCCAAAAGTATACAGAAAGGGACTAATTGGTTGCAGAACATTGATGAAAATCTCACATGCAAACTCTCTACGTCTGACCATGTTTCATAGCTGATACATGACATTTGGGATTCAACTTGTAAATACTTTTTATTGTTGTTCCACCCAAATCATGCCTAACACAAGATTGTACAGGCCAATCGCTCATCATTTGAGCTCAAAATGAAATCTTGACACTTGCATATACCACCAATATTTGGACCCATTACATTTACATTGGAGCCAAAATCCAAATATGATCCAACTCCTATGCTAACCCAATCCAAGAATTGCCAAAATCCAAATTAAGTTTATAATAAATTTAGGACCAATCTCATGTCTTGGTTACGTTATGTCAGTCAGGTTCACGTTGCCTAGACCCGAGTGCAGCTCAATCATCGAAAATGTTATAGCCTTGGATGAAGGATCATATATCTCTCGTTTTAAAATAAATTCGCAACAAATGTAATGATACAAAGAATATCTGCCACAACAAGACATCAGAGGATCATCAGCGTACCCAGAAATTAGATGGAGCTATATGCATGAGAACTTCAATGCAAATGTAACTCACACCAAAAGTGAACCTGCCTTTTCCAGCCAGGAAAGTGAATGCTGTGAAAATCTTCAAAATCTTCCCCATCCTATCATCCTTGGAGCTGGGTTCTAACAGAATCCACAGTGATCTTCAATACTGAATATGCAAATAAAGACATTGTAAGGAATTTGTAAGACAAAAATAGTATATATGATGCAAGCATCATATTCCAGAAAACCACCATAAGCCAAGGCTCACAAGCAACACATTAACTGAAAAGTACTAACCTTTTTGATCAATCTAATAAAATTAAAAATGAGAAGGATAAAAAAAATCATCTAAAAATCATCTATGACGCTCTAGCAAAATATCAAAATTGAATGGCCAATTTGCCAATATCCTCTAGTGTGAAAGATTTCTGTAGTAAAAGCCCAATTAGACTAATAGCACTACCAATCGCGAATGGGTACTCTACAGGGCTACGTACTCCAACAGATGACCTTTTTTTTTCTTTATTTTGGTGGCCAAGTTAGCACGAGAATAATGGTCATTAATCAGTGGCACACATGAAGGATCCCATTTTGAGGGCTCTCTCTCTCTCTCTCTCTCTCTCTCTCTCTCCTTTTTCTTTTTTTTCCTACTTCCTTTTTCTACCGGCTAAACAAACAATTTATTAAATAAGAAAGATGGTAACAGAGTAAGGAAACTGATGTAAGAGATAAATACCAAAAAGACAAGATAACGAAACAACAGAACTACTAGGAAAAAAATTAAAAATAATTGCTAATGGCTAAGAAGCACAGATACGGACAAAGGACAAGGATACGACACGACATGGATACGGCGATACCGCAAATCTTAAAAAAGTAAGATACAGACACGGCAAGGACATGGCAAATAATAAATATATTTTTTTATATATAATCCAAAAGTTAAAGAATGGTTATATTTTTAGCCAAATTAAGAAGCATAATGTCACAATTAATATAATAGAAAAACATAACTAATATTGGAAAAGTCAAAAACTATGAGACTACCAAAAAAGAAAAAAAAAAGAGTTAGAACAAGGGGTAGCCAAAAAAACAAACAAAGATAGTTTGGGAAATTTCATATTGGTCTGAAATTGTTCCTAAATTATTTATGAACTTTTAAAACTTCATTAAATACTCTATTTTTTATATAACAAGCTATGGTAAAAAAAAAAGAAAGAAAGGAAAAAAAAGAGAGATTAAAAATTTTAAAATAACCCCGCCGTGTCCAAATTTAAAAAATAATAATAATAATGGACACGTGTCTTGGTATGTTGGACACGTGTCTGTGTCCATGTCCGACACAGACATGGGGAACCTAAGCTCATGTCTATGCTTCCTAGGCTAATGTGCATATTATCTATCTATCCCATTCTAGCCAAAAGCAAAAGCAATCTCATTACCTTCTCTCAAAGCATTTATCCACATGAATCTTTTCACATCCTTTTGCAAACCTCCTACATTTCAATGAAATAGAAAAGCATCACCAAAGACCAAAAAGTTGTAGAGCCCACCTAGAAGATAGCATTGCCGAATAACTTTCTAAAATGATTGCTGAGAGGATAAGAGGATAAACCTTTCTGATGCTCTCTCCTCCACCCACCCTCCCCCCAACAAAACACAATGCAAACAAAACCCCCAAAACACAATCTTGTCCAATATAATTGACCCATTTTATTTTTACTCCGCCAAAAGTCAACTTCATCGAGTGCTCCCAAACCTGAGTACAAGGAGCAGGGTCTCATCATACTAGTAATCAGTTGACTGGAAAATGTACAAAAACTCACCAGACCAATTTATGAGTTTACTGTGAGATAAGGAACATTCAGCCAACCCCAGTTCGGTGGGATATAGTCTCTGAAGTTGATGAGAGAGAGGAATGCAAATGCAAGTAAATAGGTCCAGCAACTGATGCAAATGCATTGAAATTAAATATGTTAAAAATGTCAGGTAATCCCCCTTTCTGCCACTTCATTCACAATATTGACCTCACTGATGGAATACCGTAGCACCCCCAAATGGTTATGGGAAAGCACTCAACTTAAAGCGCTACTCTGTTTCCAAATTTGAAATACATGTTCATTAAGTTGAATTTGACAATAGACCAACATATTTGTAGTCATTTTACAAGATATGATTGCCTTCTCCATGAAATCAACACTGTCCAATGACAACAAAAATGAAATGTAATGGACCTTTACTTTAATTGTTAAAAGAAAAAGGGATCTTGAATGAAAGTACCTACAAGAAAACACCATTTTCAGACTTTAAATATACTTGTGATAACTTTTTCCACTTCATTCTTGCGGCTAAGTTAGGAAAGATGCCATCAATAATCCAAGTAAACCCGTTTGATACTGGTGCCACTGCAATAAGAGAAATTGAGTGAAGTAATGTCAGGTGATATCCTCACTCCCACAACATCTCATAGTAGTAGAGCGGCCAAAAGAAGCACTGATGTTTTTTATGTGCGCCCATCACACACAAGTGTGCCACAATATCAACCTGTCCCATGGAATATGAAGAAATTTAAGAACACTTCATTGAAGTAATAACCACCGTAACCTTTATTCAATCCAACTCTCCTATTTATACAAAAGAGGAGAATAACATATACAGATAATTTAAAACTCAAACCTTAATTCTATCCCTAAAATATCTAACATCTTAACCATCCTAACAACCCATTCGATTGTTCTAATCCATATCTCTAATAGAATCCCACCTCACCCCATTGCTTAAGGAGAAAACTCTCAGCCTAATGCGCTGCTTGGTTTCTAATAAATTATTCCAATTACATGTTTATTTAGTTGAATAAGGGTAGCCCGAAATATCCTGAGCTAATTTCACAAGGTCGATTTCCTCTAACAACAAAATATATAGGACTCGTCGTTCAGGGTATGTACCATAATAAAATAAATTTTAAAGGATGGACAATGTTCTCTTACGAGCAGACTGCATATTGTAAATACATAGTCCAGCTCATGAGGGCCACTCAAATACATCTATCAATGGAAGGAGGGCAGATAGAACGGTCCCCTTATGGACAAGGAGAAGCCTAAAAATCAGCCCCTCCTTGCCCTTGATTTAACATCATTAGGGTTTAATGGCATCTTAGCCATTGAATTTTTTTAGAACAAATTCAAAGGTGATTGAAGGTTCAATGAGTGTAAAATTCGGTTTGATGCTAGATCATGGAATGACAAGCGTCAAAGGAGCTGCACTGATCAGAGGTGGGCCAAATGAGAACCCATAGAGTTGGACAGTACATGCCGTCCACTTATAGGAGAACATTCTCCATTAAAGGATTACAGTGACTAGAACACAACATTTTACGAGTTTCATAAATTTATTACATAATCATGAATAATTTTTGGAATGATTATATGATAAATTTTTAACTTATTTTGGTGGGTAATTTAGGACTGTGTGATGGTCAACTAACTAGTGGCACAAACCATCGTTATCAAATCGTGAATCGTATAATGAATCGCTCAAGGGGGTGAATCAAATCAAATCATGAACAGAATCGTGAATCGTAGGATATTTTCTATTTTTCTCAATATAGATGGAAAAATAGTAATATATATAGAGAAAATTATAAATGTCCATAATCTATCTATTTTTCATCCATGTCCATATCAGTATGTGACAGTTATTAGCATCTTGGTATACTACTACCAAAACCGATGAGCACTATTAAGAAATAAAAAAAGTAACATATCTATTTTATCAACACAAAAAATATACATGTAGTCTGTAGGATCAAAACGCCGAAGTTTTTAAAAGGAAAAAAATTATACTTGCAGTAGAATTGTGTTGTTGGCCTTTTGCATTCCCTTTTCTTTACAGTGCCTTAACTCTAAAATACTCTTTCCATTAATAGTCCATGCAAACAAAAAAAAAGGGTGCAAATTTAAATATTTATTAGTTAATGAATCACAAAAATACTGATGCAGGACTTAAGCACCAATGAATGATATGCAATAGAGAGATCAATTACCACAATAATATGCACACCAAAAAATATAAAATTGGAGCCAACACATAGGCAAAATTAAATTCAGCAGTGAGTATTTGTTTTGATCTATCATGCAAATCGGTCCCGCAAGTGATTTTCCCCAAACTGGGAGATGGATCTTTAGGAAGTAGAACTCCCAACCATTCTAGGGATTTAAGATCAATCAATTTTCAGATCTGAAAATGTGAATTCAAATCTGAAAATGTGAATTCAAATCTGTATGTGATGACAGATTGGGGTATTTCCAATATGAAGCAGTATCGGGTCCAATCCTAGGGTTCAGATCTGTCCAATTTGAAGAAGACTTAGATCTAAGGGCTGTAGGGACTGTATTTTATCAGCTTTCAAATCTGAATACAGGTGTTGGAATTGCCAAACGTCAGATCTAGGGCTGTTGTGAAGGTCTTCCTTCGTTTGGCCAATATTAGGTTAGTTCCAAGAAGAAAATCAGATTTGCTTGGGGCTGAATGCAAAGACCTGATTAGCAGGGCCGAGATTCTTAACCAAAAGAAAGAGAAACACGGAGAATACCTTTGGAGAAGATGAGTTTCTTGGCCACACGCCAAACTCACCAACTAGGGCCAGGAAAATCTGAAAGTCTTCCAAGAAAACTCCAAGAAGCTTTTCAAGAAGAAAAATTTTCTTTATTCATTCATTAATAATGAGCTCCATTGATGGAGTTGCAACTTAAAAAGAAGAGAAAACTCAGCCCTAAACAATGGATGGCTGAGATTAAAAGATCTAATAAAGTTTCACTTAAAACATAAATAAGGAAAATAAAAAAAAATAAAAAAAAGGGGCTGGCCAAATGGGAGGGAGGGCTTGCGCATGGGATATCGTGTGCAAGTCTTCCTTCCCCCTTTTGACGCATATCTTTATGCATCCTTAAGTTGTAGGCCCTCCTCTTTATACATTAAAATAAAACTACATATAATGGTACCCTTATTCATTACATAACTCAACTAAAACAGCTTGGGACCCATTAAAACATCTTCAATTCAGCAACAACTTCTTCCCTTGGCACATCCCAGTGTGGGGCCTTCTGATTGTATGCCTAGGGAGCCCTCCAACGGTGTTTCTTCCATCCTGTCACCATCTAACGGTGGATCTTGCAAACCATGATGGATGAGCCCCATAAAAGGGTAATCCATCCATAATGAGGCCATGTGATTTAATCTTCTCTTGTTCTTTGATTTGATGTCCCCATTAAATACTAACCCACTAGTTGATGAAAATGAAAATTTTGGATTCCATCACCATGCGGGCCCAACAAGTTGATGAGGAAAAAATTGGAGATGCAAAATAACATATGGGGAAAAAAACCTGACACTGGCTCCAAAACAGCAAGATTGATTTAGGTCAAACATCAATTACATTAAAAAAAATACAGTAAAGTTGACCCACAAAAAAAAAAAACATTTCAGATCTGCCCAAATGTGATTTAGATTTTGGTTGCTAAAATAAATGATAGATTTATCATGGGTCCCAATTGGAGAAGAAATGAAAAAGGGAGAGAGACTAGAAGGGAAATGGGAAAAAAGTGGAAAAAAAATGGAAGAAAACTAAAATAAGCTGTTGGACTTTACAAATTCTTGCCTTCGTGAAATTACCAAATCGTGAATCTAATCGTGAGTCAAATTGTATCGAATCGCACGATATTCAACTCAATACGATTTCAGGGTGCAATACGAATCGTTTTTCCACCGATATGATACAAATCGAATTGCGAATCGTTCGACATTGACTACTATGGCACAAACAACCAGATCTTTCAAAGACTCCAATACATTCATATGTTAACCCTAAGAATGGCTGTTTGATAGTCTCTTTCTCATGGTCCCTTCATTGTATTGAGCATTCCCAAGTCTCGTCCAAGTCCAATACCTATTTTTACCTTTCCATCCTTTTGACCCATTTTGATTTTCCCATGCCACATGGCAACCTTGTCAACTACCGGTCCCAAGCCTACATAAAAGGACCAGTGCCGCTTACACCAGCACTAGGCAATAACAACTCATCAAACCAAAATTTTGATTTCACTTTGAGGAAGTAGCATTCACCCAGCCCCAATTAGTTTAGATATGGTTTATGAAGTTGATGATGAGTTAGATTGGAAAAATGATATTAATAATCCAAGCAACAAGACTTGATCAACTACCAGAGCCCCATTTTCCTTGTCCCGGGCCCATTTGGTAATTCATTTGTAAAGTGAATTCAAAGTAAATGGTCACTTTTAAGAGACAAGAAAAGAAGTTAAAAGTCAAAAACTCAAATCTCTCATTCCATTCAAAGACAAAAAGTCATCTTCTTTTCATCTAAAAAGTCAAAAAAGTTCATACAGATGCCACAAAATGACAAAAAAATCAATAAGCTGGATTTTGAAATTTTGTACTTTTTAATAACAGCCCTCTTCTTTACTTGTCCCTTAAAAGTGACCCTTCATTTTGAATTCACTTTACCGGTGAATTGCCAACCAGGCCATAGGTTTTGATTTTCAACAACAACATGTCAAGCAGCAGTCCCAAGCCTATATAAAACTCATCGAGCAAAATTTTGAATTACACTTTGAGAAATGTAGCAGTAAGGAAAACCCAGGTAGATAAGATGTGATTTATTTAGTAGATGATGAGTTAAGACAGGACGGATGCCGTCAATAACCCAAGTAAACAAGCTTGATAACTAGTGCAGATGAATTAAAATAAAACTTTAGAAGAAATGTCAGCCCTTGTCAAGCAGGAATGTCAGGTAATCTTCTCACTCTCACTACATCGCACAGTAGTGGAGTGGCCAAAGGAGTCCTGATGTTTTATATGCGCCCATCACACAAAAGTGTGCCACGATATCAACCTCTCCCGTGGAATACCACGCCACCCCATTGCTTGAGGAGGAAGCGCTCGGCCTAAGGCGCTGCTTTTTATCTTAAAGTGGTGTTTTTGAAGTTGATGATGAGTTGGAAGTATGATGACAAAATAGATCTTGAAAGACAACAATTACTGGAAGACACATTAAAAGACCATGATGAATATATTACAAAATCATAAATAATTTTGGGAATGATCACATAATAAATTTCATTTTACTTTCTTAGTGGCTATGTTAGGATTTGACCGATGGTTTAACCTAATTGGCGGCGCAAACAACCAGTTTGTTTTGAGGGCTCCAATGCTTTCATAAGACTACATTGAGAATGGTCCGCACGACTTACGATTGTCTATTTTTTATGCCCCCCTCATCGCAATACATTGCATTGAGCATTCTAAAGCCTCCAGTACCCATTTTTTATTTTTCTGTTCTTTTGAACCATTTTGGATTTTCCCTGCCATGTGGTAACCTACTCGACTAGCACTCCTCCAGGCTACATGAAAACAGTAAGATTGCTAGCACCAGGCTAAAAACTGACCAAACCAAATTTAGACATCTACTTTGAGATTAAGTAGCGCACTCGGACAACCTCACTTCAATTATACATGGTTTACAAAGTTGATCAAAAGTTAGGATAGCAGAAAAAAGGTTTATCACTGCTACAGACGCATTAAGATATAATTGTAAGAAAGAATGTCAGGTAATCTCCTCACTCTTATATCTCATAGAAGTAAAGCAGCCACATAAACCACTGATGTTTACCGTGCACCAATACTCAAATTTGTTTACCTAGATTCAACGTGTTACACAATCATCAAGCATCACTTTGTTCACTTGGATTTAAATGTGCTGCACAATTAGGAAAGATACTGAAGTGTCACACAATCATCAAGCATTAGTTCATTTAGAGAGGCTTTTTTTATAAGACAACAGTTAAGTCTGTTGTTCGGATTTGGAAGTAGGATAATCAAGAACCCAATGTGGATAAAATGTGCCTGCTAAGAAGAATGTGTACAGTAAATTGAAAGGATAGAAATAAGAGTTTGCATAAGATGGAACCTACAGGTAGCTTCAAGAGAATGCAAAGGCAGAGAGTATGGTTCAAGAGGGTATAGTTGAAGACCAGAACACAGAAATGCTACACTAAAAAGATGGGTTAAGGCAATGAAGCCAAAAATGTCATGGATTTATCATAGAGAATTGACAAGTATCTGGTCAAATTTTATAAATCCATTTGGATATGAAATAACCACCATGAAATCCACCCTTGATAGAGACAGGTCAATCCTCATGTACTCACACACAACCAAACATGCACATATAGCCATACATTTATATAAATATGCATATATATATATATATAGAAAGAGAGAGAGAGAGAGCTTACATTGATGTTCATCAATGTACTAGGATTTTGGCTATAGCCAGTCAAGTTTTAAAATCAACCCAAATTGATGGGTTGATGCTTTAGTGATGTCCTTGTCTTTCGGCAAACAGGAATTGGTTAGTAAGATTTGGATATGAATCCTGCAATTTTTTGGAATGCTAACAACTGACAAGAATCAAGCAATTAACAAATCTATATCTAGACTAGGCATCTAGATCAAATCTGGACCATGGGATGCTAACGAAAGTAAAGCAAATGAACACTATTTAAACACACATAAAAAGAAATGATAAATTCTCCAAGAAAACACAATCGATTAAACATATAAGCCAATTAAAATAAATGAATAACTGGGATGAACTTGCTCCATTATAGGAATGCAAACTGAATGTGCAGAACAACCATATTGGATGATCTTTTTGTCAGACAGACAGCAGAGAGCAATACATTACAACATCTTAAAAATATCACAACGGAATTTTATGAAGTAGAATCTACATTTGAAAGCATTTGGCTGTATCCTAATTACAATCAGGCTAAATATTTTCATAGAATGGATGGTGCCTCATGGTCAGTCAGAAAATATCAATATCAGTGTCCAGCAAAAATATCGATTTAGGGTGCAAATCAGTGACAGCAATTGATTGTGTTTCACATCACCCCTAATACATAGAACAGATGAGCCAAATCATTAAAACAACTAGCAATTTAGATATTTTCAATTGAACACTAAATAAATAATTAAGCAGTACTCTCAGAAATAAAATAAATGCTAATGAAAGTAAACTTACTTCCAGTGTCATATGACTAAATAAATATCATTCCCGTGCTGAGGGCAATTTTAAGCCAGAATAATGGTAATCTTTTGACACTCCAATCTCTACAAGCTTCTTAGCTTCTCCTGTCCGCAACTCCCCTACCAATGCATTGACAACACCCTGCACAATGTCCACATCGATGGAACACTTCCGACTTATGCTTTCCTTACACAACTTTATAGCTAATTCTAAGTCCCCCTTATCAGAAACACAAGGAATAAGTGATTCAAATGTCCATCGATTTGGGGCACAGTTATTTGCCAGCAATCCATTATAAATCTTTTGCGCCTCCTCTAAGTTTCCATCGATACAGTACCCTTTGATCAAAGCATTGAAACTGAATATATCAGGCTTCGGTCCTCGATCCTGCAACTCATCAGCCAGCTTAACTTCCCTTCTGAAACCATTCCCCGAAGTTTCCCATTATAACTTGAAATATCAGGAACACACCCAATCTTTCACATCTCATTCCAAATTTTTTCAGCATCAGCAAACTGATTCGTGCTAAAAAACCCATTTAAAAGTGTATTAAATGTAATCAAATTCGGCTTCACACCATTCTCTTCCATTGATTCCAGAACCGAAAACGCCTGATTGAGAGAACCCATTTTGCAAAACGCCTGAATTAAGATATTATACGACAAAACATCGGGTTTTACAGAACCTTGAGCAGCTAATTCATGGAAAACCTTACTAACTGTTTCATATTCCTTGGAATCAATACCAGCAGTCAGTAGGGCATTGAATGACTTAACTGTGCAGGGGGAATTCAGCTGGGGCAATTCATCAAACAGCTGGCGTGCATTGTCAAACATGTTTGCTTTCCCGTACAGCGACATTAGGCGGATAGCGAAACCTTCCTTGGAGATGTCTGAGAACTTCTTCTGGTGGTTGATGATTTCTTCGATGGAACTGAATCTTTTGGCGGCGGCGAGGCGGCTGACGGTCATTTCATAGATTGCGCGCTTGCAACGGAATCGATAGCTTCCGGAGAACTTCTTGAATTTCTTAACGAGGGCGTCAAGATTGCGTTCATGGAAGATGACAGATGCGAGTGATCTGCGACAAATAGAAGAAGAAGAAGAAGATAATGATGACGATGATGAAGAGGAAATCTCAGAAGCAGGACAAGGAGACAGTGAGAAGAAACGAAGAAAGAGATGGGTTGTAGGGTTTTTGGGTGGACGGCGAAATAGAGACGACATGGTGTTTGCAGTTTTTGAGGTTTT
Organism: Sextonia rubra; assembly: GCA_037013555.1. Classification (NCBI taxonomy): domain Eukaryota; kingdom Viridiplantae; phylum Streptophyta; class Magnoliopsida; order Laurales; family Lauraceae; genus Sextonia; species Sextonia rubra. The sequence continues at coordinate 47,360,340 of JASUAD010000006.1, read as the reverse complement.
AGGGTTTAGGGTTTAAGGTTGTTGTTTGCTTTGTTATAAAGGTTTTGATAAGAGATTGATGAGGACCACCTAGTGATCCATTAAACACATATTGACCCCTAATTAGCATTAATCCCAATTAGGGGAAATATTCTCCCACAAGCATATTGCGTGTGCAAGTAAGCTCTCCTTACCTTTCATTAATGGAACACTTTGATACTATGGTCATCACATGATTTGGCATAAGGCTCAAATTTACAATCATTGAGCCTTCACTTCCATTTGGATTGAGTCTCAAATCATCTACAGGTAAAAAAGGCCATTAAACTTTGGTGGGGTTGCACTCAGTGGGGGACCCATGATCTTAGCTTGCGTGGGGTGTATAGGTATTGACGATGAAAGTCTACAGTAGTTAGATGAAGCTCAGTTGGCGAAGAGAATCATTGCGTATTATATATATCAGGAGAATAGGAATACTTAAATACACTCAAATTTTCTGTAACAAAACTCACGTTCTACATAACACAGTCACCATGTCACAATATCACAGGTGGGATAGAGGATCCCCATTCAAACTCACAATTTTCTATTTGGGACTTACTTACAGGTGTGATAGAGGAACTTCCATTACACCAACCAATGTACAAGTGGGGCATTCTTCCCATATATGGGGCAACTAGTCAGCATTGGTGAAGCACAGAGAAATACTTGCACTGGTGAAGCACATAGAAATACTTGCATAAAAAATGCTGAAATTTGCAAATCACAAATAATACCAGACAAACTACGACAACAAAATATTACAACATATTTTGTAATATCACAATATGTCACCCAAGAGAAAGAGAGTTTTTTTTCCTCATATGTTAAAGCTTTACAAACATGTTTTTCCAAATCTAAGTTTGCAGGGAAGTCACATGATGGGAGATACCTGGTCGTTGCACTCAAGCTGGAATAGGAGTTAAGCTACGAGTTAGTTTCAGCTTGGACTCCAGACCGAAAAACTTCAACCCAGAAAGCACCAATCCAGCAGTCATAGTTTTCAAATGGTCAACAAGTAATTCTTCATATAATACTGAGTTAGCTTCACTGAGAAGATTGCGTTTTCTCATCTCTGCAAAAACCTTCCTTGCTTCATCTGAACTCCCATGCTTACATAGCCCATGGATAATTGCACAATATATAACATCTACAGGTGTGCATCCTTGTTGCATCATCTCATTCAGAATTTCAATCACCTTCTCAGCATTTCCTGATTTACATGCATGGAGAACAGTAAGCGTGTACTTAAACTCCATAGGTCCACTTGTTATATTTCCCAAGCAATCACGAACAAGCATAAGAGCTGCATCAATCTCTCCTTTTCGGCAAAGCCCTTTGACAAGAGAACAATAAGCAGTAACACTAGGGACCCAAGACAGCTCCATCATCTTATTATAACACGAACACGCCCCTTTGAGATCGCCAGCACCAACCATACAGGGAATTATGTTACTATACGTAAAACAATCTGGTTTCACATCGGAATTCTTTAATTCCTCAAAAAGAGACAACGCCCTCTTCACCTCCCCAATTTTATGGAGTGCCTCAATAAGAATATTGCAAATAGCGACACTGAAATAGCCTTTCACCTTTAGCACTTTAAAAACTTCCAAAGCCTTCAGTTCTCTCCCACCCTTTCCGACCATGTAGGAAAAGAAACTCGAAAGGCCATCCATGACCGACATCCTCAGTTTCGCCATCTGGTCCAGCAAGTTACATAAGTCATCCATCCTGTCAGTTTCCGAATATGACAGCAACAATGGATTAACAGTTTCAAAACTTGGAACAAGACCCTCTTGAATTGCAATCTGGAAGAGCTTATAACCTTTGTCAGTCCTATGAACATTACAAAGGCCTCTAATCAAAGTATTGAAGATCAACAAATCTGCACGATATCCCGACTCCATCATCTCCTTCAAGAGATCACAGGCTGAACCAACCTTCCCATCCACCACAAATGCCTCCACCAATGACCCATAAACTGCCCTATCTATCAAAAACCTCTTCTCTCGCATCTCCTGAAAAAGCTCGTAACCCTTCCCAACATCACCTTGCTTGCACAATGCAGACACCAGAGTCGTATAAGCCCAGGCATCCGGCTCAACCCCGTCCTGCCTCATTTCCTCCCAAATCCTCAAACACCCATCCAAATTTCCTTCAGCCACCAACACCCGAATCATTGCCGTGTATGCAAACACATCTGGCTTGCACAATTCCCCCCTCATCTTCTCCAAAAGCACAAGAACACCATCTATCTTCCCTGCCTTACACAACCCCTTTGCAATTACCATAAAAGTCACGCTCTCCTCCTTCAAACCGTCTTTCTTGAAATCGTCATAAACAGAAAAGGCCAGATCCAAATGATCAGTTTTCACAAGCGCATCCATGATTCTATTATACAGAAAAACCCGGGGTCTGACACCAAATCTCTTCATCTTTTCATAAACATGATACACACGAAGGCCCCGCCCCGCATCGGAGTGAAACCTGATCAGGATCTCAAATTGCTTCTCGCTAGGTTCTTTACCTTGCATGTTCATGAGCTCAAGGACCTGATCGGCAGACCGGAAGCGGCCCGCCCGGTTCAAGCAGTAAGCAAATGCATTGTAAGTGCTGTAGTTGTGTCTGTAACCTTTCTGCTTGCCAGCCCAATGGAAGAATTTGGCAGAGATGTGGGGGTCAGTCTGGACCTTGAGCACCTCAGCGACGAGATCGGGAGGGACACGACGGAGCTTGTTGAGGTCTGCAAGAACAGACGAGCCCCAGAAGCGGTGCTTGCGGAAGGAGTCACAGATGTAGCGAGCAATGGGAGAGAGGCGGCGGGCAATGGAGAAGAAGGTCTGAGAGGGGTTGGGAGAATGGGGTAGGGGTGCGGATGTAGTGTCAGGGAACCAGTTTTGGAGGTTGACAGGGGTTGGAGAGGGGATTGGAGAGATGGGTTTTGGGGTTCGAGTCTGGCGGTTTGAGAAGAGGCCACCATGGACGACAGGACGGTTTTGGGATGGCTTCCGGTGGCCATAGAAGAAGTAGAATTTGGTGGGGTTTTGGGGTGTTTGAGGGGGCATTCTCAGATGGGTTACCACTGCTGATGGATGAGTTTCACCATTAAGCTGAATAAGTATTGTTTGTGGATTGTGGATGTTGAACTTCAATAGTCATATATGTTCAAATTATGTATTGCATATGCTCAACTGTTCATACAGCATAAATACGATGAAGATGGATAGTTAATCCTCTGTTTCATTTTGATTTACAGAACATCGCAAACAACCAGAATCATATGCCCCAAAAAACTATTGCTGGCGATCAAACTGTTATAACCCTGAAAATAGAAATGCCAAAAAACTTTTGAAACAGGGATAGAGGTCATAAAGATCAAAATGGGTTTCAGATACAAGAGCAAATACTAATAAGCAAATGATGAAAAAAAAAAGATTTTTAAAAGAGAGCGAGAAGGATAAATAATGACATACCCATCGTGCAGGAGGTTCACAATGTGCAGACCTCCGGCAGTTCAGTACAGATCCATTCAGGATACAGAGAGGAATGGGGTGTGGGACAAATTCCATTGAGACCCAGGTATGGATCCAATATTTGGACTTCTTTTGAGTTCGGTTCAGCTTTGGGTCAAGTAACTAGGGTTGAAATTAGGCTCATGGATTTTTTTTAGTTACTGTTTTTTGGTTGTCATGGATTTAATATCCAAGAACTCAAATACCCAATTTGTGAAAGTGAAACCCTAGTTTCAATCCAAACAGCCTTATAATTGTTTGGGGTGGTCCATCTTATTGCGAAAAATCTCCACTTGCAAAAAAGGACACATTTTTCTCTTCCATGGAGTTACACAAATAAGCCCTGCATTTTCAACTGCTTTCTTTATTTTATTTTATTTTACATCCAAGGTGGTCCATGGGAGAATTGGAGCAAACATTTGGCAAACAGTAGAGAGAAGATCACTTGTACACAATGGGGAGAGGATTGCTTGCAAATGCAAGAAAGAGGATCTAGGATTGAATAATACGAAGCTGGGCAAGAACTCGTGTTTTTAGTTGAACTATGGAAATCATATGTAGTGGGAAAAACACTTGCCAATTGTCAAAATTGTAAAATATCATATGATTAAAAAAACCTTAAATTTAAATTTTAAATTGCTATTAGTATATTTTCCAAGGTCATAAAACAATATTTCATTAAACCCTGTCTCCTAAACTGACCTATTAATTTCAAAACTTTATATTTTCTGCTGAATAAATTTCTTTTTGTACAAATATATTATCATAGCATTTTGCTTTAGATTTGTTAATTATGTTACATCAGTATAAAAGTACTTGAGGGGTCAATATGGGCCAGGAACTAGCCTAGTTGCCACAAAGTAGGCTCTTCCCTAACCCCCGTTTCGTTCATATCTAATGGGCTATATGTTCTAAGTGAGTTAACATTCCTCATATGTTCATTGAATCTATCTCTCTCTACAGGGTGAGGAACGTTTATATGGCTTTTCCTCTTTTGCACATGAATATTTTCGATTATGGAATTGTCCCTCACCCTATGGATGCACATGAACATTTATATATATATATATGTGGAAATATGATGCAGTTTAGGCCCCAGCAGCCCCTCTTCAAATTATATTAGGATTATTATTAGTAGAGTTCTAATTAAATTGTTATTAGGAAAGTTTCCATTATTAGCCTAGGGTTTTCTTACACATTAAGTTTGCTTTTACTATATATATAGCATTGTAGAGAAAAAATTCTCAGATTTGGTTGATTAATATAATTGACTTTTCCCAGAGAGGTGCGTCCTCGTGTGCGTGTGAAGTTATCTTGACGGTTCGAAGTGTCCTTAGACACGTGCTTATGCACCTCCACGCAAGCCCTAACCCTAGGGCTACATCAGATTGGTATTAGGGACGAAGGATCTGCCCGATCTTCCGGCGTGATTACCCCTATTCATCAGCCGGCCAGACCCCATCTCACTGTTGTCACTTCCGGCGTGATTACCCCATCCTCTCGTCCTCCCCATCTTCGCTCACCATCGTACTCCACTTCCCGACCCTAGTCTGTCATCACCCCCTGCACCCCAGACGACCACCACCCATTGTCGACACCCCTTTCCTAACCTAATCCCCTTCAGAACCCTAAACCCGTCACCCCATCTTCCTCAACTTTCTCCACCGTTCATCTCATCCTCTCCGTTGCTATCCCAGACTACCCATCCTCTCCGCTGCCATTCCAGACAACACCCAATCTACTACCGCCATCTTCAAACCCTAAACTCCTACCGACACCGATCTCCCTGTCACTTCCCAAATCCCCAACCCCTAACCTTACCGTACCCAAATCCCTAAATCCCCACACCAAACCGAAACCCTAAAACCAAGCCTCTGTTAAAACCCATTCACCGGAACCCATCCAACCCCCAACGGTCCATCCTGCACCACATCCCTCTTCAAATCCTCAACCCCCTCTCTATCCTTCACCCCTCAACTACAATTTCCATCTTCGAAAGTGGCAGTCCATATTCCCCCCACCCAGAGCATAAAAAAAAAAAAGCAGAAGAGAGAAACAGGGAGAACAGCGCAAACAGAAAAAGAACTAGAAAGAGTGCAGAGATCGTACCAGGCTCTGGGGCTTCCATCCTGGTCGACTTCTTTGTCAGCAGCACGTAAGTGCTGTCGCATCGTGCGCCATCGACGGTTGCGCTTCCAGTCGTCGCAGCAGATCATCGTCCGTCGTCGCCGTTGGGTGTCTGCTGTCGCCACCCTCCGCTGTACGCTGCCTGTCGTCGCCGTTGGGTGTCGTGCCGTTCGCTGCTCTCCGCTCGCTGTTGTCGTCAAAGGCCGTCGCAGTCGTCGCCTGACGCCATCGCTCTCTCCTGCTCCTGTATCCACCGAAACACGAAGGTCTCTCCTGCTCTTATCTCCCTTTTCCCGTCACGCTGAACGAGACAGTGTAAGGTCAGTATTGGGCCCGTGTTCAATCCGGGTACGCTTGAGCTGCTTTTAGGTGGGTGAGCCCATATGCAAACTGGCTCACAAATGAAATTCTTCTTAAAAGAGTTCTGGTCAGATTTTCAACAATTTACGGTCAGAATTTGTTTTTGCAAAAGTGTTCCGATTTCCAATTTGTCCTTCTCAGCGTCCTTCTGAAGAGTAGATCTCCATCTCAGGTCAGTCAGATTTCAATTTTGTATTTAAAAAAAAAATATGCCTCCTAAGAAGCAAGTGGATGTTGAATCTTCATCTTTTTCACTGAAGATTTGGCTAGTGCCATTAGAGAATTATCTGCAAAAGTTGATGACATGCGCACTACCCTGCAGCAATTGGATAATAGAGTGACAAATTTAGAAAATAATCAACGTGTGCATCACCACCGTGAAGATGGTGCACATATTCAGAATTCACAGGATCCACCAGTCCATAATCCTGATCGAGACTTAGGGATTAAAATTGTAATTCCTGAATATGATGGGAAATTGCAGCCTGCTAAATTCATGGATTGGTTAGTGTGCGTGGAGAATATTTTCACCCATAAGCCAATGACTGAGCACCATAAAGTCAGACTAATTGCCACTAGATTTCGTAATTATACTGCAACTTGGTGGGGTGAATTGCAAAGAAAACGGAGGAATCAAAACATGGACCCAGTTGATACATGGACTGAGATGAAGAATATTTTGAAACAAAAATTCCTCCCTATCAACTATGCAAGAGATCTACGGTCCAGCTTTCAAAACTTGAAACAAAGATCCAAAACAATAATTGAATATTCTAAGGAATTTTTAACTCTGCAAGCTCGTTGTTGCTTGAATGAAGATGATGATGTGGTAGTTGATAGATTTTCAATGGGTTGAGACTAGACATTCAGCATGTCCTTGCCTTTCAACATTTTGATAATGTCGATGAACTCATCCAACATACTATCAAGGCTGAGGGAATTGCCAATCATCAAGTACAAAAATCCAAATGGGTTTCTCCGAAGAATTCATCTCTACATGAAGCGAAACCCAATTGACAGATTTTTGCTAAGACTGAAGGTCAAAAAAAGATGGTTTATTTTCATTGTCACCAGCATGGGCATCGAGCAGCAGAATGTCCGAAGCGAATACATTTGATTAAGATTGAAGGTGCTGATAACAATATCCGAGATGATATTAAGGGTATTGACACTGACCTTAAGGATATTGACAATCCCAAGACTATTGACACTGAGGAAATTGAATTCACCGATGCAGAGACCACAGATGAAGCTCTTATTGTCCTCAAGGACGCCCCACCATCTGTTGAGCATAAGTGGTTGCGCAAAAATATTTTCCGTTCTGCAGGATTAATTCAGGGATAAAATTGCACAGTTGTTATTGATAGCGGAAGTTGTGAAAATCTCATCTCCCAAGCCCTTGTTGATCGCCTCCAATTGAAAGTTTATAAGCATAACCGTCCTCATTTTGTCAAGTGGCTAATGAATGGTGATCAAGCGCATGTTCGACATACTTGCAAAATTACTTTTGCCATTGGTGAGACTTACAAGAATACAATCTGGTGTGATGTGCTACCTATGGATAGTGGTGATATTTTATTGGGCCGTCCATGGATGTATGACAAGAATGGGACTCATGGTATGCGCGACAACACCTATACATTCATGCATGGTGGACAGCAAGTTACTCTTCATCCTGAGAAACCACAACCGCCAAAGAAGAATTCCTGGAAAGCTGCCACAAAGGAAGTCCTTCATGTTCAACACATTTACACTGGCAATCCGAAGCAGAATCGAGTTCGAGGACGAACTCTTCTTTCAACCCGGGGAGAATGATGCGGTTTAGGCCCCAGCAGCCCCTCTTCAAATTATATTAGGATTATTATTAGTAGAGTTCTAATTAAATTGTTATTAGGAAAGTTTCCATTATTAGCCTAGGGTTTTCTTACACATTAAGTTTGCTTTTACTATTTATATGGCATTGTAGAGAAGAAATTCTCAGATTTGGTTGATTAATAGAATTGGGTTTTCCCAGAGAGGTGCGTCCTCGTGTGCGTGTGAAGTCATCTTGACGGTTCGAAGTGTCCTTGGACACCTCCACGCAAGCCCTAACCCTAGGGCTGCATCAAAATAATCCTATGAGAATTATTTTTCACCACTTTTTTTGTGAGAAGCCTAGGTGGGGCCCATCTATAATCCAATCCAAATTTTGCAATACATGGGGACACTCCTGATAGTCACACGCCCCAAGTTTCGGTCAAATCCGAATTTAGTGAAGTGTTAGATTGACTATGTACTAATCTGAATGGATTGAGTTTGTGGGCCACGGATGTAAGGGTTAGGGACATATGATTAGAGCCAAACTTGATATTTGGAGTGGTCCCACGCAGATCTTTCTATTCCCTCGATCTCATGCCTAAACGGGACCCACAAGTGGGCCTCATAAAAAGTTCTCACTGTAGGTACGTGAGAACACTTCTCATAGGATTAAAGCCCTTCAACTAATCCAATAAGTCCATTGAGGCTCGTCCTGCTTAGATTCGCAGAGTCCACATGTCTACACAACAGCACAAGCCAACGGCCTCAACCCACTTAGTTTTAGGGCATGACAATCATTACCCAACTTAAGACTTGAGATTACATTTGCAACACAGACTATAAGCAAATTGCAACTTTGTTTGTCTCATTGTACAAGGTCGCCATTTAAATTGGATTTACAATATATATATATATATATATTGCACGTCAAAATATGTAGAAATCATAGCTTCCAATTGGGATCAGATAAAGATTGGGTATAGAGATTCAGGGATTGGGATTGAGTCCCAAAATACAGAGATTGTGGATTAGGGAAATGGATGACTAATAAGTGTTTGACTTAGGCGATTCAAGTTTATGTACTAAGATTTTAGGAAAGGGAATAGGGGATTATGGTTAGGGTTAACGGATTTAAGCATTGGAGTAAGAGATTTAAGGATGATGGAAACAATGGGGTTCGCTTGTTGCTTGCTGTGAGTGAGAGAGAGAGAGATATATATATAGAGAGAGAGAGAGAGGGAAGGAGGGAGAAATACTTACTGTGAAAGCAATTTACTGGAGCGGGAGATGATTTCTCATTTGGAGTCGGAAAGGTAGGGCGAATGGTTCTGACTAATGAGTGCATTCGCCGGACAGTCAATAGCCTCTGTGGGAATTTTTTCTGGATATGGGTGGGGCAGATGCATCAGTCCGCCAGTGCACACCGAGAGACAGAGAGAGAGAGAGAGAGGAGAAATGGGAAGGCGGGCGAGGGTTTTGTTAGGGTTTTGCATGTAGTTGAGACTTGAGAGTGTGGACGGAAGAACGCAACGGGGGACCCACAAAGAGAACGATCTGGACGGTCGGACTTGTGGGGGCCAGCGAAATCTCTGTTTCTAGTGGGCCACAATGTTTGAATATTGGAATTAGTCAATTCAGCTTGGCTCGTTTGATTTATCCCTCTCTTCTAAGTTCTTTTTAGCTAGGATACGCTTTTCTTTGGTGTAGGTTTATGGTTTTTTTTTAATTATTATTATTTTTAAATTTAAGTCGGGCTATGTTCTAGAGTGGTACTTGGACATGTAGAGTTGCTTACGAGTACCCAGTACTCTACTTATCCAAAGGTTTGGATACGTGGTTTGAAACGTTTTTTAAATTCTGATTCATAAATAAAATTGGACATGATACCTATTTTAGGCTCCGATTAGTAAGTAAACAGGTCCGATTTCAAATCCATATAGGTTTCATAGGCTTGGGATGCAGTATAATAGCCTTTAATATTGTAGATTGTAGGTTAAAATTAACATTAGTTTGACAATTTTATATTTAATCTTAAAGAGAGTAAACTTGATGCATTGGTATAAATTGAGTAATATTCTTATTTTAAAGAAAAAATTTTAAAAAATAAAAAAGTTCAAAGAAGTCAAAACCAATTTTGAACTAAATTCCAATTCTTAAGTCATACTCGGTTTCAAAACCGAATTCAAGTTCTCTTATCAAAATCAGGTTTCGAACTAACAAAATTTGTTCTGAATGAAAACAAGTTCTGCAACCCTACCAAGGTCTATGCCCCTCAGGAAACATATAGTTCTTTTGTTCTTTTTTTTAACATGCACCTTCATTGGCGAAGTCTCATAATTTTACCAAGAGCATATGGATAAGAGGGTTTGCATGTGCCCCTAAGAATTAGTTTTATGCTGTTTAAAATCAAGTGTCCCTTGTACTCAAGGTCAAAGGTGCGAGAGATATTCTAGGTTATCAAAACAAGAAAAAAAGTGTAAGAGTGGTAATTTAACTTGATGACTCAAGAATTAATCCCTAGGCTATGAATAATTGGTTTCGGTTTCTAAATGTGCAAAAGTAAGAATTTCCAGCACCTACTATGGAGGGGCATAAAAGTTCTTACAAATGAAGATTTTCATTAGTCCAAAATCCACTAGAATTTACAATTGCCAAATATAGATTATCCACGAATCTTTGTTGCCAAACTTGACCCTGACTTATTCTTAATACTTGTTTGGCATCTCTATTTCAAGCATCTACGCCTTTATTTTTCTAAAGCAGGTAGAAGTTTTAAAGCATTTGGCATCCATTTCCAACCTCTGCTCACTTTAGAGAAGTAAAGGCAATGCTTCGTTTCTCTACAGCCCCCTTCACAAGGAAGTTGAGAAATAAATGAGAAAAAAAGCAGTTTTTTGTATTCTTCTTTTAAATCCAAGAGGGTAAATCAAGATTCAAACAATTAAAAATGTTAACAAGATTCAAACAATTGAAAAAGTTAACAAGACCAAACACAGCCATGAGACCAACTTTCCACTGTTAGATCATTACCAATCCCGAGATATATGCAAAAACTATGAGGCATTTGATACTATCTTCTGAATTTTGTAAGCCCCAAATACAAAATTTAAACCATTAGATCTCTTAAAAGACCGAACATGACTATTAGGTCAATATTAGAGGATTATACCTTGTGGATCTTGAAAAATTCACAACAAATATCAACTATTGATGTAACATGCTCCATGGCAGATTGGTCCATAGGTCGTATCATTTTCTCTTGTTTTTAATCTTATAACAATTCAAACCATTGGAAATGTTCACGAGATTAGACAACCATGAAACATTTATCCCAAATATAAGATCCAAACCGATAGATCTCCTCGAGAGGCTAAACATGGGAATGGAATCAAATTTCAAAGCTTGGTACCTCATGGGTCTTGAGAAATTTGTGCTTCAAAACTTTCAATTATTGATTTAAAAAGGTCTATTTAAAGTAGATACTTACACTACCAATCACATTTTTTTTTATCCTAGCCTCTTTTCTCGTGCTCTTTTTTTAATGGCCCTATTTTGGATGGGTATGTAAGAAAAAGAGTAAAATAAAATGAAATCAGGCATATCATTAATTATGATGAATCAGGCATAACATCAATTATGGCGAATCTCCCACACTCAAAGGTAACCCCATAAAAGCCCCAATTAAGAAGAGAGAAGATGACTGGAATTGTTATGACATTTGTCCAAAGCCCTAATCCACACTGCATCATTTGAATTTCCCCTACCCAGTGCCCATGTTATTGAGCGATTCCATCTGTGTCAGTTTATCCCCACTGCACTATTTTCCCATAAACGAAGACGGCCAAAAGTATATAGAAAGTGAAAACCAAAACCCATGTATACTCCATGCAAACAATAAACGAAGACGAGGGGAAACCAAAACCCAAGTATACTCCATGCAAAAAATACTCCCTTCGTGTTTGCAAAACACGATATGCGTCACATGAACAGAAAAAGATTTAGAATACAGGAGGCAAAACCAAACACATCTAGCAAAGAAATACTCTATCCAAACACACAAGAACATCAGCCTAAACAGATCAGAGTATCTATCTCACATCTCTCTCTTTGGGGAGAAAAAAAACCACCATCAGGGAGAATGAAAAGGAGGAAATGCAAAAATACCAAATGGACTAATTGGTTGCAGAAAATTGATAAAAATCTCACAAGCAAACTCTCTACATCTGACCATGTTTCACAGCTGATACATGACATTTGGGATTCAACTTGTAAATACTTTTTATTGTTGTTCCACCCAAATAATGCCTAATACAAGATTGTACAGGCCGATCACTCAACATTGGAGCTCAAAATGAAATCTTAATGCTTACATATACCGCCAATATTTGGACCTATTACATTTACATTGGAGCGAAAATCCAAATCTGATCCAACTCCTATGTTAACCCAATCCAAGAATTGCCAAAATCCAAATCAAGTTTATAATAAATTTAGGACCAATCTCATGTCTTGGTTACGTTAGGTCAGTCAGGTTCACGTTGCCTAGACCTGAGTGCAGCTCAATCATCGAAAATGTTATAGCCTTGGATGAAGGATCATATATCTCTCATTTCAAAATATATTCACAACAAATGTAATGATAAATATCTGCCACAACAAGACATCAGAGGATCATCAGCGTACCCAGAAATTAGATGGAGCTCCGTGCATGAGTAACTTCAATGAAAATGTAACTCACACCAAAAGTGAACCTGCCTTTACCAGCCAGGACAGTGAATGCTGTGAAAATCTTCAAAATTTTCCCCATCTTATGATCCATGGAGCTGGGTTCTAACAGAATCCACAGTGATCTTCAACACTGAATATGCAAATAAAGATGTTGTAAGGAATTTGTAAGAAAAAAATAGTAAATAAGATGCAACATATTCCAGAAAACCATCAAAAGCCAAGGCTCACAAGCAACACATTGACTGAAAAATACTAACCTTTTTTATCAATCCAATAAAATAAAAAATGAGAAGGATAAAAAAAATCATCTAAAAATCATGTACGGCACTCCAGCAAAATATTAAAATTGAATGGCCAATTTGTCAATATCCTCTAGTGTGAAAGATTTCTGTAGTAGAAGCCCAATTAAACTAACCGTGCTACCAATCGCGAATGGGTATTCTGGCAATACCAAATGCACACATCATACAAAACTAATCTACCATACCTTCACAAAAGTTATTGACTTCAGTCACAGAAACAGTGAGCAGATGGGAGCTTGGGCATGAGTGGCACCAGACAGTCCTAGGCTAAGTGCTCCAACAGATGACCTTTTATTTTTCTTTATTTTGGTGGCCAAGTTAGAACGAGAATAATGGTCATTACTCAGTGGCAAACATGAAGGATCCCATTTTGAGGGCCCTCTCTCTCTCTCTCTCTCTCCTTTTTCTTTTCTTCCTACTTCCTTTTCTAGTGGCTAAACAAACAATTTATTAAAAAAGAAAGATGGTAACAGAGTAAGGAAACTGATGTAAGAGACAAATACCAGAAAGACAAGATAAAGGAACAACAGAACTACTGGGAAAAAAAATTAAAAATAATTGCTAATGGCTAAGTGTAGATAAGGACACGGGACAAATACGGCACGACAAGAATAAAGCAATACGGCAAATCCTAAAAAGTTAAGATACAAACACGGCAAGGACACAGCAAATAATAAATATATATTGTTTATATATAATCCAAAAGTTAAAGAATGGCTATATTTTTAGCCAAATTAATAAGCGTAATGTCACAATTAATGGAATAGAAAAACATAACTAATATTGGAAATGCCAAAAACTATGAGACTAGCAAAAAAGGAAAAAAAAGCCAAAAGAGTTGACACAGAGGGTAGCCAAAAAAAAAAAAACAGAGATTGTTTAAGAAATTTCAGATTGGTCTGAAATTTCCCTAAATTATTTATGAACTTTTAAAACTTCATTTAATACTCTTTTTTTTAATAACAGGCTTTGATAGAAAAAAAGAAAGAAAGAAAAAAAAAAGAGAGATTTAAAATTTAAAATAACCCCGCCATGTCCAAATTTAAAAAATAATAATAACAGCAGACACATGTCTTGGTGCGTCGGACACGTGTCCAGCCGTGTCCATGTCTGACATGGACATGGGGACCCTAAACTCGTGTTTGTGCTTCCTAGGCTAATGCGCATATCATCTATCTATCCAATTCTTACCAAAAGCAGAAGCAATTTCATTAACTTCTCTCAAAGCATTTATCCACATGAATCTTTTCTCATCCTTTTGCAAACCTCCTACATTTCAATGAAATAGAAAAGCATCACCGAAGACCAAAGAGTTGTAGAGCCCACCTAGAAGATAGCAATGCCAAATAACTTTCTATAATGACTGATTGACTGCTGAGAGGATAAGAGGATAAACCTTTCTGATGCAACACCAACACCACCGCCACCCCCGCCCACCCCCCCCCCCCCCAACCCAAAACACACAATGCAACCAAAACCCCAAAACACAATCTTGTCCAATGGCATTGGCCCATTTTATTTTTCCTCTGCCAAAAGTCAACTTCATCAAGTGCTCCCAAACCTGAGTACAAGGAGCAGGGTCTCATCATACTAGTAATCAGTTGACTGGAAAATGTACAAAAACTCACCAGACCAATTTATGAGTTTTACTGTGAGATAAGGAGCATTCCTTACTGCCACTTCATTCACAGTATTGACCTCGCTCATGGAATTCCATAGCACCCCCAAATGGTTATGGGAATGCACTCAACTTAAAGCGCTACTCTGTTTCCAAATTTGAAATACATGTTCATTAAGTTGAATTTGACAATAGACCAACATATTTGTAGTTATTTTACAAGATACGATTGCCTTCTCCGTGAAATCAACACTGTCCAATGACAACAAAAATGAAATGTAATGGATCTTTACTTTAATTGTTAAAAGACAAAGGGATCTTGAAAGAACAGCCCTAGAAAACACCATTTTCAGACTTTAAATATACTTGTGATAATTTTTTCCATTTCATTCTTGCGGCTTAGTTAGGAAAGATGCCATCAATAATCCAAGTAAACACGTTTGATACTGGTGCTAGTGCATTAAGAGAAATTGACTGAAGTAATGTCAGGTGATATCCTCACTCCCACTACATCTCATAGTAGTAGAGTGGCCAAAAGAAGCACTGATGTTTTATGTGCGCCCATCACACACAAGTGTGCCACAATATCAACCTCTCCGGTGGAATATGAAGAAATTTAAGAACACTGCATTAAAGTAATAACCACTGTAACCTTTATTCAATCCACCTCTCCTATTTATACAAAAGAGGAAAATAACATAAATAGATAATTTAAAACTCAAACCTTATTTCTATCCCTAAAATATCGAACATCTTAACCATCCTAACAGCCCATTCGGTTGTTCTAATCCATATCTCTAACAGAATACCACCTCACCCCATTGCTTGAGGAGAAAACTCTCAGCCTAACACACTACTTGGTTTCTAATAAATGATTCTAATTACATGTTTATTTAGCTAAATAAGGGTAGCCCCAAATATCCTGAGCTAATTTCACAAGGTCAATTTCCCCCGACAAGAAAATATATGGGAATCATCTTTCTGGGTATGTACCATAATAAAACAAATTTTAAAAGATGGACAATGTTCTCCTACGAACAAACTGCATATTGTAAATACGCAGTCCAACTCATGAGGGCCACTTAGATACATCTATCAATGGGAGGAGGGTAGACAGAACGGTCCCCTTATGGACAAGCAGAAGCCAAAAAATCAGCCCCTCTTAGCCCTTGATTTAACATCCTTAGGGCTTAATGGCGTCTTAGCGATAGATTTTTTTTAGATCAAATCCAAAGGTGATTGAAGGTTCAATGAGTGCAAAATTCAGCTTGATGCCAAATCATGGAATGACAAGCGTCAAAGGAGCTGCAGTGATTACAGGTGGGCCAAATGAGACCCCATAGATCTGGACAGTACATGCAGTTCACTCATAGGAGAACATTCTCCATTAAAGGATTACAGTGACTAGAACACAACATTTTACAAGTTTCATAAATTTATTACATAATCATGAACAATTTTTGGAATGATTATATGATAATTTCTTAACTTATTTTGGTGGGTAAGTTAGGACTGTGTGATGGTCAACTACTAGTGGCACAAACAACCAAATCTTTCAAAGACTCCAATACATTCATATGGTAACCCTAAGGATGGCCGTTTGATAGTCTCTTTCTCATGGCCCCTTCATTATATTGAGCATTCCCAAGTCTCATCCAGCTCCAATACCTATTTTTACCTTTCCATCCTTTTGACCCATTTTGATTTCCCCTGCCACACGACAACCTTGTCAACTACCGGTCCCAAGCCTACATAAAAGGACCAGTGCCGCTTACACCAGCACTAGGCAATAAAAACTCATCAAACCAAAATTTTCATTTTACTTTGAGAAAGTAGCATTCACCTAGTCCCAGTTAGTTTAGATATGGTTTATGAAGTTGAAGATGAATTAGATTGGAAAAATGATATTAATAATCCAAGCAACAAGGTTTGATCAACTACCAGAGCCCCATTTTCCTTGTCCCGGGCCCATTTGGTAATTCACTTGTAAAGTGAATTCAAAGTAAATGGCCACTTTTAAGGGACAAGAAAAGAAGTTAAAGTCAAAAACTCAAATCTCTCATTCCATTCAAACACAAAAAGTCATCTGCTTTTCATCTAAAAAGTCAAAAAAGTTCATTCAGATGCCACAAAATGACAAAAAAAAAAAATCAATAAGCTGGATTTTGAAATTTTGTACTTTTTAATAACAGCCCTCTTCTTTACTTGTCCCTTAAAAGTGACCCTTCATTTTGAATTCACTTTACCGGTGAATTGCCAACCAGGCCATAGGTTTTGATTTTCAACAACAACATGTCAAGCAGCAGTCCCAAGCCTATATAAAACTCATCGAGCAAAATTTTGAATTACACTTTGAGAAATGTAGCAGTAAGGAAAACCCAGGTAGATAAGATGTGATTTATTTAGTAGATGATGAGTTAAGACAGGACGGATGCCGTCAATAACCCAAGTAAACAAGCTTGATAACTAGTGCAGATGAATTAAAATAAAACTTTAGAAGAAATGTCAGCCCTTGTCAAGCAGGAATGTCAGGTAATCTTCTCACTCTCACTACATCGCACAGTAGTGGAGTGGCCAAAGGAGTCCTGATGTTTTATATGCGCCCATCACACAAAAGTGTGCCACGATATCAACCTCTCCCGTGGAATACCACGCCACCCCATTGCTTGAGGAGGAAGCGCTCGGCCTAAGGCGCTGCTTTTTATCTTAAAGTGGTGTTTTTGAAGTTGATGATGAGTTGGAAGTATGATGACAAAATAGATCTTGAAAGACAACAATTACTGGAAGACACATTAAAAGACCATGATGAATATATTACAAAATCATAAATAATTTTGGGAATGATCACATAATAAATTTCATTTTACTTTCTTAGTGGCTATGTTAGGATTTGACCGATGGTAACCTAATTGGCGGCACAAACAACCAGTTTGTTTTGAGGGCTCCAATGCTTTCATAAGACTACATTGAGAATGGTCCGCACGACTTACGATTGTCTATTTTTTATGCCCCCCTCATCGCAATACATTGCATTGAGCATTCTAAAGCCTCCAGTACCCATTTTTTATTTTTCTGTTCTTTTGAACCATTTTGGATTTTCCCTGCCATGTGGTAACCTACTCGACTAGCACTCCTCCAGGCTACATGAAAACAGTAAGATTGCTAGCACCAGGCTAAAAACTGACCAAACCAAATTTAGACATCTACTTTGAGATTAAGTAGCGCACTCGGACAACCTCACTTCAATTATACATGGTTTACAAAGTTGATCAAAAGTTAGGATAGCAGAAAAAAGGTTTATCACTGCTACAGACGCATTAAGATATAATTGTAAGAAAGAATGTCAGGTAATCTCCTCACTCTTATATCTCATAGAAGTAAAGCAGCCACATAAACCACTGATGTTTACCGTGCACCAATACTCAAATTTGTTTACCTAGATTCAACGTGTTACACAATCATCAAGCATCACTTTGTTCACTTGGATTTAAATGTGCTGCACAATTAGCAAAGATACTGAAGTGTCACACAATCATCAAGCATTAGTTCATTTAGAGAGGCTTTTTTTATAAGACAACGGTTAAGTCTGTTGTTCGGATTTGGAAGTAGGATAATCAAGAACCCAATGTGGTAAAAATGTGCCTGCTAAGAAGAATGTGTACAGTAAATTGAAAGGATAGAAATAAGAGTTTGCATAAGATGAAACCTACAGGTAGCTTCAAAAGAATGCAAAGGCAGAGAGTATGGTTCAAGAGGGTATAGCTGAAGACCAGAACACAGAAATGCTACACTAAAAAGATGGGTTAAGGCAATGAAGCCAAAAATGTCATGGATTTATCATAGAGAATTGACGAGTATCTGGTCAAATTTTATAAATCCATTTGGGTATGAAATAACCACCATGAAATCCACCCTTGATAGAGACAGGTCAATCCTCATGTACTCACACACAACCAAACATGCACATATAGCCATACATTTATATAAATATGCATATATATATATAGAGAGAGAGAGAGAGAGAGAGAGAGAGAGCTTACATTGATGTTCATCAATGTACTAGGATTTTGGCTATAGCCAGTCAAGTTTTAAAATCAACCCAAATTGATGGGTTGATGCTTTAGTGATGTCCTTGTCTTTCGGCAAAAAGGAATTGGTTAGTAAGATTTGGATATGAATCCTGCAATTTTTTTGGAATGCTAACAACTGACAAGAATCAAGCAATTAACAAATCTATATCTAGACTAGGCATCTAGATCAAATCTGGACCATGGAATGCTAACGAAAGTAAAGCAAATGAACACTATTTAAACACACATAAAAAGAAATGATAAATTCTCCAAGAAAACACAATCGATTAAACATATTAGCCAATTAAAATAAATGAATAACTGGGATGAACTTGCTCCATTATAGGAATGCAAACTGAATGTGCAGAACAACCATATTGGATGATCTTTTTGTCAGACAGACAGCAGAGAGCAATACATTACAACATCTTAAAAATATCACAACGGAATTTTATGAAGTAGAATCTATTTGAAAGCATTTGGCTGTATCCTAAGTACAATCAGGCTAAATATTTTCATAGAATGGATGGTGCCTCATGGTCAGTCAGAAAATATCAATATCAGTGTCCAGCAAAAATATCGATTTAGGGTGCAAATCAGTAACAGCAATTGATTGTGTTTCACATCACCCCTAATACATAGAACAGATGAGCCAAATCATTAAAACAACTAGCAATTTAGATATTTTCAATTGAACACTAAATAAATAATTAAGCAGTACTCTCAGATATCAAATACATGCTAATGAAAGTAAACTTACTTCCAGTGTCATATGACTAAATAAATATCATTCTCGTGCTGAGGGTAATTTTAAGCCAGAATAATGGTAATCTTTTGACACTCCAATCTCTACAAGCTTCTTAGCTTCTCCTGTCCGCAACTCCCCTACCAATGCATTGACAACACCCTGCACAATGTCCACATCGATGGAACACTTCCGACTTATGCTTTCCTTACACAACTTTATAGCTAATTCTAAGTCCCCCTTATCAGAAACACAAGGAATAAGTGATTCAAATGTCCATCGATTTGGGGCACAGTTATTTGCCAGCAATCCATTATAAATCTTTTGCGCCTCCTCTAAGTTTCCATCGATACAGTACCCTTTGATCAAAGCATTGAAACTGAATATATCAGGCTGCGGTCCTCGATCCTGCAACTCATCAACCAGCTTAACCGCCTCTTCCAACTTCCCTTTTGAAACCATTCCCCGAAGTTTCGCGTTATAACTTAAAATATCAGGAACACACCCAACCTTTCGCATCTCATCCCAAGTTTTTTCAGCATCGGTAAACCGATTCGCACTATAAAACCCATTTAAAAGTGTATTAAATGTAACCAAATTCGGCATCACAACATTCTCTTCCATTGATTCCAGAACTGAAAAGGCCTGATCGAGAGAACCCATTTTGCAAAACGCCTGAATTAAGATATTATACGACAAAACATCGGGTTTTACAGAACCTTGAGCAGCTAATTCATGGAAAACCTTACCAACTGTTTCATATTCCTTGGAATCAATACCAGCAGTCAGTAGGGCATTGAATGACTTAACTGTGCGGGGGGAATTCAGCTGGGGCAATTCATCAAACAGCTGGCGTGCATTGTCAAACATGTTTGCTTTCCCGTACAGCGACATTAGGCGGATAGCGAAACCTTCCTTGGAGATGTCTGAGAACTTCTTCTGGTGGTTGATGATTTCTTCGATGGAACTGAATCTTTTGGCGGCGGCGAGGCGGCTGACGGTCATTTCATAGATTGCGCGCTTGCAACGGAATCGATAGCTTCCGGAGAACTTCTTGAATTTCTTAACGAGGGCGTCAAGATTGCGTTCATGGAAGATGACAGATGCGAGTGATCTGCGACAAATAGAAGAAGAAGAAGAAGAAGAAGATGATGACGATGCTGAAGAGGAAATCTCAGAAGCAGGACAAGGAGACAGTGAGAAGAAACGAAGAAAGAGATGGGTTGTAGGGTTTTTGGGTGGACGGCGAAATAGAGACGACATGGTGTTTGCGGTTTTTGAGGTTTTAGGGTTTAAGGTTGTTGTTTGCTTTGTTATAAAGGTTTTGATAAGGGATTGATGAGGACCACCTAGTGATCCCTTAAACACATATTGACCCGTAATTAGCATTAATCCCAATTAGGGGAAATATTCTCCCACGAGCATATGGCATGTGCAAGTAAGCTAGCCTCACATTTCATTAATGGAACCCTTTTGATACTATCGTCGTCTCATGATTTGGCATCAAGCTCAAATTTACAGTCATTGAACCTTCACTTCCATTTGGATTGGGTCTCAAATCATCTATAAGTTAAAAAGGCCATTAAATTTTGGTGGTGTTGCACACAGTGCCGGACCTAGGATCTTAGTTTGGGTTGGGCGTATAGGTATTGATGATGAAAGCCTGCAATAGTTTGATGAAGCTCAGCCGGCGCAAAGAGAATCATTGCGTAATCCCAATCCCTAAATCTCTAAACCCAATCTTTTTCTGGTCCCAACTGGAAGCTATGATTTCTACATATTCTGACGTGCAATAATTTTGTTTTTTTTTGTAAATCCAATTTAAATATGGACCCTGTAAAATGAGACAAACAAAGTTGCAATTTGCTTATATACTGTGTTGCAAATGTAATCCCAAGTCTTAAGTTGGGTAATGATTGTCATGCCCTAAAACTAAGTGGGCTGTGAGGCCGTTGGCTTGTGCCGCTTTACAGACATGTGGACTCCGTGAATCTAAGCAGTACAAGCTTCAATGGACTTATTGGATTAGTTGAAGGGCTTTAATCTTTTAAGAAGTATTCTCACACACCTATAATGAGAGTTTTCTATGGGGCCCATTTGTATGACCCATTTAGGGATGAGATCGGAGGATAAAAAGATTTATGTGAAACCACCCCAAATATCAATTCGTGGCCGACAAATTCAATCCATTCATATTGGTGTACAGTCAATCCAACAGTCCAGTCAATTCGGATTTAATCAAAACTTGGTACATGTGACTATCACGAGGGTCCCCATATATTGCGAAATTTGGATTAGATGATAGAAGATCTCCACCTAGACTTCTCACAAAAAAGCAGTGGAAACTAATTTTCATAGGATTGTTTCCATATATATTTATATAAATGTTCATGTGCATCCATAGGGTGAGGGACAATTTCATAATCAAGAATATTCATGTGCAAAAAAGAAAAAGCCATCAATGTTTTGGAATAGTGACAGTGTTTAAGCTGCGGTTAATATAAATAAATGGGCTGAGCCCGGATCTCATTAGCTTGGCCCAACTGGGGGGACTGGAAGGGGGAAATAGCCAGGCGCATCAATGGTCTCAGTAGGTTGGGTAGGAAGAACACTATAGACCAAAGAACCGAAAACCATTCCCCGTCTTCACTCGCACGGAATTGCTGGATCGGGCTTTTGCCCAATGTCCAAGATTCCCCACTGCTGCCCCCACTTGGGAGTCCGGGCCTGAACATATGAGGAATGTCAACTCACTTAGAAGTTAGAACATGGAGCCCATTAGATATGGATAAAACAGGGGTTAGGGAAGAGCCTACTTTGTGGCAACTAGGCTAGTTCCTGGCCCATATTGACCCTCAAGTACTTTTATACTGATGTAACATAGTTAACAAATCTAAAGCAAAATGCTATGATAATATATTTGTACAAAAAGAAATTTATTCACCAGAAAATATAAAGTTTTTGAGATTAATAGGTCAGTTTAGGAAAAAAGGTTTAACCAAATATAGTTTTATAACCTTAGAAAATATACTAATAGCAATTTAAAATTTAAATTTAGAGTTTTATTTTATCATATGATATTTTACAATTTTATGGTAATTGCAAAGGGGTTGTGTAAGGCAGGGAAGATGGATGGTGTTCTTGTGCTTTTGGAGAAGATGAGGGGGGAATTGTGCAAGCCAGATGTGTTTGCATACACGGCAATGATTCGGGTGTTGGTTGCTGAAGGGAATTTGGATGGGTGTTTGAGGATTTGGGAGGAAATGAGGCAGGACGGGGTTGAGCCGGATGCCTGGGCTTATACGACTCTGGTGTCTACATGGTGCAAGCAAGGTGATGTTGGGAAGGGTTAAGATGCGAGAGAAGAGGTGTTTGATAGATAGGGCAGTTTATGGGTCATTGGTGGAGGCATTTGTGGTGGATGGGAAGGTTGGTTCAGCCTATGATCTCTTGAACGAGATGATGGAGTCGGGATATCGAGCAGATTTGTTGATCTACGATGCTTTGATTAGAGGCCTTTGTAATGTTGATAGGACTGACAAGGGTTATAAGCTCTTCCAGATTGCAATTCAAGAGGGTCTTGTTCCAAGTTTTGAAACTGTTAATCCATTGTTGCTGTCATATTCGGAAACTGACTGAATGGATGACTTATGTAAGTTGCTGGACCAAATGGCGAAACCGAGGACGTCGGTCATGGATGGCCTTTCGAGTTTCTTTTCCTACATGGTCGGAAAGGGTGGGAGAGAACTGAAGGCTTTGGAAGTTTTTAAAGTGCTAAAGGCAAAAGGGTATTTCGGTGTTGCTATTTGCAATATTCTTATTGAGGCACTCCATAAAATTGGGGAGGTGAAGAGGGCGTTGTCTATGTTTTAGGAATTAAAGGATTCCGATGTGAAACCAGATTGTTTTACGTATAGTAACATAATTCCCTGTATGGTTGGCGCTGGCGATCTCGAAGGGGCGTGTTTGTGTTATGATAAGATAATGGAGATGTCTTGGGCCCCTAGTGTTGGTGCTTATTGTTCTCTCGTGTAAGAATTTTTGTGTTAGCAAATTTATGGATTAGATAAAACTTAAGTTCATTAGTATTGTATTTTACATATATTTAAATATGAATAATGGTTTAAATTGCTGGATACACTAAAGTGAAGAAATAAAAAAAAGAGCGACAAATTAAAGTAATTTTCTTTAAACAACATGAATTAAAAAAGTTATATCTCGCAAACCTAGCATCGGATATGGGTGAACAACCTATTGTTGGAAAGATCGTTTCTAATAGATATCCATTGAGCTCAAGATTGCCTCAATCGGTGCTAGAACGAGAAAGTTATTACTTCTGGAAGTTTGTAGAAAATGTGCTGAAATTTCACCTGAAAATAAGCTTAATTTGATTGATCAGACCATTAATCCGACCGATCAGACAAGTGCAGAAAAGTTCACCGACTTGTGATTTTTCAATCCGATTTAAAGAGGAACTTGCCTATTTTGTGCTAACTCCTTTCATATTTGAAATATACTTATGGGGCACGAATTATGGGCTATTAAAAAGGGGTTTTTCTCTCAACCCTAAGGAATGTAACATAGATATCATTGTTCTAAATAAAGATTGCTTACTGGAGATCACCTTTTCTAGAGTTTTTTTTATTGGGGAGTTGAAGGGCTGAAATTCTACTCTAGATATCCTTGTCTTCTACTTGTCTAAATGTAGAAGATTATTTTAGGGAGTTAAGTGTTACATCTAGAAGGCGTCTAGGTACTTGGATCTGTAACAGAGAACTGCAGGTGGTCGTTTTAGCGGGGTGTTGTATAAGGGAATCGCAAAGTCTTTAGGTTGCGCGATAACTGATAAGGGTTGTGAGTATTATTTTGTAATTATGGTATAATTCATAGTGTTTGATTCTTGGTCATGGTTTTTTCCCGGTTTGGGTTTCCACATAAAAATTAAGCCTTCATGTGGTGTGTGCTTTTGTTTGATTTATTTCCGTTGCGTAGTCAATTGTTTACACATATGATATTGAGATTGATTGCATTAATCTATTCTAGAGGGTCTCTCCCAAAATTCCTTCATCTTGTGAAAGGGCTTTGTAGAAAAGGAGAGATTGATGCAACTCTTATGCTAGTTTGTGATTGCTGGGGAAATATAACAAGTGGACCTATGGAGTTTAAGTACACACTTACTGTTCTCCATGCATGTAAATCAGGAAATGCTGAGAAGGTGATTGAAATTCTAAATGAGATGATGCAACAAGGATGCACACCTGTTGATGTTAAATATTGTGCAATTATCCATGGGCTATGTAAGCATGGGAGTTCAGATGAAGCAAGGAAGGTTTTTGCAGAGATGAGAAAGCACAATCTTCTCAGTGAAGCTAACTCAGTATTATATGAAGAATTACTTGTTGACCATTTGAAAACTATGACTGCTGGATTGGTGCTTTCTGGGTTGAAGTTTTTCAGTCTGGAGTCCAAGTTGAAACTCACTCGTAGCTTAACTCCTATGCCAGCTTGAGTACAACGACCGGGTATCTCCCATGATATGACTTCCCTGCAAACTTTGATTTGGAAAAACATGTTCGTAAAGCTTTAACATGTAAGGAAAAAAACTCTCTTTTTTTATTGGGTGACATGTTGTGATATTACAAAATATGTTGTAATATTTTGTTGTCGTAGTTTGTCTGGTATTAGTTTTGATTTGCAAATTTCGGCATTTTTTCCGATTTTCAGATTGTTTAAGAGATGATGATGAATTGTTGTATTCTTAACTGTGTTTTACCGGTTGTTAGGGATACATTTTTTCTTCTCATTCTTCCTCTATTGGATGTTCAATTCAAAATTGAATGCCACTGGAACAATGCATTATCAGAAGTGCGTTGAGGTTAAAAAGTTTTTACCACAAAGAGTTCTTTTGTGCGAAGAATCAAAGTTGTCAATATATTAGTGTTTATTTCATTAGCATCATTACAATGATGAAGTTTTTAAATCTCATCCCTAATAAGAAGCTTGATGGAGTCACAAAAAATTTGCATATTTCAAGAATATGATGCCTTTACATGTATATGCAAAATCCCAAAGCAGATGGAGAAACTGAATCCCAGGGTCTCCAATCATTAGGGGCCACAGAAAGAAATGACATTACGTTGTCACCGCTACTTAGAAAATTAAATTCATCCATCATATCACAGGATCAACAGCTTTAATAGAACCTTTTATATGGCCCACCATCAAATTAGATACTTCCATAGTTTGAATGAACTTTTTATTTTATTCAAATAATTAAATACTTGATTTTTTTGGGAAGTTAGAGATTTCGTATATTATTATTAGGTTTGAAGCAGTTGCTCTCGAGAGTTGGTTTTGTTTCTTAGACATGGAGATTTCATTTTATATCAATGAACACATGCCACTTTTCTGGTGGCAGCAACTATTTTTGTTTAATTGTTTATCTAATGGACTGTGAGTGTAGTGTAAAGCACTTTGTTTTATGTTGAAACATTAAAAATTACACCGTTTGAGATAGTTCCATCAACAAAAAAACATTTAGGAAGTTGATTTCTTTTATCTCTAGTCTTCCAGAAAACATCACTACACAATCTCTTTAAAAGATGGACAAATATATAATGACATGTCAATTGAAGGGAGGTTATTCTCCCTTTAACCCCCTTGACATTTTCTTAATATTTAATTTAAGTTTAAAATTTAGCCTTACAATCATAGTCCCAATCAAGGGCTGGATATGGAACTAGTATTGCTTGGGTTTGGAACTTATTGAGTTCATATTGATGTGTTATTAATGTATTCCTCTATTTTTAGAGGTAATGTATTATATTGATTTGAGCGATTTCTTTATTTTGGTGTTGGGACTTGGGAGACTAGTGGATCTAAATTCTAAATCTGTGATCATGATTGTGTGATCCTGAGACTTCGTCTCTAAAGGTTGACCCATTGGTCAATATTATCCTTTGTTGTGCCATCAAGTCTGGGCCCAGTCCCAAGTATTTAAACCAACCCGGTCCAAGTCCACCATATTACAGCCATAATGCAATGTTAGAATGTTAAAATTTGAAGTTGTCCATGTACTTTTATATTGGATGTTAGTGTAATTCAGACCTCAATCCTTGCAATCTTTCTACTAATGTTTACATTGTGTACTTTATTTCACTTGCCCACTGCAAATATCAATCGTCGATAGCTTTGATAAATGTTTTGTGGGCAAAACTTGCTTTTTTCCCAGTATCCTGTCCAATGTGGGCCATTAGAAATATCCAAGCTTGTTAACTGTAATTTGCATAATTTTACTTCCAAATGCTGAGAAAGTGGAAGTGCCCACTCTATTTCAGAGATGTGCTGCTTACGAAGTGTTGCTGGTCAAAAGCTGACCGTTGGTCGGTTTTGTATAGCAATCTAGACATATGCTGTGGTTCTTTTGTCTTTTTTTTTTTTTCCCATATCAGATAGGGCTATGGCATCTCTTCTTGGTTATGTTGTGATTTTCTGACAATCACCCGTTGTGCGCATCTATGAATCACAAGATCAACACAAAGCAAGCCATACACAAAAAGAGACACGAGATTTACGTGGTTCACCCAAATAGGGCTACATCCACGGGCACAGGAAGACGAACATCTTCACTATAACAAGTAAAGCATATAAGAGATTTTCACACTCTCACATCATCTCTCCTACGTGGTGTGGGAACACCACGGGCAACTGTCGCCGCAAGGTCTAAGGTTACAGACTATACATATATAGTCTCCGCTTTCTTGGCCACCAAGAAAGCCCCGGTACAAGTACCAAAATACCATTGACCTTAAACCAGTCCCTGGCTAACCCAGTGGACTCATCCAGTTAAACCGAAATACAAGACATAAACCCAACAGGTTACATTTGAAAGTCTTTGAAGTGGTTGTTGTGTTGATTGTTTGTTTCATGCTGTTGCTATGAAATTTATGCTTCTATGCTTAGGTCTTCTAGATGAGTTTTTGAGTGTAGGTTCAATTTTTTAAGCTGTCAAATTTTCCCAGAAGACTTGCTGTTCTAATCTTAACGAACATAGCTATCTTAACTTTGTCATATTTTTATTTTCAGGTCTTTTGAATCGGTTTTTTTTTTTTATGCAATCTCTGTATCCCATACATGAAGGAGACATTTTAATGTTCGAGACATCAGTCAGCTCTGTTGATCATCTACGGGAATTTCTTACCGCTGTTCTCACTTGTACTCCACTGATAATACCTTCTTTTCATGTGTCGAAAGAAAATCCATTATATCTAGTGAACTTTTTGAAGGTATCTCTGTTTATATATTCCTCTCTCTCTCTCTCTATAAATAAATAAATATATATATATATATATATTGTTTTTTAACAGTAACAAAGAAGTGCTTAACAGTATTTGTGTGTGCTTGGATTTACACCAAACTGAAAAGCAGTTGAATGTTCCCCCAAAATGTTTAGTGGAAGAAACATCTGTACATTTTCATAACTATTCCAGACAATTACAATTGGGGTAGTAAGACTGTTTTATAATCTTGGTATCATTGAATGGCTCTTGAATTGACATGATCAATATGTATCAAGCATTTCTCAGGATCTCTGTATCTGTGGTAATTACAACCCAATACTATAGAGCACTGGTGAAGCACATAGAAATACTTGCATCATTTGAGTCTTTATCCAACATCAGTTAGACATACATATCATTGGAGATAAATTTTATAATCCTTGAGCATTCGTGTCACCAGATACTGAATATTTCCACAGAGATGATTGTTTGTCTTTGCACACTGAGTTTTGACTAGAGCAGAAATCCAAATCAGTTGGTGGGATTCTATTTTCCTCTTTCTTTTTAACTGGCCGACATCATTATTCACAGCAATCCTTGTTTTATTCAGGGAAGAAATGTGGGTAATGGTACTCACCAATTGATCCTTTCGTGTTTCCTCATCCGGACACTGTTCCAAATGCTTCAGCACAAATTGCCATCTATCTTCTGACTGACTATGGTTAGCAATATTCTTGTGCAACCATGGATTACTTAAAATGCAGTTCATTTTTTCTTTTTCTTTTTCTTTATTTTATTTTTATGTTACTGCCAATTAGCTAAGCAGGCAAGTTTATTTATTGTTGGCAGATGGACATTGAACTTAACCAAGGTAAAGGGTCCCCTCATTTGTCTGTTCAAACTTTAAAGGAGAACATGGAACCTAAGCAGAATGGTGAACAAAATACAGCTACAATCGTCACTAAGGCTATTGTAAAATACAGTAAAGGTATCGTTGGGACTGTGTTCCTACTTTTCTATGTTTCGGGTTGGCTGAAAAATGGGGTGTAAATTCTGTGTAACTGGAAGCATGAAATTAGGTGTATGGCAGATAAGAATGACAATGCTTAATACCAATGTATAAATTATACTTTCAACTTGTAAGCAGAGTTCGTTGCATCTGGGACAATCATTGACACATGTGAGTGCCCTTTGGTGTCGGCTCCAAAGGATAATACCAAGCGATGCAGCTGTTGGGTTTGGCTGAAAAGGTCTTTATTGGGCCTATGAGTGATTTACATTAGGCCCAGTTAGTTATAGTTAATCTTACATACTCTTTTATGGTATATTCTTTTGTAACCAAGTAAAAAAGCAAGAGAGAAAAGGGAACATGGAGAGAGATCTTGTAAGGAGGGTGTGAGAGAGCGATTTCTTCAATAGTGAAGTCTTCATGCCCATAGACGTGGGCAATCTGGCCGAACCACGTAAATCTTTGTGTTTTTTGTGTGTGATTGCTTGTTCTTCTTCTTGTATGGTGTATGCTTGATGTGCTTAGCCTAGATCCAGATTTAACAGCAACAGCAGCTTGGCTGAGGGGCGAAGTACTGGTGGGACGAGCTGGTCATGTCGGAGCTGAGCCTGTATCAGAGTCACCAGTTCATGTGGGTAATGGGCTCATGCCAACCATTTGGTCCATGACGACTGCACTGACTCTGGTCGGCTTCCTGTTGTTCCTTGCGAGTGCGACCATCATCGTCGTTACTAGGGGGTGGTTATTTGAAATGGGTGTTTTGATCACATGGTTTTAGAAGGTGTCTCTTTCTCTCTCTGTGTGTGCGCTGGTGGGATGGGGTTACATTACACTTGTAAAAAGAAAGAAGACATGAACTCCATGTTCTTTTATTTGTTCTTTTGTTTGAATAGTTTTTAGTACCGACAAGCAGTTTATGATTCTTGTTCTTGTCTATTCAGTGTGATGGTCCCAAATCGACGTTTAGGCCCTAATGCCAATGGTTCGTTTGAGTGGGTTGATTTCAAATCCAGACAAACGAGGCTTATGACAAACTCTTGAATATCTATGACACTTGGGACGGGAAAGGAAAATAAAAACCACACTCTTAATCAACGTGGCGGGCAAGTCATATCCACTTCTATATGGGAGGAACTTTTAAACCCCATAAAGAAAAAAGAAGACATAGGCGCCCATGATTTTGCATAGCACTTTTAGTGCCCAGCACATTTACAATAGATAGCCAACATTCTTATATACAAAAAATATGTTGGTCTTGGCTTTTAGAATTTAGGGAAAATTTTCAATTATGCCCTAAAGTTTTGCCTTTATTTAAAAAATATATATAAGTTTTAAAACTTTTCAAATTAGTCTCTAAGTTTTTTTTAAAAATTTTAATTAAAGACATTTGTCTATTTTAAGGTGCTTTCTGGCGACTGACTGTTTCTCCCAATTTTCTTAAAATGCCAAATTACCAAGTCAATTAAAGCCATGATATAGTTTAAGGAGCCACTACATAGAGTTGATCACTATGGGGAAAGCTAGTTGTCCTTGGTCGTCGTAAGCATGGCGGAGAAGAAAATGAGGAGAATATGCATTAAATGAGGGACTTATTTTTAAAAAGGGTAATATGGGTATTTAGGAAATTTTGAGGTAAAAAAGTTGTCTAAAAATAACTTTAAATGGATGAATATCCTTAATTAAAAATTTCTTGAAAAACTTAAAAACTAAGTCTTGAAACTTATATTCTTTTGTGAAATAAGGTAAAATCTTAGGACTTATCCAATTAGCTTGGACACAAAGTTATAGTTGGTTGAATGGGCTTACCCCGTCCTCTCTTTCAGGCTTGATGTCTGAAAATTGAAGTACAATCTTTGGCTTGATCCGACATGGTCCACGAATTGAAGTTGCTGCATTAAAATGAGGGTTTTTTACTTTTTCATGAATGGCTTTTTGTGTAAAAATGAAAAGGGGGATATTTTTCTCCCAAAAAAACACCTTCCTAAATTATTCAGTCTTTCTTTTCACAAATATAAAATAAGAAATGCAGTGTAAGTTTCCGTTTTTTTTTTAATCATTTTGTGTTCAACTGCAGCTAATCGTATGGTAGGGGTCTCTTAGACCAACCTATTTTTGTAGGGAAATTAAGCAATAGACTTCAGAGGTGGAATAAGTTCAATATAAATAAACAACTTGTCCTAAAATTCAGTAACAAATGACCAAGAAATCTCCTAACATTTTTAAAATACTCAACTGATTCAAATCCCAGAGTTCAGTAAGTCATTACTGATACTGGCTGATTTAAACCCCATAGTCAATTATTGAAACCTACTCAACGAGTTTACTGCGACCTCAAATCTAGTATGTAACACCTCTGCTTTAATTTTGCACATTCAATGTAGCGCACACACACACACTCTCTCTCAATTTGTATTGGAATTTCATCCTATAAAGGAAGCCCCTACAATTACACTTGAAGCATAATAATGTGAAAACGTGAGATTCTCCCCATTTTGCATATGTAAAATTGCGCATATAAGTCGGAATAGTATCTAATAGGGTCGAGATGAGGTTCGGTTCAGGCATGGCGATTTGTTCCTACTCTGTGAGCTTTAAATTTTAGTAGTTTGTGGACTGGGTGAATCTAGACTTTCAGCAAAAAGTTAGAAATGAGAATGGATGAGTTTAGATGGAGATGCACCCCAATCCGCTCCTATTAGGGTTAGGTTTGAAATTTTGTAGTCCGGGTTTAAAGCAACTAAAAGTTTTAAAATCCCATCTTGAACAAAAGTTGTGGTTGAGGTGGTTTTGGTTTTATGTGGCATGTCCCACTCTGTTTATATAATTCAAGGAAACTCTCCTAAGAGAAAATGCATTAACACAAGTGGTATTTAAAAAGTGATACTCCTATGCCTTGGCGCTGGTTGTTACCTATAGTGGGGAGCTTAGAATTTTTGTTTGAGAGGAGCTAACGATTATCAACTTAAAAATGTTAATCATCATTTTATTGTATCTTTTACACATTATAACTAATGAAAAAGGAGTAAACAAGTCAATTATATATTTATATATTTATATTTATCTTTGGAAGAGCATAATCAATCAAGACCATGGAGTAAAGCAATGTGCAACAAATCAACCGTATTTCTGTTCATTCCTTTGAGTATGAGAGTTATTATGAAGGAATCTAATCTTCATTTAGAAACAAATTTGTTAATTAACTCCTGTATAGCATTAGCCCCAAAATAAAAAGATTTTCTATACTATTTTATTTCTGTGTTAAATTATATTATTGCAATTCTATTGCAAAAGGCCTCGTCATTTAAAAAAAAATCAAGTTTCTAATTTGTCATGTAGAAAAATTGGATATTGTGAAATTCAAAAGTTTTTTTTTTAGAACTTTGAAAAGTTGATTAAAAATAAATCTATGTAGTATGTTGAAAATAATAACTAACAAACGGTTTCATGGAACTGACCCACTACTATTTGGGCACTTTGATTGAAAAAAAATCTTTGAACCAAAAAATACTTTAATTTTTATTCATTTGTTTGTTTAGATTGACATGGATGAGTAGATTAATTTTTATCTCCTAATATTGCAAGTGCACAATTAGCTTGTTGAGACAATGACAATTACAGGTTAAATTCACAGGGAATACTTTTGAACTTTTTAATTAAACATCTGATTTTCAAAAAGAAAACAATAAAAAAAGAGATGTGTGGTATGCAAATGAAACCATAAAAAATCTGAAAGTAAATGCAAAGATAACAATAATGTGAAATAGATCGGAATGTCAATCGTTTATTAAACTAAATCAATCCATCATTCCATGTGATTGATAAAATATAAATTGCCTCAAGAAATACTTTAGATAAAAAACAAATCAATGATTTTGAACCAAATAATTTGTCTATCACTAAGCACAAGTTTTTTAAAAATTATCTTAAGCTAAAGCCTCCTTCACCTCATGAAAATATAAATTAAACTAAACATCACACATAAGTCAAATATAGACTATCAAAAACCTAAATCTAAGCATAATCAATTAAGAAATCGTGCATGATTAAAGTATCATTCAATTAGAACTAAAAAGCGAAGGTTGTCAAAGACTTGAAAACAAATTTATTAATTAGATTAAACATGCATAGAGACAATTAAACCATTAAATCAAATCACATGAAAAGAATGAAAAACTTTGCTTAACTTCTTTCGACATAAGCATACGTCCACTTCCTCATTGGATTTGGATCTGAAATCTCAACGGTTGTTTATTTTCTTGATTATCTCATAATTCCAATTCAAGAAGGGTGTAGAAGCAAAGATAGGAAGAGAGTTTTCAAAAGGATAAGAAAGCATGCTGGCAAAGGGGAAAAACATGGAGAATTATTACTTTGAAGATACACTCAAAGACAATCAATGTGAATGAACACCTATCAAGAGTGGGACCAAAAAAGGGAAACAAAAGAGCATGACACTTTATCTAATAAAGACATGGGGTCTCTACATCCCATAGACATACCCCATTCCATCCATCCATGCCCCACCTTCTCCATCTCTCTCATCCCTCCATCTGCCTCTCCTTTTTGTGGTTTGGCCAGCCCATAGCCACCTCCAAACCCATCTCCACTCCACTTTCTCTACATCTTTTCCCTCAATCCATCGTCAATTCCAAGGTGGGTTAGGCCAACTCACTTGGATCCACTCCACCACACGTTTCATCTTCTCCTTCCTCCTTTTTTTTCAAGCCTTGCCATCTCTTTTTTATTTAGTGTATGTTGGTCAAGATTTTCAAAAGATGATGTACTTCACAATGTAGATGCTCCCTTGACTTGGTGTTTCATGTAATTAGAGTAGGAAGTGAGTATATTTAAATTTGAATTTTCTTATTTCTTATTCATGATTCTTAGTGATGTGCAATGAATTAAATAAGGATTTGTGAGTTATTATAATTTAATTTGTTAGATCAATATATTGTATTTATGTGAAGTGACAAACCATATTTGGCTGTATAGTTCTAAGTTGTTCTTTGACCCTAA
The DNA here is from genome assembly GCA_037013555.1 of Sextonia rubra. Taxonomy (NCBI): domain Eukaryota; kingdom Viridiplantae; phylum Streptophyta; class Magnoliopsida; order Laurales; family Lauraceae; genus Sextonia; species Sextonia rubra. The sequence continues at coordinate 47,326,756 of JASUAD010000006.1, read as the reverse complement.
GAATAGAATTTGAAAATTAGAAATTGAAAATTTAAAGCCCATCTCTTTTTTTCTTTTATTTTCTTTTATTATTGCTGAAAATTTTTTATTTATTTTACGCACTTTATTACATTGGTGGTTTGATACATTTTATTGTTTTGCAGTGTTAAGGTTTGTTTCTTTTCTAGTTTAGGATTTTTACTTGGAATTGTAGTTTCAGACATTGTTGTGTAGTTTTAATTTAATTCTTAGTTTAGTAGGGCATTATTTGTATAGATTTTTATAGTTAGTACTAGTTTTTAATTAGGACAAGCTATGAGATACATAACTCCCAATAGATTCGACCCCGTACTCACTGAGTTTAATTGAGATTGAGATCTTGTACTCGGACTCTCCAACATGAATTAATTTGAAAAGTTTTAAAACTTATTTAAGTTTTTAAAACATGGAAAAAACTTAATGCGTTATTTATAAATTTTTCTTTAAAAAAGCCCTAGGTCGGGACTTTCGACAGTTTTGATGAATCATGCCAGCGGTGAATAAATCATTTTTTGATGGTAGGCTAAATCTTAGTCAATAATTGCTTTGAAAACTTTCCTACCCTAATTTAAATTAATGGCCCAAACTCCCACCCAAGTCCAGACAAAGGGGTTGGACCTGGGCCAATTTAACGCTCCCAAAAATTATATCACCCTTTCTTAACTTTACTTTTAACGATTTTTTCAAAAAGAAATTTCTCAAATCGCTCTTATTTTAATTATAAGTTATTATAGTGCACTGATTCCATCACCTAGGGTGTGGCTCCCGGGACCCAGCACCATATGTGCATTTGATTGAAATGCTCATTTTTCCATACCCAAACAGCATGGAATCATTTTATGGGCACTTTAATTTTTAAGATTTGTGTTTAACGTTACACAATGGGACAGATTCATACCTGCCTTTCATTTTTAGGCACGTTGAACTTAAGCTTTTTGCATATGCTGCAGGAGTCTGAACAGTTATTATAATAATGGCAAGGCGCTGGGGCAGCCTTTCCGCAGCTGGTTTCGAAGAAAACCTCCTGAGAAACTGTGTGCGCGGTTTTGATCATAAGAAAGCATGGTCCCCAATGAAAACTACAGGGTCTTTTTCCTTTTGGAGAAATCAGCTACAAGGTCTTGATATCATTGTACTTACTAACTCATTAGAAAGGGTTTTCAGAAAAGAAAAAGTTAAGAGGAATCACTTCTGAACAATCTTCACAGTGGCACTGTGGAGGCCAATTTTAATCAAGATGGAAATGGTCCAATCTTTTTTATAATAAACACTGGTCAGGTTTTATTCTGAAGAATTTTTATTTGAAAATATGACAAAACTTCAAGGATTTGAACTCATGCATTCTACTCACACCTTCCATTTCTTTTTTACCAAAAAAAAAAAAAAGAAAAAGAAAAAAGAAAATCGGTGATTGTAATTTTATGAATACTTAAAAATGGTCTTCATACGCATTCATCCCTCATCATTTTTTTTGTGAGAACTCTTGGTGGAGCCTATCTATCACTCAACCAAACCTTGCAACACACATGAGACCCCATGATAGCAACTCGCCCCAACTTTCGGTAGGATCCGAATTTATTGGATTGTTGGATTGATTATATACCAATCCGAACGGAATGAATTTGTGAGCCGCGGATGAAGGGGTTAGGGATATGTGATTGGAACCAAATTTGATATGTATGGTGCTTTCACATGGATCTTTCTAACCCTCCCAATCTCATCCATTGGTGGGGTCCACAGTGGGCCCCACCAAAGAGTGTGCACGAAAAGTCCATTAGGTACGTATGCACAGGAAAAGGCCCCCTTAAAAATGGAAGAGTCAAATGTGAATATTTAAAATGACCATCAAATAACTTTCTCTTTAATAAAAGTTGATCAATGGAAAAATAATATCCAACCATCACAGTAGCAAATCAATTCCTAGAAATGTTAATGATGTGTAGAGTAGTGTGTTATAAAGGTTACTGTGTTGCATACTCAAATTCACAAATGAGGCACTGCTCATAAGCTTTCGCTAATCTTTCTCTTATCTTGGCAGTTGATGGAATTCTCCATCAATTAAAGATAGTCCTATTGTTGAATTGCATATGATGAACTTGGAATATGGATAGAATTAATCATTTCTAAGGTGGGATTAACTCAGTTGTTGATCTTATAATAATGTTGGTGAGATTATATTATTTTTTGCCCAAAAAGTCATACGGGTGATATTTTGAATATATTACGAGAATAAGGGAATATTTATTTGGAAATGTTTCTAACAAGAATTTAGAGTGCTAAGGATGAAATTTCCTTAGCATTTTGTTATTATACCTTTGAATACCATTCACTTGAAAAGTTACATTTAGGGGATGTTTCTTTAGTAAAATTTTTTAAAAGAATTTATGATGATGAAAATTTCCAACATTAATTTGAAAGTTGTTCCCTTCGTATTTCAAAATGTTATATTTCTTTACTAGAATTGTAAACTTGAACCCTCTAAAAAGTCACAAGTATACTCTGAGATTCTAACCACTCAACATTTCAAAATTCTTTGGTTAGAAGGAATTTTAAATTCCCTGTGAAGAACAATATTTGGAGAATGCTTATGTTCACTAGATATGAATTCTTGTAATGAAAAATGCCTTTGGTCTTAAAAATGCTCAAAATTCTATCATTTAATTTTGGATGAGCCATGAGCATTTGAAATTCTACTTATGGAGTAACATTGGGAGGATTTCAAATTCTTCATTAAAAAATTCTCAGTTTTTTTACAAGAGCACAAGAGTTATAAGAAAACATTTGTATAGCTGCTTTTTCACTGAGTGTAAAATTTCATATTTAGTGCAATTGTTTTTCTCAAAAAAATTAGAAAAATGAGCTAACTTTTCCACGATTTAACTGAGCTGTATTACTAAAGTGCTACACAAATGTGCCCTAAGTGTGAGATGATAGTTAACAACATATTGGTGCCACCTTTATCCATGCAAATGCTCTACACCCTTTAGTGGAATTTATTCTTTTTCTTTATCTTTAGAATGCCTACCTATTATGATCACACTCATTGCTTCACATGCATCTACTCACCTTGAATTGATATTTATCTTAATTTTAAACTAACTTGTACAGTTGGCACTTAAAATGCCTAAATTTAAGTGCAATGATCATTTTATCACACATATTTTAAATATATCCTAGTACACATGTAAAAAACATTTATAGCCCTACCTTTCAATTATTTTTGCACAACCAAAAAAAAAAACCTATCATTTAAAGAAGGGAGCCCCTCTGCTTAGTATAAGGTAGCACCAATCTTTATGGGGCGCACAAGGGGCCCCATTTGACTATTTGATCAATGGACAATAAATTTTTATTCTCCAAAATGAGTGTAAGTTAATACAATGGTTCTATTCATTTGGATGGGTGTCAAACTTGGAATCATTGACTGATCCTTGTTTTATAACCCACTTGGATTGGATGGATTATAAATTGGACCCCACTAGGTGTTTTGACGTGTGATACTCACCTTATTGTGAGCATCAGTGCTCGACAAAGGAATTTTCTCTAAAATGATGTTCTAACAAAAAATCATTTTAAGAGTAAAAAACTCTTTCCCACGTAAGTGAAACACAATCCAAACTCACTATCACAAATAGCAACACAATATTCTAAATATATCGCGGTAACACCAAAATATGTGTTTATAATGGTATTGTTGTACATGTTAATAGCTTCAAATTATTGTCTAAATTGAAAATTCATAAAACATATAGATAAAATAGAAATGTTAAAAAAATATTTAATTTTTCTATATTATTAGTAGAATAATTTGGACTAGTCATGCATGAAAGTTGTGTCGGACATCAAATGAGTGTCTTTGATTCAATTGACTTTTATTCTTTGGATGATAAGAGCTGAGAGTATATATACTCTGTCACAGCTGTTATGTAGAATTGTGTAACAAATCTTTAGAACTCTATTGTGGGGCCTTCAAAGTGATAATTCAAATCATTTAAGATGAATCCCACCTCTTTTATATCCAGAGGTCCCACCGTACAACTAAATACACAGCATACACTTTGATTAACACCATCTAGCAGTGATGCCACATGAGCACCTAGTTAGAGTCTCTACTTATGAAAAGGCATTTGAGGATCTAATTATAAAGGGGATTAGATTCATTTTTAAGTGGTCTGAATTATTTCTATAGGGTCTAGACAATGGGAGTTTTAGAAAAATATTATATGATTATTTGTATCAGTTGCGACTAAGGATTCAAACTAAAAAAGAGGTGAAAAACCTTGTTATTAACACTAATTTATTGATTTTGTAATTAACAAGATCCCAATTGACTTTTATTACATTTTGAAGAAAAACTAAAAATTTGTTCCTACCTACTAGTCCTACCCTTTGAACTTGAAACTCGGAGAGAGCCCGTCATTGGACTATTGGAGTATTTGGAACATGCGGCTTTTGCCCGTGAACTCACGGTGAAGAAAGCGAAAGCATTGCATCACGTGCCATTTCCTTTGTCCGTGATAAGCCGTCGTTTCGTAGCCCAACGTCTTTGCAAAGTTCCAACTTCGTGTCACGTGCCTACGACGAATTACGAGAATTTTCTCCTACATAACCTAATCCTAGGGGGGACCCACCTACCCAAACATTGACTTTGTTTAAAGTTTGGTGACCAATTAATTGAGATTATGGCAGGAAACACCCACGGGTCACCGTGGGGACCAATCAGGTCCCCCATGTCACCATGGAATTTTTTAAGAAAATATATTTTATTAATATTACAACTGTCTCTTTTAATTTATTTGGATCCATAAAAAATTCCTATAGAATCTTATTTAATATGTTGAATATTTTAATTTTTTTTTCAAATACAAAATATAGTGTTTTTTTTAAAGAAGTTACATTCTAAGTAGATATTATGCATATGCCACTTATAAGACTTATATTTTTTTAGGATTTACAAGAAAAATTGTATTTCATATGTTATATTTAAATTTTCTACTTAAAAACAACAATAAGAGAATGTTGAAAACCTTTGATCAAAACACAAAATTGGTATATAAATAATCCAATAATATTTATAAAAAAAACAACTTTGAGGCACAAACACATGTATATATGTGCCAGATTACTGGTAACATATCTGTGAGGCGCTGTCCTCTGCAGAAATCAAGGTTGAAAAATTCGACAAGTTGACTTTTGACACTACTGAGCCACGTTGTTTTAATTAAAAATCAAGTTAAATTTAGGGTAATATTGGCCAACCAAAATAAAAGTAATAATGCTTGAGGTTTGGATGGTAATTTAAAAGTGACTGGTTGCGATGTACCTAATTTTTAAGGCTTATAATAAGTTAACTTTTGATAATAAAAAATAGAGAAATTAAGGCTTATTATAAATAATAAATCTATATTTAAGTTTTACTAGCATTTGATCTATATATTGTAAAATACACTTTAAAAAATATGATTCTCCGGAGTTATGTTATCATTGAGTAACCTCTCTATCTTTGAGTTAATATTTTAGTGCTAGACAAATTAAGTTCAAGTCGTAAGTTTTATAACTTTTATTGAAACACCACTGGTTATGGAGCAAATGGAATAAGCATTTACCAAAAAAATAAAAATGATACATACATGCCCGCGTTATATGATTTTTTTTTAAATATTACACATAAGGTTGAGTTTTTCCTAGAAATTCCACTAATAACATCCAAGCCTCATGTATGAAAACCCAAAATGAAATGTCGGCAATATGTCAAATACTTGCCCTAGATAAGTTGATCATGATACTGCACGACTCTTTTGACCTCAATACATGCCCTTTATCTTGATATAGGTTCATGAAGTTTGGGCCTCTAACTAAAATTTGGTATAAATTAAGGGCTCTCAAGGCTCAAGCATGCATACTAATCCCATATTAACACTGGCTTAAGCCTAAGCACACTGCACACCGTGCAGTCCCACCTTCCAACCCCTTTCTGCTTTTCAAAAAAGAAGGAGAAAGTTCAACCTGCTTTCATCAGCATATGCATGCATCTTTTACTACCGCTGCTAGCCTACTTCTACTGCTACTAATAAAATATTTGTACAGTGGGTGTTTTTTTAAACTTATGTATGGTACGGCAGGTTGAAGGAATAGAAAACATTACTTGCCTCAAGAAAATTGTTCAGCAAGAAAGAGATTGCCATTTCCAAGAAGACGGTACTTCTCGCCAATGTGCGTGCATTTTCTATGCTGCTGCTATTGTATTGTATTTCCCTGTTTCTTTGCTCCTTTGTCTCCACACATTGCAACCCCACTGACCTCATGAATGCTAAATTAAATTGCACTGGCGACTTCTGCTGTCAATTTCCATCCATGTTGTGTGTGTGAGATTCGCAACCATGAAGCGTTGTCAAGCATAGTTCAAAATTCAGAAGATTTGAAAAACTTAATTTCTATTGTCCCCTTATTTTGTCTTGGTACTTTCTAATATTTATTTTCTAAAATTGATATATCATTTGAATGCTACCACATGAGTGTTCTCCTGTTAGGGGACTACATGGCTTAGATGAGAATCAAGCTCACATAAAAGAGCCTCCTCGTAGATCAGAGGGAACCCCAAAATCAACCCCACCAAAATTTTCTGTATTGATTTAATAGTTGAAAATTTTAATGGTATCTGTAAGAAATTGTAATGTTGGTTAATTCATATGATGGGTAAAATTTGAATCCATTGAGTTGCATTTTCTATTTTTAGATGGATTGTGGTGTGTGTTAAGTGGTGGAGCAGAAGAGTTCAAATTCGAAGAAACTGGCCAAAAGACAATGGGCGCTTGATCGATTGAATCTATGCTTGAGTGGACTTGATTAAGTTTACACTTAATAAGCTGACAGAAAATTTGCAAAAGTTTATCCCAAACAAAAACTAACGGGTGCTTAAGCGACCATCTCTCAGCTTGAGCACATCTAACCCCGGCTCGTGGGTTGTAACAACAAAATATTGCCCTCTCAAGCACACAACTTACCTACTCCAGCGGACAGCAACATAGATGCCCTATTTTATTTGAAAACTCTTTTATGATTGAACTGAACTTTCTAATTTTTCAAGCATTTGAACATTACAAGCATCCCACGAACATGGGGCCATAAATTCACTTCTACCCTTAGCCTTAATTACATCTTTCCAATTCTAAACTCTAAAATTCCCTTTGAGAGATTCTCATATTCTCTAGATTAATTATCATCCATGGATGTGCCGAAGTTCTTTAGTCATGTGATACTTTCATTTACTCTCTCGTAGATTCATCTTGAATGTCTAAAAGGTGTTGTTATTTATATTGAGTGGCTTCAAATCATGTTAGATTGAGCTTGAAGAATGTGAACGACGTGTGTGTCAATAAGAAAAACTACAGGCTTTTATATTGTATGCAAGTAGACAATGCTAGTAAGTAGATCTTATATCTTTGATTTCATAATGCTTTATTGCTATTGGATTGGTGGACAGGTCCCTTTATTTTTTTCCTGTTTGGGTTTTTCAAGTAAAAATCATGTATCTCTCTTGTGGTTAATTGCTGTTTACTTAGATTAATTGCTTGTTAATTAAATTGCTTACATAAATCTTTGTTCGAACATTAACCCACACTAGGGTTAGAATCCTTCAATGACAAAATGATAGTATTTTTTAGATTAACTATAAAAAAAAAAGTGAATACTATTGGTGAAAACAAACCTTTTCCAACATTATAACTGTTGTCATTGCTTATTAAAACACTAAGGATTAGTGGCGGTTTCACATATACCTAGGCTGCACTTGCAGTTGATTTCAGGGGAAATATTTTTCTATACCACTATATATAGATAACTTAGGATATATATAACTTTTTGATCTTGATCTAAATCCATGTTTGATTATTAGATGATTTTATAAAGCCCAAAGCATCATTAAGTTTGAAATTAAAATCTAGATTTATGGCCACATACATGCTGCTGTTATATATAAAATATAGTTATGAATATCGTTTAGGACCCCATTTTGGTTTGTCATTCAAGATAAAATGTTTTGGCCAATTTAAAATATTGGTGAAACATTTTAGATGTTTCAGAAAAATAAATAAAGTAAAAATATATATCTATATGCAAGGAAAAAGAATAAAATATAAAATATAATTTATACATATTATTCATTATGGTAAAACAACAATTGAAGGTTTAGATCTAAAACTTAAGCAAATTCTTCCGATATAAAATACAAACATAATTTTCATAACCATAAGGTCAACAACTTTTCACATTAAAGTTTGAGAATAACCTCCAAAACTTTTTGGTCATTTCAAAAATTTCAACTTTTGTTGTCAATTTCGGCTGAAATGCATGTTTTCGGCCGAAATTGATTGAAAATCGAATGGAAAAGTCATGACACTCATTTCATTTTTGCTTGACGGTTGAAATGAAAATTTTTGGTCATTTTGGATGAACCGAAATGAAAGTGACCACTGTAATATGAAAACCTTTGATTTTAATAATATTAATTTTAATCTTGACAAATATAAACTATTCTTTATTGATCAAGTGTCTTAATTCCAACCTAATGTAAAACACGCCATCTTCTATATGAGATTTATGTTTTGAAGACATACGATAAGATTGTTATTTTCTTATTATGCATCACGACTGTCCACCATTGAGACTATAATACAATTTTCTCATAAAAAAAATTTATAAAACAAGCGATTGGCGGAAAAAATATATATATGTATATTGCTACTTAACCAATTGACCGATTGAGTGAAAAAGGATTTCCTTCAAATAGATATAAGTGAACATGATCTACTCGGTTTCTCTATAATTGCATTTGGATTTGTTAGCTTCAGTATTTTAATGTTATGTAGTCCAAGTGATGATAACATTATGGCAGGTTTGAAGTTAACCCCATCTGCATATTCTTTCAATAAAGATTGATTTTGACCATCTCAATATGATAAATGAGACTCCCCAAGCTGAACGTCGAATACTTACGGTATGCTGAATGTCATACCTTGTGGAGGCCACCTCGGGCCCCAACTAGATATGGGACCCAAGAGGATCGAAAGATCTCCCCCAAAACAGCCAGTATACATGTTGGGGGCTACGATCATCATGAGCCCCACTTGATTCATAGGCAATAATTTTCAACAGTGAAATTCACTTGGATGGGTAACAAACCTTGGGATCTATCACTATCATGGGGCCTTCTTTTTATGGCCCAAACCATGATGAAATCGTGGTGTCCACTACCTTTTCCAGAACAGCGCAGCCAACATATGGTGAGAGGGAGTCCCATACTTACAAATTAAAATATGCATCGTTATTCAAAAGTTTTACAAATTTCTAATATCATGAATTAAAGCACAGTTTGCAAGTTCTTGTCTTGAACAGCTGATCAATGGTATCGCCATCAAGTCATACATTTATGTCTCATCATGGGGTGGGCACATGGTCTAAAAGTAAGAGCTGGGATTGATCGATCAGAGCGGATCCATCCATACTTAACTTTTGTTTGTTTTTTCTCATTGCCTTGTGTTAGATGCATGCATGTGGGGGCCACTCCTGTGGTGCAGCTGGCGCCGTGGAGCGTTGGTCATAATTTATTCCTATTTAAAGCAGACTTCCGTGCAGGGAATCATGCACCTGCTCGGGTCTTGCCTAGTCTTGTGAAAGAAAAAGTCCTGTTAAAAATATCTTACCTTCTCCGCTCCAATAAAGCGGCAGGCCATACACCAATGATTCGTGCAATACCGCTCTTGTTTTTCATCATCTCCAATTGACACTTATGTCCTAATCGGTAATTACACGTTAGACGTGAACGGTGGGGCGAATTATAAATGGATACGACTAGGGATGTAAATGGATACCCGATTCTCCGATTACCCGGAGGTTCCGACCCGCTAAAAACCGGGTATGGGTCCTATTTTTGGAACCGATTTTTAAACGGATTTGGTTCTGGGTCCTTTTTTTGGACCCATTTCTAAACGGGTCCGGATCCGGTTCCAACAGGTTTCAGACCCGTGGACGCGAAACCCGACCCGTTTACATTATATATATATGATCGTATGCGATGCGGGTGCTGCCCTAATTTCGAGCGAAACTACAGAAACAGAAGCCCTCTTCTCTTCCGCTCTTCGGTCTTGGATTTGGTCTTGGATTCGAAGCAGATGGATTCCGTTCGAATTGATCTGTTTAAACGGCATAGTGATTATCAGATTCTAATTGAGGCGCATGGGGTGAAATTGGATTTCGTTTGGGCGCCTTATGAGACGAATCTGACGGATTTGCTGAAGAAATTTAAGTTCGATCGGCCGTATCCGGATGTTCTGGTGATGGGTTCAGGGCTTTGGCATATGCTGCATTTCACAAATGCGTCTGATTATGGCGTCTTGTTGGGGTCACTGAAGAGATCAGCTGTGTCACTGTTGCCAGTGTTTTCGGAAACCGAGAATGAGGGGTCTGTTACTGGTTCAGTTCCAATTCAGTCACCCCACATGTTTTGGCTTGGAATGCCAACGTTGATTCAGTCATTGTTGAATACAGAGGAGAAGAAGGAGAAGATGAATGGAGCAATGTGTGATGCTTATGATAGAGAGCTTTCTGAGAGTAAGCTGCTGCGCCAGTTTGGGGGGCCTTTTCTTTTGTTGGATGTTGAATCATTGAGTCGACGCTGTGGGCCGGGGTGTACTGTTGATGGAATGCATTATGACACTGTGGTCTATGAAGTGGCCAATCATATCATGCTCAATGCATTGCTGATAGAATCTCAACAGCAAATTTGATGGAAGGAATTCATTCCTTCAATCCTTTTGGGACTGCTTCCTTTGGGGGAAGGATATCCAGACTCTTGATTGCAATAGAAGGTGCCTTGAATACCAAATCTTTCTGATTACTAGGTCATTTTTTCCCCTTTCCTTGAGCATTTCTTCCAATACCTTCACATTGACATAATAATAGATCTCTGCAGCAAAGTTGCTCACAAGATTGATTTTCGTCTTTCCAAAATGTACCGAATTATAACCGTTGTATTTTAGAGTTTTACACGAAAAGAGTTTGATAGTTTCTTCTTTTTTGATATTGAGATGAAAACATTGCACATTTCTGGAGTTCATATGTGCATGTGCTCATAAAAGGAATAATGCTCATATTTATTTACTTGTTAGAGATACTGCTTAATTTCAACAAGATGATCATTCTCTACGAGACTATTATTATAAGCTTCGTGGGTTATGGAGAGAATTAGCAGGTATCATAGTTATAAATTTTGTATGAATGATTCAGCGGAAGCCGTATGAGACTGAGTAGTGAGTTCAACACCATGCTATATCTAGTTTGGAGGCAAAGTATCGTGCAATGGCCCATAATACATGCCAGCATAACGGGTCCGGGTCCGGTTCCGGATCATTTTAATGGAGTCGGAACCGGTTCCGGATCCAATAAATTGGATCCGTAACGGTTCCGGATCCGGGTCCGGATCTATACACAGCATAACGGGTCCGGGTCCGGGTCCACCGTGGACCCGGCCCTGAACCGACCCGTTTACATCCCTAGATACGACGAGACAGTGACACGGTCGCACTCACACCTGCAAACTTTGATAATCTAAACTGTGTGGCCCACTTCTATGAAAGTGAGAGTTGAACTTCTCATTAGATGAATTAAATATAGTTTATCAGTATTCAAGAGCATATTTATTTGTATAAATTACATAAAGTTCACGATAAAATGACCTCAACATGAGAGGTTTTTATGGAGATTATTATTATTATTATTATTATTATTATGATAACAAAATATTGTTAAAGTAAAAGAGTGATAATGAACGTCATATAAAGAGGCAAAAGAGATATACTACTCCAACTTCAATTACATAAGTACACCCATATAAGAAATTAATCTACTAATTTGTTACTTGGCTAACATGTCCCCATGGAATTAGCGCACGTAACCTCATAATGAAATGAGATTATTATAGAGATGACGAGTTACAAATAAATGGTAAATATATGAATGAGATCTTCGACATTCTTAGGTGTTATATTATTTTTCTCATATTCTCTTGCTTAAAAATTTTAAGATGGAGAGATTATTTGTAGATAAGGTATTTTATTTTCACCTTTGATTATTATTTAATTTTAACTACTTAAAGAACAAAAATCAAGGTAGTTAATCAATCAATAACATGAAACAAACAAGCCATAGCATAGAAAATGTGGGCACATGTAAATAGGGATCATATAGATCACATGATCCTTTCATGAAAAAGGATAAAAATTAGAATATGTGGTTACCACTCCCAGCCCATATAGTGTTCTTGCCAAAACAAGTTCACTTGATCATTAGCACAATTGTATATACTATTAGCCAATTCATTCATCAGATTTTTAGTTATAAGTATAATTTTTAAGATAACCAATTGTCATGAAATTAAAAATTGAGACGTTTAATTTATGAGTGGTGAGAGAGAAATTCTTAACATCAAGATAGTGGTTCAGTTGATTTGTGTCTTAGGTTTGCTTTCTAATATATCAAATTCAACTCCAGTTTTTTATATTATTTGGATACTATACGTGCGATTATATAGGATACAGTTTTTGTTGGTCAAAATCGAAAAACCTAAAGAGCTATTGGCCATGGATGCCCAGGGCCATCAAAAAAAGGAAAAACAAAAATCACCTGGTGGGTCCCGGCGCCCCCATAATCCGAGCTTGGTAGGTACCATCCCTGCTGTCTCTCTTACCCCAACATACACGGAAGCACTGTGTAATTTGCACGCAGTACGAAAAGACAAGGCAAATTAAAAACGATGCAACCGGCAGTGAGCCTGCTTTAATCCAGCTGGCACGTGCCGTCAGCAAAAGTAAAAGCCGGAACCACTCCCAAGCAATGCTTTTAACTCCATCCGTCCAACGCCAGCTGTACGCCAATAACACAGCTGTCTCATCCACGTGTCACCACCCAATTGGCCAATAATTCTGAACGACAGCGACCGCACTGCATTGCTACAGTGGCCGGCTAAGCAGACGTGGCAACGGCTACATTCCCATAATCCCTCGGGTCCCCCCCTCCAAGTTGGCATCCGACGTGGACATAAGCCAAGCCCTAAAGCCTGTCGTGGCGCGTGACGTGGCAGTCCTTGGCTTCTCGCAGAAGCCGGGAGACCGGCTATATAAGGAAGCTCAGAAGTGAAACTTCTATAGCAGCGTTTGAGCTGAAACTGACATTTGCTTCTTCTTCTGCTTCTTCTTCTTCTTCTTCTGTAATGGCAGGTTCTGCAGTGTCTTTTGCAATGAAGATTTCCGTTTTCTGCATTGCTTTTGCTGCTGTGGTTGGTTTTGGGAGCTCGAAGAAGTTCGAGGAGCTCTTCCAGCCGAGCTGGGCTTTGGATCATGTGATGTTCGAAGGGGAGCTTCTGAAACTCAAGCTCGATAACTACTCTGGTATTGATTTGAGTCCTTCCTTCTCTTCCTTCTTCGCATCTGCTAGTTCTGATGATGTGTTATAGTGTCTGTTCTGCTCCTTGACACTCTGTTTCTGATCTCCAGGTGCCGGATTCGCTTCAAAGAGCAAATACATGTTCGGAAAAACTACAATCCAGATCAAGCTCGTCGAAGGAGACTCTGCTGGAACTGTCACAGCTTTCTATGTAAGCAAAATCCTAAAATCCTCTGCTTACATCTTAAGGTCTTGCTAGTAACAGTTAGCTGAGGAAACTTAATATAGCACCAAAGCTAATTCATTGTTGTGTTTATGTTTTGTATTTTGAGTTCACTGGATTGGCGATTAGTTGAGGATCTGATTTTGGATTAGGAGTATTTTAGTTTTTTATATTGAATTTTCATAGTGTCTAAGAAAAGAGATTTGATATTAAATCTAAGCAAGAGAGTTTAGTAAAATAGTAAAATTTTTTTTTTCATCCTTTCTACGTGGGTGTACATATTTTATCTACTTACGTAAATCTCTTTTAGTTTGATTGTTTATTGAAAATCACGCGCTTTCGTACATGCCCAACACGTCCTAAGTTTGAATTTCAAAAGATAAATGACTCTGCTTTAGAAAAGAAAAAAAAAAGGAAAAATTATGTGGAGTCAAAAATGTATCGGGCGGGTCCACTCTGATGGGGATCATTGAAAAGTGGGTCCCCCTCTTTCTACTAATTTCTTGGGTTTTGGTAGTAGTAATAAATTGGCTTTATAGGTATTTTTTGATGATTTTTCCGAAATATTATTCTATGGATTAGATGTCATCGGACGGTGCAAATCACAACGAGTTTGATTTCGAGTTCCTGGGAAACACGAGTGGAGAGCCGTATCTGGTGCAGACGAACATCTACGTGAATGGCGTCGGGAACAGAGAGCAGCGATTGAACCTGTGGTTCGATCCAACGGCTGACTTTCATGCCTACTCCATCCTCTGGAACCATCGCCAGGTTGTCTTCCTCGTGGATGAGACGCCGATTCGGGTGTACGCGAACAAGGAGGCGAAGGGCGTGCCGTTCCCCAAGGACCAGCCGATGGGCGTCTACAGCTCGATCTGGAACGCTGATGACTGGGCCACGCAGGGGGGGCGGGTGAAGACGGACTGGTCCCACGCCCCGTTCATCTCGACCTACACGGGCTTCGACATTGACGCGTGCGAGTGCCCTCTGGCGTCGGCGCCGGAGGAGAACACTAAGCGATGCAGCAGCAGCTTGGCTGAGGGGCGAAGGTACTGGTGGGACGAGCCGGTGATGTCGGAGCTGAGCCTGCATCAGAGCCATCAGCTCATGTGGGTTCATGCCAACCATTTGGTTTATGATTACTGCACTGACTCTGCTCGGTTCCCTGTGGTTCCTCCTGAGTGTGACCATCATCATCGCCCTTAGGGGGTGGGTGGGTTTGTGGAATGTGGAATGGTTGTTGGGGATTACTTTTGGTTTTGGAAGGTGTGTCTCTCTCTCTCTCTCTCTCTCTCTCTGTGTCTTGTCTGGTGGTGGGATGGGGTTACATTTTACACTTGTAAAAAGAAAGAAAACATGAACTCCATGTTCTTTTATTGGCTCTCTTGTTTGTCTGATAGTTTTCAGTTCCAAGAAGCAGTATTGTAATTCTGGCTCCTTTGGCTATTCAGTGTGATGATGGTGTACCAAATCAACGTTTAGGCCCTGACGCCAATGGTTCATGTCTGAGTTACTCACTTAATGGCAAAACCTGTTGGATATCAATCGTATAGGGGTTGGTGAAAAAATCACATATATCCACTCCTACAGGGGAGGAACATTTTTGGGGCCTGCGCCCGGCACATTTACAGTCGTCAACATTTGTACGGAATAATATATATATATATGTTGGTCTTGGCTTTTTAAAATTTATTTTTATAGGCGCAGTTACGGACTTTATAAAAAATTGGGGCCAAAAAATTAAGATTGGGTACTCACAAAATTGGGGCCAAAAAATTAAGATTGGGTACTCACGGGCCAAAGTGAAGAGTCCAATTTAACCACAATTATGCTGGACTCAAAGTTGTAACTTAGTTTTAAAGGGGCCGACACCGTCCTCTCTTTCAAGTCTGAAAATTGAGGTCTGTTTCAGGCTTTTGTCTGAAAATTGAAGTACTTTTGGCCTGGTCCGGCAGAGTCCAGTTCCTGTGGTTATAAAAATCCCCACGGTAACTGTAGGTGGAACTCCTCGACCGACATGGTACATAAAAAAGAATTTTATTTCACAAGGGGGATAGAATATTATTTTGTGAGGATTCTCCCTTGGACCACACCCTACAAATGTTGCGTTATGTTGCATTGCAGCACCTTATATCGGTTAAGGCAGTCAAAAGAGGATTCATGGACTCCTAGAAGATATTGGTCAACAAATAGAGAGGATGATTGGATTAAATGAGGATTTTCTCCAGGTTCATGAATGGCTTTTTTGTGTAAAAGGGGGAAAAAGGGGGATATTCATCTCCAAAAAACCCCCTTCCTAAATTATTTGGTCTTTTTCACAATAAAATAAGTTCCTGCATTTTATCATTTTGTGATGTTCAACTGTAGCCAATCATGTCATGGGCTTCAAGGCAAGGTTTTTTTTTTCTTTGGCCTACCTATTTTTGTAAGGGAAATCAAGCGATAGACTTTAAGAGATGGAAAAAAAAATTGATAGCTAATGAAAACACTAGAAAGTGCTATGTAATAATACTCTGATTTATTAGCTCTTAATTGGTTGCAATAAATAAAACAAGTTCATAACAACTTGTCCTAAAATTTAGTAAGGGCGTGTTTGACAAAGGGACAAAGTGAAGTAGAGTAAAGTTAAAATTTAAAAACTCAAATTTTTTTCTTCTTTTTTTAAAAATTAAAATTTTTCTCATCTTTTTTTAAAAAAAGTCAAAGTTTTCACTAAACTTTTAAAAAATCTCTATTTTTTATATGAAAAGTTAAAAAAATCTTATATCAAACAATTAAAAACAAAAAGTCATCATAACTCACCTATATATTACTCTTCCTTGATTTTAGATTTACTTTACCCTTTTTTAACCCTACTTCTCCCAAACAAGCCTTAAGCTTTAGATACCTTGAGCCTCGAATGAAAACACTAGAAAGTGTTAGGCAATAATACTCCGGTTTATTAGCTCTTAATTTGGTTACAATAATAAAACAATTTCGGTAGTAATAAACTTGTCTTAAAATTTAGTTATAAAACTCTCTCTCTCTCTCTCTCTCTCAATTTGTATTGGAATTTCATCCTATATAGGAAGCCTCTACCATTACCGTTGAAGTATAATCATATGAAAACATGAGATTCTCTCCATTTTGCATGTGTAAAATTGGGCATATAATTCGGAATAGTATCTAATAGGGTTGAGATGAGGTTGGGCCTGGGCATGGAGATGTGTTCCTCCTTTGTGAGCTTTTGATTTTAATAGATGGAGATTGGGTGAATCTAGGCTTTCAGCAAAAAGTTAGAAATGAGAATGGGCCGAGTTTAGATGGAGACGTGCCCCAATTTGCTCCTATTAGGGCCAAGTTTAGCACTTTCTAGTTCTTGGAGCAAGTACAAGTTTTAAAATCTTGTCTTTAGTAAACGTGGAGGTTAAGTGGATTTTGGTTTTTTTTGGCATTGTTCCACTCTGTTTATGTAATTCAAGAAAATTCTACTAAGAGAAAACACATTAACACAAGTGGCATTTAAAAAGTTGACTTGTTGCACATTGCTTTACTTTAGGATCTTGATCGATTACGCTCTTCTAAAGATAGATATAAATATATAATTGACTTGTTTTCTCCTCTTCATTAGTTATAGG
This sequence comes from Sextonia rubra, assembly GCA_037013555.1. Taxonomy (NCBI): domain Eukaryota; kingdom Viridiplantae; phylum Streptophyta; class Magnoliopsida; order Laurales; family Lauraceae; genus Sextonia; species Sextonia rubra. Next base: position 47,309,461 of record JASUAD010000006.1, on the reverse strand, counting down.
GTTGTAAATGGTCTCCGATTACTCGAAGGTAGTGTTGGTTCATATGAATAATTTTGGATTGAAATGGAATGGAAGTTGAAATGGGTTTGAAATGGAATGAAGGTTGGAATGGTCATTCCATTCTAATGTTTGGATTTATTTTTTAAATGGTGGGCGGAATGGAATTCCTATTCTTGTCTTTTATGTTTAGTATGCACGAATTAAAGCACGAATGAAATAATCAAATTAATATTTTTACCAAAATATCCTGATTTTCATCTTCATTTTCATTTTTTAGGGGTGGTGGTCTTGGTAGCAGGTGGTAGTGGTGGTGGGTGGGTGGGTGGTTGGTGGCGATGGTAGTGGAGTGGTAGTGGTAGTAATGGTAGGTGGCTATGGCGGCAATGGTTGGGTGGTGGTGGTGGTGGGTGAGTGGTAGTGGTAGTGGTAGTGGGTGGGGCCATTTTTGTTTAAATAAAAAATGAGTTTGAAATGGAATGGTTATTTCTTACCCCCCCCCCCTCCCCCGAATGGAATGACCATTTCCCTATATAGGGGAATGGTGATTCCTTTTGAAATGAGTATTCTATCCATTTTGAAAGAACTAAACATAAAAATAAGCATTCCGACGAAATGGTCATTCCATTTCAGTCCCCATTAAAGTGAACCAAACGCTACTGAATGTGCCAACTCGTTAATAATTCAATTTGGATCCCTATTTAGATGCCGAAGTAAATGGGTCTGGATTTGGATCTTATTTTTGGACCGTGACTTAAATAGTTCTGGGTCTAATTCAACTTTAGTTCCGGCCCGTGGACCTTAGACTCGACATATTATTTCAATTTTTTAAAATTTTTTCCTAAAATTTAGCTTTTCTCTAAATCATTGTCTATATTGACTTGGACTCGCCCCATACACGATTCCAGTTTCAATTATAGGTCCATTTCCTCCAAAACGGTTCGGATTCTAATTTTGGGTCTATCATCTCAGTTTTGGTTTCGGTTCTGGGTCCACTATGGACCCGGACTAAAACCAACTCGTTTATGACCCTAATTAGTTATAATGAGCAGAAAGTATAATAAAATGATGATTAAAATTACGGCTGGCCAGAATGTCACTAAGTCATGGGGCGGTTTTGGTAGGGTAGCCTCTAAACCCGTGGCAGATCGGGGAGGGTATGGGACAGCTAATGAAAGATAAGAGAAAGAAAGAGGAGAGGAAGAATAAGAATAACAAGAACGAAAGACACAGGAAGAAAGAAGCTTCCCGCCGGACCCTTATTTGCAAAGGAGGTATTCCTTTCTCTCTCTATTTGGATTTCTTTTTCTTGTTCTTGTTTGTTTTCCTGCGCGTGTCTTGCGAACTGGACACTGTTCCTTCCACACAGTGGGATTTGGATAGATTTGTTTTTTAAAGCTTATCGTTGATGGGGAGGGACCAGTGGCGGAACTCAAGCAAATAATGTACATAGGCAAGGTAAAATCAATTGGGGTTTTGTTGGGTTTTCTTAATTTTCTCTTCTTTGGTGTTTGATTGCGTTGATTCAGTTTAATTTAGATTGTTGAAGCAAATGTTGTGATTGGGTTCTTCTTTTTGCTGCAAATGCTGCAGTCATGTCTGTATTGGTTAAATAATTGGAGATGTGGGGTTTTTTTTTTCGTTTTCTTTAATCACAGATTATTGTATGTAATTTGGGTTTACTGGAAATTCTTATATTAGATGTAAATTTGGCTGCTAGTGAGAATGATAGGATGTTTTCACCCTGTTGTGTTGGATGCTTTTGAGGATGGTTATTTATTTTGGGGTTTCCATTTAATCAAGATGCAAAAGCAGAAACCTCAGATTTTTTTATCAACCAGATGTAAAAATTGGTCCTCATCTTCTCCCATGTGAAAGTAAATTCCACCATATGGGAAAATTTGATGGTCCCTCTCCTACCTTTCCACTTTCCTATGCAAATGATGTGGAGGTGTTTCTGTCTCTAATAAAATGTTGCCTTTTTCTTTGGTAGGTTTTCAACTAAATGGCGAAGCTCAGCAAGGCACAAAGATTTCTAAAGTAAGTTTTCACATTCATCCCTTTTTTTTTTGTCCTTTTCCCATTTTTATGGACATTTGTGAATGTACAATTGATTTAAGTCACCATTTTTCTGTTCTTACAAAGTTTTGAGTAGAATTTTTTTTCTCTGTCATATTACAATTCTTTATTTTGACATCTGACTTAAAATGAATGCAATGATGAGTAAGGATCTCCTTTGTTGTGACTTTAATTATCATATTCTATATAAGTTTTGGCCTAATCCTACTTTAACTGTTTAATTTGTTGTGACTTTAATTATCATATTGTAAATGTGCTGTGAATATAATTGCGATCTGTGATATATTTAACCCAAATTGAGATTTTTGTTGAAATGCAGGTAGTGTGGATATTGCACTTAAATAGCATATTGTAAATTTGTTGTACAGATTGCAACTTTTGTTCTTATAAAAAAAACAAGAAGCAATCTATCGCATGTGTAACCCAAATTGAGGACGTTTGTTGAATTGTGGGTGGTGTGGATGTTGCACTTAAATATATTTATTGCATGTTCTGCCAAGATAAAGAGAAGTAAAAAGAAGAAGGTAAAAAAAAAAAAAAAAAAAAAATTCATGCCTGTTCTTTTTGTCATTCTAGGCAATGGTCATTATCATCTTGATCTTTGATACCCAGATACCTCATTTGGCCTGAGTTATTTGTACTGATACGGTCTGTTATGGATATGGGTATGGGATACGGCAACGTATGGCTGTGATACAGTGCACAATTTTATGATACGGCTCTATTGTATTTTACAAAAAGAAAAAAAAGGCAAAATTGGAGGAATTCATCCAAAATTGAGCTAACCAACAAATCTTGTCTGAAATCTTTGGCTATAACTTAAAAGAGTACTTTCATTTTTACATTCAGCCCCATTTGTTTTATTTTAATACTGCAAAACTCAAAACCCACTATATATTTGATGGTGGTTTTCCCCTTTTCACTCACATATTTAAAGTTCTGCCATTTTATTTATATTTTTTTACTGGATGGGAAAATGACCTTTTTTGTCATGTCATTTAATGTCCTCCTTTTCTCAATTTAAATTATGTTTCCCTCTCCTTGAAAAGTTGAAACTTCTCTCCCTCCTTCCATTTTAATTTTGATAGTTGGAATTTTTTAGGATTATAGGTTTGACTGTATCACCTCACTTTCGAGTGAGATTTCCAGGGACCCACCTCTAGGAGTTAGCCATGTATGATGTATCATTGCTAAAATGTGATATTCGTACTAGTATCCATGTTGTATCCTATGTCCGTATCGTAGTTTAAGTGATACCATACCCATATTCGTGTCCTAAATTTTTGAAGTTGCCGTGCCGGTGTCCGTATCTGGGCATCATAGATCATGATTATATTTTTGATATGTTGGGCTACTAGTTAGGAGTGATATTTTTATCTTGAGGACTTACGGTATACGGATCGATCTCCGGGCATGCAAATTTGATTTCCTTGAAAGATATAGCCATCTTTGATACCAATGAATACGGAACGTAGAGTAGATGCGGTTGGGAAAGTGTGGAAGGTGGAGATGGGGGAATAAGTGGCTTTACGCCAAACTTCAATTCAGGAGTAAAAGAGATTTCTGAGAGAACTTGGGGAAGATCCTGACTGCACTCAAAACTCAATTTCATTTTTTTCAATTATCCTGTTTCTAAAGAGGCTCACAATGCTGTAAATATGCAAAAACATAATGCTAGATTTGATCTCAACCTTTAAAATACCTAAAGGGTTGAGATTATAACCATAATATAAAAGTATTGGGCCCTACACAACTGAATTAATAAAATAAACAAACAAAACATAAAATGGATTGGACTAGACTTTGCCTGACAGGCTTGTCAACGCATGTGGACATGGGTTTGTCCTGCGTCGGCATGTGTGTGAAACTAATGTGCCAGCACCACTCAACGATAAGTGCATTGGCCTAGGCAATGGTTTTTGCTTGGTTTAATTTGCAACTCATTGTTTTTGTTCTGCTTTCTTTGTGGAAATTGTAAGGAGTGAATTGCTGTAAGAATTATAACATACAAAGGCATGCTTGCCACCGACTAAGAACAAGCACTAGAAAAGAAAAGAGTCACTATCACAAGCCAAAACTCCTATACACTGATTACTGGATATAGCCCAATAAATTGTTGGAGAGCATTCACTAAATGAATTCCTAATAGTTGGAGAAGATAATTCCATACTGTATTAGCATACTAGCAATGAATAAACATATAGGATAAATGTTCTATTCAAGAAGAAAAAATAAGAATAGTTGTAGTAAAACAATTATAAAGAGAATATTATTAGTTGCAGCATATACATATTTGTGCCATGCTGATGCTGAATTAGTTGCAGCATATACACATTTGTGCCATGCTGATGCTGATGTGATTGAAATATACCAAGGTGATATTTGAATTTTTCTTCTTTTTTTAAAATAGTGAATTGTATTAAAAAATGCTTAATATTACAACAGTACTGTACTGAAAAGTACAGGGCTGAAAATGAAGCCCTCCGAAACAAAAAAAAAGCCCAAATAAGAAGGAAGAGCGAGGAAAGCAAACCAACATCAGAAGGATGGCAAAAAGCTCCATGCTATATAGCTAAGGCCAACAAAAACTGACCACAACTATAAAAAAACCTAAACAAAAGCACAAGAAGGGAACACTCTTAGAGTGTGCCACATCCTTCCAGTTAAAAATAATGAAGTAAGATGGCGTCTACCCGAAAACCTGACAAGCAGCATTGACTTTGATCTTCTAAGGTGGTAGTTTTGCCATCAAAGGATCTTTGGTTTCTCTCCTTCCAAATCCTCCAAGGGATAGCAGAAAAAGAAAGATACCACAAAAACTTCTCTTTGGAGGAACATATAGGGGGCTTCCAAGCTTCTACTTACTACTTTTATAGTCCTCATTTACAAAAAATTCTAGTAAAAATACCATGACAAAGTGAATATTTGGTTTCCTTGTGTATTTCGTAATGGAAAAATGCTGATGTTTATGGAGAAAGAAATTTACTGTTGGATATTGTTGTTTTCCTTGTTTAATAATTAGGAAAATAGGATTGGGGAAAGAGGACTACTACTTCTGGAAGCAAATAGGGAAGTCTTTGCTTTGCACATATGCGCTGTACGGTGCTGCTATGTGGTGGCAGGAAAACTCTCCTCTTGGTTGGTGGAATTTTAAGTATATACCCAAGGTAAAGCTTGCATTTTTTTCTTATGCAAATGCATTCCTCACATGCTAAATTCCCTTTTTCTTTTGTTCAACACCCACTACGGTACTTTTAAGTTGGAATCTTTATAGTATCTAGGCAAAGAATAATGCTTTAAATATATTGTTTGCTTGAGCCTTTTAAACGAGCTTCTTCCTATCCATCCATGGTTCAAAATCTATGTAGTGGCCGCATTATCAGCCATAGCGGTTAAGACTATTAACCTATTTTGAAAATAGCGGTGCTGTGGTTTAAATCATAGTGGAGCCAAGTAGTTTTGATTTAAAATACTGTATTTCCTATTTCTTCTCCTCATTAGCCTTACCTAAAGTTGTCTCTACCCTTATATAGTTCCAAATCACTAAAAAAAAAAAAAAATACAAGATTGTCTGCTACATAAGATTTGAATTCATTTGACTACTTTTAAAATTCACACCATTTTGCCGTTACGTGTTGCCGCCGCAACTGTTTTGTATTACTTGCTGCATAGCGTTTTGACATTTCCGTGCTATCACTTCTCTTCTACTACAATTTGCATACCAAGGAGGGAGGGGGAGAGAGATCTCAATTCTATAAACTGGCTGCTTACTATGATCTTTAAGGTGTCATTTTGTCATTTCCTTGTTAGCACTTCTCTTTTACTATCGATCACACACCGAGAATGTGTTTTTTCTATTCTATTTTTGTTCCTGTTCCTTGTGTATATTAATGTGGACTCCATACTATCTATGCATATTCTATAAACTTTGTGCTTATCATGATCTTTAAATTGTCGTTTTGGCATTTCCTTGTTATCACTTCTCTTTTACTATCGGTCACATAGCAAGGGAAGGACGGAGGGAGGAAGGAAGGAACTTTGTGGTCTTTTATTCTATTTATGTTCCTGTTCCTTGTGTATATCAATGTGGCTTCCATACTATGTATGCGTGGGGAGTGTACCATTGTCCTAAGGTGTCATTTTGGCATTTCCTTGTCATTACTTCTCTTTTACTATAGGCATGGTTGCGAGTGAAATAGGTTTCGGATTGTCCAAGTATGTGAAGTATCTGATTTCAAATAAAGCAGGTATGGAACATATTTTTGGATCAGGGAGAAATTCGGATATGAATCCATGCATATATGGTCTAGAACACTTGAATCTGGAATTGGATCTGTGTATTTTCCAACTTGAGGACCTGGATCTTGGATGATTGCATTTGCATATTAAAAATACTGGTGAAGGATGCTCATGCTGAGCACAGGTGAGCAACCGACCACAATTGCAACTCGAAACTTGTAGCTATAAATTTTGCAATGGAACTTGTAGCTATAATTCATAAGTGAAGCCATTTATATTCTACATCGAACATTTTGACAGTAATCAATGAATGGAAGTATACAAAGTTTACTGCAAGCTACCCTGATGCAGTCTAGGGCCCAGCCGCCTCTCAGCCCCTCTTCTAATTAGATTAGGATTATTATTATTATTATTAGGAAAGTTTCTTTTTTAGCCTAGGGTTTTTTTTGCTTATTAACTATATATATGGCTTTGTAGAGAAGAACTTCTCAGAGAGATTTTGATTGATTAATAGATTTGGGTTTTTCCCAGAGGTGTTTCCTCGTGTGGTTTGAAGTCTTTGTGACCGTCGAAGTGTCGTTGGACACGTGCTTAGGCACCTCCACACAGCCCTAGCCCTTGGGCTGCATCAGATTGGTATCAGAGCCTGCTCTCCACTGTCACCGTCATCGTCACCATCACCGAATCCCAACATCACAGACAACCACCACGCCATCCCTACCACAGTCCCCAAACCCTAATCGCCCCACCATCTTCGCCACAGAAGACCACCAACCACGGCCGACACCCTCTGTCTACCCAGCCCACCACCGAAACCCCGATCCCACACAGTCCCGAGTCCCCAACACCCGGCCCGAAGCCAAACCCCACCCCCATCTTCGTCCAGCGCCAGCAATCGTGGACGACCGAACCCAACCCATCATCCTCACAGAAACCCCCTCCTCTGCCAACTTTCCTAAATCAGGCCCTCCTCAGCCGAAACCCTGTTCAACCCTTAATCCCCCCCCTGGAGTGAAAAAAAACACAAAAAAAAAAAAAGGGCAGAAGCAGAGGCGCGAGATCGAGAGACCGAGAGGACGATCAGCATACCTGGTTCTTGCTCTGCAATCACAAACCGTTGCCGTTTGCCCTCTGTGGAAATCATCGCCGCCATCAGCCGTCGCCGTACGTTGTTGTCGCCGCTGTAAGTCGCCGTTGCAAGGGCCTTCTTCTGTCTGCTATCGCCTCCTCCGCAGAGACGTCGCCAGCGATCGCCCTGTCGCCAGCCTCCGCCGTTCGCTGTTGACGTCAAAAGCCAACGCAGTCGTCGCCATCTCCATCATCTCGCCAGCGCTCATCGTTGCAGACTCTGTTGCAGACTCTATTTGAACCAGCGAGGGCAAGACGTTCTTTCTGTTGCGTCGTCGGCTTCGTCGTCCCTAACAGCCTCGGCAAGCCACCAGCAGCGCCACGCCACACTCCGCCGTTTGTCGCGGCCTCTCATCGCAGCGTGCGCCCACCGATCGTCTTCTCCTGCAGTTGTTTTTGTCGCCGAGCTCCAGCCCCGTCCAGTCTCTTCCTCTTTGCACAGATAAGCTGCTCTTCTGTTATCGCACACAAGCCAATGACGGAGCATCATAAAGTCACATTGATTGCTACTAGATTTCGTAATTATGCTGCAACTTGGTGGGCTGAATTGCAAAGAAAACGGAGGAATCAGAACATGGACCCTGTTGATACATGGACAGAGATGAAAAATATTTTGAAACAAAAATTCCTCCCTGTCAACTATGCAAGAGATCTCCGTTCCAGTTTTCAAAATTTGAAACAACGGTCCAAGTCGGTTGTTGAATATTCTGAGGAATTTTTAACTTTGCAAGCTCGTTGTGGTTTGAATGAAGATGATGATGTGGTAGTTGATAGATTTTTCAATGGATTGAGACTAGACATTCAGCATATCCTTGCCTTCCAAAATTTTGATAATGTCGATGAACTCATCCAACATGCTATCAAAGCTGAGGGAATTGCAAATCATCAAGTACAAAAATCCAAATGGGCTCAGCCAAAGAATTCCCCTCTACAAGAAGCTAAATCCAATGGACAGATTTTTGCTAGGACTGAAGGTCAAAATAAGATGGTTTGTTTCCATTGTCACCAGCACGGGCATCGCGCCGCAGATTGTCCAAAGCGAATACATCTAATTGAGATTGAAGGTGCTGATAACAATATCCGAGATGATATTGACAATGATTATAAGGATATTGACAATTCCAAGGATATTGACATTGCGGATATTGACTTCACCGATGCAGAGCCCCCAGATGATGCTCTTCTTGTCCTCAAGGATGCGTCACCAGCTGTTGAGCATAAGTGGTTGCGCAAAAATATTTTCCGTTCCATAGGAGTGATTCAGGGACAACACTGCACGGTTGTTATTGACAGTGGAAGTTGTGAAAATCTCATCTCCCAGGCTCTTGTTGATCGCCTTCAATTGAAAGTTTTTAAGCATAACCGTCCTTATTTTGTCAAATGGCTAATGAATGGTGATCGAGCGCATGTTCGACATACTTGCAAAGTTACTTTTGCTATTGGTGAGACTTACACAGATACAGTCCAGTGTGATGTGCTACCTATGGATAGTGGTGATATCTTATTGGGCCGTCCTTGGATGTATGACAAGAATGGGACTCATGGTATGCGCGACAACACCTATACATTCATGCATGGTGGACAGCAAGTTACTCTTCATCCTGAGAAACCACAACCACCAAAGAAAAATTCTTGGAAAGCTGCCACAAAGGATGTCCTTCATGTTCAACACATTTACACTGGCAATCCGAAGCAGCATCGAGTTCGAGGACGAACTCTTCTTTCAACCCGGGGAGGATGATGCAGTCTAGGGCCCAGCCGCCTCTCAGCCCCTCTTCTAATTAGATTAGGATTATTATTATTATTATTAGGAAAGTTTCTTTTTTAGCCTAGGGTTTTTTTTGCTTATTAACTATATATATGGCTTTGTAGAGAAGAACTTCTCAGAGAGATTTTGATTGATTAATAGATTTGGGTTTTTCCCAGAGGTGTTTCCTCGTGTGGTTTGAAGTCTTTGTGACCGTCGAAGTGTCGTTGGACACGTGCTTAGGCACCTCCACGCAGCCCTAGCCCTTGGGCTGCATCATACCCTCAATATGAGGTTATGTCCACACACATGTATCTTGATGAGTAATTTTTATTATAATATTTATTGACTTCTGCCATGCATAACTTGCTCAAATCAATAGCAACATAGAAAGCCAAATCCTGAAGAGATCAAGAAAAGGTGCTAGCAAATGTTGGGTAAAAAAAAATCCACTACATTAAACCATCAAGTATCAATTCAAGATTTCTTAAAGTAGTATTAAACTCAATACCTCTATGAAGGAGTTAGAACAATAAGTGGAAAATACTGGATACAATATACATTAAGCTCAAATGTAAATTGTTGTTGTAGGAAATAGATATAGAAAGCACAGAACAATGACTACTAAGAAAGGCAACACATGCTTATATTGGTAAAGAGAAAAGAGACAATGCTAACTCAACATGTATGTCAACCAAGGCAACATATGCTTTACATTTATTACCATCAACACTGATGTGGGATTTTATTTATTCAACTGATTAAGGACTTAAGAAGTGCCAGAGGCAAATAATTAAACGACCTCAGAAATAATTATATTAAAAATCTAGACTCATACGATATTGTGTTTCTTGAGAAGTACTGCTTAAAGATATATAACTCTCGATGGGTAGAGTTTACTCATGTAATGATTTATGTAAAAATTTAACAACTTTACCCCTTTTTTCTTTTTATTTTGATTGTCAATAACTTTACCCTTCCTTGAATAAATTATTGGTCAAATGTTTAACACCTAAACATAAGGTTATAGGTCCATTTGGCTAATTCACTTGTAAAGTGATGTGAAGTGAAGCTTCTATTTAAGAGATATGAAAAGATGAGGGGGTCATATTAAAAGTACAAAAAATAAAAATTCCCTCCTCTTTTTCAAAAAAAAAAAAAGGAAAAAAGAAACAGCAATTTTGAGCCACTAAATGACAAAAAGTCATCTACTTTTTTTTTTCAGAAAAAAAATAAATAAAAAAGATTCCTTATTAAGTCACTGAAGACTAAAGGCCATCATATTATGATTAGACTTTCTCATATTTTATTCTTACTTTATGTGAAGCTTCACTTTGAATTCACTTTCTAATTGAATTGCCAAACTAGCCCTCAAAACTATGTGAATTGCCAAACTTTTAAAGGTACAACTATGAATTATGTCTAGGGTTTAGATGCGGTGGACCCTCAAAATTTCAAATGTTCATGCTACTAGTCTTTAAAGAAGATTTAATCACAAGTAGCAATTGACAAGTTCGAGTATATAAATGATTTCATCATGTACCATATGACAAAAAATTTAAGCTTTAAACCTTAATTAAACGGTTTTAATGTTCGTACAATTTTTTTTGACAAAATCACCCAGTTGATGATATCAGCAACCTTTATTGTAAAATGTAATATTCTTCCCCATCATGATATCAGTTCTTCTAACTAGTGATGAAAAAGTTATGAAAATCATTACATTGTGTTTTGGTTGTCTTCCTCAAGTGGTCTCGGCAATCTTCCTTAGGTGGTGTGGGGTTCCATGCTTAGTTCGTATGCACTTATCATTCCGGTCTCATGAATTTTTGAGAGTTTTGAGTTTGGCATACAAGGTGTTTGATATAATGCCTAAATGAGGATTTTCTCCTTATTTGGCGGTGACTTCAAGTGAGGTTGGAGCAGATGAATTTGGGTGTGCTTTTATGAACATTTAGAGGTTAAAGTTTTTTGTTTGGAAAAATTTCATACGTCTTGATGTTTGTGAGCAACATGTAGGGAGCCATGTTGGGCAATCTTTGAGTAGTGAGTGTGAGGTTCTCCTTGGTATTGCATTATTTGTGTGGAGTTTTAGATCCCAAGAATGTTTTTTGTTCCATTAGTCTGGAATCTTTGAACCAATTTTAAGCATGGATATGATAATGGACGGATTGAACACACTTTATTAGTCCTTCTTCTTTGATGCATTTATCATCTGTTTTCAATTTTTCTTCATTTCTTTGAAATGGATAGTCAAACCCCTTCCAAATTTCAGCGTCATCTCCTCTAAACCTAAGACAATCAAGTATGGAAACCATCTGAGGAGAAGAAGAAAAAGTCGAAGAAGAAAAAGAAAAGTTGCAAGAGGATGATGATATCATCAACTAATTGATAATATCGTCAACTGAGTTGATATATCGTCAACTGAGGTAATTTTGTCCAAAAAAAAAAAAATTGTACAAACAACCATCTTGTCATTTTGTGGTTTTTCTTCATAAAACCGTTTAATTAAGATTTAAGCTTAATTTTTTTCGTAAAAATACCAACTTAAATATGTTACATTCTTGGGATCAATGCTAAGAAATTAGGAAGACTATCATGAATAACAATGCCTCGAAGCGAACATGGATCTAGAAACATGTAGTTACAATGGCAAGTCATTGCACAATTTATATCTGAAATTTAGGAAAAATAATGCAGGTGCTTTTATCCAATTCATGCATGTTATTCTCTTTTGATATCATAATTTTATTGTAAAGGATTTTATGACTTGCACTTAGGAGGCAATTGTCTCAAAAACGAAAAAAAAAAAATCAACATTTTTCGCTCCTTACAATATTTTTATAGTTATCAAAGCTAATGATCCTTATAATCTACTTCTACTATAAATAGGTACTCTCTTGATTTCTCTGAAGAAATTCAAAAAAGAAAGAAAGAAAAAACCCTCAATTCAAAGCATTAAAAAAACTTGAGAATCAACTTTGCAAAGGTAGAACCTGTGACTCAAGGAAATACTTCTTGTTTTGGAACTAAGAATATCTTACCCTATTCATAGCATTAGTGAAAACCAGGGAAGGATATTCTCTAATCTTAAAATAAGAGAAACTGTAAATGTTGTGAATTTGGAAAATGAAAGAGGAAAAGAAAAAAAAGAGCACTAAATTTATAATAACATTAAATTGAGTGAGTTGTTTTAACATGCGTGTATTGATTTTATATGGAATGAGAGAACTACAATAGTTTGTCCCATAATTCTCTTCTAAAAAGGAAATTAAGTAACTCAATCAGCCCTAATTATATAGAAGCAAACCACAAGCAATAGTGGAAAAAGGGAGCAGAGAACAAAATGGAAACTCATTCATTCATAATAGTAATCAGTACTAATCTCTAGACAAAAGAACACCATAATCCAATGTCAGAGAAACTATGAACCCACAGAAGCAGCCAGACCATGGGTCAGCCAACCTGTTGGGCCCAGTCCATAAGCCCAATGGAATATCCATTTAATTAGGAATGTTATTTAGAAGTATTTAAAACTAGGAGTTTTACTTAATTTGGATTGTTACTCAAGTATAGTGATTTAGTTTCCCTTATTTTTTAGGAAAGTCTTGGTGTCTTAGTAATCGTATTCTATACAAGGACAATTACTTCGAAAACACCACAAATCAAAATGCAAATCAAATAAGAGCAAGGTATCATCTTGACTTAGGGACATGCTGCGAATCCAGTGAAAGAACTGCAGACTTTTGAGGGAGGCTAAGGTTTTGAATGGGAAGATGGTTTTAGTGGTGGCGGAGGAGGCAATGAGAAGAGAGTGAGAGTTTTTTTGAAGAATGGAGGGGAAGTTAAATTTGTACGAGAAGGTGGGGGTAAAGATGGAGAGAGACGTGTGTGTGATTTGTTTTTTTGGGAGAAGAAAAGGTTTAATATATAGAGTGAGAAGGGAACAGGACAGGAAATGGGCATGTGGAGAAGAAGAGCACTATATAAGAGAGAGAGAGAGAGAGTTTGTAGGAGGAGAGCATCAAAATAAAAAAAGAGGAGAAGCAGCGAGGAAGAAGAAAAGGGGAAATTGGTTTAGGGGACATCTAGGGTGATTTTTCGCATAAATTCCTCTATAATATAAACTTAGGTGCGTTTTGAGACTATTGCATATTTGTAAGCAATAAGGCAGTCATATGCTAGTTCCAAATTCCAGTCTCAAACAAAATGCAAACGAAACCAATCTCAACCAACTAGAAGAAAAGGAAAGTAACCAAACAATGGTAATGGAAAAAATGTAATTATAGTCCTATTTTGGTCCTCTTTTCAGCACTAACATGTTAAAATATAAAATGTGGACATGTCTCAGCTTGAAGCAATTCTCCCTTTTTGAATATTTTCTTCTGCTTTCATAGAAAAGCAATAATTTTGATTGTTTGGATTCAGCGTTCAAGTTCACTCAATGACAATATGCTGCCGTTAACAATAATTAATCTAGTGTTTGGGACTCTTGCATCCTTCTTTTGTAATGGCAATATGTTGATGTTAGCAATGACAATAGTAGGATTCTCTTACCCAGAAAATGGGAAAGATTTGGTATACGAAAAGCACCTAAAAATTCCATATTCAAGTCACTACAGCAAATGAAAAACATCCAATACTGCAGGCCAAAAAAATAAAAGGCAATAGCAATGGCAGGGTTCACATCCAATACTTTAGGCCAAAAAAGAGGCAATGACAATGGCAAGGTCGTTTTATGACAATATGTTGTTCTAAACAATAACAATGGCATGATTCTTTTACCCAAAAAATAGGAAGAAAAGATCTGGTACAGGAAAACACCTAAAAACACCCATATTTAAATCAATCTAGTAAACGAAAAACATCCAACACCTTAGGGAAAAAGGAAAAAGTGGCAATGGCAAGGTTATTTTATAATGGCAATATGCTGCTGTTAACACTTAGAATGGCAGGGTTATTTTACAAAACAAAAAAAAAAAAGGAAACAAAGAAGAAAGATAGAAATAAAGAATAAAAGAAAGAAAGATCTGGTACCTTTCCTCTAATAGTTGTCCCCAAGTTTTTGAGGTTGTTGAGATGATGATGACGACGAAGCAGTGGAAGGCGAATGGCAATGAGCCTGTGGGATTTGGTAAAAATGATGAGGAATGAAGCAGAGGAAGATGAAGTGCAGCATTGCAGCAAAACCCCAGTAAAAGGGGCATTGGCCTGAGGGAACAACGAAGTTATTGGAGTCCGGTTACACAGAGAGACAGGAGATATGTTCAGCCAGCAGAGAGACATCTTGCCTCCAAATGCTAAGAGGGAAGATAAACGTGTAGATGATTAGAGAGAAGGTAGATGTGAGAGTTGCTGATGAAGAGATGTCCAAAACTATGCATCTTATCAATGTTATTGTGCTCCAAGGGAGGAATTACGGTTTGAAAGAAGATGAAATTTGCAATTGCAATTGAAAAGGAGGAGTTATGGTCTGAGATGGTTGTGGAAATGGTACTATGAGAAGTTAAAAGGATGGCTAGTGAAGAGTTATGGTTTGCAATGGTTGTGGGAATGGTATTACAAGAAGTTAAAAGAATGGTCAAAGTTAATTAATTGGATGGTCAAAATTAATTGGCTCAAAATGTTTGATTTCAGCAATTGAAACATGTTTGCTTCATATTATGTATATAATAGGTCTTTTGGGCCTCCTGCATAGCTCGAGTTATATTCGCATTTGAAAGTCTCCTTAGGTTTAATCATATAAAATTTAATAGCCCCTCTTGTATATTTAAAAGATTTATTTGAAGCTATCCAATTATACTAATGCAGTCCATATCTTATTTTGGATCCAGAACTAGAACCAAATCCTTTTTTTTATTATTAAATTTTAATAAGTTGATGTTGGACGAGTATACTAGAACATAGATTCTGTGATAGAATTGGATTTGGATCCTGATCTATAAAGATAGATCAGATCCGGATACAACAACATAGATTCTGTGATGGAATTGGATTTGGATCCTGATCTATAAAGATAGATCAAGATCTGGATCTATAGAAGATGGATCTGAGTCCGGATCCAACTTGTTTGCATTCCCAACTAGAGTCACATACCACTGTTTTATGAAAAGAGTGGTTTTGATAACTATAATCAAATTATCTCTTATGCTTTAGGAAGAGAGAACCTCCCTCTGGGAGGAGCTCCTATGTTCCTTGTTTTTATCACTCTTCCACTATATGTTACATACCACTGCTATATGAGAAGAATGGTTTTGATAAAAATAATCAAGTTATCTTGCTTCAGGAAGAGAAAGAAACTGTCATATATGAGCGTGTGAACTATCCATACCCCGGTGATAAAGAGGCAATGGATGCATTTATTGCAAGTGGAGGTCTCCGTGGCACTGCCATTGGACCCCAAGGATTCTTCGATCCTAGGGAAGATTCTGAAAACTACCACAAGGAATGGCAAAAGAAGAGATATGAACTAGAAGCTAAGAAGCTGTGGCTCCGCATGAAGAATGAGGTCATATCTGAACTCCAAGAGAAGGGGTTTGATATTGAGTGATTGCTTCATTAACCTTTTAACAAGACTGTTTGTCCTTGGATAGAAATCCATAATGCCATGTTGTGGTGAGTTTTGACTCAATGTATTGTATAAAAAGATCCTATTTTCAACTATAATGTATAATTTTGTTCCTGTTGAGGTTTTCTGTCTCGTATGGTGCCTCCCTTTTCTTGTTTTACACCTGGTATGACCTAGGCCAGTAAGATTCCAGCTCTTGCATTCCCTAATAATGCAACGCATATCATGTTCATGGGGCCCTGTTGTGCAATGACCTGAAAGGGGTTTGTAGAAGCCGCTACCACAAATATGTTTCACTGGGACGTCTGTAGCCTTCTTGTCACAAGTTTCTGAACGGCCAACAGTTCCCTTAGACCGGACTGCTAGCAATGGTGTATGGAACTGATTTTGACTAGAAAGCCAATTCACAATTCCATTGTGTGATTAGTTAAGTGTTGCATGAGTTGTGCAAGAGTTTTCCTCTTCATTTTTCCCTTCTGTGCAGGAGTCATCAAGCAATGGCAGAGGGTGTGTACAATTTTTCGTCCAAAATGTGTATCACATTATCCATAATTTTTTTAAAGACTCCACAACTTGCCAATCTCTACCTGGTTAGGATGGTTTAAGCCAATGGTTTGCACTGCCAAGTCTAAGGATTGAGACATGGCAACACCGACACAAACAAAAAAAAAATGACTCCACAGCTTTCTTGTTTCCTGTTTTTGAAAGCCTAGCGTTGAGATGTGAGTTCTTTTTCAAGTAGCTGCGAAACATCACACCCCTGTGCTTAATCAACTCACTTATCACACACCCCGCTTTCTGTCTTAACGTCAAATATCTCTTCAATGATCTGTTATACATTATAGCATGAATTCTGTAGAAACCATACTCTATTTTTTGCATGAATTCTGTAGAAACCATACTCTATTTTTCAATATGTAAATTCAAGGGCATATCTAGGCATGGAATGTGGGCTTCTGCTTGCATAGAGAATTTTTTCCTGCAGGGTCTACATGTGGTTGAACTAAAATATGTAAGGACATTTGAGTGTTGGCAAATTCACTAGAAAATGGATAAAGCTAGGTTTCATTGTTAATCATGTATTTTCATAGATGGACTGTGCGATTTAAATGTATTGAAAATTTGAAATTACCCAGATCGTGCTCGTGTGCCAAAACTCAAGGTGAATGTGTTGGAGTTTTTTAGATCGCACTCGTGCACGAAATCTGGAGACAAGTGTGCAGGAGCCCTGTAGTATCACGCTCGTGCGCTGTTCCGGATGTTGAGATTATTCAAGCACACTGTGTGTGGTTGAGAGTGCGCTCGAGCGCGTAGCGGCGAAATTGTTTCCCAGATCTACAAACATTCCTTTTTCTCTTCATACTTCTTAGAGAAGATAATTTATGCACAAAGGGGGCTTAACCTACAAATCTAAGCCTATATATTGGGGTTTTTCTCTTCCTCTTGAGATTATCTATTTTCTTGAAGAACAACCTAATATCCATTGAAGATTGAAGCACCCTTCTCTAGAGCATCTTGTGAAGATTCTGAAGTGCTGAAGCATCTGCACTAAATCTACTTATCTATTCTTTCACGTAGTAGATTCAATTTGAAGAGCCTGTCAAGTTGGTTGTTTCAAGCATGGTAAAGGTGAATGTAGAAGAGTTAGCAAGATCGTCACAGTCCTTAGGTTAAGATATAACTGGGAGGGATTTGTGAGTATCTCTTTTAATCTTCAGTTACGTAGTGCCTGTTACTCTTGGTTAAGGTGACCAGTGGTTTTTCCCGAGTAGGGTTTTCCACGTAAAAGATCGTGTGTCTTGTCTCTTGTGTGATTGCTTGATTAGTTAGTGTAATTAATTTGAGTTACTGCAATTCATATTGGAATTTGTGATTAGGACCCTAAGATAAAATTAGGGTTTCAAAACTTTCAAATGGTATTAAAGCTCCAGGTTAAGGGTTTGAGTTGCGGGAGCGCTATTGTGAGGCGGGGATCCGGGATTGTTATGTAGAGGCGTGCCACAATACAACTCTCTATGATCGCTCTAAAAATAGGCCTGTAGGTGCGATATTGAATGCCTTAAAACATTGAGTTGTGCATCTACAATCATCAATTGATTTTAGTAGGAATGGTAGCTCAATTTGTGTTGAAAGGATAATTCCTTCCCATTTGAGTATTTTTTTGTGCTTATAGGTGGGCAAATTTTCTCATGTGAAATAAAATGGACCGTCACCAAAAGCGGGACCCACCCATAATTACACTGGATTGCATGACTAACGGCACAAATGCAAAGTTCACAGGGAAGTGTGGGATATATTTTGTAAAGTGGGATCATCAACCGCAGTCCAAAGGTGCCGTATATAGTACAAAGGCAGCATAGGATATGAACACTAATTTGATATTCTTCTATAATGTTCTAAGAACCTTCAAAATCTATTGGAGTCTCGAAATTTCCGGCAAAGATCTCTGATTCCTTTTTCACTAGAAGTCCAGTTAGAAATTGGAAAAAATGCATGCAAGGGTCTCAGCAACTCAAACTTTAATTTTTTTTCAGCCAAAACTAGAGCCCATAAAATCCAGCCAAAGAAAGAGCCAATTTATAGTCTGCACCCTGCCTTTACACTTCTGCTAGCTTTACAAGGGAAGAACTGAAAGAGACTGCAGTTATTGCAGTTGTAGGTCGCGTCTCTATCGACTCTCAGAAACCCACTAGGAATAAGATCCGACAAGACTTTAGGCTTCAGCAACTTTTACATCTTTACATACAGCAAAAGGTAAAATTAAAAGCCTGGAAAATCCCTTGAATTCTAACGCGGTTATTTATTTTGCAAGGGATACGTATAATTTCAATCTAATGTGGTTTGGAGAAGTCCAGATCATCCATTGCAGTTGATACATGTTTATTGTGAGTGAGTAATCATGTTGCACCATGTGGATACAAAACCATGTGTAGGTCCAGTTGTTCCCCATTCAACCATTCAAACCTCTTACAATTTCAAAGTTACGTGGGGTGGCATTCTATGATTGATCTACTTACAGTGTGCATGTATCAACTGCATAAAGGATTTGGACTCTTTTTAAAGCCCTCCAAAAGATTTATCAAATATAAGCATTTAAATAAAATACTGAGATTTTTACAAAAAGTTCAGCTTAAATTTCCAAGCCCTTTGGTTATCCGACTCCATCACAAGTGGTCCACTTGGTCTATTGTTTGGTTGAACCCTCCATAGAGGATCACGTTGGGAAAGCAACAAATATTAATTCCTTAGCTGTTTGGATTTATGGTGTAGGAAAGCGTGGTGAGGTTAAGCTTTAAGTCAAGAGAGGGTTTTCCGCATAATATGATGACTTTTTATTCTTGAGAATGAATATTTTAACTTTTTGTGTAAAAAGTTGAGAAGTGGATGGTTTTTTTATTAGTTAATAGCTTGAGAATGTTGATTTTTAACTTTTTAATGTAAAAGGTAGAAGAACTTTTTAAAATGTACCTCATTTTAATTTATTGTATTTTGAAATTACATTTCACTTCATTTTGAATTTACCACTTCATTTTGAATTTACCTAACAGACAAGAATAGTACTTTGCTATTCAACCCATTAGAATAGGTAAATGAGGCTGAACAAGGAGATGCCAAAGTTTCCTTTCAAGTAATAAGAGAAGATGTTTTTATTCAACCCATAGGACCACACCCTTTTCCCCTTCATATGAAACTTGCGATCAAGGCAGCATTCATCTCAACCCCTTAAATTTCCTGCATCTCTCCTTATTTCAATCATGTAGAACTCAAGTGCAGAGCCCACCTTAGAAACCCTATCGTGAATAACCCACCTTAGAAATCTCTTTCTTTCTGCTTTCTATTTTTCTAAGGTGGGCTATTGAAGATGGGGTTCTGAGGTGGGTTTGCACTGGAATTTTGTAGGATAATCCAAGGGAAGAAAAGATAGAGCGGAAAGGATACTGTAAACCATTGACGACATCATCGGAACAGTTTTGTAAAAATAAATGTATAAACAACTCAAAATTTTTTAAAAAATTTTCTTTGTAACTCCATTTAATCAAGGTCTAATCATATTATTATTATTATTATTTTTTTTTGTAAAAACGCCAAACCTAGAATATTACAAAAAAAAACCTCATAAATTTTAGACATGATAATTTTTCTATATTTAAAAAATATTGTTAAAACTCTTTTTTCCAAATTTCTTTTTTAGGGAGATGTTTTCTTGATAATTGCAAATTGTTCAAAACAAAGTGGAACATGAAAGAAACAGATTAGAAAAATTAAATAAAAACATTTACAATTTATTTGAGTGAACACATTTTAATTACACCACCAAGCAGGCATACCTAGAAAAAAAAATTCTATTTGGCCTAGGTGAGAGAACCTTTGCTTCACTAATATCACACAACCTTCAATGATCTTTAATACACTCTAGGTTTGATTTTATAGAAAACATAATCTATATTTTACACAGGTAAATCCAAAGGCATATATTTGTCTCCGTTGGCAACTTGGCATGAAATGTGGGATGTGGGACGCTGCTCAATCCAGGGAACTTTCTTTTAGATTCTGTTTGTTATGTGTTCGAGGCAAAATGGAAGCATGCATGATGCAACCGTGAAGATTGAATGGATTTGTCAAATTGAATGTGTACCTGATCAAATGAGGACCGAGTGGGCCCCACATGTGATCCACCATTAGCTGAATATTCTAAAAGATAGGGAAGAATCCACGACAGGTGAGCTAGTTGTGCCTGGAATATACTACAAAGTCGGCATTGGATTATAAAACTCGTTCTGTTATATGCTCTATAATGTACTGTTAGAAACCCCAAATCCACAAAATACCGGATTCTTCCTTCGAAAGATCTTTGATTCCTTTATCACTAGAAGACAAATGAAATGCATGCAAGTCTCTGCAACCCATCCTCGCCCAAATTACAAGCAAAATCAAACCCACCCAAGCGAAACAAACAGCCATTTTTGTCTGGTCCCTGACTTCTCAGACCTCGTATTAGGATACCAGCTTTTTAAGGGAAGAACTGAAAGAAACAGACATTGCATTGCAGTTATTGCAGTCTACACTCTCTCTCTCTCTCTCAAAAACCCATAAAGGAAAAGATACCAGCTGCTACACTTGATAATCTCCTTTCTCCTCCCATACTAGTAGTAGTAGAATATGAAAACTATTTCAAACCTGAAATTTACAGCCCCCAACTTGAAAACATTACTTCAAAAACCATAAAACAAAAAGCATGTAAAAAAAAAAAAAAAGACAAGGAAACATAAGCACAACCCAGATCACATGTCTATCTCTCTGACACAAATCCCTTCTGTTTCCTTCCACTGTGCCACAGAAGTCCTGCATTTTCACGTGAATCTTCAGTTAATCTTAAAACCATAAAACATCCCACAAGTTAAAAAACATCAACCATGCCTTTCTAGTAAATGAGAGTAAAAAAAAAAAAAACTACTTCAATTTAATTAGAATTTGGTTACACATAGGAAAGCTTTTATCCTTTCAGCAGAAAGAGAGACCAAGTTTGATCTTGGGGTCAGAAATTCAGAATCCGGGCTCTGAAGTTTGATATTAGAATTTGGGGTACTTTTGAGATTTTCATACTGACAGAAATGATTGTTTGTAGGAAAAATTTTTGGTATGTAGATTTCCCAATAGGCCTCAAGGAAAATAAATGCTTGACCGATGAGCTGCAGAAATAAATGCATCTCGACAAAAGGAATACCAAGATCGGAAATGAATGCAAGCAGTGCATCAAATCAGGTGGTTTTTTTGGGCCATGAAGCAGAGTTACAGAAACTCCTCTTAAAAACAGCACAAAGATGGGATCTTGACCGCCTCAAAGGTAATAAAGAGGGAGAGACAAAAACGGATCTTTGATGGCTTCCGTTATCCAAAAACGGTAGAAAAATGACCCCATCGTTTGTTCTTGAGTGTAACCAGAGCGAGGTGCAAAGTTGATCATTCCCATATCACTTCCTTTCAACTGAAATGAAAACTGTGAAAACGAAAAAAAATGGAGTCTTTGATCTCATCTTGTAGCGAAAATGTATCAATCGAAAAAGAACACCCAAACCAGAGACCAAGATCATATCAAAAACTGTGAAAAGAGAAAGGATCTTGTACGCTTCAAAATTCTAAACAACATTCCTAATTGATGCATCATTTTGCTTCACAGATCCCAATAAAATCAACCACCAAAAAAACCCCATCTTCTACCCATGGAACTATAGACAAAAACCCAAAAAAAAAAGAGGAGACCTTTATGCCATAAACCACCCAGAAAAAAGGTCTTCAGATCTCTCGAGATCAGATGAGGCACCAAAACGAAGAACCCAGAAATGAAAAGAAAAACTGAGAAACACCCACGTCTTACAATGCCCAGAAAGCCCCAAAACCAAAGGAAAAGAAGAAAAGGGTATTGAAATCAGCAGCAAGAAACCCTAACCTGACGGTTGAATTAGCACCCCATCTTCCGCCGGCCTGCAATCGGGCGGGTTATCAAAGAGCGAGAGCGAGAGCTGCTTGTGGGCAACGACGATGTCGAAGAGGATGAGACCGGAGCCGGGGTCGTCGACGATAATGTCCTTGACCGGCAGCCAGAGGAAGAGCTCCTCCTGGGAGAGGCCGACGAGGTCGGTGAGCGCGGCGTAGCTGAGGTTGGCGCGGACGACGCTGTCAAAGAAGACCCTCGTCTCGAACTTGGCCAGGCACGGCCGGTCCAGGAACACCTCCAGCCGGCCCGACTCGTCGAGGGTGTACGACCGGACGACCTTCGGGAGGAGGCCTGCCGGAAGCCCCTTGCTGCGGAGGACGTCGTGGATCGAGGACGGCGCCGTGTCGCCATCGGAGGCGGAGAGGCGGAGGATGGAGAGGAGGAGAAGGCCTAGAAACCCCAGAGAAGAAGGTTTGGGTTTTGCCATTTGAGAGAGAGAGAGAGAGAGATAGAGAGAGAGGGTATTAGGGTTTTGGCTTTTGAGAAGGGTTTTAGAGAGATAGAGAGAAAGATCAGATGGGGAGAAGGGGGAGTGTGAAGGAGAATGGAGAATCCAATGAGGGAGGGAAAGATGACTGCTTGAGTACTATTTTAAAAGAGAGAAGGGGGTTGTCTGAGAGTGAAATTACCATAATGCACATGGAGGGGTACTTTATAGTTCACCTGTAAAAATTGGTAAAAAATTTTAAAATAGATCAGATTTTTTCTAAATTTCAAAGTAGGACAAAAAACTTTTATATTTCAAATTAAGGCCTAAAATTTTCAATTTCATTTTAGATCAGGACAACTAGCGAGAAATTGCATTTTTTTGTTGAGTTTTTCTTATTTTTAAAAACCCAAAATGCCCTTTCATTGTTTCCACTTCCAATTCCCAACATTGTCTCCGTTCGGACTTCTACCGTCTCAATGATGCTACAATACCCCAGTACTCCACTAAGATTCCATCATCTCAAATATCTCACGGCCTCAGCTGTTGGGTTAGATAGGAGATGATCAGCAGTTACAAAGCCTCCTTTTGGCCATCGAGATCAAGGTGCTTGTAGTTGATATCGGTGACAAGATGGCAGATGATGAGGGGTGGTTAGAGAAGAGTGGAGGAGCGCAGAGACATCGTTGTGGGTCAGAGAGGATGGAGAGGCAAGTTGGGAGATGGTGCTTCGAGATAGATTTAGATGGAGGCGAGGAGGAACGACTTAAGCGAGGCCTACGATGATGGAGACAAGGGGGGCGGAGGAATGAGGGGTCTTTGCCACTGCGCCACGGGTGAGCTACTTGCGGAGAGGTTGACAGACCTAATTTCTCATCGGTAGTCCTGATTTGAAAGATATATGAAAAACGTAAGTCATGCTTTGAAATGTGAGATTTTTTTTGTCCTTTTTTAATTTGGGCAAAACTTGAGCCCTGTTTTGAAATTTTCCTAAAAAAATTGATTTTTTTGGGTAGGGAGGGGTGTGATGGGAAATGACTGGGATGCCCTTCATAGGCCTATGATTTATGTGTTTTTGACTAATAAAAAATGATTAATCACATTCGTTGGGTTTCAAGAGGGATGGATTAAGTGAAAGTGGTTTGTAGTGGTGTCCATATGTTTAAACTCCTACTTATATTTGGCTCATTTAAATATGGTATCTAGTGAACCTCAAACTTGCATCCATTGCGAGTCAATGTCATCAGATTTGCTTAACCGGTTTGTAATGCAGTTACCTCGTTTAACTTGACTTAATCTAACCAAACCTATAGAAGCTTTAAGGTTAACTTGTTTAACTTGACTTAATCTAACCCAACCTATAGAAGCTTTAAGTCCATGGCTGATATGTATGTACTGTAGTCAAAGCTATGCAGATTAAAAGCTATGGGTTGGATTAATATTCTGAGTATGATTATCCCTATTTATATTAGGAATGTTGTTTTTGGTTTTGTCTCAATGTGGGAAGCGATATAGATATTTGAAGGAAAGATATTGTTTGCAAAATAAAAATATCTGAAGTTTGAAATAAATAAAAAACAATGTTTTTACAAAAAAGGGCTTTTCATAGAAACTGAATTATTTTTTATGCAATGTGCAGGACGGTTTAAAGTGAGAATGGTCAACATCGTAATGCTATCAACACTTTATAATTTTTCTTGGGTGAAATCAAGTAATTCACTAAACCTATTAATACAATAGTTCAACCTGCACCTGGATACCTCATTTGCAAAATACATAACCCCCTTGTACCAAACACGTTAGACCACGGAGATCCTTCAAGCATTCAAAGCCCCAAAGAGCGCCCATATAATTGTTGAGCCAGAAAATGAGGAAGAGGATCAGTCAAAGGGCTAGGGGTACATTTGTGCAGTAAGAGTATTTTACAATAGAAACTAAAACTATTCAAGTTTTTTGTGCAGCCTACCCTCTATTCTTTGGTAACACACATTTGAAACATTTTTTTATACAAAAATAATTTTTTGAAGATAGAGGATTTCAACTGCTTATGTAATATGCAGAAATCCAGGATTCCTCTTTTTAGCAAGATCCATGGAGCCCGAAATCCTCCAGTCCACAAATACAACTTCAATCCTTGTTTCCTAATGAGTATTCCTAAAAACAAATTTTGGTATGCCGAGGGATTTCTAGAATTTTGCTATGTTGGAAATTTCTATGATGGACTTTCTCTTGGTATTTTCAAATGCATCATATGTCATGTTATTTTGCTAGAATGTCAAATTCTAACTACATAAAAAAGGGAGTTGCTATATGTACACTACTTTTCACTCTTCCTACACAGAAAAAAAAAAAAAAACTTTCCAAAATGCCCTTACCTCTTTTCTCCCACACACCTCTCTCCCTCCCTCTTCTCCTCTCCCCTTCCCTAACGCCCCCTCCGATTGGCAACGAGCTCTGGCCGGAGGAGGGGCTCTTCTGCTCCCTCCCTTCCCCCTAACTCTTCCTCTCCCTCCCTCCCTCCCTCCCTCCCTCTATTCTCTTTCTTTTTCCCCATCCCTCCCTCTTTCCTCCCTTCCCCCTTTCTCCCTATCCATGCATTTGGTCTCCCTTTCTCCTTTCTCCCTGCTGTGGGGAGGGGGATAGGGAGAAATGGGGAAGGGAGGAAAGAGGGAGGGAGAGGAAGAGGAGGAGGAAGAAGAATAGAAGGAGGGAGAGGAGAGGAGAGTAGAGGAGAGGAAGAGGGAGGGAAAGGAGAGGAGAGGAAGAGAAAGGAAAATAGGAAGAAGAGGAAGAGGAGGAGGAAAAGGAAAAGGAAAAGGAAGAGGAAGGGGGAGAGAGAGAGAGGGAAGGAAGGGAGAGGGAGACTCCCCTTCATCGGCTGGAGCACATCACTAGTTGGAGGGGGAGGTGGGGAAGGCGAGGAAAGAGGAGGGAGGGAGAGAAAAGGTGTGTAGGGAGAGAAGGGGTGGGGGCATTTTGGAAAGTTTTGATTTTTTCTTATTGTGGAGTAAGAGTGAAAAGTGGTGTACATGTAGCAACTCCCCATAAAAAATCAGCTAACCGAATTTGAAAATTTCAAATTCTACCCCATGCTACTTTCTAGATGCTCCATTTAAGAAAAAGATTTGAAGATTTCATGTGGCAAATAACATTTGAAGCAAATTCTCTTACTACTAACAAAGAAAAAAGCCATACAAAAATAACCCAAATCCCATCGTGTGATGGGCATTTTCGTCATTGCAAGAAAAATCATGGAATACTATTAGCGGTTTGCAAAATGAACATAGAAAGGGACTAGTACAGTCAACCCCTTTTTGAAAAAAAATTAAATAAATTAACCTAAATGCCCCTCCTCTTTCCACTCACGTTTCTCCTCTCTCCACTTAGCTTCCCCTCTCCTCTCCTCCCTTTCCCCACCTCCCCATCCCGGCGACGAGCCAGCTGATCTCCCTCCCCTCTGCTCTTCCCTTTTCTCCCTTGCAGTAGATGGAGAGGGAGCGAAAGGAAGAAGGAGAGGGAGGGGAGGAAGAGGGAGAGGAAGAGGAAAGGGAGGGAGGAAAAGGAAGAGGGAGAGGGAAGGGAAGGGAAGGGAAGGGAAGGAGGGACAATGGCCGCCTCCCTTCGTCAGAGCCGGTGATTGTCACCGGGATGGGGAGGTGGGGAAGGGGAAGAGAAAGGAGGGGAAGGTGAGTGGGGAGAGATGAAGGGGCATTCGAATCATCTCACATTTATTTTAAAACAGGGATTGAGTGAACTGAGACCGTTGTTGGATTCATCTGGTAAATCCCTTACTATCACTACGATAATTTTGAAAAGCTCTGGTGGGGTTTGAGGATATTTGTGTCATTTTGCATTTGGCCTCTGTGGATTTTGCATGAGATCCGCAATTTGGCCGCGAGCAAGAGGAGAGCATACTGTTGAAATTCCGAAGGTTGGGGGTCTGATATAAGGACGAAGGGGACCCCTTGTTTTTGCCCTTGATCAAGGCCAATGGTATCAATCAAGCCCCTACACCTACAATATCGTGATTTGCGCTTCGAACCATTAGGTAGACGGTAGACCCACCTTTGATGGGCCCACTTTGATGCTTTAGATCCATGTATCTCGAAAATAACGGCTCAGATCATCCACAGCCACACCACATGCATGATACAGGTTATATCATGGGAGCCATGTCATGACTCACATGCTAAGTAGGTACTGCTTGTCTCAAGGAAAAGTTTAGCCAACCATCCAAAAATTTCTGTAGTGCCAACAATCGATCGACTGTGTACTCCATTTGATAATAAAAATTTTGTCGGTTGTTAATTAAGGAGTGAGGCGGGATATGATCCCTGGGCCCCATAAGGATCTCCGCTCCTCATCGTGGGCCATATTCCTATAGTAGCCTAGTCTAGGCTGGCTAATTTTAGGAATGCAATTTTTTTAATAACCCGTCAACCTACCCATAGATCAACTTGAATTTAGGCTTTGTATCGAACCTTTATTTTATTGGGTTGGATTTGGGTTTATGAATAAATGGCTTGGATTAAGTTTGATGTTTTAAAGTAGTGAAAAATTAAGGTGTTAGGTGCCTAGCACCAAAATTCAATCGAATAGTACAAGTGAGCCCATACCAAAATTCAACCCATTTACAAATTGGCTAGACAATCTCAATCTGAGCTCAACCTAAAAGAAGTCTACAACCAAATTAAAATCTATTAAAGAGAAGGGCTTTGGATTCAATTTTGATAAAATTCCTTCTAATCTTGACTTTTTATTTGAGTACTTATAAAAATGACAAAAAATGTATAGGTCAAATGATTTGAACTCATGAACAATCCATTAATTTAGACAAATAACCTAACCACTAGAGCACTTGAACATGCATGTGCCACTTGGGTCATGCACATGTGCTTGTCCTAGATTATAAGATCAAGGTTTGGTCCCGTTGGAATGACACGTCAGGTCAAAATTGCCACTTTTTAAACCGCCTAACTTAGTAACATCCTGTGCTTGACATCCATGGTTTTTAAAGTTTTTCTCTCCATGTGTGTGGATATATGTACTTGGGTATGTACCAAAAAATTGTGGACCCATATGAATGAGGTTTAATCCTGAATATACATTTTTTTTATGACTGAAGATATCCCTCGTTAGCCTAGTCTTCATACCTTTGGCGTTTGACTCGGGAATTATCTGATTCTGATGAGCAAGGATTATTTCCTAGGGTATATATATAGCCGCACACATAGTATCCGGATGATGCAAGGGGTGAGAGTCGAAGGCTTAAATTAATTGAGCCACCACCTTGATGGCTTAAATCTGAATTTTTGAGTTAGGTCCTTCTGGTAAACGAGTGATCGAATATAGCTAATAATAAATCAGAATAAAGAGAGTGCTTTTCTCTTGAGAGCATTATTTCATTTTCTTTTTTATGATTCAGGTTTACTGGAGAGGATATAATCAAAGAGACAAGCACAAAGACGCGTGAAAAATAAAAGGGGAACATCAAGCTTTTAGGTTTAGTACGGCGATTGTCTTTTTGGTGAGGAGTGGAAACATCTCAAGACATAATCATGGTAATAACATAACGAAATTTCACCTTACAAGTCAAATAACGAACTAATCTGATAAAGAGAAGTCATCAAACAATAAAGCATGAGTTTAGAAAGTGATAGTTACAGTGATGGTTTGGCTGCCTGGCCTTCATTTCACAGTAGCGTTGAAAATAGATCAGGCTAAATTCCAACAGCTCTGACTCACACTTACCTAGCTTTGTACCTGACCTGACTCACGAGTGTTTTGCATTTGTGATGCCGAATCTAGCTGAAGTATGGGTTGGGTCCGGTTTTCTATTATTGTTAGCATCCCTATCAAACCTAAGTTGGGTATACTGTCACAAGATTTGTGTTTTTAGTGCCAGGTCTTGTGCCATGGACATTTACTCCACCTGACTCACGAGTGTTTTGCATTTGTGATGCCGAATCTAGCTGAAGTATGGGTTGGGTCCGGTTTTCTATTATTGTTAGCATCCCTATCAAACCTAAGTTGGGTATACTGTCACAAGATTTGTGTTTTTAGTACCAGGTCTTGCGCCATGGACATTTACTCCACCTATCAGGATTCAACTGGGAACAAGCTTGATGTTGTTCGTTGTAGGTTGGCGTCCAACTCTAATTGGACATTCAGGCTAGATAACTCTTGTCACGCCTCCCAAACTGGGCCGGATCCAAACCCGATTTCAGGGGTGTGAGAATTGGGGCCAATTAAAATTTTTCTAACATAAACAATATGGGCTCCAATTCCGAGTGAATCGAAGTCCTTCGTGAAGCTATGCTTAATGATCAAGCAACCATAATCACACGCAGAATTAAAATTCATATTCATCGCAGACGAATATCATATAACAATTATGTAACAAATCTCATTAATAATAAAATCAAGGTCAAGTGCTTCGAAGCATAACAATTAAAGTTATAATTTCAAAACAAATCAAAATTAAATTAATAAACTGATCTAGAGTTTTGATCTCTGTACCAACAATAGGACACCTTAGATAATGTCATTGGTGCTCTATTCAACAACACCGCTATCTGGCGGAATTTTCTGCGTCGCTTGATCCTCCGGTTCGGCATCGATAATAAAACCTAGACACCAAAAGTAGTGGGTCAGATTGACATAATCTGACAAGAAGGTAAACTGCAAGCAACGGATTAATCAACAAAATTAATCATAATATTCATTATGACCCAAAATATATCAGATGTAAACCCCAATGACATGAATGCACAAAAATGGGTATTCCCGCAGATAAATATACAGAAACGGGTATTTACGTAGACAGATATACAGAAACGGGTATTTTCGTATACAGATATACAGAAACGGGTATTTCCGTCAGAATATAACAAAAGGCACAGCTGTGTGCTATAATCTACAGTACATACTCACCAGATGGCGTACATCCACCTTCGAACTGCAGTCAGTTAGATATGTATACAAATATACATATTTACAAATACATACGTATATCGATGCAAAATGAACCATGATATGACACCCTTAATCCCAATATTCAAACCAATATCAATTTGAGTATTTAGACTTTTAAATTTGAAAGTGTATTATGAATGTGTGTCAATTCAAGTTCTCTGAAAGGAAGCACTAAACCACCTAACGGTCATAGTTGGTTAAATATACACATGAAAACCAACCCTCTTGCAGAATGGGAATGTGAGTCCACGATGCTGATATCCTACTTTTAGTGTCTATTATGTGGTGCATACCGAATCTCACATTCTTATTCTGCATTTAATCTAATTCTCATGTGAACATTCAACTAACTTTTCTAAAGAGACATGATTTATCTAATCCAATTATATATATTTAGTATGTTTTACAAATTGGGTAAAAGATGTTTAAATTACCAATCCAAATTTAAATCAAGTTATGATAAAAAAGGAAAAGGGAATAATTAATTCCTTAAATATCATTGTTGTGTATAAATACACCTTATTATTTTATACCAAAATAAAAGGTACAAATCTTGGATCTCAATTCAAAATCTAACTCAATTAAGAATTCAAATTAAAATTATAAATACATTCTATTTAAGATTTAATCGCTACCAAATACATTTTAGTTAATTTCAAATCAATCTAAATAAACATTAATCAAAATTACATAATTCTCAATTAAATTTATAAATAATCAAACTAAATTTCTAATAGCATCAAATTAAAAATTAATCGAATATAATCAAATCTCTATTAGTATACTAGACCATTAACCAAATTATAACCCTCTAAACATTATAATTACTATTCTACAATTCTAATTATTTTTATTTATATAAATATATATATATTATTTTTTTAAACTGGGCTCAGCCCATCAGATCTGGCCCAAACCCATAGGAGCTTGGCCCAGCCACAGCTGGGCCAGCAGAAACCTAGGCCGGGTGCTGTCGGCCCAACTACAGCCAGGCCCGCCTGGCTGGCAGGCAGCACTTGCTGCCTACACTGCAACTTTTTAAAAAAAAAATAAAGATATCAAAACTATTTTTTTTTATAAAACCTGAAATTCAATCGACAAGTTATGCTTTTTTCAATAATAAAAGCATAAACAAATCTTCATTATTAATCCCTAACCCAAAAGATTAAACCCAAAACAAATAAACCGCACAAACAGCATGCAATTTAAGAAAACAACCAAGAAAACATTATTTACAGTTATCCACTTGACTGGATCTTGAAGCCAAAAGCAAATCTGAATATCAGAAGATTCAACCTTGGTTTCCCTTTGAAGAACTTTTAGGGCTTGGTTACAGAAGAAAGGAAGAAAATGGAGAATGGGGAAAACCCTAAGGGTTTATATTGAGAGGAGTTTTTTCTAAATCACAAGGAAGTGTTCTCTGTTTTCTAGTAAGTTTTACAAAATCTCAAAAAGAGTCTATTGGCCTAAAGGGTCAAATAACGTAAACCCAAGGCCCAAAAGTGATTACTCAGCCCAACTAAAGCCCGACAAACTGCTATGACCCAAAAATAAAATTTTAGGGCATGACATCTCATCCCCTTAAAGGACATTTGGTCTTCCAAATGACTAACATACCTCAGGAAGAAGGTGCGGATACTGTCGTTGCACTTCGTCTCTAAGCTCCCACTTGAACCTTCACCTAATGGATGACATGGTTTCTCAACACCTGCTCTTTGGTGTTGACAATCCCCACTGGCTGTTCTGTGTATGTTGTATCATTCTGCCCTTACAACAACTCATATTGCAACACGTGCAAAGGGTCTACTACATACTTCCTCAACATAGAAACACGGAAGATGTTACGTATACCTGACAGCTCTAGTGGCAGTGCTAACCGATAAGCCACGTCATTGAACTTGCTAATAATCTGGAACGGTCTCACATATCTTCTGGAGAGTTTCCCTTTCCAACCAAACTGTAAATTACCACGTGTAGGTGATACCTTCAGAAATACATGGTCACCAACTTCAAACTTCAACTCTCTCTTCCTTTTATCTGCATAACTTTTTTGGCAACTAGGGGCAACTTTCAACCTTTCTCGAATCTGTTTTATCTTGTCAGTGGACTCTCCAACCATAAACGGTCCATGAAAACCGCAAGCTCCAAAATTCGACCAACATATAGGGGTTCGACATTTTCTCCCGTACAAAGCTTCAAAAGGTGCCATGCCATTGCTAGAGTGGTAACTGTTGTTGTATGCGAATTCATATAGAGCCAAACTTTCGTCCCAACTAATCTTGAAATCCAAAACACATGCCCTTAACATATCCTCCAATGTCTGGTTTGTACGTTCTGTTTGTCCGTCTGTCTGTGGTTGATAGGTTGTACTAAAACTTAGCTTGGTCCCTAAGGCTTCCTGCAGTGATACCCAAAACCGAGATATAAACTTATTATCCCAGTTGAAGACAATAGAAACTGGTGCTCCATGCAATCTCACCATTTACTTAATATACAAATTTGTCATTTTCTCCATTCCTTGACCAGTCTTGAATGTTACAAAGTGGGCTGACTTAGTCAAATGGTCCACTATCACCCAAATAGCATCAAATCCCTTTCTAGTATTAGGCAATCCTGATACAAAGTCCAAACTGACGTGCTCCCACTTCCACTGAGGACTCTCCAACTGATGCAAAAGACCTGAGAGTCTCCTATAATTTGCTTTAATTTGCTGGCAAACCAAACATTTTCCAACAAATTCTGTGATATCCTTTTTCATATTCTTCCACTAATGGTGGTCCTTCAGATCGTGATACATTTTGGTACTGCCTGGATGAAAGTATACCAAGTATAGTGTGCCTCGACCATGATTTCATCCTTCAATTATGGAATATCAGTCACGCAAATTTTGCCTTTATAATAAAAAAATATTATCTTCCAACTTAAAATCAGACCTCTCATCCATATGATCTTTGATTCTTGTTATCTCGAGGTCTAGTAATTGGTATTCTCTGATCATCGGAAATAATTCAGGTGCCCACAAGAATATACAAGCCAACACTGCTTGCTCATTGATAGCCTGAAAATAAACATCCATATCTTCTAAACATAGAATCCAGAAGTATTATGCAATTAATCCTCTAGTGAACGTTGCTTTTTTACTTAGAGCATCTACCACTACATTAGCCTTACCTGGATGGTACTTCAACCCAAAATCGTAATCCTTAATATACTTTATCCATCTCTTTTGTCTCATGTTCAAATCACTTTGTGTAAAGAAATACTAAAGGCTCTTATGGTTTGAATGTACTTTAAAAGTAGCTCTGTAAAGATAATGTCTCCACATCTTCAAAACAAAGACCACTGCTGCTAGCTTTAAGTCATGGGTTGCATACTTTCGTTCATGATCCTTCAACTGTCTGGACTCATAAGCCACCACCTTCCCATGTTGCATGAGAACACAACCAAGTCCAACTCTGGATGCATCAGTAAAAATCACAAAACCATCATTACTAGCAGGTAACGTCAAAACAGGGGCTGTGGTCAACTTTCTTTTTAACTCCTGAAAACTTTGCTCACAATCCTCATTCCACACAAAAGGAACTCCCTTACGAGTCAATCTCGATAGTGGGGTTGCTATTGAAGACAAGCCTTCCACAAATCTGGGATAATAACCTGCGAGGCATAGGAAACTTCGAATCTCCGACACTGTTTTCGGTCTATCCCACTTTACTACTGCTTCAATCTTTGCTGAGTCCACTGTTAAACCTTCCCTAGAGATGATGTGACCAAGGAAGCCTACCTGTTCCAACCAAAATTCACGCTTACTTGCCTTAGCGTACAATTGGTGTTCTCTCAATAACTGCAATGAAGTACAAAGATGCTTAGCATGCTCTTTCCGACTCTTTGAATATACAAGTACATCGTCGATAAATACCACCACAAACTTGTCCAAGTACTGTGCAAAAACCCCATTCATCATAGCCATAAAAAGCTGCCGGCGTATTTGTCAACCTAAAAGACATCACCAAAAATTCATAGTGACCATATTTGGCTCTAAATGCAGCTTTCGGAATATCCTGATCTCGTACTCTCAATTGATGATATCCTAACCTTAGATCAATCTTAGAAAAATACTGAGCACCTTGTAATTTATCAAACAATTCATCGATTCTTGGTAAATGATACTTGTTCTTGATGGTCGCTTGATTTAGTTGTTTGTAATCAATATACTTTCTCTTAGAACCATCCTTTTTCTTCACAAATAACACTGGAGCCCCCAACACTCGGTCTGATAAACCCCTTGTTCAACAACTCTTGCAATTGCTCATTGAGTTCTCTCAACTCAGCTGGGGCCATTCTATAAGGGGCTTTCGAGATCGGAGCTGTGCCTGACACAAGCTCAATTGCAAAGTCAATCTCATAGACTGGTGGCAATCCAGGAATATCATCGAGAAAAACATCCGGAAACTCAGATACCACTGGTATCTCCTCCATTGATTTAGTCCATTTATCCTCCGTGATAAATGTTATATACCCTTTAGAACCTTTCATTAACAACTTCATAGCCTTAATAACTGAGATCACATGAGTAACAACCTTCTTCTTACACTGCAACAAATTGCATCTTTACTAACACTATTTACCAACACAACTCAAAATGCGTTGGTCAATGGCACCTTTTGCCAATGCAAATGAGGATGTGTTGAGAACAGCTAAAGGGGAAATACTTTTACCAACATATTATTATTTGTTTTGCTAGAAGTACCCTTTTGCCAATGTAATAACATATATGTTGATAAAGATTGCCGTTTATTAACACAAATGAGAATGTGCTGGAAACAGTTACAAGGGGGGAGTACTTTTGCCAACGAAACATTATTTGCATTGGTGAACATACCTTTTTGCCAACGTGATAAAATATGCACTGCTAAAGGTTACCTTTTACTAACCAAATGAAAATGTGTTGGAAACAGTCAAAAGGGGGGATTACTTTCTCCAACACATTATTATTTGTGTTGGTAAAGGTACTATTTTGCCAACACTATAAAATATGCATTGGTAAAGGTTACCTTTTACCAACGTATCAAATAATATGTTGGAAAAGGTC
Source organism: Sextonia rubra (assembly GCA_037013555.1). Lineage (NCBI taxonomy): Eukaryota > Viridiplantae > Streptophyta > Magnoliopsida > Laurales > Lauraceae > Sextonia > Sextonia rubra. The sequence goes on along the minus strand of JASUAD010000006.1, from coordinate 47,274,716 downwards.
TCCAAAATCGTTAATTTTGCCAACGGAATAACTTGTATTGGTAAACTGGATACTTTTTCCAACAAATAAAAGCATGAGTTGGTAAAAGGTGGAGATAATGTATACATTTGCCAATGCAATATGGGATGTGTTGGCAAAGGTCTAAAAAACGGTGTGATCTAGAAATTCCCCCTAAAAAAAAGCCCCCTTATAAACAAAAAGTATTCATTTTTAACTCTATTTTTAGGTGCTGGTAAGTAAACGGGCCTCGGTATGTATCCTATTTTTGGATCCCTGACATAAATGGTTCCAAATCTCGTTTCCCTGGGTTTCGGCCCATAGACGTGAGACTTGACATATTGCTTGATCACTTTTTGAAAATTTTTCTTAAAAATTAGTTTATCTCCAAAGCATTCTCTACATAAAGTAAGACCCGGCCAGAACCCAACGCATGCATAGAACCAGGTTTGATTCTAGTTTTATATTCTTATTAACGGTTCTAGTTCCGAAACCAAGAAACTGGTTTTGATTCCGGTTATGAGTCTTGGTCCATTTTCACATGAATAGTTATAGTTCCGAATCCACCATCGACTCGGATCAAAACCGACCCATTTGAAATCCTAGATTTAAGGCTCATTTAATATAGTCAATTTTATGATGGTTGAAATTTAAGGAGGCTCTTTGAAGAAGGTGGCATTTATTTTTATTAGTTTTTTTCCCACAAGTGAGTTGCATTGAGGAAGCAAAACCAATATGTAAACATGGGTATTTGTTCATGTACTTCGTTGGATCCAAATCCAATCTCAAATTGATTATAAATAACAGTGTTAAAAAAGAAGTCCTAAGTTAGAAGTTTTTAAATCAAATTGTTATAGTAATTTTAGAAAATTCTGAAGTCCATTGATATGTTTTTATACAAACATAAGCCACACACCAATACCCTTTCTTTTTTTTTCCTACTATTTTTATTAGGTAGAAATAATTGTGCTTTCACCAAAGAGAAAAAAAGGAAAAAACCCTAAGAAACTAATTAAGCACTCCCGCTCTTTTTTCCCTTTTCCTTTGTCAAGCACATGGAACTGGCTCAGCCGTTTTTTATCTTTCTCTTGCTCGTGAAATCCAAGGCCAAGGAGAAGAAGAGAGACCTTGGCAACAACATCTATTCTAGGTAAGAATTATGCTTTCTCTATCTCTTCCTTGTTATTGTTTCAGATGTGTCTCCTTCTCTGTTATTAAGGCTTAATTAGGCCAATATTTTGATAATAACTTGGTTAGAATTTGAATTTATATTGGAGTTAGATTAGATTCCATGAGTTTTGATTGTTATCTTGGGCGAAGGGTTTTGATTTGAAGGGTTTCCCTTGGATTTGGTTAGGGATTTGGATTTTATCTCTACAAGTCATATTTTCCCTACCAGGTAATTCTTTCATTCCCTCTTTGGGTCTTATTTCCATTTACTCCATTATTTCCCATGTAACTATCTGCTTGTACTTCATGCCATCAAATCCATCCAACACCTTCCTCAACAAGGTAACACCAATCCTCCGTTCATTAAGGAATGCCACCCAACTTCCTGTGACCGCCTACAACTGAAACGACTTCTACTTAACTATTCTTATCAGTATAGTAGCAAACCTGCAAACCAGCATAGTTGTACCCACACCTATCCACTTTCAGAACCGATTCACAACTCAAACTTTAAATCAAATTCAGAACCTGCAAACATTCTTATAAGTATGGTCAATATATGCATGTTTGTAACTTCATAACCTTGCCACTTTGTGGGCCCCACGATTGGGTCCACTTACATAAAATCCAAACTGTTCAAAATGATTTCCCCTCTCTTTATTATGCCCTGATAAAATTTCACTCTAATTGGTAATTGGCATACTATCAGATTAACAAAACAATCAATTAGAAAATAATAATAATAAATTTAATAACAACACATCTCTTAGTAGATTGAAAATTGGATGAAGGTGAAAATCAACGTTAGGCTCGGCATCATCGATCACATTAAAATATATTATTTATTTTTATTTCTCTTATTTTAATGTTGTTTTAGGCTTTAGGTTCATTTAATATACTAGTCATGAGCTTTACTTTTACTAGCATAAAATTATCCTTGGCGTTAAACAAATGGGCCAATGATCTTTAGTGAGTTAGATTTCATAAATGAGCCCCACTAATGAATTATAACAATAGTCTCATTGAGTTATATGTGAACAATATTAAATTTTGTTCACATTAACAACCAGAGGCCATATCTCTTTCTTCTTTGCACCATGAGTTTGGATCTATTCGAGGCAATACTTAAAAATTTTAGGCATCTAGACCTATCCATTGTTAGGTTAGTTTTAACCTATCTATGTTCAATTGAAAGATATTAGTTTTAATTGCTGAAATCAAATATAAATCTAAAAATAAAAGAGGTTGATTTTTTTGCCTATTTTTAATATTGTGAATTCTATTACCCCGAAGACCTAATAATGAACTTGCATGTGATCAGATATGAATAGGAGTTGGATGTTTCTTAGAGATAAATTTAGTAAGTAACATATAGATGGGGTGGATTCATTTATTGAATTTGCAAAAACGCATTTGGCCAGGGTTGGAGAGATTAAGTGCCCGTGTGCGAACTCTTACAACCATTTTTCACACCCATATGGTACTGTGAAACGTCATCTGCTCAGATATGGGATGAGGGAATCCTACACTGTTTGGTTAGATCACAGGGAGATTCCACAACCTGATGAGCCGGATGAGATCATGGATGAATTCGATGAGGACCATCGTGATTTTGATGAATTGATGGAGGACCAAGAGTACATTCGAAAGGCAGGGAAAGAGAATTAGGTCGGTGGCGAATGATGATGATGAGGAGTATGTACCACCTGAGGGTGAGGAAGGGCAGAGTTCTTCCAGCGAAGATACTGGTAGTTATGAGGATGACGAGTCTCCTGGTTCTTAAGCACTGAAGGTAATGTGTGACTCAAATATGTTTCATGTTTTTGTTTATAATCAAATTTGCATATGTATCAAGTTGCTTCTAAATATATCAAGTTGTTTCCAATTATTGATTCATGTACTAGTACTTCATTTTTCTATTATGCCAAGTCAAATATATGGCCTCATGGTTGAAGAAGAGAGGGAGGGGTCAATCATGTGGAGGGCATGCCCATGGTTCATCTTCGACATAACCTTCACCGATAGAGGCCAATCGTGCAAAGAGCGCGCCCGTGGTGGCGACAATTAATCAAGTCCCATAACCCACCCTGCCTGACCAAATCACTAGTCCACATATTGTTGGTAGCACTGTTGGTAAGGAATATATGGCTTATATATACATAACGAATTATCCTTACTTTAATATTTTTTTATAAACTAATTCAAATCAAATTATTGTCTTAATAGCATCGGTCCCAGAATCTTCTAAAATGCGTGGACGGGGTGCGTTTCGAGGTTTGAGTGTGGATAAATTTAGGAGACAACTCGGTCATGCCATTCCAGCTGAGATTGATGTTGACTAGAAGGAAATAATGGGGTATTAGGCCCCTTCCTTGGCAAGTGTTCTTGGGGAACAAATTCAATCTTTTGTACCACTCCAAGATATTAAGTTCGCAAAACTTAATAGTGGCTCAAGAGAGTCGATTATTAAGATAGTTTCGGTAATTTCTATAATGTATACGTTCAAAACATGTTATTTATGATTTTAGCTCGGGTAACTTTGTTATTTTCAATTGCAGCAAACCTTTGACTTTGGGGACTACACAAACAATGAATTGGTGAGGAGTATCATTGACAAAAGGTGCCAAAAATTATTGAAGTATTGGAAAAGCATCTTGCACAAGCGGTACCTTGTGCTTAAGGAGGAGGGAGTGGCTGAACTCAAGAGTATTAATGATCCTCCTTGTAAACCAAATGATTAGGTGTGGATGATTGAAAATATGTGGGAGAATAATGATAAGTGGAAGGTATATAACCTAGGACTACTCTTTGTAATTTATTTAAGCGTACATAAATTGTCAATCTTTTATTTCCAATTCTCATTTTATATACACAACCCGTTAATTGGTTATATTTTCCTTACATAATTTTCAGAGAGTGAGAAGACTGCTTAAGCTGCCTTGAAATACAATCATACAAGTGGCTCCAGATTGTTTGCATCCCGAGCCGATATTGCTATGAGTGCATGTTTAGAAATTCTTACAGTATTATTATAAAATTCAGCATTTAATTAATATAATTGGTTTATCAAATGAAACAATAGACAAAGGAGAAAGGTGTACAACAATCTATGCCTAATAGATTCGCAGACACCCACAAATGTTATAAGAAGGGGGGTGTGTGGATAAATGACATTGCTAAGCAATGTCATGTACATATACCTAACTCATTTGTGATAAACACCCAAAACTGCATTTTTATATCTTTGTTACAGGTTAATGTATTTGAAATTGATAGGCTATGATGGTGGAAAAGATTACCTCACAGTCGCAATCAGATATCCGAGATCCACAGATTGGGATGGAGGTTTCTAAAGAGGTGCTTGGAAAGAGGTCGACCTACAATTTGGGATATGGGATTCGCAACACTTGCTCATCTTTTACACTGTCTCAAGCATCTAATATTGAGTTGATCGCTTTACGCAAGCATGTTACTAAATATTAGAGTCAAATGTCAGGAGTTTAGAAATTTTTGCTAATGGTGGCTGAAAAAATAGGGATAGATCCAGCTAGTGTGCCTGGATTTAGTCTAGGGAGTGGTAGTGGTGATGTCACATTGGCTGAAGGGCATGATGAGGCTTCTCTTGGTTAGCATTTGGTTTTACAGAGATGGTCTTCTATTTTGATATATGTACTTTGATATTTTTTTATATTACTTTTAGGATATTTGAAAACATTTGATGTTTATTCAGGGGGATATATGTTTTGAAGTGTATGTTGACTATTTGAATATAAATGTTTTATTTATGTGCAATATTTCATATTTTGGATTTGTATTCATTGTATTGCTAATGTATTGGGATAGAATATATATAGGTGTAAATAGGTTGCAGAAACATTTTTTCCAAAATTGGAAAAAAATTAAAATTACTTTTGCCAACACAAATTATGTGTGTCGATGCATTTCTATGTGCCAACACATTTTTGTGTTGGCAAAAGTTGTTTTGTCATTTTCTTTTCCACTTTTGCCAACACCATAGTGTGTTGGTAAAGTTCAACTTTTGCCAATGCATTTTGACAATATTTTGTTTTGCGTTAGCAAAAGCTTTTTTACCAACATGTTTTTTAACTTTTTTCAATACCTGTTTGTGTTAGTAGAGATCAACTTTTGCCAATGCTTTTAATTTGTTTTGGCAAAAGTTGCTTTACAAACCTGTTATCTCTAATTTTGCCAACATCATTTTGCATTGATAAAGATCAAAATTTACCAATATTTTTTGTTTGTGTTGGCAAAGGGTACCCTCGACATACTTTTGCCAACACCTTTCCAATGCATTTTTTTGGGTTGGTAAAGCGTGTTGCCAACATTTATTGACTTTTTCCAACGTTTTGTTGTGTGTTGGCAAAAGTGAATTTTGTTGTAGTAGATCCCACAAATAGCACCTCGGTGCCATTATTCGCTGTTAACTTAACCGTCTTAGCACGGCAATTCATAACTGCACTATGAGTAGCAAGCCAATCCATACCCAAAATGGCATCAAAGTCATTCATCATCAATAGTATCAAATTAGCCTTAAACGCCACTCCACTTATCACCAATTTGCAATTAGGGTAGTATTTCAAACAACTAACCTGTTTACCCACAAGTGTAACCACAATTAAATCAAAAGGTAGCTTAGCTGCTCTAACACCAATCTTCAATGCAAAACTAGGAGAAATATAGGAATGTGTAGAATCGGGATTAAATAAAATTTTAACATGATTATCACAAATAGAAATAGTACCTTCCACAATGTTATTTGCAGCATCAGCTTGCTCCTGGGTCATGGCATACACTCTGCCTGCCTGCGCGACCTTCATTGCTGTCTGTTAGGCCCTGGTGGTCGCCGAGGTCCTTTCTAAGGTTGGGGCTACTGGGGAGGTCGGTACAACTACATCTGTTGCTGCGGTGCCTAGGGTCGTTACTGTTGAGGGGGAGCTAGTGCTATCTGTCTTAGCAGCTGAGCTTGAATAGGAGCTTCCTGTGTAAATGTCTGTCCAAACTGTTAACCTTTCTTCTTAGGGCAATCCTTAACCTGATGGCTAGTGTTGCCACAGTAAAAGCACCCCCCTGTCTATCTCCAACACTTAGATGTAAAGTGATTATTGCCACAAATGCCACAAGACTCCCTTTTCTGCTTTTTGAATTGGTGCAGTGGGGCTAGAGACGGAGCAACTTTCTGCTTCGGTTGGCTGATAGGGGTCATGCACCCAATCACCTCCTTGGCCCAATATGCCTTATCCAAATATTTCTGGTAAGTATTCAAAACTTGTGACTTGGCATGAAGTAGTATATTTGGTCGAAGGCCATCGAGAAACCGTCGAATCCTCTCACTTTCTGGAGTGATAGAGTTGGTGCAAAATGAGAGAGATGGGTAAACTGCAGCTCATACTCTCGAACAGACAAATTTCCTTGCTTCAATCTATCAAACTCTATTCGCTTTTGAATGCGAACATGCTCCGGTATATACTTCTCATGAAACTGATTACGAAAAGTAGTCTAAGCCACCTCTTCGACGATCCCCTCATATGTTTCTTTCATTGTAGTCCATCACCTATTTGCCACATTTTGAAACATGGAAGCTGCCAACTTAACCTTCTGTACCCCTGCGCAGATTAGGTTCTCAAATATCTTTTCAACCTGGATGAGAAATTCTTCGGCCACCATTGGATCCTCACCCCCATTGAACTCCGGCGGACCCCTCTTCTTAAACTTCTCAAAAATATCATTTGGATCATGGGGTTTGGGGGCAATAACAACCTGAAGTTGCCCAATCCTCTGCAAAGCCTCAAGTATACCAATCTGAAATATAGCTTGATCCACTACTTGAGGTCGTACCATAGGCATTGATTGCAGCGTTATTAGTGGCTGAGGTACATGCGTAGCATGAGGTTGATTCATTCCACGCACAACCTCCAATAACTGTGCTATCTGTTGATCTTGACGTTGCTGATGGGCAAACATAGTCTGGAGCAGAGTCTGTATCGGATCATTGCTGGTACCACTAGGCTCACTCGACTCCAAACTGGACGGGTTAGGTTTCGTTTTCCTTGTTCTAGGTGCTATGTCTGTAAAACAACCATTCATTAGAGACTAAACTACAAAAAATATGGAGGGTAACAAACTCCTGTAACCTCTAACCATACTAAAGTTTGTATATAGTTATACGCATCAAAATCCCATCATCCCCACTTAAAGTTTCTAATCCTCACATCGGACCCACGTTTTAACATCTTTTAGAACTTTTAGAACTTGATCGGCTCTGATACCATCTGTCACGCCCCCAAAATTGGGCCAGATCCAAACCTGGTTCCAGGGTTATGAGGATTGGGGCCAATTAAAATTTTTCTAACATAAATAATATGGGCCCCAATTCCGGGTGGATCGAAGTCCTTCGTGAGGCTATGCTTGGTGATCAAGCAACCATAATCACACGCGGAACTGAAACTCATACTCATCGTAGACGAATATCATAAAACAATTATGTAACAAATCTCATTAATAATAAAATCAAGGTCAAGTGTTTCAAAGCATAACAATTAAAGTTATAATTTCAAAACAAATAAACTTAAATTAATAAACTAATCTAGAGTTTTGATTTCTGCACAAACACTAAGATACCTCAGATGATGTCATCGGTGCTCCACTCAATAACTCTGCCATCTGGTGGAATTTCCTGCTTTGCCTGACCCTCTGATTTGGTACCGGTAATGGAACCTAAACACCAAAAGTATTGGGTCAGATTGATATAATCTGGCACGAGGGTAAACTCCAAGCAATGGATTAATCAACTGAATTAAACATAATATTCATTATGACCTAAAATTTATCAGATGCAAACCCTAATGGCATGAATGCACACAAACAGATAGTCCCGCAGATAAATATATAGAAATGGGTATTTCCGCAGATAAATATGTAGAAATGGGTATTCCTGTAGACAGATAAGCAAAAACTAGTATTTCCGTAGATAAATATACTAAAACAGGTATTCCCGCAGATAGATATGCAGAAACGGGTATTCCCGCAGATAGATATACAGAAACGGGTATTCCTGCCAGAATATAACAAAAGGCACAATTGTGTGTTATAATCCACAGTACACGCTGACCCGATGGTGTACGTTCACCTTCGAACTGCAGTCGGTCAGATATATATATAAATATACATATTTACAAATACATATGTACACCGATGCAAAATGAACCATGATATGACACCCTTAATCCCAATATTCAAACCAATATCAATTTGAGTATTTAGACTTTTAAATTTGAAAGTGTATTATGAACGTGTGCCAATTCAAGTTCTCTGAAAGGAAGCACTAAACCACCTAACGGTCATAGTTGGTTAAACATACACATGAGAACCAACCTTCTTTCACAATGGGAATGTGAGTCCACGATGCCAATATTCTACTTTTAGTGTTTATCATGTGGTGTATCCCGAATCTCACATTCCTATTTTGCATTTAGTCCAATTCTCATGTGAACATTCAACTAACTTTTCTAAAATGACATAATCTATCTAATCCAATTATGTATATTTAGTATGTTTTACAAATAGGGTAAAAGATGTTTAAATTACCAACCCAAATTTAATTCAAGTTATGATAAAAAAGGAAAAGGGAATATTTAATTCCTTAAATATCATTATTGTGTATAAATACACCTTATTATTTTATACTAAAATAAAAAGGTACAAATCTCGGATGCTAATTCGAAATATAACTCAATTAAGAATTCAAATTAAAATTATAAATACATTCTATTTAAGATTTAATCGCTACCAAATACATCTTAGTTAATTTCAAATCAATCTAATAAACATTAATCAAAATTACATAATTCTCAATTAAATTTATAAATAATCCAACTAAATTTCTAATAACATCAATTAAAAATTAATCGAATAGAATCAAATCTCTATTAGTATACTAGACCATTAACCAAATTATAACACTCTAAACATTATAATTACTATTCTGCAATTCTAATTATTTTTATTTATATAAATATATATATTATTTTTTTAAACTGGGCCCAGCCCATCAGATCTGGCCCAAACCCGCAGGAGCCCGGCCCGGCCGCAGCTGGGCTAGTAGAAACCCGGGCCGGGCGCTGCCAACCCAGCTACAGCCAGGCCCGCCTGGCGTGCTGCCTGCGCTGCAACTTTTTTTTTTTTTAAATAAAGATATCAAGACTATTTTTTTTTTATAAAACTTGACATCCAATCGACGAGTTATGCTTGTTTCAATAAAAAAAAGTATAAACAAATCTTCATTATTAATCCCTAACCCAAAAGATTAAACCCAAACAAATAAACCATACAAACAGCATGTGATTCAAGAAAACAACCAAGAAAACATTGTTTGAAGTTTTCTACTTATCTGGATCTCAAAGCCGAAAGCAAATCTGAAGATCAGAAGATCCAACCTTGGTTTTTCCCTGGAGAACTTTTAGGGCTTGATTGCAGAAGAAAGGAAGAAGATGGGAGAATGGGAAAATCCTAAGGTTTTATATTGATAGGAGGTTTTTCTAAATTACAAGGAAGAGCTCCATGCTTTCTAATAAGTTTTATGAAATTTCAAAAAGAGTCATTGGCCTTAAAGGGTCAAATAACATAAAACCCAAGGCCCAAAAGTGATTACTCAGCCCATATAACCCCTTTCAGCGAAACTCAAACCCGACAGACTGCTATGACCCAAAAATAAAATTTTGGGGCATGACAACTCCCATTACATATATAACTCCCATTACAATAATCACTAAGAACGGTATATCCATGCATTATAAATTTAGTCTTTATACAAAAAAAAGGTCATAACATTACCTCCTTCTGTAGAGCAAGTTGCATAAAATGGAAATAGAAGCAAAAGGAAGTAGAAGATATGGGGTTGTACTACTTTTGTTAGAGAAAGGAAAAAGTGGAGACTAGAAGAGTGGTTTGATGAGATAAAAATGTGAGCAGATGGTGAAGAGACAATATGGAGCATTTTAAGAAAGTGGCAACTGTGAGTTAAAATTATAAGACAAAACCTTTGACTTTAATATATTATAACTGGCATAAGAACTAGTGCTAATTAAGCACAAGTATGTTCACCAATACTGAAAAAAATATGTTATATGATTCATTAAAAAAATTCAGATAATACAAAGTCATTCTCAAATATTTACTGACAATGATCTAGTGTAAATAGTGCATAAAATTTTAAAAAGAGAATAAAAGAAGAGAAGATTATGACGACACCTCTTTAAAAGAAGAGAAGACTATATGACGACACCTCTTTTCTCAATCCAAAAGTCTATGGAATAGAAATAGATTCTCATAAATGGGGTAAAAGAAAGAGAGAGTATGTAAGATCCCACCCTAACTTTCCTATTTTATTGCTTAAATATGTAGTATTTTAATTGGCTTGGAGTCTTAGAAGGGTTAGATTCGAAATCAAATTAAGTTAGAGGGGTTAATTGCAATTAGCATTGGCTATAGAGAGGCCCTTAGATGATATTAGACCAATTAGAGGGTCCTAACGGAGATTTCTCTAACCAACTCCCAATGACTCAAATACCCCAAGATATTTTTCATCTTAACCTCTAGCCAAGAGGGCATCCTAGTCATTTCATTTTCAATTGCAACAAAACCTATTTAAGCCCTCATTTCTGTTGCTTATTTCATTCTACAGAGAAATCTCAGCTTTCTCTGATTTCCTTATTTCAACTTCTCTCATTTTCTCTCCAATTCTCATTTAGAGCTAGATTTTTGAAGCTTCTTCAATGGCTTCCATCTTTTTCTTGAGATCTTGAAGGATCAAGCCTCCATCTCCCCAATCTAATTCTCTATCAAGCTAATGCTCAATCTCCTCTCTCTATTGAGGTAAATTTCTTTCAAATCTCTTCAATTCTCTTCCTTCATGGGCTTTCTTTTATGAATCCTTGCCTAAGGCCCTTTTCTCCCTTTGGATCATATATTGGATGCTGTAGATCTAGCAATTTTTGGAGGAATTGTGAGTTTAAGTGCTTATAAAGCTTGAATTTGATGTTCTAGAGCTTGTAGATGGGATTGACTATAATTTTGATATCTTAAAGTCTTACATCGACTATAAAGATGAAAGTGACTGAATTTATATGTAGAGCTTATATGTAGAGCTTGCACCCTTACCTTGTATGAGGCTTTTTGGTAAGTTGAGTACCATCAGAAGCAAAACTGTGAGGCTTATAGGCCAAAGCGGACAATAGCATACATGTGTATTGAGTGGGGTGTTACAAATGGTATTAAAGCCGACACTCGACTAGTTCGAGTGTGGGTCTCTGCCGTGGTCTAGTGCAAGTGAGCTGGTTTTCATGTGGATAGGCCAAGAGGGCTGGCAGGCTACAGAGACTGGTAGGCTACTGCACAGGGATGTGTAGCCTTAAGGGGAGTGGATTATGACATCTTGGAGTCCCATATTGACTATATAGAGGAAAGTGACTGGGCTTATATGTAGAGCTTGTACCTTTACTGTGCATGAGGCCTTTTGATGGGTTGAGTACAACCAGAAGCAAAACTATGAGGCCCATGGACCAAAGCGGACAATATCATGCATTTGTGTGGGGTGGGGCGTTACAATAATTTCGTTAAGTGTAACATCTCTTTAATGGTTATACATGTGAATTTTTCCTTTGATTAAATGCTTGGTGTTTGATTAAATATTTCTTAGATCATCTTGCATGTAAATCAGCTCATGATTATGCCGTTTTGATTGTTGGAACCTTATTTTCATATGTTAATGGCCCTAACTAACATGATAAGTGCTGTTTTACTGTTTCACTTATTGAATTGTGGAATGGATGCTCTTATATATACAATGGAATGAGTGTGGTTTATGTGGAAATTTGGTGGGGGATGTGATGAATGATTGTAAAAATGAATGGGAGGCCATAGTAGGTAGTAATGGGATTGATGATATTGTATTGAATGTATGGGAGATGGTAGAATGAATAAATGGTGCAAAAATGGAGGACTAACAAGCCTTTGAATTCGGAGGTAGAACCATAGTTCGTTTGAACGAGCTTCAGCTCCGTTCGAACGAACCTTGAATCAGAACCATGGGTCAAAATCGTGGTATCAGTTAGCCCCGAAAACTAATACGATATTAGTGTCGGTCGCGATTTGTGATCTGTCACGGGCATAGGGCGTAAATTTATTTTAGTCTAGAAAAATTTGAATAAAAACCCATAAATTTCATAATATGAGAAAATGCTAGAAAATAATATTCTTTGTCATTAGTGATAGCTGTAAATCAAATTATCGGTACCCTTAAGTTATGATCCTATATCTGTGTGTAATCTTAAGCTGTATAAATTTTGTTTACAATTAAATTAATTATGATGCATATACCAAACAAGTTAGAATATCATAAATTTTATAAAATGAAACCATAATTATAGCTTATAAACTATCTATTAGTATGAAATTTAAGAAAATTAAGGTTGTAGTTATCACTCAATCATTAAGTAAGTTGGGACTTGTGATTTTAAGACTATTAAGATAACATATTTTATTATGATAATATGTTAAACACAAAGCAATTGGACATTTATGATTTGCATAAGACAATGACAAATTTAAGTAACTATTTTACAAAGATCAACAAGGTTTTAATAAAAATTCTAATTTTTAAAACCTCAAATAGTTGATCTAACCTCAAAATTTGTAGATTTAAGATACTGAAAGGTACATATAATAAAAAGAGCATGTAATCATAATTTCTAAGCTATATCTAAATAATTTTTTAAAAGAACTATAAAAAAATACAAAATGCTAACCTCAATAGAGTTGTATATGATTTTCAGGACTATATTGATAAAAAAAATATTTTTGATAGTTTGGGAGTGAAATAGGTGTTGAGGAAGAAAAAAGGCAGCATTTGATATATGAAGAAGGAGGAAGAAAGAAGGAAAATAGGAGAAAAGAAACAAAGAAAAAAACTTTAAATATAATGGGCCAATATCTTGACCGATATTTTCAAAATATCTGTCGATATATAAGTTAGGATCGATAATTTGAGATATCAGCTAATAATATCTGATGCTTTGAGGATTTTTTGATAGGACGATACCGAAATCGGTACACATCAAATTATCATCCCGGTATGAGCTGAAAATTTAAACCATGATCAGAACTATAGTTTGTTTGAATGAGCTTTAGCTCTATTCTGACAATTTCTAGGCAGAGCAAGGCTCACTCGAACGAGCACTGCCTTTGCTCCAACGAGACCTGAGAAAAATTTCCTTAACTTAAAATATGAATTTTGACCTTATTCCTTAGACACTTATCGGATTACAATTAAACCTTTTTAATGGACCTTAAATCATGCCTAATGTAAATAGAGGTTTGAGCTTATCCTTTATCTATGAGTTATTTCAAAGTAAAGTGTGGATGTGAAAACTCATCTAGAAGATGGACGTATGGATGTTTCTAATGATGCTTGGACCGTCAAGGCACCTATGGGAACTTATAATTGTATCATAAGTTTGGAATGTCCATCATGTAGAGGGGATTACTATTTACACTTAAAATATGCAACCATTGCATAGGATGAACTACTTTTCATATGTTCATTGATTATTGAGATGGAAATAATCTTATACCTCGTAATCGTACGCATTACTCTCTATCTTTATGTTTATTGTTTAATGCTATTGTCATATATGATCATTGATGTTCATGTGATTGATAAAGACCTTGCCTTAGAGTATACTTAGAGATGACCCGAAATTGTGAAAGGAGATGTATATGGTTGTCTATGGCTGGGCCAGCTATTCAATAGCTATGTGAATGAGATGAATTGACCATGGAGTAGATGGATGGATTATATTGAAGTAGGTAGTTTGTTATGGATACATACTAATATGGATGGCATTGCATTTTGGATGGATAGCATGGTATTGAAATGAATGATGGATGGATTACTGAATGGACTTATGGATGGACTGTTATGGCTGGACTTAGATAAATTGACATTTTTGCTTGCGCAAGAAGTCCAGCCAGACATGAACCTTTATTTTGTTGACTCTTTATTGTTGACACATTTATTCACTCAGTTGTTAAGTTTAGCCATAGGCTGATCACTTTTGGTAGGAGTTCATTATTATTGTTTTCGCCTCCATAGTTGGTTGATTTTTGTGGAGATGGATGTAGTGATGATATACCATTTGATACCCCCACATCGCCATGTACACTGCATGATATCAAAATTATTGGTTGAATATTCAGAACTTCTTTATAGATTATTGAATAGTTGGCCTATTAAACCATGCATTTCCTACTGCAACGCGAAAGTAGTATGAGAGGGTAGTGATATAATATCCTGCAGTACCAACTTATGTCAATGTGCTATTTGTTGAGTGTCTTATGTATTATATTGATATTCATTTATTTGATTCTATTATATTGATTTTTACATTGTTTATTAACACTGGCGGATTTATTACTCATGGATTATATTGTACACTTCTATTCTATTTTGAACTGCATATGGTGTTAATGGAATGTTGCTTTCTCCAAGTCCTTTAAGATTGGACTTTTTATTATTGGTTGCTGTAGAATGTGAGCCTGCTTCCCCTGTCTCGGAGGGAGAGGTGTATGTCACCACCCGAGCCCAGAAATCGGGGGTTAGTGAAAAGCCAGACCTGTGACACACGTACTCCCGTGCACGTACATCCAAACCTAGTCCAGATGCACACACACAAGGGATCTAACACGTGCGAAACAACGAACGCGGAAGCTGTAGATATCATAGCAAGCAACAAAGAAAAATTATAGCGGAAGCCAAAACAAATGCAGAACGGAAAAGACAAAGCTAAATACAATACTTGAAACCGGATACAAGTCTGAGTACACGACAAAAGCAAGATGTACAAATATACAGAGTGACAAAGTCCGAAGTACAAAATACATAGCTCCAAAAACCAAAACCCAAAAGCTACGAATGATATGCATGCACGCACTCGGCAGAGGTGATCAGGCCCACTCTGCCAGCCCGGAGGGTGCCTCTAGACTCTGCCCTACAGCCTCCTCGACGGCCGGGGAGCCGGGCAAGGGATCTGTGCTTGCAACACCACAGACAACGCAGTGAATACAACGATCCAGCAAATATAAGTAAATATAAGTAACAGGGATGAAACACTCATAGTATCCAAGTGAATAATGACAGAATTAATTACAGAGTTCATATTAGTATGCTAAGCAAATCGTACATAGAAGTAAAGCATGATATGTGAATCAAAACATAGAAATACTGAACTAAGTGGCTACTACGTTAACCATATTCTCTCCAATAGAGAGCAGAGCAGAGCAGATGAGAACACCACTGACCGGGCCAAGGGTACAAGTGGGTCTCGATTTCCTAGGTTTCGGAGTCCCAAGACAAAGCGACACTGCAGTGATACAGAGATACAGAGATCTAAGCCAGAGGTAACCCCGTCGGGCATCCTAGGGCTGAGGCTGAGTAAAGCCAGACTAATACCAATCAAATCAAATCCAAAAGAAGGGAGATTATCCGCTTTGGACTCACCGATGGCAAAGACCGGATCTTATCCTCACGTATTAATCTCTGGGCAGAGCCACCAGGGAATACCCAATGAATCAGAGATATATAAAGCCAGAGATATACAGATCATAGCAGAAATATAGATCATAGCATAGTGCGGAACGAAGAATAAAACAGATATACAGGACGACAGCAAAATGACCTCGTAATGCATAAACATAGATCAGCAGAACAGAGGGCAAAACTGTAAAAAATATGCAATGCATCTCTTATTAATATGGAATCAAGGTTAATTACAAGCCAACACTAATCTAGTTGTTCACTGTCACTAACCGTGCATGTTGATGTAGTTTTAAGTTATTCGATGCACCGTTGCCATCCAAGTGTAACAAAGTAATTCTCACGTGCACCGAAATCCCTTAAACCAATACCCATGGGGAGGTGCTTAACAGTAAATCAACGCTCACATGAATAAGTCATAGCCTAACAAACTATTTATGCGGTCCAAAGAGTCCATTGGGCATGTTTACATGGGTGGTTAACCTGTATTTTAGCCCTACAAAGTCACACCATTATCCTAAGTTTTATTTCAGATTTTTTCCAGGTCTTACGGTTTAGCCATGGGTGACCTACGACTTAGCCGTATACACTTTACGGCCTAGCCGTAATTTGCACTACGGCTTAACCGTGTTTCCCTTCAATACACAGATAAACTGGTCATCTTTCACCTCTGATCTGATACCTTTCACGGTTGAGCTACGGTGGAGTCCATGGCTTAGCCGTAGACCAATCCACGGCCTAATCGTAGCTTCCCCGTAAAAGTACTGAAATCAGAAAGTTTCGACTGATCAGGGTGATAATTCACGGCTGGGTCACGGCTAGCTTACGGCTCAGCCGTAGAACAATGTACGGTTCAGCCGTAGCCTAGCCGTAAAACAAAATGCGAAAATTCAAGTCTCTGGAGTCTGAGCTGTACAAAGTTACGGCTTAGCCGTACAATACAGAACACGAATTCGAGCTGAGTACAGAAACTGAAATTTGATACAGAAGCTGAACAAAACAAGTTCCAGAGGTTCCAACATTACAGAATTTGGCTGTAAAACACAACAGACATGTATAGGATGTCATAGATGAGATCAAAGCAGTCAAACAAAAATACCCATATGTGTTATACAATCCTGTACTTATACTTGCCTCAAAGCTCTGTCAATCACTGAAGCCAAGCTCAAATCCAACTACAACCCAAGCAAAACAAATCCAAACACAAACCATGAGCATGCAGAGAGAGATGGGAGGTCCAATTGGAGAAGAAGAAGAAGACTTGGAGAGAACCCACTTACCTCAAGTACAGACAGAGATGAGAGAAGAGAAAGAATCCAACCAATGGAGAGTAAACAAAACCCAATCGGAATAGATGGAAAATCCCAACACCACAAGGCGGAAGAAGAGAATGAAGAGAAGAGAAGAGAACGTGGAGACGTGGAGTGCTGTGGAGTTGTTGCATGCAGCGTTGAAGAAAAAGAGTAAAAATGAAGACATCTGTACAGGTGACTTATATATATAGTTTTCTGAAGTTTAGAACAAAGTCTAGTGAATTTTGGTTATTTACAAATCAAGTCACACGAGGGTCCAACTTCTCCAATTGACTCCGAATGAGTCTGAGACAGTTACGGAAAATAACGAGCTCAACAAAATACACGTGCTGACACCAAGATGATGCAAATATGATGCATTCAAAGCAAAAGTAAAATTACGAAAAAGGGCTTAGAACTACCTATACCAGGTCAAAGACTTCCCAACTACCTATCCATGACCCAAAACCAAGTCCAAAAGAAATAAACAACATAAAAACACGTTAATGAGCCACTAAACTGGCTCAAAGAGGATCGGAGTGTTACATCCTCCCATACTAGGAATCATTCCGTCCTCGGAATGACCATCTACCTGCGCGAAGAGCTAGGGTTACTGGCGCGCTAGCTGCTCTTCTAGCTCCCATGTAGCCTCATTTGGACTGTGATGCTCTCACAACACCTTAACCCATCTGATAGTCCTGGTGCGGAGAATCTGCTCTCGTGTACCAACGATGCGAAGCGGATGCTCAACATAAGTCGTATTAGGTTGAATCTGAATGTCATCGTATCGAATCACATGGCTCGGATCTGGGACATACTTACGGAGCATCGACACATAGAATACATCGTGGACTCCGGAGAACTCGATTGGAAGCATCAAACGATAAGCTAAATCTCCAACTCGGCTCTTGACTTCAAGCGGTCCCACATATCTCGGAGCTAACTTGCCCTTCTGACCAAACCGCAGAGTGCCCTTCATCGGAGAAACTTTAAGGAACACCCAATCTCCTTCTTGGAATGCCAAAGGTCTTCTCCGAGTATCCGCGTTGCTCTTCTGCCTGGATCAAGCAACTTTCAGATTCTCTATCATTTTCTGCACTTTCTCTGTCATCTCAGCAATGATTGTCGGACCATGGAAACTCCTTGTTCCTATCTCCTCCCAGCACACTGGGGTCCTGCACTTGCGCCCGTATAGAGCCTCATAGGGTGTCATGCCAATGCTCTCATGAAAGCCGTTGTTGTAAGCAAACTCACACAATGCCAGATGCATATCCCATTTTTTTCGAAGTTCATCACGCTAGCCCGGAGCATATCCTCCAACGTCTGAATGGTACACTTTGACTGTCCATCAGTCTGGGGGTGGTATGCTGTACTAAAATTCAACTTCGTGCCCATAGCTTCCTGAAATGCTCTCCAGAAGGAGGACACAAAACGACTGTCACGATCAGACACAATCGATACTGGGGTGCCATGCAATCTGACTATCTCGTCAACAAACTTCCTGGCCATCTTTGTGAATGTTATCCCTTTCTTGAACGGAAGGAAATGTGCTGACTTTGTCAATCGATCCACTATCACCCAGATCGCATTGTTCTTTCTACTGGTTGGTGGAAGTCCTGAGACGAAATCCATGGTAATGTTCTCCCACTTCCACTGCAGAATGTGTAAGGGATGCAATGATCTTGGAGGTCGCTGATGATCAGCTTTCACCCCCTGACAGGTCAAACATCGAGCCACGAACCCTGCTATCTCCCGCTTCATATTGTTCCACCAAAACCTATCTTTCAAATTCCGGTACATCTTCGTACTCCCTGGGTGCATCGCATAACGGGCATGGTGCGCATCTGTTATCAACTTTTCTTTCAGCTCATCCACAGCGGGAACACACAACCTGTTCCTGAAATACAAAACTCCATCTGCCAAACGGAAATCAGGTCGATCTACAATCCAATCTCTGAAGGTTACCAGAAGGGGATCCTCAAACTGGCGATCCTTGATCTGCTGAATCACCTCAGGCTGAAACACCACGGTCGTAGCCAACGTCACCATCTCATCCACCATCCGAACCTCAACAGGCTGATCGTGGACAAGAACATAGAATCCTGTTAACACCTGAAGACTCTCTGTTCTCCTGCTGAGCGCATCTGCAACCACATTCCCCTTGCCTGGGTGGTACTTGATCGGGAAGTCGTAGTCCTTGATGAACTCCAACCATCTCCGTTGCCTCATATTCAAGTCATGCTGATTAAACAAGTACTACAGACTGTGATGATCGGAATGAACCTCAAACTTCACACCGTACAAGTAATGCCACCATAATTTTAGCGCAAACACAATGGCTGCTAATTCCAGATCATGGGTGGCATAGTTCTTCTCGTGCTCTTTCAGCTGTCTGGATCCATAGGTAATCACTCGCTGATTCTGCATCAGTACACAGCTTAGTCCAACTCGAGAGGCATCTGAATAAATCACGAATCCCTCACTACCGTCAGGGAGAGTCAACACTGGCGCCATAGTGAGCTTTTCTTTCAACATTTGGAAACTACGCTCACACTTCTCTGTCCACTCATACGGAGCTTTCTTCCGAGTCAACTGAGTAAGCGGGGCTGAAATCTTCGCGAAGTCCTGCACGAACCTGCAGTAATATCCCGCCAATCCCAAAAAACTACGAATCTCGGTCACTGATCTAGAACAGGGCCAATGGACTACTGCCTCAACCTTAGCTGGATCCACCATCAATCCATCTCGAGAAATCACATGACCCAAAAACGCAACTTGCTCTAGCCAGAAATCACACTTGGACAACTTTGCATACAACTGGTGAACTCTAAGCAGCTGCAATGCCTTCCGCAGATGGTCTGTATGCTCCTCAGCAGTCTTCGAATAGACCAATATATCATCTATGAATACCACAACAAACTGGTCCAAAAAGGAAGTAAACACCCTATTCATCAATGCCATGAAAGCTGCGGGTGCATTCGTCAAACCGAAAGGCATGACAAGGAACTCGTAGTGTCCATGCCGAGTCCTGAAAGCTGTCTTAGGAACATCCTCATCCTTCACCTGGAGCTGGTGATATCCTGACCTCAAATCGATCTTCGAAAAGTAAGCTGCATCCTGAAGCTGGTCGAATAACTCATCAATCCTAGGCAATGGATATTTGTTCTTGATGGTCACTTTGTTCAACTGCCTATAGTCGATGCACATCCGAAAACTGCCATCCTTCTTCCTGACAAACAATACAGGAGCTCCCCAAGGTGAAACACTTGGGCGTATGAACCCTTTATCCAACAGATCCTGCAACTGTTTCTTCAATTCCAACAACTCTGCAGGTGCCATACGATATGGAGCTCTACTGATGGGTGCTGTACCTGGCATCACGTCGATCGAGAACTTTACCTCTCGAACTGGTGGCAACTCTGGCACATCCTCCGGAAAGACATCCGGGAACTCGCTGACTACGGGGATCTCACTGAGCTGTCGCTGATCTTTCTTCTCTGAAATGAATGCAAGAAATCCCTCACATCCCCTACGGAGCATCCTGTCTGCTTTACAAGCAGATATCACACACCTTGGGCACTTCGTCTGGCTGCCCTCGAATCGAAATCCGCTGCCCAGATCAAAATAGATCGCCTTGCTGTAATAATTAATAGAAGCATGATATCTTGCAAGCCAGTCCATACCAAGAATCACATCGAAATCCAGTGTCGTGAGCAACACGAGGTCTACCGGGAGCTGATGACCAGCTATCCGCACATCGCACTGAGGGTAGAAAACATTGCACTCCACCTGTTTACCAACCGGGGTGGATACTATCAACAAGTACGGGAGCGGTATGGGTCGCTGTCATAGCTGCACAGCAAAATGGGATGCTACGTACGAACGCGTAGACCCGGAGTCAAACAAGGCTAAAGCTTCAGCATCAAAAATTAAAATTTTACCTTCCACGACCGTAGCCTCCTCCGCGCCCTCATGCGTAGCAGCATAAGCTCGAGCTATCTGGCGGTTCTGCTTCTGGGCTGGGCGAGCTGTCTGAGACTTGCCCTGCGCTGTAGATCCTGCGTATCTCGTCTGTGGAGAAGACTGAAACTTCGGGCATTGGGCCCGCTTGTGGTCCGTAGAACCACAACCGAAACAGGCCCAACTCTTCCTCCAACATCTGTCTGTTGGATGGTCCTTCCCACAGTGACCACAAACCACCTGAGTACTGCTCGAACTATCCTGCTTGCCCTTGAACTTCTTTTGGAACTGACCTCTGCCACTAGAACCTGTTGCCCTCTTATACTCAGTTCGCTCCTCCTCAAATATGGCCTCTGCAACATAGGCCCGGTCAATAGCGTCATCCAGGGTAGTCGGCCACATACATGCAACCACGTGACGCTTATGCTTCGGATTCAGGCCGTTGACGAAGCGAGTCACCTTCTTATGCTCAGTATTCACCATATCTTTTGCGAAATGAGACAGCTCTGTAAACTTGTGTACATAATCTGCAACCGATGTCTGTCTCTGCTGAAGGTTGAAGAATTCCACTTCCTTGGCTCGCTGAATATGAAGAGGCATGAACTTTCGCCGAAACTGTTGCTTGAAAGTTTCCCAAACCGTGGCACTGGGCATAGTCTGGAATGAGCTCTTGACACTCCTCCACCAAGTCTTGGCTACACTCCGAAGCATGGAGGCTGTGAGAACCACTTTTTGTTTGTTACTGCACACAATCGTATCAAAAAGCTCCTCTGTCTGTTCCAACCATTGCTCGGCCTGTAATGCATCCTCTATCCCATGGAACTCAGTCGCCCCTCGCTTACGAAACTTATCAAAAAGAGCATTTGGATCGGTTTCCTTGAGCTGGAAGATCACTTGTTGTTCTACACGCTGAGAGGCTGACGCAGCCGCCTGACTCTGCCTGTCCACCATGGATGCCATCTGAGCCTGCAAGGACTGCATGGACTACATCATCATCATTAGACTCTCTTCACTACTCCTGAGTGGGGGTAGCGATCCACTCTCGCCGTTATGACCTTGCTGATTCTCAGCTCTAGACCCTGATCTTGATGCCATAGTATGCTATCCTACAAAAGGAAAAAGAACAAAATACGATATAAAACGTCCCAAGTTAGTCAAGCCCCAAGAATCAACATATTAGACTCTAAGTCAAATAGTTGATATCGTCATCTCACCACGATCTTAGATGCCTACATGCTTATAACTAGCATGCTCTGATACCATATAATACGTATGTCACCACCTGAGCCCAGAAATTGAGGGTTAGCGAAAAGCCAGACCTGTGACACACGTACTCCCGTGCACGTACATCCAAACCTAGTTCAGATGCACACACACAAGGGATCTAACACGTGCGAAACAACGAACGCGGAAGCTGTAGATATCATAGCAAGCAACAAAGAAAAATTATAGCGGAAGCCAAAACAAATGCAGAACGGAAAAGACAAAGCTAAATATAATACTTGAAACCGGATACAAGTCTGAGTACACGACAAAAGCAAGATGTACAAATATACAGAGTGACAAAGTCTGAAGTACAAAATACATAGCTCCAAAAACCAAAACCCAAAAGCTACGAATGGTATGCATGTACGCACTCGGCAGAGGTGATCAGGCCCACTCTGCCAGCCCGAAGGGTGCCTCTAGACTCTGCCCTACAGCCTCCTCGACCGCCGGGGAGCCGGGCAAGGGATCTGTACTTGCAACACCACAGACAACGCAGTGAATACAACGATCCAGCAAATATAAGTAAATATAAGTAACAGGGATGAAACACTCATAGTATCCAAGTGAATAATGACAGAATTAATTACAGAGTTCATATTAGTATGCTAAGCAAATCGTGCATAGAAGTAAAGCATGATATGTGAATCAAAACATAGAAATACTGAACTAAGTGGCTACTACGTTAACCATATTCTCTCCAATAGAGAGCAGAGCAGAGCAGATGAGAACACCACTGACCGGGCCAAGGGTACAAGTGGGTCTCGGTTTCCTGGGTTCCGGAGTCCCAAGACAAAGCGACACTGCAGTGATACAGAGATCTAAGCCAGAGGTAACCCCGTCGGGCATCCTAGGGCTGAGGCTGAGTAAAGCCAGACTAATACCAATCAAATCAAATCCAAAAGAAGGGAGATTATCCGCTTTGGACTCACCGATGGCAAAGACCGGATCTTATCCTCACGTATTAATCTCTGGGCAGAGCCACCAGGGAATACCCAATGAATCAGAGATATATAAAGCCAGAGATATACAGATCATAGCAGAAATATAGATCATAGCATAGTGCGGAACGAAGAATAAAACAGATATACAGGACGACAGCAAAATGACCTCGTAATGCATAAACATAGATCAGCAAAACAGAGGGCAAAACTGTAAACAATATGCAATGCATCTCAGATTAATACGGAATCAAGGTTAATTACAAGCCAACACTAATCTAGTTGTTCACTGTCACTAACCGTGCATGTTGATGTAGTTTTAAGTTATTCGATGCACCGTTGCCATCCAAGTGTTGCAAAGTAATTCTCACGTGCACCGAAGTCCCTTAAACCAACACCCATGGGGAGGTGCTTAACAGTAAATCAACGCTCACATGAATAAGTCACAGCCTAACAAACTATTCATGCGGTCCAAAGAGTCCATTGGGCATGTTTACATGGGTGGTTAACCTGTATTTTAGCCCTACAAAGTCACACCATTATCCTAAGTTTTATTTCAGATTTTTTCCAGGTCTTACGGTTTAGCCATGGGTGACCTACGACTTAGCCGTATACACTTTACGTCCTAGCCGTAACTTGCACTACGGCTTAACCGTGTTTCCCTTCAATACACAGCTAAACTGGTCATCTTCCACCTCTGATCTGATACCTTTCACGGTTGAGCTACGGTGGAGTCCACGGCTTAGCCGTAGACCAATCCACGGCCTAATCGTAGCTTCCCCGTAAGAGTACTGAAATAAGAAAGTTTCGACTGATCAGGGTGATAATTCACGGTTGGGTCACGGCTAGCTTACGGCTCAGCCGTAGAACAATGTACGGTTCAGCCGTAGCTTAGCCGTAGAACAAAATGCGAAAATTCAAGTTTCTGGAGTCTGAGCCGTACAAAGTTACGGCTTAGCCGTACAATACAGAACACGAATTCGAGCTGAGTACAGAAACTGAAATTTGATACAGAAACTGAACAAAACAAGTTCCAGAGGTTCCAACATTACAGAATTTGGCTGTAAAACACAACAGACATGTATAGGATGTCATAGATGAGATCAAAGCAGTCAAACAAAAATACCCATATGTATTATACAATTCTGTACTTATACTTGCCTCAAAGCTCTGTCAATCACTGAAGCCAAGCTCAAATCCAACTACAACCCAAGCAAAACAAATCCAAACACAAACCATGAGCATGCAGAGAGAGATGGGAGGTCCAATTGGAGAAGAAGAAGAAGACTTGGAGAGAACCCACTTACCTCAAGTACAGACAGAGATGAGAGAAGAGAAAGAATCCAACCAATGGAGAGTAAACAAAACCCAATCGGAATAGATGGAAAATCCCAACACCACAAGGCGGAAGAAGAGAATGAAGAGAAGAGAAGAGAACGTGGAGACGTGGAGTGCTGTGGAGTTGTTGCATGCAACGTTGAAGAAAAAGAGTAAAAATGAAGACATCTGTACAGGTGACTTATATATATAGTTTTCTGAAGTTTAGAACAAAGTCTAGTGAATTTTGGTTATTTACAAATCAAGTCACACGAGGGTCCAACTTCTCCAATTGACTCCGAATGAGTCTGAGACAGTTACGGAAAATAACGAGCTCAACAAAATACACGTGCTGACACCAAGATGATGCAAATATGATGCATTCAAAGCAAAAATAAAATTACGAAAAAGGGCTTAGAACTACCTATACCAGGTCAAAGACTTCCCAACTACCTATCCATGACCCAAAACAAGTCCAAAAGAAATAAACAACATAAAAACACGCTAATGAGCCACTAAACTGGCTCAAAGAGGATCGGAGTGTTACAGTATAGGAGGAGACCACGGAGGGTCCTGGAGTAGATCAGCTCGCTTGGGTTGGTGTGAAAGAGTCTTAGATTGCATCTAGAGATTCGTACTTATCTTAGTTGAGGTTGTTATTTGGAGTTTTATAAGTTGTTATTTGGAGTTTTATCAATCTTAGATTAAATGTAATAAATAGTAGTAACATTGGTTTTACTTTAATATTATAGTTTTAGACTTTTACTTCCTCTTTATATTTGATTTGACATTTGTGGATTAGTACCCATTCTCTTTTTGGGATTATAGATGTACCTATTATATTGCTTCTACAGTTTTAACTAATACTTCAGTTTAAATGTGGATTGAATGTTGAAAAAGTTTTAAATTGGTCCTCATTGTAGACTAGATATCCTGGATGTCTGCACTCCAAACTCAGATTTCCATTTTTTTGGAGCTAGGTTTGGGGGCGTGACAGGGTATACGTAACACCCCTATCTCGTAATTAGGGTATTTTGCCTAATTATTCATATTTTGCCTTAATTACCGCTAATTTAATCCTAATCGTGGGTTTCTACCCTAATTGGGGTTGGTTAGGTAGGAAGGTCTACCCTAAATGCGCTTAGGTAGATTAGATGAGCCCCACATGTAGTCCATTGTCATGCATCATCTCATCATTATAACGTCATTACATTTATTTACATGAGGATTCCATTAAGCCTAAGTTATTTCTTCTAAAGAAAACCCTTGTGGCCTTTTTTTTTGTAATATTCTTAAGAGAGTGCACTTGTTTGCAAAAGCTGAGTAGAAACCCTAAGTATATAAAAATGACTCCTTTCAAAGGAGAAACCCCTCCTACACATTAGACAAAAACCCTAGCCCCATCTCTTGCCTCCATTTCTTATCTCCTTGCTTTCCTCTTCCACCATTAGAGAGGGAGAGAGAGAGCTTGCCTTCCACCATTGGAGAGAAAGAAACACCTTCATCTCCTCTATCATCTTCTTCTCCATCACCCATTTCACCATTTTCAAGCTCTGTGGTTTGGGAAGTCTCATTTCTAATCTCCACAACTCCCTAAGGTAAAAACCATTTTCCCCTATTCTATTTCAAGTTCATTTCAGTGAAAGGAAGGCAAATCCATGATAGGTCATGCATCTCATCCTCTTTATAGTTTTCTTATTTCATTTTCATGGTTAGGATTTGCTTTGGCTTAGAGATTTGAGGGTTTTGCTTCTTAAGGCTTGGATTAAGGAAAAGCACCGATTAAGGTAAGTATAAGTGAGGGTTAGTGGTGTGCATGTTCTAAATCTCAATTTCTTAAATACAATGTACGTTTAATGATGATTTTTTAGCTCATTTATGATCATAAGTAATGAAAATGGTGGTGATAAACGTACTAATATTGGTATGGGAAATAATAGTTTTTGTGTGGTAAATAATGGAATGATTATGAAGAGTCCAGGCCTCAAAACAGCTCTGCAAATGAACTCAGCCCAGGCCTGAATAATCAGGCTTGATGCCCATTTAGCTAGGCAGGCTCAGTTCAGCCCAGATCTTATCCATCAGATCTCCTGCCCATTTGATTAGGCAAACAGTTAAGCCTAGTACATGTTGGGTCACTTGGACCCGATGCCCACTTAAGCTAGACGTTAAACTTACAATTGCAACTGTAAGAACATGTCTTTAAGTTGCAGCTGTAAGAG
The DNA here is from genome assembly GCA_037013555.1 of Sextonia rubra. Classification (NCBI taxonomy): domain Eukaryota; kingdom Viridiplantae; phylum Streptophyta; class Magnoliopsida; order Laurales; family Lauraceae; genus Sextonia; species Sextonia rubra. The sequence continues at coordinate 47,247,946 of JASUAD010000006.1, read as the reverse complement.
CTTCACTTACAGTTGGCAACTGTAAGATCATGTCTTACAGTTGTGACTGTAAGAATTCATTTTAGAAGTGCCTATCTTGGAATGGGCATTCCTTTGGTGAGTTGAAACATTTAATAATGTGTATACAAGAGAATGTCATGCCTCATCAACCCACTGTATTACGAGTGGATGGAAAGACAATGATCAATGGGATATCGTAAGAGCACACCCCATAACTTCCTAAGACCATGTAGTGCCTTCACCCATGGAACCCTATATCTAATTATCACATGACTAATGAAAAATAGATTAATTAAATGATCTGCTTAGTTTTGATGCCATGCCATTGTGTATGGGTACAAAGGAATCCGGTGTCCGTTCTTATACACAATGCAATGTCAACGACAGTAGTACATGATGTTAGGACACTTGTAGTTACACCGAATTGGAAGGCTAGGGAAATGGGCATCGCATATTAGGATTGCCCTGTAAACAACCTTAAGCTAAATGTTTTTGAAAATTGTGCATAGTCTTAATTCCTTCATAATCTCTGTATTATTTTATTAGTTGCATTTTATTATGTTTCCTTACATTGCTATTCCACTGTTATCTCTTGTTTACTGCAACCTAATCTTGAGTACCACATATTTTACCATAAAAAGACGACAAGTATGCAATTACAAAAAGAATGAAAGTATAATTATCATATTTGATTCTCTAAGTCCGGCACCACTGAGCTTCGGCATTTATGAGGCTTTCAAGCTAAATATGAGTTTAGCATGATATCCACTATTTTTCCCCATTGTAGTAGATTGAATGTTTGGAATAAGTCGACATACTCTCTGGTAACTCAGGTTACCCTTGGATGTCCGCTAATATTGAATGCTCTCTACGGAGAGAATTTAGCGAAGTGGGTTGCCAATTGGACAGTATCTGTTATTCATGATTCCTTATAACATTCATGTTTTCTTACAATATGCTTAAATTTTGGTAAATTATCTTTTAATGGTTATACCTTTAAATGCTAATGATAATTGCACATATGACACTAACGTTCGTTTATATTTGCTTAGCATGCTGTTTATGATACTATTATTGACATTGCAGGACCCCATGAGGACATGTTCCTCGAGCCGCAATCGGAGAATACCGTGAAGGTACATCTAGTAGGTGACATTCTTGACTCAGAGGAAATCTCCGATTAGTGTCCCGGAGTGCGATATGGAGTTCCTTTAGTTTAAGGTTTTGATCAAGTGATTCCACATCAATTTCATGTACTTATCATTGATACGATTGACTTATTATAGCATGTATTTCGGTCATAAGACTTTTGATATGTCTACACTTTGACACTAGTGCTTCTCACTTGTTCTTGAGCCCTACGGGCATTTATTTTTAGTATGCTTACCTTGGACATTTAGTATGCATGGATTCTTTTTTTAAATACTTCAATTTAAGTAGATGTCTATACAAATTAATTAGCAGGTGATTATTGATGTCCCTCTACTATATTGAGCTGTGTGAATGTATGTTGTATATTGTTTCACAGTTTATTGAATATGATACATGTTTAAGGATATTCTTCGCACGTAAAATTTATGTTTCTTCCCTTGTGTTAATTCAATGTGCTATCATTTTGTGCAAGTTGCCACAGGATACGTGTGTCATGTTATGAGCCTGGAGTTTTACACAACACCAAAATTCGTAAAAAACGATGGTCTGAGGCCGTCGTTTTTTTAGGAACACCGGCCGTTATAAATTTTACAATCGTTTTTTCAGAAAACGACGGCCATAAGGCCGTCGGTTTTTGAAAAACGATGGGCCTCATACGAATTTTCCAACGGCCTTAGGTTGTCGTTGTTTGAAAAAATGACGCCCAAAAAAACGACTGGCCATGGCTGTCGTTTTTCTCGAAATTTGAGGTAGTGTTACTTCGGGCTCGGGGCATGACGGTATATGAGATTTGTGATAGAAATGAAGTTATTTTACAAGAGTGAAAAAAGAAGAAGTTTGAGCAGTTACATGAATGGCTATGTGTTGGCAGTGTAGGAGAAAGTGCGTGAGTTACAGAAAATTAATAAAATTTCCAGGAAAAATTAGCGGTTATGGTCAAAATTATCTTCAAATGTATGGCTTTAATATAGTATATAATGGAACCAAGTTAAATTGGAGTCAGGTGGTGGACTTGTTGAAAAGTTTTTTCTTCTTTTTAAAGTAGACCTGAACACTCACAATAGGAATGGTGCCTTCCCACTCCTATTAAGAGCGAGTTGTCACTAGGCCTGTACGTTAGGCCCTCCAATGAAGTGGCCCAGCCCAGCCCAATAAAGCTTGCAAAAAGGAGGACTTCTTTTTATCTTTTTACCAGGCCTTTTGTCAATTAATATACAGAACATATACTAGCATAACAACCCGCATTTAACAAAAGAATCTTTACAAAATAACAGTAGAACAATTTTTAATGATTTATTAAAAAAAAACATATCATGCAAAATCATCCTCAAATACTTACCGTAATGGTTTGGTATAGATAGTTCACAAAATTTTAGAAGGATAATAAAAGAATAGAGAATTATGACTGTACCTCTTTTCTCAATTCAAAACTTTAAAGAGTAGAAATGAGTTATGCGAAATGGGCGGAAAGAGATAGTCTATGAGATTTGGGAGAGATGTGATGTTGCCGAAGAGGAGTGGAAGACTTGAGTGGTTGCATATTGATAGTGGGGGAAATGAGTGGTTACATGTATAAAGTGGGAGGAGAAGGTGGGTAAGTTTTAGAGAATGGATATAACTCTCAGTCAAAATCAGAAGTCACGAGCAAAACTATCTTCAAAACCCATAGCTTTATATATTATTACACTACATATCTGTGTGTGTGCTTATATATATATGATGTGCATTATGTTTGCACACATGTGAGTGTCTGAATATATATTTTTTTGTAAAGGAATGTTTGAATATATGAAATTAATTTTTGTAATTATTCTATTCTATGCAAACAAATAGGCCCATTTGACCATGAATTTCTTATACATTGCAATTCCATGCAAACAAATACGCCTCTTTAAATAAATTACTTCCTATGCAGTCTAATTCCATGGGAACAAACAGGTTTTATTACTTCATGTATCCTAATTCCAAGAAATTCCTATGTTTTTGAATTTTATATAATATATGCTTATCTCATGATGAATTCCCGCATGTTCCAATTCTATGCAAACAAACAAGCAGATCTAAATCAATTACTTCCTATCTCTTCTAACTCCATGCAAACAAGCAGGCCCATTTGAAAAATTGCTTCCTATATATTCTAATTTCATGCAGCTCCTATCCATCAATGGCTTCCTATGCAATCTGATTTCACACAAACCAACAAGCCTATGACCCATGTATACAGACATGCCCATTTGACAATAAACTCCTCGACATTTCAATTCAATGTGAGTAAAGAAGCTCATTTAACAATAGGGGCAGACCCAGGTAGACACATTTGGGGTTGAAGCCCCCACCAGACCTTACAAATGTCCCAAAAACTCCTTATAGATTTTGAGAATTAATTTTTTTTTTAGTTTGCCTTCTTCCCCAAGATTTTTTTTTTACATTGACACCCCCCTCCCCACCCCCCCACAACAACAAGAAGGAATAGCGTCCACCCTTGTTTAATGGTGAGTAATTTTTATGTATCTAATCCCATGCAAATAAATGGGCTCATGTCGATAAATGAACTTCAATTCCATACAAACAAATGGTCCATTCGATAAAGGCCTATTTGAATGTATAGATAAAAAGGGAAAAGTATACTGTTGTAAACCTGTCTACATAGGAGAAGGATGTCCTCTGCATTGTTTCAACCCCCAAACGGAAATAAATCATTTACACATGTAAATGAGAGCAAACATACATGCACTTGCAATCCCTCACTAGTTGATCTGCAGTGGACTGCTGGAGACCACACAACAAATTGCATGGTTAGCATCAGGTTGGAATTCGATGGTCGTGTTAAAAAAAAAGGCTTTTCTTTCCTTTCAGCCTTGGCTGACCTGGATTCTGGGTTAGGGGTAAGAGTCTAATGACTGTAGGCCTGGAAAGGGCCTTGGCCCGTTCAAGCCCTAACCCACAAATGGGAGGTAGGGCCCTGTGACAAACTTAGTTTTCACCATTGTAATCTTCTAAATGGCAAATGAAAATGAAAGTTGTTGTTTTTTTTTTTCCTATAAAAAATGAAAGTTTTGACCATATAGATTCCCTATTGGATTGTCTTGATCGAAATTATGATAGAAAGTAGGGCAATCAATAAATCATGGGCATCTTGAGGAAACAGTCCACTATCATGAGTGGCTTAAATATTCTCTAATTCACATTAGGTGTATTTGGATTTAAATATAAATAAGTAAAGCTCAGTGTCGGTTGGAATATGTAATGTTTTTTTCTTTTCTTTGAAACGGAGTTGGTATACTCTTATCCTGGCTTCTCTAATCATCTGTCATATGCCCCTATGATTGGAATGTTTTTGTGTGCATTTCTCTAGGTCATTATCTGCTCTATGTCCGTTAGTATGTTCCATTGCTTGTTTTGACTGTGTTGTTTATTTTAATAATAATAATAATAAGAGTAGTAAAGAATCTTATCTACGTCGAATGAGAAGGAATGCGTAATGACTACTGACAAACACTGATGGCTCACGTCTTTTTAAACTCTATGCCTACTTGCTTGCTGGAACTCAAAGAATTTATGGTGGGGTCCTATAAATTCGGTAGATGATATACCAACTTTTATCAACTCCCCAAGTGCTATCCCCACTCCTAAAATTTCAGCAATGCAATATTGTAGCATTTTGAAAACTGAAGTTTAAAAAAAAAATACAATCCAAAAGTGTGGAAATTGGTTTCCTAGTATCTCATCATTCAAATAAAAAATTTTAAATGCAGCACTTGACATAACTTTTTAATAAATCTTCTGTTGGGATCAGCTTCTCAAAACAAGTGCCCCTCTTGTCTGGCGCATTTGCTAAATATTTTTAATTGTTGATCTCACTGTCAAATTGATAACTTGGAACGCTTGTGAATAGATGATGATAAAAATTCAAGGCTCTTGCCAAACTAGAAAATTAAGACTATATGTGACACGTGAAACTCAATTGATGAAATGGGATTTCTTCCAACTCAAAAGGTACTTTGACCTTTTCTCATCCAATCACTTTACCTCATCACATCTCGGATAGAACATATGGTATTATGATAAGTATGCTGGCCCACTAATGGAAAGGGGACTTGTTGGTCAGCTTTCTCCTGAAAAATATTTGGCATTAATTGGTATTTTTTAGTCCAACTATATAGATCACAAAGAAGAGACCTCGTGATAAAAGATTTATGATCATTTCAAAATCATTACTTTCAAGCATATGGCTAAAGTGATATAAATTTAATTTTTGATAGATGTCTAATTCGTATAACTCATCTCTATATTATGGGGCTGAGCCCTATCATTCTGGCTTAAGAAGTGGGCAACGGGTATCTTCTTTGGTTAATTGGTTGAACAATAAGAGCTGGGATCATGCTGTAAACTCCAATATTCTATTACCCTAACCATCCAAATTGCTGGCAGCAATTCTTCTAAAAGAAAAGGCCTTCAGTATCCATATCATTTTGGCTTAGGAACTGGGCCATGTTGTTTCACCAGTAAAACTCTTTTTATCTGGTGGACCTTATATTTTACTTGATAAAACAACAAGGCCCGCTTCTTAAATTCCAATTGTTCATAATAAATATATCTTTCTAGAACTGCCCCAAGCTAAATTCAACTGTAATCCCAATAAAATTAGATTGTTCATGTGAAAAAAAAACCCCTGATTATAATAGAAATACATAGGATAGTGCTAAATGTCATCATGCAGCTCTATAAAAAAATAAAATAAAATAAAATAAAATAAAATAAAATAAAAATCTGATCGTGCAGCCAGCTAGTAATGTGGTGAATTTGGCTGTGTCTTAATACAGAGAGCTCGACTTATTTTGAGCTAGATTTAAGAAATGAGCCTTTTAATTGAGTCTATTTGAAATGGAAGTTGCTCATTACGGAGGAAGACAGGCCTCCCAATCATACGTTTTGGTAGGATTTTTATATTAGTTTTGCGTGGAAAGCATTGTTTAGAATATATAATTTGACTTGGTCGACTTGACCTGACCATGTAATTCACTTTGGGTGAGCCTATATGGGATCAATTTGTTAAGTTTTCAGATTTGGTTCATTGCCTGATAAACCATGGGAAAGCGTAAACGAGTCTCACTACTTAGCCACACTTGCCTGAGTTACTTGACTCAATGACCTACAAAATTGCGTCCATTTCGCGGTTTTGTTTCCAAACAAAGGTTAGAGTGGGTCAGGCTAACCAAGGCCCAGATTGATTGGCTGCATTTTGTTAAACTTTTTACGCTTATGGACGGGAATGGGATTTTTTTCTTGTTTGATTACTAAATGGGTTGGACCTAGAATTTTTTATAAAGGCCCAATTAAATAGTGAGCCTGGCCAGATCATTTCTAAGACATTTAAGCCACAAATTCGGGCGTAGACCTAATAAGAAAAATTGTACTGCACTTTGAAAATTTTCGAACCAGTCTGGCTCATTTGCCACCGCATTGCTTGATTTTCAAGGATCAACGGTGTATTAGAGCTTTAAGGACTACTGCCGAATAAAGGAAATAAAAGGAGGGTCAGCATGATTATACAAATCCTTAAAATCTAACAAAACGTATCAGTAGAGAAACGTCAATAATGTAAATGGACCTTCTCAAAGCTAAGTGATCATCAATTCCTACATGTTCCACTCTATTACTAGGCCCCAGTCTAAAAATGCATTCCTGGGTCAATATTATGATCTTTTAGAGAGCAAGCCTGGTCCACCAGAGGACTGATTTTACCTTCCTGGTTTGCGGGCCAAGCTTGACCATCATTTGGTGACCCTTTCAAGTGAGATCTGGGACCATAGCTGGCTTAAGACATCAAAAGGACCAAAGATCTTCCAAGATGAGTGGGCCCATTGTAGCCCGGGTCAGTGAGTGGCCTCATGACCCACACCATTTGAAACAGATTGGATACATTCCTACCATTGCACATTTGCACCCCTATTCCTTGGGCCTTATGGTGCACACTTAGTAGGTTGTAGCGGTCTTCACACCCTGAAGGTGAAATTAGCGCTAATGTGAGGTGGAAGATTCTGAATAACAGTAAAAGTCGATGGAGCCCATTTGGTAAGTGCATCGCAGTTCTATTGGCCGATCTCCCGCAAAACTATGCCTGCATCTATGAAAAATCTTCAGACAAGGTACAATATTTTTCCATGTGCTCATTAGACATTTAATTTATCCCAAACAAAGGGGAGGGTTCAGTTTTCAGAGGGAGGCATCAGGACTGTTAGGGGACAGCTTAAGCATGAGAATTACACTGGTGAACAAATTTAGGGATGTGATGAGGAAACTGATTAAGGGGTATAACAGGGTAGGTTATGTTCAAAAGTATTTTTAATGCCTCTACCAAAGTCTTCGCGTTTGGATAGAAATGATAAGGAAAGAAAAACTTGATATGATATCACGGCAATTGGTGAAGTTTTAGTAGTGTTGGTTAGCATAGTAAATTCGATAGTTTTTGAAGAGGTATTCATTTCCAGCCTTCCATAGATGTACCATGACACCAAATAGACCTAAACCAATGGAGGATTTACGGGCATTTCAAAACCATTGACGAAGAGGTCAGGCTTTGAGAGGAAATAAGCCCAAACCGTCCTTGGCGAAGAATCACACTCTCTGAAGAGATGGTCCACTGACTCAAAGAAGCAAAAATGGTCCACTGACTCACTCAAAGAAGAAATTGCTGATTTCTTTAAGCACATCATTGTAACGGACACTATTGAAGAGTTGAGAAACCCCACCCACATAACTCTGCTAAAATTGATTTAAAAAAATTATATTTAGAAATAGTAGCAATGGGTCCAACTAATTAAACCTGTATACCCATTTGGGAGCTAGTGGAGTAGCATTAGGTATGGGTAATTTGCTCCCCATGCTTGTTTTTGAAACTGCTTAGATTTGCGTGATGTGTGCTTGTGTGAATTTAATGGGCGGCGTCCCGGGGATTACTCCCATTAGGTCAAAGACTTCACGATACCCAAGTCATTAAAAAAAAAGAAATTAATTCAACCTACACAATTCTTGCTTGGTGGATTTTGGAGAGTACTTGTCTATCCTTTGAAAGTGTTGCTTGCACAAATGCTTGGTAGATTTCTTATTTGCTACCCTCACCAAGGGGGTTGGGGTTGGGTCCCATGTGCCGTAGACACCCAGGTGAGACCTGACGCTCCTTGCCAATAGTACTCATCTGTACTTAATTTGAAAGTGTTGCTTGTAATGTCATGTTCCCAAAATTAAGGTTTATTTACTAATTAAGTATGTTTTATAATAATTAATGGTGTTTTATCCTAATTTGATGAATAATAGTAGGGGTGTAAATGGTTCGGATTGGTAACAATTGAGCCTAATCCGCCACTAAATCGTTATTAATGGTTTTTCAATTTTGCAATCCATAATAAAACTATTGACTATTCAAAACCGAACCAAATTGAACTATAAATAAATGGATCGAATCAGTCAAAAACCAAAAAAAATTGCATTTTGTTTGAAAAAAATAAAAAAAAATTGGACTTGAGATCATTACAAAGGTCTATACAAAAAACCAACACAATAAAGCTCCAATACAAAGCCCATTGCAAAGCTTTGCACTTAGCCCATTGCAAGGAGTGGATTACTCTAAAGAAGATGAGAGAAATATGTTTTCTATCATTAACCGATATGAGATAAGGTCCCTTCTTTTTTATAACTTAACATCATGCCAGGCATTTCGCCAATCCTACATTGAGTGTGAAAATTTCTCTCATCCTCCTTTGTCATCTATAATTATATTTCACCATACTATGTAAAATACAAAAATTACATTATTTGTAATGTTTAACCAACTGATAATATATGTTTATTTATATATATTCTATGTTAACGGTTTGGTTTAGTTTAAAACCGTAAATGAAGCGTAAAATTCCTTATCGAACTGTTACAATGGATTAGAATTTTTTTAATCTATGACCAAACCATTAACCATTATATGGATCGACGAATTTTTTGTACACCCCTTATTATTTGTTAATTGGGTTGGTTAGATAGGTGGTTGGACCCTAATCGCAATTAAGTAGTTTAGATGGACCTTATATTAGTTCATGGTTTGTGTATTAATCTATTATTTTCTTATTTATCGTAAGCATTTCATTTCATTTATAACATAACTTAAGTTATTTCATCTCAAGGAAGCCCCTTCGACCCATTTTTATAATATGTCCAAGGAAATGGACTTTCTTGTAATTTTATAAGGAACCTAAGTATAAAAGAAAACCCTTCTCTTTTGAGCCAAAATCCTAGCTCCCATTTCTTTGCCTCCATCTCCTATCTCCACCTCCGTTGCTCCTTTTTCACCATTAGGGAGAGGGCTTTGCTCCACCACACTTATCCATTACTATCTTCTTCCCCATCACTCATTTCACAATTTCCAAGCTTGTTTGTTTGGAAAACCTTGTTTTCCATCTCTACAACCTATAAGTTAAAGACTCCCTTTCCTTTCTTCCAAACCAAGAGAGAGACTTTCTACCATTAAAGATAACCTTGTTTTATATATGATTCTAACTTACTGGATAAAACTACAATTGAGGCATTGCACTTGAGGTCATCGATCATTCTTCCACACTTTATTAAACTACTCTCATCATCTTTCTCCTCTCAGTGTTTTTTCTTCCTCCATGTTCTTCTTCTTCCTTTCTCCTATTCCTTGTCTTCTCTTTTGCTTTTGTTTATGGTTTTTCTTTCTCTTTTTCTTATTCTTGATTTTCCCCTCATTGCCCTAACAGAACCAAGGCTTGTATTCTTTCTTTTCGTTCTTCTTTTGTTTTTCTTCTTTTGTTGTTGTTGTTCTTCTTCAATCTCTTCTCTTCCATCATCATCCCCTTTTTCTCTCCTCTTCTTCTTGCTTTGGTCTTCATTTTTCGCCACGGTTTTTCTCCTTCTTACTCCTCCTGCACCAAACTAAGAAGAAGAGATGAAGAAGAGGGAGAAGGAATGGGGGAAGGATTTTGTGTATTTTATGCTGAGCATAGACCCAAAGCAGAATCATATAATTTTTTTTTAGATATTGTTGATAAGTAGCGATATTTATGCTCAATAAAGACACAGATGAATTCTTTTTCATTTTTTTCTTATTTCAATTCTTTCTTTTGCTTCCCTTTCTTTTATTTTTCCTCATTTGTTCTACTTCTTTCTCTTCTTGACTTTCTTTTCTTTCATCTTTTGTTAAACCACTTTTATCTTCTTTCTCCTCCTTGCATTTCTTCTTCCTTCTTGTTCTTCATATTCTTCTATTTTCTTATTCCTTCCTCTTCTTCCTTGTTTTCTCTTTTTCATTTGTTTCTATTTTCTCTTTTTTTTTCTTCTTGGTTTTCCCTCCTTGCCTCAGATTAAACCTAAACGGAATATGGGGAGAAGAAGAAGGGAAAGAAGAGATTAAGAAAAGGAAAAAGGAGTAGGAAAATGACTCGCTTGAGCATAGATATCGCTGCTTATGAATTATATTAAAAAAAATGATCGAAAAGGGCTCAGGGGATTACTTCGGGCCATAAAAATCTCCAGCGTATTTTTTATTCTACAAAGACTCTAAGGAGATTTTTTCAGAAAAAACCCCTACAAATTTTAAAAGGGGGCAATTCCCTCCCCCCATTTGCCTTTTTCCTAGACTCCTTAAAGTCATTATGATGTGCTTGCAGATCCCCACACACTCTACAATTTACCCAGAGGCAAAACTAGAAAATTTTCCCTGGAGTTCACTATGTAATGTATTATGTAAAAAACATAAAACTTCGCATAAAATATGGGGCATTCTGAAATTTATGTAGGCCCTCCCGTACCCAAAAAGAAAAATAAAAAATAAAAAACCCATTTTTTTCATTTTCTTTTTAGTAACACAAATCCCATTGTTTAAAATGAAGGGTAGGGTTACTTTTCCCTCAATGATTCCTCTGTTTTATCTTTTTCCGTCCCTTTACCTTCGAGCACTCCCCTCCATTGGCCATGGTTGTGAAGTATACAAGTTTTGAGTAACTTTAATTAAACTGGCACGCAAACTGTATGCATCTACTTCCATTGTGGGTACAGAACAAGTAGGGCGGTGAGTATTGCTGTCATATACCTCCACTGTGGGTCCAGAACAAGTAGGGCGGTGAGTGTTGGGACAGCAAATTGTACATCTACCTCCACTGTGGTCCCAGAACAAGGACTTTCATAATTAGTCACAACTAAATCAGCCACAACAACAAGCGCTCCACTTTCCATTAGGACGAAACCAATTTCACTCCACAAGATATTTATTATTTTGAAAATTGAAAACTTCTACCATTCCAATACTTTCCTAAAACATTCATTCCATTATTTATAATAAAAGGGAGTTCTCATGATGAAATTCCAAGCAAACGCTACATTTTGTTTTTCACTCTCCAAACTACGTACTCATGGCGTTTTCGTATCTGATCATGATGTTGCACGACGGGAGCTAGACACGCACTAACACCATGGAAGACATTTCAGGCAGCTGGGGGAGAAGTAGTTGACAAGAACCCTAGAGTTTAGCAGTTCGACGATCGGCATCAATTTCACACAAAGAGGTGTTTTGTACTGACCCATCGATGCACCTAAACTCAAAGCATAGTCCATGAGCTTGTCGAAGGTGCCCGTTTGAACAATCTTTATTTCTAGAGGGCCGATCGACTCATCATGAACTCGGCAATTACGGTAGACGCTGCTTAAAGATTTTTCGACTGCAATGCAACAGTCCTCAAAGACCAATGATGGTATGGGAGTTGCACCCATGTGGAGCTCCCAATAGAGAACATAGTGGCCGGGACTGCTCGAGATGTCAGCGTAGCTTGTGTACTCAATAAGAGATGCGCCAAAGGGCTCCAAGTGTTTTATGGCAATGTCCACTGCATTTTTCAGCTCCACCTCATTGGTCTTCTCGGTGTCGATGCTCAAAATGGCGTTCTTTCTACGTATGAAGTTGAATTGAGGGGACTTGTTCTTGAATCCGGCTACCCGGAGCACATCCCCAACTCTATAGCGATATAGACCTACAAAATTGTGATTGTTTCATGAGGAAAATACATAAGAGATTGAGCGATAAAATTATCAAATTGCTACTTCTCAAAAATTTTGCCTTCATAAACATTTTACCCGTGTATGTTGTGACTACCAGCTCGTACTCCTGTCCAAGCTCAACATCAACAAGATTGACCAAGTCCAAGGTGGAAACTGGCGGCTCCATCGTTGCCGTCCAACCCGTCACTTCATCATTGCGGTGGACAGGCAAGAACTCTAAATAGGCCTGGTTTGGTATGAGGGTATAAGAAACTTCACTTGGCTTGCAAAGAGGATTAAGGTTGAGGCCGAAGTAACACTCAGAAGATGCATATACGGATGATGCAAGGGGGAGTCCATTGCTATAGTAATCAACTGTTGGGGTGTACTGGGACATGGTGCCAGTCGTAATAACTTCTATATACTTGGTATTAGGCCATAATCGAGTTATGATCCCCTGCCATGAATCTCTACTGCATTCGGTTTCAATAAATTCTGCGAGTTGGGGTTCGGGCTTTAGGACTTTCATGACAGCTTCTCTCACCAAGTGATCTGTGATCTGGGCGTCTAAGATGCCGGTTCGGATGTCATTACAGATACTAGTCCAGTTCTTCTCTAGGAATCGGATCACCTGAAGGAAAGTGCTAGCAAATGGCGCTCCCATTCTAACAACTTGCTGGTTTTCACAAAGGCCACAAAGCAATTGAGAATACATGCTTTGGTAGGGATCCAAGCAGAGAATGGTTTCAATGGGGCTGGTATAGATGTTGTAGGGATCATAAAGTCCGTCCTTGAATTGTCTACTTTTGTAGACCCTAGTTAGAACTGGGCGTGCAACTAGTCCTCCAGGAGTGTAACGTTCTGACCTCACAAAATGGAAGTTTAATGCTTTTCCTTTGTCCAAACCTTCAACAAACTGGTTTATCACAGCCCGCACAAGTCTAGGCAGAGGGGAGCGTCTCTCTTGGTCTTTTTCAGTTGACGGAATTAGTTTATTCTTCCCAGCGGACGTCCCAGAGCTACACAAACAAAACCCATATCACCAATTAGTCCTATAAGGTTGGTATGGCGATTAGCGACGACTCACCTGATGACGAACTCTGAGATGGGCTGTGCACAAAGGATGGGAGACGTATCGCCATTGGCAATTCGCTCTATGTCTGGCTGCAAGTCCTCATATTCAACAACTGGTAGGAGCGTCTTGAAGCTCTCCTGGTCGGTCCGCCCGTCTAGATGGTACCGGTTCAAGTACTCGACATGGGCATTCTCTGAGAGTATCTCGGTAAGAACCCGCTTTTGAACTTCATCAGCGTTGCTTGTGACATCCTCGATGAATTGGATTGCCTTCTTGTATTTTTCTAACACATCCAATGCCTGATGATCTGTCAACCCATACTTTAGAGCCTCTGTCATGGTTACTGGTAGATATCACTCTATTGTATGTATTATATACTAAAGTGACTGAAGCCCAGAGGAAGTTAGGAAGGAAGAAGATTGAAGAAAGAAAAGGTGAAATCTAAGGAACGGAGCTGAAGAAAGGAAGTAAGAAAGGGTGGTTTTCTAATGCTCGAAGTAGGGGGAATGGTTATATAAATACATATCGAAAACGTCCTAGCACATGCTAGCTGCACTAGATCATAGATGAGATTGTCTTTTTAATTATTGAAAAAGTGGGTTATGGGTTGAGATCTAAACCATTCATATATGGGTCCAACTATCCTACACATGACCCATATTACATATGCATGAATATGGAGACGTTGAAAATATGAGACTGGTTAGAGGTTTTAGGTTTTCCTCGTCATCATATACAGTTTTTTGAATGGTAAATTATATATATATATATATATATATATATGGAACCAATCCTGTAGGACGTTCCTTACCTGATGTAAGGTGAGGAATGCTTAGTGGGGCACACCTTATTGCCCATCCAAATGGACCACACATATACAACCCCTTGGAGTCGCTAAATTCCATTGCCGTACATGAATTTAAATAGACTAGACTGTTGGATTGAGAATCTTATATATATTAAATTTGTAGACTACAGATAAAAGAGCCAGATGTATTAGATTATATATAGAAAAATTCTAAAAATTGCTTTACTTTAAAGACCAGGATCTTCTGATCAGTTTGAATTTCATAGGGTGGACCGGACCGAATGAACTGCTGAGATTGATTGATCTTGTCTGAAATGATCCTTACACAATGTGATGGTAATTCCAAATGATGCCGTATTCATGGAACTCCTCTGTTGGGTCAAACAATAGATAGAACTTCTCTTCTCTCCCTGTACTGCTGCCGTTGCCATAAACGTTTGTCTGCAAGACCGACTCCTTCCTCTTTTCATGGCCACGCAATTCAATATCTATATCATAATGGTTGTGAGGGAAAATACCGGCATTAGTCATCTGAATTCCAGCTGTCTGGTTGGTTATCGATGTTCACCAAATTGCATCCGATCTTACAAATTCATATGTAGTATATGTGTCTTGTGTGTGTGCATATGATCTAACCTTATTTGTATGTGCACAGTAGTAAATAGTCCATGGACTTTAAACTAGACCTGCTAGACTTGATCGGTTCCATTCCTGTTAACTTTACATCCTCTGCTTGACACAGAGCCTACCAAAAATAAGCATTTGATGTGTGCTTGTTTTTATAATGACCTATTTGATTGAATCTAGTTCACTCTCATGTTTCAAAGTTAAATAGATTTGACTTTTGGATAGTCAGGTTAGAGTCTTGGAGTAGAACTCTTTTAAGGCCACCCTAAAATTTATGAGATGAGGCACTGGTAATTTAGGTATCTGTTCATTCTGCACCTTCTCTGTAAGGATGCATAAAAATGTGTCAGTAACTACTGGAGAATGAATTGAGCAAACAGCTGGAAATCGAGCCGCGTTATATTTTTTGATATTTCACATTTCAAACTGTTTGTGAGTGTAGGTGTAATGGTCCTATGAAATGTGGCACCTAACTTATTAATCGAATGCGAAGCATGTGGAAAAAGATTGATGACAACTTACATAATATGCGACTACTACTCCAGCAGTGTAATCCGATGGCAGCTTGATTGCAGTGCTGAAGAATCCATAGTAATGGTTCTTCTGTGTAAAAAATCCAGACCCTGTACAGATTACCTAAACTTTGTTACAAGTTCATTGTTTTTTGGTGCAAAATCACAAATAGAAACTGCATTACCCAAGTACTTGTTGAGGCACAGATCGACATGGGATGCATCATTAGACCGGAGAATATCTGGCCCCCCAAAGAATTCAGTGTAGCTGCTGTTGAATGTGAGGTGTGGGAAGAGATTTGTCAAAGGATTCTTCTGCAAAACATAACTTCACGGGTTGAATTCTTCTGTTGACCTTCAGCACCAGAATATAGGCAGTTGTGCAGATAATGAGCCACAAAACATACCAAATCGGGCTGGACCGGGCCCCTTACTTTTTAAATAATTTAATCAATTCTACCAACAAGATCAACATACGGCCTGATATCCATCACCTTTGGATCTGTCACGATCAGAAACACTGATTGGTTCAATAACCTGAAGTGATATTTCGAGGACTGTCACTGGTTCCTTTTTGTTTGCATAAATATAAAAGTGGGCCACACAGCATTCATGTTTCTGTCTAAAAAGTCAACTATGATGTTCATAAAGTGGCCTCGCTATAAAACCAAAATACGTTGTAAATACGGAAATGACCCAGCATGAAGTCAACCGGAACATGTCTGGGTAATTTCTGGTAATTCAAGTCTCGGAGATTGAAAGATCTCTCACTGGCTGTCTACATTTAATGTCCAAGTTGGTTCCACGTAATAAGTCAGAGAAACCAACACTGTGGGTCCCACGTGATGTCTTGGTGAAAGTGATATGGTGCCGATGTGACAACTCCATTGGTAATATATTTAATAATGGTTGCTATTGCTGCTTTCGGTCAGGGGAATTCGCTTTCTTTGCACTGTACATGCACTGGGGACCACGGATGATGATATATATTTTGGTTGGCCTAATGTGGATCTTTCAATCCCCTATTGTCCCATGATCAGTGGGGTCTCAAGGTGGGCCCCTTTGGATATATATAAGACACACTCCACAATTCTTCATGATGCTCGCTGCTTTACTTTATGTTGTGGGCCTACTTATGTTGTGGGCCTAGTTGCTTGAATGAAAATCAAGGAAATGGGACAAGAGAAAAGGTCGGCCAAATAATTGTCACTCATAGTTTTAGGTTCTTATAAGTTAATTACAATACATCATGCAAGTATGAAAAGAATTTTGATTGATCAAATGTGGGGTCGCTATAAAGAACCCAAAATTAGTTCCAAAACAATGGATCATCTACTATCCACTATATACGGGTCCAGACTTCTTGTCCATTTTAGGCTTGGAAGAAGAAGTTGTACTAGGAAGTTATTTGAATCTTCTTTTATCTGGATCAGTTTCGATGAGTAAAGGCATAAAAATGGACATGGAAGCTACTTTGGTCTGTTTGGATGAGAAAAGATGATAAAAAAATGTAGGTGGAATATTAATTTAATGATGAATTGAAGTTCGTATTTTACGAATACTAAAATTCGTAGCAAAAAATACTCAAGTTTTAATTCTGGGAATTAAGGTTGACAGAACAAAAATATTGAGATTATAGTGAAACAGGGACATCTTCACTAAAATAAAAAAACAAAGATGAAAATTCAAGAGAAAAAGCTTGTTCTCTTGATCTTAAACAACAAAGAAAGAAAAACTAAATATAGGACCTCAAGTTTTCTCTTATTGAAGCACATATGCAAAAAGATACAAGATTCTATTTATAGATAAGAATTTGACTGTTCATAATCCCTTATACTTCTCTAGGGAATAATAATAATGATAAAAATACATCTGAAAAGACACATAGAAACTGCAAAGAATTTATAGGGAAGCCCAAAAGATATTTTAAGTTATAATAGTGTAATAAACTATATTAAATACTAGCAGCTCAAAAGCCTCATCGTGAAATTTGACTTAATTCTAGCATTTCAATTTGTTACATGGGAAGTTTTTTTTTTTTCCACCCTTTTGAAGTTTCAGGACATCCAAACAAGCTCTTGCAAGAACTGAGATAGCAAAATGCATATTTTTAACTTGTTATTGATCATCCCCATAGTAATTTTTGTCATGCTTCGCAATAATTGTGAGAATTTCAAAGTGGGGCATAAAAAGAGGGTGACATTGCTAGGAAAGTAGGAATTGAAGGGAGCTTATTTACAAGGTGCATGCAAGTGGGCACAAGGATGAGTTGCTGGAAGAAAAGTGAGGCCCAAGAAAAGGACACAATTGACAATATCACCAATTGGGGGTATTTTTATAATAAAAAAAAAACCTAGGTCACACTCTATTGATAGCTTTTAAGCCTTTCTCTACTTTATCTGTTTAAACAGAGCTTAAGTCTTTTTTTTTTTTATAAAAAGAATTTCTCTTTTTTAATCTTTGTGGAATCATTATTCTATTCTTTCTTTATAATTGAGAATTATTTAATGGTGAAAAAGACATCCACCATACACGTTAACGAGATGCTTTGGCACGTGACCGAACTCAGCTCATTGAGATCAAGAAAAGTGAGTCCACCTACTGGAGATCCCTTGGCGGGGCCCATTGAGTACGCCGCATCTTATCCTGTAGAGGGTCCAGTGCAAGTGACTCCACCTACTGGAGATCCCTTGGCCGGGCCCATCGAGTTCGCTGTCATCTTATCCTGAAGAGGGTCCAGTGTGCAGTCTTTTTTACTATGGTGAGCTGGCTGTGTTCTCATAAATTCCTCATATTCCCATGAATGTCCTTTTGTGAAAAATTAAGCATAAATTATAATTAAACAGTTTTATAAAAATACAATAAAATGATGAGATAATTGTCTGTACATCTTTCTTTGTCATGAAATTGCCTCAATTGATGATATCACCAATCCAATTGATGTACAATCAACTCGTCAGACTCCAATAATTTTTTTTTTCAACTTTTCTTCTTCTTCAAAGTTTTCATAACCGATTGTCTTCCGTTTAGAGGGGTTGATGTTAAAATTTGGTGGGAGATAAATGTCCATTTCAAAGAAATGAACATCTAAGACATACGAAATTACCTAAACAAGTGGCTTCAAACTCTAAATGTTTATAAAAGCACAAATTCATCCCCTCTAACCTCACTCGAAGCTACCGTCAAATAAAGAGAAATTTCTCATTTAGGCATTTCACCAAATACCTTACAGTCCAACCTCAAACTCTTAAAAGTCATGTAACAAGGGGTAATCAAATATGTAGAAAACTAAGCATGGGATCACACACTTAAGAAAGATTGTTAAGAGCACTAAGCAAGACCACCAGGACAAAAAATGCAATGATTTCATAACTTTTCCATGGTTAAGTAGAAGAAGATGAAGTAGAATATCACATTTCCAATGAAGGTTGATGATATCATCAAACCAATTGATCCACACTAAATTGAGTCACATATAAATTGAACCTGCACTTAAATTGTAACCTACACTTATATTGTTCAAGTTGTTAGAAAGTCTAGTAATGAGTTAGAAGTCCCCACTTCAACACTGTTTGATGCCTTACCTGATATATAATGCTAGTGAGTGGTGTTGTGTATTCGGAATTTTACCAATGATCAATTATGAGAGGGGTTGGCGGGTTCCTCCTCATAAAAAAATAAAGATATCGTCAACCAATTGGCAACATCATCAATTGAGTTTATAATATCATCAATTGGGGTAATTTCATCAATTGATGATATCTTCAACTTAGGTGATTTAGTCCTAATTTCATCAATTGATGTTATCTTCAACTTAGGTGATTAGTCCTAAATAAAATGTACAAACAACTATCTTGTCATTTTATCGTTTTTTCATAAAAGTGTTTAATTAAGATTTGAGATTATTTTTTAAAAAAATTCCTAAAATTTATCTACTTTATCTTTTAGTTATTTATTTAACAATTCATTTAAATGTGGAAGTTAATAAAATGAGAACAACGTAATTTTAAAAGTAGGCTTGCCTCAGAAAAAAGGCCATCATTATACCATTCAATATTCAAAAAAGCATATTTGTACATATTGTATTTAAAAAATAGTGTAGAAATTCTCTGGTTGTAATCAATAAACATGCCTACTGGATACTGGGCTACTTCTTCTTGAAACAAGTAGTAGTAGGCCATAAACAATTTGGATTTATTAAGATATAAGGGAGAAGAGTAGAGAGAGAAAATAGAGAGAGATTTATTTATCGAGAGTTGTGTACGTAATAAGGAGGGAGGATGACCTTTTTTGTAAAATAAAATTGCTTTCTCTTTAAGCAACTTAATATGGTAAGACTCTAACCCTTATCTTATGTGGGTCTCAATGTGGACATCCATCAATGATAATACATCTTATAATACTCTCCCTTGGATGACCATCATTCAATGACAGATGCCTCATTAAAACCTTACAAAGGAAAAGCCTAGTGGGATAAAATCAAAGCGAAGGAAAAAAAGTATAATGTTCTACAGGATCATTGAATTGATATTGGACGTGCATAATGCTACCTCGTTAAAACTTTAACTAGAAAAACCCAGTGGGATAAAACCTAAAAAAAGAAAAAGAGTACAACGCACATATGTCATGGGTAGTATACTTCAAGATGCCTATCTTTCATCAGTTACTCCTCTTGCTAATAATAACCTTTACATTGTTTGACGATAAATTTTACTTATGGCAATTTTATATACAAACTTCTAAAATATTGATTTTGGTAATGACTTAGTAAAACAATCAACTAAGTTATTGCTTGAATGAACTTGTTTGACTTTAATCTCATTGTTCTTCTGAAACTCATGTGTGAAGAACTTTGATGCAATATACTTCATTTTATCACCTATAATGTACCATTTTTTAATATGTTGAATGCATGCCTAATTGTCTTTATATATAATACTTGGGGTACTTGTATTATGAAGCAATTAATAAGAGCTATGAATATGTTGAATTAAATATTTTAACCACATACATTTTCTACTAGCTTCATACAGAGCTAAAATCTCAGCATGGTTAAAAAAAGTAGCTACGAAAGTCTATTTTGTAGAACGCCAAAACATAATGACATTACTACTAAAAAACACATAACATGTTTGTAATCGACCCTTATGAGGATTAGAGAGATATTATGAATCTGCATATCCTACGAAATTTGAATCTTTACAATAAAAAAAGTCATAAATCAATTATTTTATATAAATATCATAAAATATGTTTGATACCAGTCCAGTGCCTTTGCGTTGGCATGGAATTGTATCTGGCAAGCAAATTCATTGAGAATGAAATGCCCGGTCCAATACATTGTGCTAATTACATTAAAGCACAAATAGTACTCAGCTAGGATACGTCAGGACTTAATACCTGTTTCATTTTCTTCAATGAGACGATATCGATCTTTGTTTATATCTAA
This sequence comes from Sextonia rubra, assembly GCA_037013555.1. Lineage (NCBI taxonomy): Eukaryota > Viridiplantae > Streptophyta > Magnoliopsida > Laurales > Lauraceae > Sextonia > Sextonia rubra. The sequence continues at coordinate 47,227,283 of JASUAD010000006.1, read as the reverse complement.
AGATCAGACAACCATGGCAGTACTTAAAGTGCTTTGTCCATACCAAAATATTTGAAAACTTTATTGGTATAGTTAGACTGATTGACTAATATTCCACTAGAACTTTTTTCGATCTGTAAGCCGAGACAAAATCTTGTTTTCCTAAGGTCTTTCATTTCAAACTCTCTTTTCAAATAATTAGCAGTTTTCTCGAGCTCTTCAAGAGTCCCAATTAAATTTATGTTATTGACATAAATTACCACTATTGAAAATCCTTTTAAGGACTTCTTTATGAAGATATATGGGTAAATGAGATTATTTTTATACCCTTCTTTAAACAAGTATTTACAAAGACGATTGTACTACATTCTTTTTGATTGTTTCAAGCAGTACAATAATCATCTTAGTTGTATTAAGTACGTACTTCTTGACTTGTATCAGGCAACGGAAATCCGTCTGAGATTTTCATAAAAATTTTTTGTGTTGAAATTCCCATAGAAGTAAGCAGTTATAACATTCATGAGTTTCATATATAAATTTTTAGAAACTTCTAAACTCATCAGATATTTGAATGTCGTTGTATCTAAAATAGGGGAGTATGTTTCTTCATAATCAATCTTAGTTTTCTACAAGAAATCTTGGGCCATAAGTCTTGCCTTGTAGTTAGTAAGTTCATTCATTTCATTCATTTTCCTTACAAACACCCACTTGTAACATACAGGGTTGATACCTTTTTGGGGTTTGTACTATAGGTCTGAGCACACCACATCCATTGAGAGACTCTAACTCTACTTTAATGGCACTCTTTCATTTTGGCCAATCTTTCATTTGTTGGTATTCATTTGTAGAACATGGTTTCGTGTCCCAATCACTATCCTCATTTTACTTTGATATTTGTATAGCTACCACATATACAAATACATCATCAATGATAACTTCCTTTCTATTTTATTTTTCTCTTAAATAATTATAAAGTATATAATTCTTTTCATTATCCGGTACCTGTGCCTCTTCAAGGGCTTCCATAGTCTTATTAGGGATTTCCGTTACTGTAGAGAGAGTGGATTATACCATAACCTCTTGAGGAGCGTTGTGTGCCTCTTCAAGAGAAACTACTACAGGAGTGTTGCATGTCTCTTTGGGGGGACATAATGATGATTGCACATTGCTCCTTTTCCACAGAGCTATATCCTTTTAACCTATAGTTTACCATGCTTTTGGAGTATTACAGATTCTTTTGTTGCTATTTTCTAACTTTGTCTTATAGGGACATTAATCTTAACAAGTGCATTCATACTTGACATATGTGATTTAGTTACCTTTGCTACATCGTTGAATGGATTAGGTAATCTTTTTGCAATTTCTTGTAAGTGAACAATCCTATGTACATCATTTTTACATTGTGAAGTACATTGGTCCAGATGAGATAAAGTGGGAGTATTCCATCTTAATTCAAGCCGTTCTTTAGGAATTGGTTGTTCTGCAAGAATAATGTTCTTCGGGGACTATCTTATCTCCTCCTAATGGTGGAAACTTTATCTCATTGAATTAATAATCGGCAAAATGAGTGGTGAAGACATTTCTTGTCATTGGTTCTAAAAATAAAATAATCAGAGGAGAGTCATAACCCACATAAATTCACAATCTACGTTGTCGTCTCATCTTAGTATGTTGAGGGGGTGGTTTAGGGACTAAAGTTGCACAACCAAACTTGTGCAAGTAAGAAATATTTCGTTCATGTCCTGATGTAAGTTATGGAGGAGAGTGTTGATGATAGGCTATGAGTCGAAGTCTAATTAACATTGATGGATGTAACATAGCATGTTCTCAAGCACTAACTGGTAATTTAGACTACATCAGTATAGTCCTAGAAATGAGTTCAATGCGCTGAATCATGAATTCAGCTAAACCATTCTAGGTGTGGACATAAGACAGGATGTTCAACTACAAGTCCGAGAGATGAACAATAGTCATCAAAAGCATGTAATTAAAATGTACCTTCATTATCAAGCCTTATAGACTTAATAGGATACTTAGGAAAGTGGGCTCTAAGTTTAATAATTTGAGTGAAAAGGCGGGCAAAAGCTATGTTCCTAGTTGAAGTAAGTAAACATCCAACCAACGGATGAAGGCATCAATGAAAACTAAAAAATATCTAAAAGGTCTACTAGGGGCATTTGTAAGTCAACAAATGTCACCTTGTATCTTTTGTAGAAAGGATGGAGATTATGATGCAATTTAGCAAAAGAAAGTCGGGTGATTAGTTTACTTGTGAACATGGAATACATAGGTACCCATTAGGCATGGCCAATTTATGGTTCTCTAAGGAGTTTCTAAAAGAGTTATCAGTGATTTTTTTAAAACATAGTAGCCCCAGGGTGACCTAGCCTATCATGTCAATGCAATAAAGCCTTAGGATCACTAAGCTTCGAGCTTATCTTTTTCGTTTTGCTCATAATTGAATGTGATTCAACAATAGATATTGTCATATAATATAACCTAGAGGAGAGTGCATTTAATGTTTTTAATATTTGCTTCTGGCTTCCAATACTGATAATGATAAATAACATTTCTTTGTTACCTTGACCTGCAGTTTCAATGTGATATCCATTTAATCCTGATATCTTTGGAACTAAGCAAGTTTCTTCATGAACTACTTGAGAATAATGTATCTTTAATGAATAAATGGGCACCATTAGCTAACATTATAAGGGCTCTTCCGGAGCCTTCAATTATTTGCACAAGTCTAGCTATGGCGGATACCTTACATGGACTAAATAACAACTTTAAGAAAAACTTCTGATTTTTTAGAATTGTATGTGTTGTGGCACAGTCTACCAGATACAATTTATCCTAAGTTCCGTAGTCCATACCTTGAACAGAATAATAAACTAATGTAACTAGGCAAGCACATAATAAAATTTAAACATCCATTAAAAATAAGAAACTAAAAATAATCAAATCATTCATGATTAAGTAAAATATTTATGAAATAAATGTTCTAAAAAAACCCATCTAAAACTAACTCAAAAGAAGATTTGTAAACTTCATAGAGTTATTGGTATTCTAGACTATGCTAGGGGGGCTTCCTAACTTCGCATGAAATGCTTCATTGCTCAGTGGTTGGCCATTCTTGTCTTCAAAGAAGTCTCGAGTCTTCAAGTTTGTGATATCAAATAAAAAATCATCATTTTGATGGACTGTATCCCAATCTTAGTTTTCCAAATCATTTGACTCTAGAGAATGAATAGAGGCCTTGTATACTTTATATTGTTTACTATTTCCTTTGCTGTATAACAAATGCGTGACTAATGCTTACTCTTTCCACATCTGTGGTAAGTGTCATTAGAACGGCATGTAGTATTATTTGGTGGATTCTAATTCTGATTATACTTTTTTGAGGATAAGACCATTTTGGTGATTTTGAATATCTATATATATATCTATTGTTGAGGGGGGGGGGGGGGGGGGGGGGGGGGGGGGGTGCGGTGGACTCCGAAAACCCCCTTGTCTAGAGTTGGTTCTTCAACCTTTATTGGAGGGATGGTGTCTCCCACGCCCTCTTCCTCTACCTCTTTTGAACTGAAAGGAGCATTTGCTTCAAGCATTGTAGTAGATCTAGTTTCTATGGAATTGTGATTTTTTATCAAGACTTTGTCATTTTACTTAGCAACAAGGAGATAAGAACTGAGTACTAAGTATTTGGAGAATTGTCGTTCACAATACTGCTGTTGTAGGATTATATTCAATGCGTGAAAAGTTGACAACATTTTCTCCAACATCTGCTCTTTCATAATTTTTTTCCACACAATCTTAACCAGAAAATAATGTTAAAAAGAGTAGAGTTGTACTCGGATACTATTTTGTAATCCTGGAATCTCATGTCTAGCTATTTGTTTTGAGCAGCTGGTAATATGACCATCTTCTAGTGATCATTCCTATTTTTTAAGGATTTCCAAAGGCCTACTAGGTTTTTCTTAGTTAGGTATTTGTTCTTGAGGTCGTCATATATATGATAGCGCAAGAAGATGAGTGCTAATGCCTTGTTCTTCGGGGACTCTTTATGACCCTCTACTATGGCTTCTCCAAATTTTTTGGATTGCAAATGGATTTTTGCATCCAAATGCCAAGATAAGTAATTGTCTCCGATAATGTTAAGTGCTTTAAATTCAAGTTTTGCCAAGTTCGACATTATGCAAGAACTATAATAAGATAGATAAAATTAATAGTGTGCAGATAATAAATAAACAAAACATTTTCATTAAGTAAGAAAGGAATGAACAATGACAAAGAAGTTGGCCAACGAAAAAAAGGAAAAAAAAATTAGAATGTCAGGTTCTCAATTTAAATGTCAGAACTTCTAGTTCTAACATATCTTCATGCTTTAGAATTTCTAGTTCTATCAATGTTTCAGGCATGAATTAGAACTTCGGGTTTTATCTATGCTTCAGGCATAAATCAGAACTTCTGGTTCTATCATTGCTTTAGGCACGAATCAGAACTTCTAGTTCTTGTCAAATCTTTGTGTTTGATTTATATGGTCTAATATTAACTGATTTTACTATGGATCTATAAAAATAAAAAACTTCAGGTTTGATTAGAGATATGAATCTTCGGGTTCATATTGTAAATCTTAAAACTTCTGGTTCCATATTAGGATAAATTGTGAATCTTTTAGTCTGGATTAGAACTTTTGGTTGGCACTGAACTTCAGGTCCAAATTATTGATATGTAACTTCCAGTTCTGTCATGACCCATTATCCATTCTATGATAAACACTAGTAATAGATTAAACTCAATTCAAGATCAATAAAATAATAGTAGCAAAGATCATGATTAATAACATCAATAAATTGTATGCATTATAATTTAAAAAAAAATGGTTTAGATACCACTTATTGTATTGAAAGAAAAGTATCACCCTTTTTTCTTTGAGCCGTTGGATTGTATTCTTTTTGTTGTTAATGCGTAGACCTGCTCGCTAGGATTCTTTAGTAATAAATGGATCGATGATCTAACTCTAGAGGGCCAAGATATCACGATCTAAAGTTCTAACAGTGATATGTGTTTTTGCTGATGTCAGCCCCATGTTAGTGATTGGATCTGGCTAGGTCGGGCTGAGTCCTGGGCATCCCAAATTGATGGCAAAAGAGGGAACAGCCTAGGACATATCCAGCTTTTGGCATAAAGATGGATATATCCATGTTTAGATATAAAGGAGGGTAATTTCTCAACTTATTTTCTCTAAAAGTAATATCATATTTCATAATTTATTTGGACATATCTATCCATGTTTGTATAGTTAAATTCATATAGCTATTGCCATCTAGTGTAGGAATACACAAACCATGAAGGTGGGTCATGAGACAAAAACTGTGCAACTAATCACCTTTACATCTCAAATCAATTAATTAATTGGCACATACTTTTGAAAATGGAATGGTGCAATGATAGCTAGAGATGGACCCAAATTTAAAACCACACTCTTCTCATGTGACTGAAAAAACATAAAGCATATCACTTTTATTAGGTCCTAGCACCAAATGGAGTGATATTGGTCAAAAAATTATATCAATTTTATGGGGGTCCTAGCTCCAAACAGAGTGATATTGGTCACTAAAGTATATTAATTTTATGGGAGGTCCTATCTCCAAATGGAGTGATATTGGTCACTAAAATATATCAATTTTATGGGGGCTCCTAGCTTCAACTGGAGTGATATTGGTCAGTAACATATATATGGGTCCTACCTCCAACTGGAGTGATATTTATCCTATAGATAGTAAAGGATAGAGGATTTTATAGAAAAAAGCTCCTTAAATGTTACATAAATACGATTAGACTTTAATTCAGTTGATGCACTAATTGGGTCAATTAGGCTCGAATTCATGTAAAAAAAAAAAATTTGTATGTGGGGCTGAGTGATGCAAGGGCTTATAACCTTCAAGCCACTTTCTTTTTTTTTTTCTTCTCTTCTTCCTCCTGCCCAGCGATGCAGTTGCTTATTACATCCTCTCCTATCTTTCAAAGACCCATTTTTAAGGAAGGAGGAAGAAATTTTCTTTGTGGTCCTTTTTTCACATAGTATACAAGAACATGCAGTCTTCATGTTCATTAAGCCCACTACCATTGTGATTTCATCTCTTTCTGTGCTTCTTGTAAACTGTAAGAAGGAAAATTCATTTGAGATCCAGGTGGACTCATGGTTTTGAACCCAATAATGTAGGGTTTTTTTCTTTTCTTTTTAGCATAGATTTTTTTTTAAAGTACCTTCATGTCTTTTTATTCTTGTTTTTTTTCTGTTTTGTCTAACCTTGGACACGGAGCAGGTTAGACACATTTTCAGGTGACTTTTTCTCTTTACCCTCATTGACATTTATATTTCCTCATGTTACTTTTACAGTTCTACATTACATGCATAAGCATTGAGGACGATACTCATCTTAGGTTGGGGGGTGGGAACAAGTACACTTGTCCAATTTTGCAAAAATTTTTTTATTTTAGTTAGTTTTTAATCATTTTAGTTAGTTTTTTGAAAAACAAATTAGGACCTTTATTTTTTTTTGTTGGTATTTATTTTTCATTTTGGAAAAGAAAGTTTTCAAAGAAATTGAAGCGATTTGAGGATATATAGAAATCTGGAATTTTCATGCTTTTGGAAGGAAGTAAAAAGAAAGTTTGCATTTTCTAAAGGAGGAAACCTATCAAAAGAATACCAAAACTTGCTTTTCACGTACACACACGTATACATTTTTCGAAATTATGAATAGGAAGCTTTAATGTTGTTTTTGGAATTTTTCGGGAGAATACAATGTGAACTTGAAATTTAGTTTGTAGAATATTTTTGTTTTCTGGTTCATTGTTGGTGAATTGTATATATTAGAACCAAGATAAATTAATTCAAGCTAAATTGATAACTGCTACCTAGTGTTTACTTTCAATTTGAAAAAAAAAAAAGAGAGAGCATATAATGAGCAATTTGTGACTTGTTTAAGTTTGTAGTTTTTTTAACTCGAGCTAGGAAGCCCAAAAGGGTATTTTTATATCTAATGCCCTAAAGCTATCTGGCTTGGGAGTTATTGGCCTAACGCTCATTACATGGGGTAATTAGAAAGCTTAAGGAACCTAAATATTGCACAGTCACAAAACATTGAAAAAAAAAAAGAATGAATTATGGCCCAACGAGTGTCCATAGAAATTTTTAAGGGATATGTGCGGAAATACATAAGGACTAAATTTGCTCCTTAGATCCCAACTTTTACTGTATCATATGAACTTGGAAATTTCTACGTTGAAAAAAGTAAGTGAGTGAGGAGTGTCCGCAAGAGTTTGCAAGTAAGTATGTGCAAGAAAGGACAAGGATCATATTTACTCTCTGGATTACAATTTTTCTTATATTATATGAACTTGGGAACCCTTGCATGGGAAAAAGACAGTGAGAGAAAAAAGAGGCCACTCAAAGTAAATAGTAAAGTAGTAGCTATCTTAGTAACTTTGAGAGGAAATTTCTTTTTGCTAAATTTCAGGGGATCAGACTATTTGAAAGAGAAATTTTGTTTTTGCAGCATTATTGTGGAATATTTGAAATAAGTTTTTGATGTATACAATTTTCCACTGTGCACGTAAGTTGGTTTGACTTCAAGACAGTTTTTTAGAATAGAATTGTGGACTGGACTTTGAAAAGTCTGAAAATATAATTATTCCAAATTTCGAAAATATCCAATATGAGTGAATTTTCTTTTGGGAAATTTCTTTTCTCCTTTATTTTTGTTTATTTGTTTTTCTAAAAAAAAAAAGAATTTTGTGGGTATATTCACTGCAAACTCTCACGAGGCACAACTCGTCCACTATGAGGAACCTAGGGGTTTAAGGGCTTACTGCATAAGCTAAATGCAGTCAAGAGTGCCAGAAAAAATAGCATTGCATTCATGTTTAATTTTCTTGCATTGCATTTATTTTAGGTTAGATTAGGTTAGGATAGAAACCTCATATTTTGTCGCAATTTTTGCTAGGGACTAGTAAAACGCTGGTTGGGGGGTGTGATGAGTAATTAAAAATATATATTTTGATACGCATTTTGAACCATTTTAAGGACTTATTAACTTGGAAAAGCCTCATTTGGTGTGATATCATGATTTCAAGCATTTTCAATTCATTTTAGTATTTTTCTTCATAATTTGTTTAAAAATCACACTTTTTACATAAATTCATGAAACCTGCCATTTTTTAAAAGTCTATTTTTGAAAAGTTTTGTGAAAATAATTTTTCTCATGAATTAAATTTAATTTTTATCATCATTAGTTCATTCACATAAAATCATGAAAAATGGTGTGCATTTTCATTGTCATTTCATAAGAAATGGGCCCCCATTCATGCATTTGTGATGTTAGATATAAAATTTTCTTTTCACATGAATTCACATTTGTTTTGTAGGAAATTAATGATATGGGTCCCATTTGTAAAGAATTGATGCAAGGAATTGATTTTCAAGAGAAAGGAGAGAATAATTGAAGAGAAAAAGAAATTAGAAGAAAATTGCAAAAAGTCGGATTCATGGTCCCACACACACATGCACATGTGTGGGGTATACTTGTAAAACATCCATGATGGGGTCCATTTATTTGTTGCACATTTTTAAGAGATTTTGAAAAGAATCTCAAGAATATCTCATCAAAGACGGACAAGGAAAGTCACATAGGAGTTCTTTTTGGAGAAGGAGAAGATTTAATTGAAAAAAATGAAAAAAATATCCAAGCAAGCATTCCACATCCAAAAGAGGATCTTATTCAGATTTTTAGTTGAAAAAAAAAGGAAAAAAGATCAAGAGGGTTATTTTCAAAGATCTCTTCAAGTTTAGAGCCAACAAGGAGAACTTTCCAAAAAAGAAATGTTGACAATGCAAAGAGATAAAAGGGGAAGTTCCACACCTTATGTGGGCCAAGTTTGATTCCAAGAGAGGATTCTTATTCCTAAATTATCTCTCAAAAGATCTCAATGCGAGGTAGCACATATAAAGAAGGAAAGAAACATCCAAGAGGGACTTTCAAACAAAGCAAACAAGGAAAGAAAAGAAAAAAAAATAGGGAAAAATCCCAAAAGATATCTCACGCCCAAAGCATTGTATGGAGCCCATTTTCTTTCAATTTTTTTTTTATAATTTTTAAGATTTTAGAGTTTGAGAAGGAGTAAGACTTGAAAAAGTATAAATAGAGCACCATTCTCTCATATCCTTCATGGAAGAATTACCCACCTCCCACCTCTAGAATTTCTACACTCCATCTCTTCCTCTCTTGTCTCTTCATCTTAAGTCATCAAGGAGGCTTAGCCCTAAAGCCACACTACCAACCTTGAAGTGTCAACTAGAAGGAGGAATTCTCATCCATCCTAGTATGTAATTGTTTGCTTTTTATTTTCAATCTTTTGTAAAACAATTTCATGCTAGTAAAGTTTGTTTCTTCTCAATTGTTCTTGTCTTTGATTCTGTGGTGTTTATAATGTTAGTCTTGTTTGTGATTGGATTAATTTTCACTATTGTTTAAATATTGGAATAGAATTGGAATCACAACTAGTAACTCATCTTAGTAACCTTTTTAATATACTTTGTCTCTTTGGATATATTATATGTTTGGAGACAATGCAAGATGGAGTCAAAGAGGTTTGAGTAAAAAAAAAAAAAGATTAGAAGCCAATTCTAAAATTTATTTCTACATTGAATGGAGATTTGTTATTCTCACTTGGATTGACGACCCAAGATGAAGAATAAGACCCTAAGACAACACTTCTAATCTTTTTGAGCCAAAATCGAGGTATGAAATTGAAAGAGGAATTTACTGCCTTTTACTTCCTGTTTTTATTGCCTTTTACTTCCTGTACTTTTTATTTTCTTTTATTGCACTTTTATGTTAAATTTCTGCACTTTTACATTTTTTTCTGCACTTTTATCTTTAATTTCTGCACTTTTAAATTCCTACATACTTTATGTTCTTACAAAGTTTTTTCTTTTGAATTGTTTACTGCTGTAGGTTGCATTAGATTCATGCATATTTTGCTTTTCAATCATGTTTAATGGTGATGATCATAACAAGTTTAAAAATCAGATTTTCAGTTTTGCTAAGTTCTAAGATTCTGAATTCAAAACAGTCCATAAATCAAAGCAAATTTGAATTTTACAATGGGTCATATGTTGGATGACTGTTATTAACAATTTATACATGTTTATAATGGCTGAATGCTAATGGTTTCAACTAATTTAAACTTGAATTCAGACCTGAAAACTCAATGAAAAAACAGTCCAAAATTAGTTATGAAACAGTGGTGAAAGTTGGCTATTACTCAAGTGGTTGTGTTATATGTTTGTGAATTGTTTCAACTATTCTTAAAAACTGATTTTCTGCACTTGAAAGATTGAAGTTTCAAATCTGAAACATGATTGAATTTGCTCCATTAAATCTGATTTCTGAAGTGAATATGGTCATTTATCATACTCATGAACGCCCCATTCATTCATGCATCTTGTAATTTTTTTATTTGCATTTTCATCATTCTTACATCATACATTACTTTAGGAAAGTTAAGTTTTAGATTTGCATTCATTCATTCATAAGATTAGTTTAGGAAAGCTTAAGTTTCAGATTTTTGTTTTTATTTTTAGAAAGATTTTCATGCATGATAGTTTAGGATAAATTCATTATTAATTTAGAAAGTTATTTTGTTTAGTTGCATTTTATTGTTTTTAGAAAGTGTAGATTCTTAACTTAACTTGTAATTTAGGAAAATTTTTGTTTTCTTTTAATTTAGTTTAATTTGTTTCTAACTTTGTTTAGTTTTTCTCTTTAGTAAGCTTCTAATTTTAGTTTTTATTTTATTGGAAGGTCTAATGTGTGTTTCGTTTTGCAGAGATTTTAGTTTTTATTTTTAGGAAATTTTAGATTTAGGAATTTTAATTTCAGAATTGTTGTTGTAATTGTTTAATTTTTTAGAATGACTGTATTTGTTAGATTTTAAATTAGGATAGTTTTAGAGTTGAATTAGGCAGTGACAAGTTGAAAACTTCTTTAAAGATTGCTTCCTGTGGATCGACTTGGTCTCACCAGTATTATTACTACATCGCGGCTCTGCATTTGGAGTTCACGATCACCATCATTGGCTTTAAGCAGTTATGTTTTGGCTCATATCTCCAAACCTTAAATTTAGGCCTACTTTCAACTTTGGAAGCATGAATGCGCCATGGACAATCCATCTCCTTACAAGGTGCAGTAACTTTGATCTTGTTGTCATTGAGTGCTCAAGAGTGAAGTCATATATCTTAAACTTGGCTAGAGACCTTCTAAAACCTTTACAATCTTCAAATTCATGGCCTAACCACATCTTCTATGAGGACTGATATCCTAAATCAGTAACTACATCAGTGGGAAATATATTATCTTCAAACGTGATCGCTGCGGGTTATATGTCTTCGAGGAGTAGAGCAACAGAAGGTGTTATTACATGGCCAGAATCTATATCACCAACAATATTTGAATCAGTAATGTTTACTCCTTCCACCATATCTACATCAACATAAGTATTTTTTGAACTACTTTCATTAGTACGGATATCAAATTCCATATCATTTTCTTTACAATTATTGACAGTAGGATCATTCTCGCCACCACGCAAAGATGAATATACCTTAATCAAATGTGACATTCATTAAATACATAAACATCTTATTAATACTGGATAAATCAATATGCACAATTCTATACTAAGTGATTTTTAATAAATTACTTGAAAAACAAATTTACATACCTTTTTTGCTCTCCACTAAGGCTTTTGATATGAAATTCCACATAACGAATAGGATTAGTTTGCTTCTCCACGTAGTCACTTCTACTTGTTGGCATTGGTACTTGTTTATAGTCACTTGGACACACCTCCATCAAATGTGGCCTCCAATAAAAACATGTCATTTTTCTTATGTTGGATAAAGCATTATATATATATATATATATGTGTGTGTGTGTCTGTGTGTTAAAAAACCAATTTACTTACTTTGTTTGCTCTCTCCGCAAATGTTTGCAACATACTCCATATTTCTATTCATATATAAATATATCCCATCTGTAACTTTTCTCATTAATCTCTACACATACTTCATATCATTATCATCGGCAATGGTAATTGATGAGGTAACATGACCATTTTGATGTAGATAACAAATGTCAATCTCATTGCAAGTTAAATTTCATTTTGATACTTCAATAGCTAGCTTAAGCAGCGATTTGAATAGAATATTATGTCATATAAACCTTATCTTTGTGTTTCCACCTTTGGATACTGGATGTTTATCATGAAATTCAACTTCCACATCATAGTGAAATATGACAAATCTCTCCTCAATGCCCAACATTCTATTAGTAAAAATGGTTTAGTAAACAATAATATTATAATACAAATATATAAGCATCCATAGATAAGCAAAAAAGAGTATTCTTGAATACATATTAATTTATTTATCATTCATCTTCAAACATCCACCTTCATGTTCATACATTTGCATCAAAAAGATGAAAATGTTTTTCCATCGCAAGAGAAAGAAGCATTAAAAACAGTTACAACAAGGAGAATGTCGAAAAAAAGACACAAATACAAGGGTAAATTAAGAGGCAGAAGCATATAAAGATAAATGTAACATGATATACTTGTGCATGGCTACGATATTACAAAAAAGTTAGAGAAAGAAGAACAAGAAGGAAGACCACCAGCATTTTGGAAGAAATTTATGAAAAAATTAACTACGATATTGAAGGACCCTCTAAAACTTCAAAAGAGATATGATATTACAATCTAAATAGGTTGGGAAGCAAACTGGGAAAAAGGAAGACCACCAGCATTGCCGGAAAAGGAGAAAGGAGATTAAAATAGTAGCAGAAACAAAAAAACGGGTCCCGCAGAATACATATAAACAGACCGCTGAGTGATGCAGCCCCACATACAGAAAAAATTTTCTTGCACGAATTCAAGTCTAATTCACCCAATCAATGCACTCACTTAATCAAGGATTAATCGTATTTATATAACTTTTTAAGGGCTTTTTCCCGTAAAATTCTCTTAAGGATATGTCGAAAAAAACAAGAAAGAAGCTATCCAATTTAATAGTGGAATTCGCACGCAGTGGGTACTTATGGAAACGAGTGAAATTTATACAAAGTATGTGTATCAGAACATTGTTAGAGAATTATTCCCGTAAATTGTTACTGTGACATGGAGTATGCCCATTGGTGGAGTATGCCCATTGGAGGAACACGGTTGCTACACTATGTTGCAACCATGATGCACCCAAGTCCCGCCCAAACTTTTTTTAACTTGAGCAGCAGTTTACAGGAAACTTGCCATGGTTGATCTTAGAAGTTACTAGGGCTAAAAATACCCACGGCATATTTGTCACATCCCCGGGTGGAAATGTTACTTTCATATACAATGCTTGTGGGTGTCGGGTATCCAGGGTTTACAAACCAAACCCCACCTCACCCCACCCCACCCCTATATCAGAAGCGGGAAGCCTAGAAGTGGGAAGGCTTGGTTGTTAATAAAGTGAGCATAGTTAATAAAGAGGAGAAAACATCTAATTTTTAATAGGGTTGTAAATGGGTCTCCAATTCTCCGATTAATAATATGGTTTAGGTCCTTATATAGGAACTGATAAGTAAACAGGTCCAAGTTTGGATCCTATTTTTATACTCGTGACGTAAATAGTTCCGGGTCTTGTTTCACCTTGGTTCCGACTTGTGGACTCAACCCCGATATATTACCCTATTTTTTAAAATTTTTTCCTAAGTTAGCATTTTCTCTAAAGCATTCTCTATATAGATCTGGATTCGAACCTAAACCCACCCCATATACAGTTTCGGTTCTAGTTCTGAATTCATGAAACTGGTTCCAAACCAGTTCCAGTTATGGATTCATCCTCTCAGTAACTTTTCCGGTTTCAGGTCCATCATAGACTTGGACCGGAACTGACCCATTTACAACCCTAGTTCTTAATTTTATGACCGTGAGCTAATATGGTATATTTGGGTTGGACATAAAAGGACATTGCATCATAGTAAGATGCGGCGTCGCTGCACCCAAGCCTTTTCCTCTCACGAAGTGGGATTCCACTTCATTGAAAAAGAAAAAAAAAAAAAAAAAGAAGACGAGGCAATAAATGGCTTGGAACTTAGAATTTGGGTGTTTATGGCTGGGCTGAGCCATATCTAGGCTTGGCTCAACTTTAGAATCACTGGCCCATATTTGACCCCAGCCTGACATGGGCTGGATGTGTTGGCCCAAGTCAGCCTACCTCAAACTTGGTAAGCCCTAGCTAGCCCATGTAGTTAATTGGGCCAAAGCCCGTTCCTAGCCCCTTAAGTGTGCCTACTTTTTAAAAGGGATTTAATCCTACGGGAACAGTTCTCACAACATCTGTGAGAAGTCAGATCTCGTCCGTCCATTTTGAGATGAAGTCTCGTGGTCCTATGATGAGCTTTAAAATGACCAATGTTTCAAAATTTTGTTTTCCCCTCCCCCAAGTCTCAAAACGTAGACGAGAAGAGGAAACGAGAGAGGGGAACTGCGTCTCTGGCTCTTCCCCGACGCGCCATCCAAGCTCAACTCTTCCTCGACGTTGGTCATCTCTAGACCTGCCCCATCTCTCTCCCTCCGTTTCCCTCTGTCTCGCTCACCCACCAATCTCTCCTCTATTTCTCCCTGAATCTCTGCTGTTACTTTTTCACCAAATTTATGGGTTTCGTGGTACAAGCTCATGAATGCTTTTTTTTTTTTTTACCCCATTTGATAGGAACATCATGTCATTGAGAAGGTTTGGATTGCATAAATGTATCATACATTTGAAATTGAGTTTTAATTTCACTAATCTTGTCTTGTTGTGGCTGTTTTACACTGCTTTGGGTTTCGGGTAGTCCTTCCTGTTGCCTATTTCTAATGCTTAGTTCAATTTGATTTGATCATTGTTCCTCCGTAATTTATTTTCTGTTGTTTCTGGTTAAGACATGATCGTTTGGTAGACTGCAAAAATGTATGCCTTTGAGAAATGGTGAAAGTAGTATGTCCAAAAAGTGCGGTGTATATTTTGATCAAGTTTGAATGGATGTATGTTAAATATGGTAATGAAATCAATATTTCGGCCATTGAATGTACATGTTGAAGTATCACTTCACTGAGAGCTCTACCTACGTCATGTACAAGTGTGCTCTTTTGATGACATGTGCCTTGTATCAATATGTTGATGAGTGGATGGTGGGTATGCATCTGGTTGTATGGACATGTGTGTTGTATGGATATTTTGATGAATGAATGGTGGGCAGCCTCACGCAAGCCCGTTATGATTGCTGTGTTGGAATTACATTTTTGCCTCTCCCTACAAGTTTCTGATCATGGTACAGGATTTTCCAACTTAGGGATGAAATTTGTGATTCAAAAGCCCATCTGTTTCATTGGACTTTTATTGTACTTGCCGGAGATTTCGTATCTGAATATGACCTGAGACTAAATCGCTTATCAATTCAATGCCAGAAAGAGATGCATCAGCTATACTTGTGAAAGTGTGTCCAAAGAATTGAGATGACTGGATAAACTTACTTCATAACTCGCTACCTTAAGTTCACATCAGCTATACTTCTCAAGTATTATCTTGGGAGTCCTTGTATGAATGATGGGTAGCTGTAATTTCCTTACTCTCAACTGTTAGCCACATTGGAGAATGTTAGCAGATTTGTGAAGCATGTTTGCACAGCTTTATAAAATTGATTTCTTTGTTGGATAAACTGTGAAACTGCTAGAGCATCTATGATCCCCTGTGTATAGATTTTTAAGCTGCATTGTCTGTTTACACATGCCTTGGCTGGGATATCACCACAAATCTGTATCCATTCTCTTATATTTAGGGTAACTTCTCAGTTCTTGAAGAGATCATAACAAGTTCCATCCCATTACAAGTCCAGGAGCTGGCTTTACATCAAAACGCAACAATAAGATACTGCCAACTGATACAATAGGTAACCAAACAGCTGTATGGAAGTCACTTAGACAGAAAACATGCCAACTGATACCATTGATTTAATTTGATAGATGGAGAAAATATGCCAACTGACACCATTGATTTCAATGAAAGATCCAAACATGCCAACTAATACCCACATATTTAACAATTAGGATCTGAATATGCCAACTGATGGCCGCATAAATTTTGAACCTCTCCCCTCTTTTTGGGTGCTTATAACCCTCAACCCTAGTCTGTCAGACTTCATCTAAAAATGGATGGATGAGATTAGACTTCTCATAGATGTTGTGAGAATTGTCTCTGTTAAGTTTTGTCTTGTATTCCGATTTAGCCGGATCGGTCGTCCGGTTTAGCTAAAATTGAGGTTTAGAGTTAGGGGTACTTTGGTCATTATGTATAAGTTTTCTTCTTGGCCAAGAAAGCGGGAGCTATATATATTGATGTATTGTAATCCTGGATCCTAAGAGATTGAGATAGGATTATGATAGATGAGTTCTCTTCTCAGTGGACATAGGCAAGGTTGCCGAACCACGTAAAACTGTTATGTTCATATGTGTGATTGCTTTTATTCATTGTGGTTGATTCGTCGATTGAAGGTAATTTTCGTTGCGCCGCTTTTTCCAACAAGTGGTATTAGAGCTTGGGATCTGCGTTCAACGGGTCGAATCTCAGATCGAATAGGAAGAAGAGGATCAACAATTGTCGGTGGTTTTGCTCAGATCCAACTTCCTGTTGAAGATCAAGGTTGTGATAAAAAAAAAAGGTGGGCATGTGCTCGAGTTGCAAAAAACCTCTCATGGTTTCTTGAAATAGAGAAGACAATGGGGTCTAGGTGGTTGATTCTAGCTCCGGAACAGAGAAGATCAACGTCGGAGAAGTTGAGAAGATAGGGAAGATAATCGAAGGATCTAGAGTCCATCACATGGGGGGACGACATTCAGATTGTGGGTAGTCCAAATCGCAAAAGGGTTATTTATTTATTTATTTATTTATTTGCTTGGTCTGGTGGTGATTACGAACGGAGGAGATCAAATTAGGACTTGGGTTTTGGTTTGTTCCTGTGCAGACCATTGGAGTTGCATATCAGTTAGTCACCGGACTCGAAGAAGGAGGAAAGTAGAGGCGGTGCTTGCGGAGGGAGGATTTGGCCGGTCCTGGTTCGCGCAAACAATCAGCTCGTCGTAGCCTCAAACCATTGAAAAAGAAGGCTATCGTCGTCACCAGAGCCTCGCGACCGTCACCATCCACATGCCTTCTGCCCTTTGCCGAGGAAGAAACCTAGTGGCTTTCAGTCCTTGGTTGCAGAGAACAGAATCAATAGAGAGAGCCAGAACAAAGAAGAGAGATCTGGGCTTAGGTTGCTTAAGGCTAGGTCAAGGTTAGGTTAGTTCAATTTAGAACTGACCCGTCAGGCAGCAAGTCCAGCAGTATTTCAATCTAGGTCGGTTCGGGTTGGGTCAAACCCGACCGTGCATAGAGTCCAGCCCGGTGCAGTGGTGCAGAGTGACATCAGCATACTAGGTTAAAAGCAATTTAACCAGATCAATGGCTGAGTTTGTTTCAATGATACCTTGATTGGCCGATGTTTGATCAGAGATCTATTTGTACCTACGAACTTGTTGAGAATAGATCTATGCATTTGTGAAAGAAGATTGGTAGTTTAACAGTCAACATGGATGTTTAACCAATCAGAGTATATAAAACTGTTTCTGCGATATTGAAGCCATCTAGAGTTGGGTTTTAAATATGTTTCTTCCAGCATACTCGTGGTAATGAGATCTATAAGGTAAATAAAAGATATTGGCAGTTTGATGGGTAAAAATTTATAGAACTCAAGAAACTGACTGATGCACGATAATAGCAATGATTGAAAAGTATTACTTGATGTCATGAATGAGAGACTACTCCAAGTACTTTGATGGAAGGCTTAGATCCATGATGAAGGGATCAAGAAGGAGCGACATGCTAAAGTGGAAAGAAAAGTAAAAGAATCAGAATCAAAAAGAGGTAGTGTATAAGAAAGCTCATATTCAGATGATGGGAAATTATTTCTGGTGACTACAGGTATAGATCGGGTTGATTATTCATGGTATTGGGATTCGGATTTTTCTTATCATGTGTTCGAGTAGAGATTAATTGATGTAAATAACTCTCATTGTTGATGGATCTGTTCTTATGGGGGAGAATGCAAATTGATGAGCATTTGAGATAAGAGTGATAAAGATCCAGGTGTTTGATGAGATTATTTAGAACCTAACGAATATGATGAATGTTCTGAGTTTACAAAGGAATTGGATTTCTTTGAGTGCCTTAGACTCCAAGTGTTGCAAGTGCACTGTGACGGGTGGAGTCACGACGGTGGAAAATGAAACATTGGTCATCATGAAGGGTGAGATAGTTAGAAATTTCTACAAGTTGATAGGGGATACTTTTTTAGGTGGAGTAGTGAAGGAGATATCAAATAATAAGAAAAGAAATCTATGTTTCAGGTAGAGTTAGATGCGACGAATCATTGAAAGATAAATTGATGGGTCTTTGATGATAACATCTAGCTGAAATCCAAGAAGACCTAAACGGAGATGATTTTGTCCGAAAAGGTAGTCCAGTTCAGGATGGAGTAAGCCAGTTTAGCATCGTGTCATACCTAACCCGCATGTGCTGTGCCTAACCCACCAGAACAGGCTAGAATAGAACAGTTGCAGGTTTGACGGAAAGAAAACCGGGATAAAAACAGAAGGAAGGATTCACCGGTACCAATGAGATTCAGATTCGGGAAGGTTTTCAGTTTTGTCTTGACGAATGAAAGTTAGGTTCATTGTGTTGTAAGGATGAATGCATGTTGCAACAAATAGAGGGCACTTCGAAAGTTCAAGACAGTGGTGCTGAGGTCAAATGAGGCAACTGTGGGAAGTCTCAAGTCAATCTGGACTTGATCAACACTAGATAATACTGAGATTGTCTGTGTATCCGAGCTAGGGGTGCAAGTGCCACGCTTGGTTATAGTGTGTGTGGAGGCGTACCTTTCAGCAAGGTGTAGTGATGTACCATTCAGCAAGGTATGTGAAAACATTACCAGGTATCTTAAGGTGGCTCCAAGGATTTGCAGAATTCAATCCAAGGTAAAGGTTCTTGGGTTTTGTCTTGTATTTCGGTTTAGCCAGATCGATCGTTTGGTTTAGTCAGAACCGTGGTTCAAGGTTAGGGGTACTTTAGTCATTATGTATGGGTTTTCTTGTTGACCAAGAAAGCAGAAGCTATATATATTGATGTACGTAACCCTAGATCCCCAGGGATTGAGATGGGATTATGACATATGAGTTCTTTCCTCCGTGGACGTAGGCAAGGTTGCCGAAGCAGGTAAAACTATTGTGTTCATGTGTGTGATTGTTTGATCTTGATGGGTGGTTGTTTGTGTTCATCATGGTTGATCCATTAAACGCGGGTAACTTTTATTGCACTGCTTTTCCTAACAGTTCCCATAGGATTAAATCCCTTTAAAAAAATATTAAATAACATCTGAATATGTAAAATATAGCTTGCTCTTTCATATGATGTTTTCACAACCAGAGAAGAAAATCCCCTTCCTTTTCTCCTCTTGTAGCCCTCTTCCTCTTTTATGCAAGCTTATATGTTCCTTCAGTGGTCTTTATAATTTCACTTGACTTTCAGATTCATGTATATGAAGATAACTTGTAAGCTGGATTCATCTCATCCCTCTACTACTCAGCACCATGGTTTGTAAGATGTGGCACTCTAATGGGCAGCAATTCTATCACCAGCGGTTGTAGCATCTTCCAAAAGACAGGCATTGAAAAAAGAAAGCATTGGTCCAAAAAATATCTCATTGCACACACAATTAAAAATAAAAAATAAAAAATTTTCAAAATACCACCCCCCCCCTCCCTCTTCCTCCTCTTTCCTCCCCTTCCCCACTTCTCCCTCCAGCCAGCAACAAGCTTTACTAGCGGAGGGGACTCCCTCTCCCTCTCCTTCTTCCTTTTCTTCCCCCTATTCTCTCTCTCTTTCCCTCTCCCTCCCCTCCCTTTCCTCTCCTCCCTCTTCCTCTTCCTCTCCCTCTCCCTCTCCCTTTTCTTCTTCCCCTCCCTCTCCCTCTTCCTCTCTTCCCTCTTCCTCTCCCTTTTTCTTTCCTCCTCCCCTCTCCTCTCCTATCCTCTCCTCCCCGCCCCATTAGGCCCTACGAGGCTAAACATCACAATAATGTTTGGCCTTGCAGAGCCAAACAACACCCTATTGTTTTGCCCTGCGCGGCCGAAGATCATAAGGCTAAATAGGGTAGAGAGGAGAGAAAAAGAGAGATGAAGATGGAGAAAGAGGAGAGGAAGGAGGGAGAGGAGAGGGAGTGGAAGAGGAAGAGGAAGAGGGAGAGGGAGGGGAAGAGGAAGAAGAAGAGGAAGAGGGAGGGGACAGTGAGGAGGAGGAAGAGGAAGAGGGAGGGGAAAAGGAAGAGGAAGAGGGAGAGAGAGAGAGCGAGGGAGTGCCCCCTTCTAGCCGGCAAGAGGGAAAGGGGGAGGAGAAAAGAGGGAGAGAGAGAGAGAGATGCGTAGGGGAGAGAAGGGTATTTTGGGGATTTAAAACTTTTTTATTTCTCATGTGTGATGAGAGATCGAATTTGTGTTCAAATAGCACACCTACCTAATAAATCCTCGATATATTTGCTGTTCGGTGGGGACGGGCTGTGCGCTTGCTAACACTTAATCCAAGCCCAGCCCAAATATTAGAAGGCATGAATTTAAGACCCAGGCTTAAAAGCAAATATAAAACTTGAAGGCCCAAATCAGACTGGGCCTGTGTCGGGGCCGGGCGAGAACCCCTGTTTGGGATATCTGATACATGTTGGTCAGGGTGTAATTAGGGACGACAGAAATGGGTCGCGTCAGGTCGGTTTTAAATTGAGGGATCAAGACAAACCCAATCCATTTTAGCGGGTTGAAAGTAAAAACTCCAACCATTATTTAATAGGTTTGGTAGGTCATTGTGCAATTAGTTTGCAAAATTACAATGGGTAAAGATAATGTATCAGAAATGGCAAAATCATTAATTCCAAGATTTTTGTTTGCATTAAATTTCGAATTTATCTCTACTTGCTGTGAAAGTCCAATCCGTCAGTAACAAAACATCCCACCACCTGACTGGTTTTCCTTTTTCTGCAGGCCAAGATGAAGAATGTAATAATAATAGCATACATTCAATCAGATATCTCCCGCAAAAGGTTGAACAAATTATGGAATTAACCAGGTTTCTGTTGTCATTTTTCTTAGAAAGGTAGCGACTTCTGTTTCTTCTTCTTTCATCACGAACCTAACCACCTCCAAACACATACCACCCACAGTCCAAACTTCACGTCCAAATCAAATCTACCCATCTCCAAGTTATAAGCCCTATCGCCCACCTCTTCTCAGAACCATCAACTCCATCACAAACAAACCACTCGATCCATAACCATTCAACTGCGGAACCCATTTAGCAGAACCCAAATATCTCCAAACGGATTAAAACCATTCACAAACGCATTCAAGCTTTCATTTAATAAATGACTCCACTAGGTAAGAATATGAAACAATAGCCAATATTGCTAGAGATCAATAGGAAAACTAACTGATCGTTTTCTAACTTTCTTTCTAAAACACTTCTATGATTTCACAGCACATCAGATAAAGAGGCTGCACTAAGAAAAGTAACTATATTATATAGATTTACTTCACGTACTTATCCTTTCTAATTATGGAATCTGAATCAAGAGATATAATTCTACACTAATCATCTCTGGAAGGATGACCTTTTCTGATCCATGCAATTATGCACAATTGGATTGATAAATGTTTGAAAGGAGAGGTTCACTGTTGTGGATTGATAAATGTTTGAAAAGAGAGGTTCACTGTCTTGTTCAATATCTGTTTCAGATACTGTTCAACCCAACGGTATATGTCACTCCCATTGTCGTGGAATTTGTACAACTGATTTTCATAGGAGTCGCTATGACATTCGATCACACAACATGGGCTTCACACGGGCCAATGGACATTGTCTGTGTGTCAACTCCCTTGAAAACATCAGCAGAGATTCATTCCTACAGAATCAATACACTACTATACTAATTTTATGCTTTTAAATAGTAAAGGGGTGTAAAACTGTATAAGCCTTTCTCATCAAAGAATAAGCCATATTTTGGCACAATTGTACGTTATAGACATTCTTGAATTTTAATTAGTTTTTTAACTGTCTGTCAACCACTGCAAAATAAATATGAGTAAAAGCCTCAAATATAAATATGCATTTTTGTACTGCTTAATACACTTCTGTGGATAAAATCGTATGTCAGTAAGTATCAATAGATAAGAAAAACTAAGCTAAAAATAAACCATGGTCAAGTTAAGTTAATCTTTGAATTCCCTATGTCTTAGACTTAAATTGACACAAGAATGGATGAATTTTAAAGAATAGGAGTCACAAGAGCTAAAAGGTCTATCTTTCACAGAGAAATTATACTCTTGATCTTCTTACAGAAATTGGATGCTTTGGATGAAAACCAATTGGTTCTATGAAAGAAATAAATCATCACCTTAATGTGGATGATGGAAAACCTCTTGATGATTCTGGGCCATATCAAAGGCTTGTGGGAAGTTAATTTATCTATCACAAGGCCAAATATGTGTTTTGTAGTTGGTGGTGTTAGTCAGTTTAAAAATCTTGAATACCTCAAATTTGCATCTGGAATGGAGACTTTCCTATAGGGTTGATAGACATCGATATTGTTAAAATAATAATAATAATAATAATAATAATAATAATAATAATAATAATAATAATAAGCAGAGTGGGTTGGGTATCATTTCAATCATCAATATACTTCAAGACATTGCACATTTGTGGGGAGTAACATTATCACATGACAGGGTAGAAGCAAGTGAGATTGTTCAGTCAAGTGCAATAAAGTGTTGAGACAGTATCAACCATCAACCCATGGCCCATACTGCATTTGGAGTTAAACAGTTTCAATTATTTCTAGCTAAACTGAGAATAATATTTCAAGACCAACAAGAAGCAGTAATTCATATCATAAGCCCTGATTTGAAATGTGAAAATAAAAATCATCTTGATTTGAAATCTGAGCAAAACTTGAGCCCTATTTTCAAATTTTTCCGAAGGAAAATCCTCAATTTGCAAGAGTTCAAAACTTTCTTCCCTTTCAGTAACAATTCAAACAGTCGTGCCCATTTATCACAACCTAATTTCAAAGTCTGGATTGAGTGGCGTACAGTGTTTGGTTCAAATCATTACTGCTTAAAAGGTTTAAATATAATCTAGAATCACATAATTATCCACATCAAATAATTATCTACATCTGGGTTATATTAATCGTGTAGGAAAACTCCGAAAAACTGGATCCTGACTATAAAATTTTAAGATTTTGCTACACCAAACAGAGAGAAAAATATTCTCACAACTCACAATAAGGTACATCCAAATGCAATTTCAATGGAAACCACTGGATTGCTGCCACATTAACATGCAATCTCATACTCTACCTTAAATCACACTAAAAGATCAATAACGGAAGAATTCAGGAAAAAAAAAAAATTTTTTCATTCATACACAGAAACATTGCCATTCCAACAGCATGAGGCAATCACATTAGGCAGAACAGGATGAAAAACAACATCTATGCATGCCTGATCATAAGCCTTAATCTTCTTAAGAAGCTCAGAAGTCCTATAGCTGTAGAAGTATATACAGCCATCAGAAGAGCCAGATGCAAGCTTTTCTCCATCCAAACTGAAATTGCACTTGATGGGGAAGCCTGATACTCCATGCTTCTCATACCTCTTGTACTTGTCCAACTTGAAAGGGGGCCTAGATGAGAATATTGCAATGTAATTTCCATTTGATTGTGCAACAAAACACAAATCAAATGGGTGGTAACGAATGCATGGGCAGGTATAGGCCTCCACATAAACCTAATAACAACAAAGAGAAACATGATTGCAACCATCTATATTCCAAATTACCAGTTCCACATATTAATACATAGTATAAGGTATCATGTCAGATCTGATCAAGCGATTGGTATTCCTTTTTTCCTCCTTTCATTCAATGAGACCTTCCAGTAATCAGAAAATCCTTTGGTGGGCCCATCACATGTGGACTATTCCCCAATATCTCAATACAGGATGTCTGTAGATGTCCAAAAACAATGGCTTGCACATGAAAGGGGTTGCAAAATTTGAAGGTTAAAAACCATTGAATAAGGGCAGCTTCTCCTGTCCATGATAACAAATACCATATGAACCATTTGATCACCAGACACTGAACCCAAGATGTATAAATTTAAGTGCTGTTCAGTCGTTTAAACACTGTATACCCAGTATTACTCCTGTAAAAGATCTTTTCATTTTTCTATGTCTAAGATCAACTAAAACGCATGATCATATGATCATTATATCTTTAGATGTTTAAAATAAATTTGCATATAGACGCAATAATAAGCTGGCGCCATAACCCCAGCCTACCCATGGTAAATGATATATGATGACAAAAGCATGACCATAATGCGTAGCAACCATTTCAGACTCTTTTTCTCCTTTCATGTGTTGTTTAATGATAGAGCACAATACAATCAAACTGAGGACATGATCAGGACTAACAAAGGACATGTAGTTTTCAAGAACCACCAAACGTTACTTCTACCCCAAACGCTGTATGGAATTGAAGGAATAATTCCATGTGTAGAAACTTCATCATTTATGGGTGCATTTAAATGAATCTCAAAAGAATAGCAACTTCTCTTTAATATTTTGACTCCACAATTGATTATGTTGTGCTATGCAGATGAGGCAGGATGCAGACTAGGCAAACACTTCTTCTCTGATTCTCAAAATCAACATTAACAGTTGCAGCGGCACTGGTATAGGAGTATAGGACAAGAGAAACGGGATCACAGCTTATCCTTTTTGTTATTTTCATGCCACCAAGATGCAGATTGAAATCGATAAAACAGCTATGCTGGCAAAATATGCAAAAGCAATCTGAGTCGATAAAATTAAAGTAAATGAACATATAATAAAGTTGAATGCTTTATATCCTCAAGTTAATGCATAAATAGCTAAGGATGCTGATGTGTACGACTATCCTAGTGCTATTCTCATATATACACAATCAACACAAGGATCTATAAAGACTCTTGGCCCCCAAATTTGTGTTTGAAGGGCCCATGTTCCGTTATCCAGATAGTTAATGAGCACTATTTGATGGCTAACATCTTGCAGGACATGTTCCTAGTGGGTCATAAATAGATACAGTGGATTTATCAGATAAAATAAACATCTGGATCACCAAATTATCAACCCTTTGAGTACATGCCAGACAGTTGATCAAACAGAGATCAATGGTGTATTCTTTCTTAATCATCATCTGCTAGCCATCAGTTGGGAGGTTAACTAAGATTTTGATGCATGTTTGTTTTGTAAGTTACACGGAGATTACCAGCCATTGGATCCACTTGTAGACAAAAAAGTTCAGGGTTGAAGATGAGGATCATATAATAATTCAAGATATCAAGAAAAATGGATGGTGGATGGTGGAACTTTACCTGGTTGGATAGAGGAACTTGCCGCTTGACATCCCAAACAATTATAGATTTTTCACTGACATTCCCTCTGGTGACATCACTGGAAGAGATGAAATGTTTGGCGTCAGTACTGAATTCAACATCAAGAATGGGGCCAAGACCTTGAACATATTCTTGAACAGCCTTGCCAGCTCTTACATCCCAGAGTCTCAGAGAGCCCTTCATACCTCCTGAAAGAAAGAGACTAGGATTATCTGGATGGAACCTAACAACCCCAACGGCTTGATCCTCCTTAAAGACCTGAGTTTCTATTCCCTTCTCAACATCAACCATCCTCAATGAGCAATCAAACCCACAAGAAAGTAAAAACAACCCTTGTTGTGACCACCTCACTTCCTTGACTGCAGCATTGTGGTAGTTAAAAACACGTGCTTTTTTCTGACTATTACTGCTCCACACATTCCACACATGAACAGTTTGATCCATTCCAGCAGAAGCAAGAAGATGTGCTGCAACACTATTTTTGATGAAAAATCTAAATTAAGATGATATAATAACAAGTATATTTAAGCACCCTTCTATTTGTTGGGTCTATCCCTATGAACTGCTAGCACAGTCCTTAAAATTAAATAAAGCTGCATTCCACTGCTATGCAGTATTAAAAAATATCTGCTATAATTTAAAATTCATCACAATTATCAATGATAATATTGCGATAAGTTGAAATTATCAACAAAATTGTTTTTGTCATGATAATAGAAAATATTACAGTCAAAAGAAAACTCAGAGGAAAACTTAAAAGGGAACAAGTAAACCAAATACGGATTAGGAGTTACTTCTATTGCATTAAGGAGGGGTTTTATTAGAACAGTAATTTATTATCATATGAGAGATAATTTCTACTATTAATATACGATGTTTGGTTTCAAATTCCTAAAATAGATATCATGTTTCAATTTATTTGTTACTTCCCATCCACATGAAGCCAATAGGATGAGTGAGGTAAAAAGAAAAGAACTTATCAAGTTTGTGTAATAGTGTTTCCTCAGAAGTGAAGTTTTTAGCAGAGGTTCTGAGATCTGTTGTTTGGTGCGGAAGTCTTCTACAAAAATGTTGAGATAAAAGGGAAAACACTTTCCTTGCAATAGAGGATTTTTAGAGATTCAAAAGGGGAGATGTGAAGGTCCACAAATCCATGCCAGGAAGGATCTAAGTTGCATTTGGAAACAGATGAGGATTCCACTGCCACAGTGTACTTTTCTTGTAGAAATGAAAGGAAGGGATTCTATCTCCCTATTCCCTAATGTTCCACAGGCTGTTTTATACAGGGAAGGAATAGAAACAAAAGGAAGAGGAAAAGGGGGAAAAAGAGCAAGATTGGTGGAGAGGAGAAAAGGGCGAGATTAGTAGAGAGGAAAATATAGAGAGTAATGACGAGAGAGTGACGGGAGACAGAACCAGAGAGAGGGAGAAGCAAAGAGGGAGATAGTGATGAAGAGTACGAAGGATAAAGAGAGAGAGTGCATGACGGATCATTTCAGATTTGGATTTCTATATTGCAGTTCAATAATATACAGCGGAAGAAATAAATGAACTAGCAAATATCAATCAACCACACAAAAGATGAGAGGCACATGATTTTTACGAAGAAACCCAAATAGGGAAAAAACTACGAGTCCAAACTGAACCAACAATCAAGTACTATGAATCTTGCAGTTACAAGATGATATACTCATAACCCTTATCCGATTCTCATACAACCAAAAGACTCACGACCGCTCGCCATTCTTTGCAACAAATCTAAACCTTGCTTGACTCCTCAGGCAATCTTCTAGAAGAGATGCAGAAGACAAAAGCTCTAGAACTCACGACAGCACTTTTCTCTTTAATAGATGCTCTAGAGAAGAAAGGATCTCTCAATAAGATCTTCTGAGCTCATAATAATGAGAGAAGTCTCCAATAAGTATTCTCAACTTAGAATAAGGAGATCCATACATTAAGATTGAGAGAGGAACACTATTTATTACCCATAATTCGTGACTCATAATAATACTCCTTGTAAAAGAAGAACTTCCAATTTTGGCACAAACAGGAAAGAAGTCCGAAATAGGTCGGTAGGGTTTATTGAGTCATCTGATCAATTGGGCATTGCTTCAATCTCGTACTTGGTCAATCGGGATTGATCAGTTAGCCCTGTTTTCTATTTTCGCAGATTTATTCAAATCTTCTCTTCAGCAATTTCAGCGACTCAAACCCTTAGTCCATTCTCTACAAAATATAAATTAAAACTCAATGAAATCCAAAGTTTTGTCCAACCCATGAATTAGCCAATTACAAAAAATCCTCACAATCTCTCCCTTTGCTAATTCATGGACAAAACTTTCTACACATACAATCTACCCAAAAATAAAAACCAAAATTACATTAAGTAAAATTGCATAAAAAATTAAATTCCCATCAGCTTCACTGTCTTACTCTTTATACTCCCCCTTTTGGTCATTAACAAAAATAATGATGTCAGCAAGCAGCACATCTATCAACTAGGAACCAGCAATAGCTCTCCCTTAATTGTGACTCTCCTCTAATTATATCTTTATAGCAGCTGGAGGTGGGAGACTGATTTTCTTGGTCAAGTTTAAAAGCATGGTACCCACACTTGCGAATTAGGAGCTTTTAGCATAGTGTGTACCAATTCAGCAGACAAGTCAGATTTTTTTACCCAAATAGCTCTTGTTGTGACCTTTGGCTCAAACAATTACTTCCACCATTGCTTGTTCTTTGGTAAATCTCTCAATTTATTGCAATGAAGACGAATGTGTCATTTAATTCCACAATGATGACATGTGAGTGTAGCTTTAGGGCGAGACACACTCTTCTTCTTCACTACATTATTTGTGCATGCAGTATGTGGAGTAACAAGTGCCTTGGAATTTAAAGCAAAACTTTTAACAGAAGCATTTTTAGTTTTAGCCTTTGAAGTGGATGCACCTTGATCATAGTCGAGACCATGTTTGTCATTAGGCCATTTCTGATTATATTGGATGTCATCAAGAGTCATTGATCCAGCATTCACCTTGTTTAGCAGTTGTGTTTTTTTTTTTTTTTATAGTATCCAACTCAGACAACGTCATCTTCAGTTTGTAATTCAAAGCATCTTTTTCAGCTTGATAACTCTTTAACTATATTTTCAAGCTCTTAATCTCTTGTTTAGCTGTCACAAAATTTTGACTCTCACTAGTCAACTTATCAGCCACTGAATTCTTCTAATTCTCCAAGAGACTAACCTTTGAATGTGATTCCTCTAAATCTGCCTTGAGAGAAACAATCATTTCTTATGCAGCCTTCAACTTGATTAAGTTTTTGTTATTGAACTTACTTGGTTTCAAACAATCATTGTATGCAGATTTATAAGCTTTTTCCCAATCTTTCTCTAAATCTGACTCTACATAAATATCCTTGTCAACATCATTGTCAGACAAAGTTCGTGAAGATCTAACTATGAAAGTCATGAATTTTTCATTCACAACGTCAAAATTTTCAGTCTTAGGCTTTTCTTCCTCTTCATTCTCTTCTTCAGAAGAATCATCCCATGTAATATTGAAAGCCTTTTTCTTAGGATTCCTTTTCCTATTCACACACTCAAGCATAATAACCATAGCCTTGACATTCATAATGAAAGTGCAATAACTAGATCTCACCAAGTCCTAGAGGGGGGGTGAATAGGACTATTAAAAATTTCTTTTCAAGACTTAGGTGTTATTAAAGAACAATCTGAAAGATTATTAAAATAGAGAGAGATATTCAGAGTTGTGAGTGTCTAGAGATGCAACTAGAGCAGCAAAGATGTAGCTTATAAAAGATCATCAACTCAAGTGACAAGAAAGCAAAGCAACATCCACACACAACAAACAATAAACACAATGATTTATAGTGGTTCGGTCCTAGACCTACATCCACTCTCAAGAGCAATCTCTCTTGGTTCCACTAAATAAGAGGTATTCACATAACATACACCTCTTGCAACAATTTTTGATGCGGTGGTTTGTCTTCCACCAATTAGAGTTTTTGATCAGGTGGTTGATCCTTGATCTAGTCCACCAATTACAACAATTTTTGATGCGGTGGTTTGTCTTCCACCAAATACAGCAATATGAATTGAAATATTAAAGAACACCTAAACAAGGAATTGTATACCTTGGTTTTGAGTGGTGCTCTTGATGCTTGAAGACTACCTCCAAGCTTTGGCCTCTTGTTCTTGCTCCTTGGAGATGAAGATCTTCAGATGTGAGCTCAGCCAAGGGAAGAGGTTCCAAGAGGGTTTGGAAGGCTAAGGTATTCTCTCAGATTTGAAGAAGCCTTTCCTAAGTCACCAACTACTCTACTTGTAACAATGATGGCACTCTTTGATGTTGGAGAGTAGGTGGTTGTGGGAGCTTTGAAGATGATTTTAATGGAGGTGCAAAGGCTCAGCTATACTAGTGATTTTCTCAGCAATAAATTCAGTGATTGGAGCAAGGGAGAGGTCCTCTTTAAATACAGATGAGCTCCAACGGATAGTTCTACGGCTTAGAACAGAATGGTCTACGGCTTAGCCGTAAGTTCTGACAACATCCAACGGCTAGTTTGACCAGATTCAACACAAATTCCTTCTTACGGTTAGGCCTACGGCTTAGCCGTAAATTCTTATACGGCTTAGCCGTGAGCACCTTTCGGCCTAGCCGTGGGTCAGCCGTAAGCTCAAAATTCCCAGAAACTGCTCTCTGGAGAGTGGCCCGTAATCTTTACGGCTTAGCCGTGAATAACCTTACGGCTTAGCCGTGAAGGGCTTTCGGCTTGGCCGTAAGGTCAACCGTAAGCTTAATATGGCCAAGTGCACTCTCTGGATTGTGGCCCGTAGGTTTTACGGCTTAGCCGTGAAACACACTACGGCTTAGCCGTAACATTTTTCGGTGCAGCCGTAGGGTCAGCCGTAGAACAAAAAGGCTTCACAATATACTCTCTGGACAGTGAGCCGTAGGATCTACGGCTTAGCCGTGGTCCAAGCCGTAGAACAAAACAGGGTGTTTGAAAACCCTAATTTCCTAGATTATTTCCATGGACACTTAGGGATCATAGATACCTTATCCCTTGGCACTCACAGATGATCTTCTTTGATGTTGAACTTCTTTGCTTAGTCTTCATTGATAGGTTTTCCTTGAATGGTCTTGAACTAGCTTGAGCTTCTTTGAACTTGACTTGATCTTCAATGAACTTCCGAGGTGAACTACATCGTTCTAGAACCGAACTACACTTTGGTCACGTAATTGACAACACACTCTTACAATGACACTAACAATCTCCCCCTTTGTCAATTTCGTGACAAAATTACATAATGTGAAGAAGATACAACATTTAAGCTCAGCAATTGAGATACACAAAGTATTACAACAGTGAATACACCTTAAGCACCCACATCTACATACACAACACTTTGAAACTCCCCCTTTGACGACGCTTAACCTGCAAAAAAGGCTGCAAACACAATCTACTAGAAAGGTGGGAGGTTAGAAAGCTCCCCCTAAACACATGCATACAATTCTCCCCCTTTTTGGCACAAGATTGACAAAGAGATAAAGCATAATTGAGAACAGAAATGCACACAAAGAGAAAGAATGGCTATATTAGATGTAGAAATGAAGTATAACCATAGCAAAACAATACATCACCCATAAGCATACATGAGATAACAATTAAGACTAACAGGTGAGGTACAGCCATTTCCCAAAATACAAACAAAACAACAAGAACAGTCATCAATCCGAAGGAGGAGAAGGGGAAGGAATCGCCACATCGTCGCGCCGGCAGCTCTTGGAGATCTTAGACAAGTACTGAAATGATTTCTTCAAGAGCTTCTCCATCTTAGTTTGCCTCTGTTCGAGAGCGGCCAACCGAGCTTCAAACGAAGAAGAGGAAGAAGCCGCGGGAGGAACCGGAACCGGAGAAGTGGTAGAGGGTGCTGCAGAAGGAGGCGCAACCGGTGAATCTTCTTCGTCTCCGGAGTCAGGAAGTCGGGGACCAGCTGCCTGCTGTTTGGAGAAGCGCATGTTCTGGATGTTAACGGTGCCAAAGGTGGGGTGAGACTCAGGAGCCTCATCGGTAGGTAAAGTGACCCCACACTGAGAGGCGAGGCGCGTCATGAGATACCCAAAGACACATGCATTGGTGCCTCTGCCTGGGCACTGCCAAAAGCGAATGATGGTGGCACAGATGAGCGAGGGAAGACACACTCGGACCCCCATGTGGACGGAGTAGAGAACATTCACCATAAATGGGGTGAGGTCAGAGAAATTCCCCCTCCGAGGATAAATGTTATAGGTGAAGATGGCATGAAGGATCCGGTAGTGAGGAAGCAATGAGACGGCAGGAAGGAACCCCTTGGCCTTCCAAGGAATGGAGGCGCCACAGAGGGCGAAGGTGGCAGTGTGTCGCTCCTCTTCGGATAGAGAATCCGAGATGACCGAAGGGGAGTCGGAAAGAGGCACGCACAACAGAGAGGAAATGATGGCAGGGGTGATGGTATTGGTGCCATCACTGAACCCAATGTCAAAGGACATGGTGTCTATCGATGCGTGGGAGATAGATGCATACATGGTACGCACAAGAGAGGGGAAGCCAGGACCACCCCACTTCAGAATGTTTTCCCACCCAACGTGAGTGAGAAGGGTGTGTACTCCGTAGGCCTCAACAACGAGAATGTTAACATCCCGCTCGACAGTGATGGGTCTCGAAAAGAAAAACCGATCAGAAGTGGGTTCCCGTGGAACCAAAACTCGGGGAGAGGGTGGAGAGGGCTGTCGAGCCCGGGAGGAGCTACCGGAGGCACGAGGCCTCTTACCAGGAGGGTAGGCATTCTTGGAGCGCGGAGGCATAGTGAGACACAGAGAGAAGGTCACACACCACAGACAGGAGGAAAAAAAAACGCACACAGTGAGGGAATGAAACCGAATGTAACAGTGAGGGAAAAGAGAGAAAAAACAAACAGAGAAAGGAGAACAAGACAGAGATCAAACAGAGAGGAGAACGCCGGATCCGGGCGTGGAGGCCATGGAGACCGAGGACTTGGCCGCGGATTTGGGCGGTGAGGCCATGGAGACGAGGAAGACAGAGAAAGAAAGGAAGATGAGGACACGGGAGGAGGAAGGCCGGAGGAGGAAGACGCACGCCGGAGAAGGAGGGCCGGAGAAGAGGTACGCCGGAGAAGGAAGAAGGAGGAAGGCCGGAGGAGGAGGGAAGCCGAGAGAGGAAGCGAGGGCAGAAGGAGAACAGACGGGCGAGCAGCGTGAAAAAGAAGAGGAACAGACGGATTAAAAAGATCTCGGCGCGCAGAACGAGGGAACGTACGGCTTAGCCGTAGAGTGTTTTACGGCTCAGCCGTAAACGCGTACGGCTTAGCCGTAAAGTGGTGTACGGCTTAGCCGTAGACCCTGGGCAAAAACACAAGTTAATCCAAACAGCAAACACCAATAGATTTCCTTAAATTTTCAAATTTTAACACATCAAGAGGTTTAGTTAAGATGTCTGCAAGTTGTTTTTCAGTCTGAATATATTCGAGCTCAATGATTCCTTCTTCAACCAATTCTCTAATGAAATGATGTCGAATATCAATGTGTTTGGTGCGAGAGTGCTGGACCGGATTTTTAGAAATGTGTATGGCACTCGTGTTATCACAATACAAGCTCATTATTCCTTGTGTAATGCCATAGTCCATAAGCATCTGCTTCATCCACAAGAGTTGAGAACAGCAGCTTCCGGCAGCTATGTATTCAGCCTCGGCAGTGGAGAGAGATATCGAATTTTGCTTTTTACTATGCCAAGCTACTAGACAATTTCCAACATAAAAACAGCCGCCACTTGTGGATTTTCTATCATCTAAGTTTCCTGCCCAATAGCATCTGAGTATCCAGCAATGGAGGATGAGGAGTCATGAGGATACCACAGACCATATTCAGTTGTATCGGCAATGTACTTAATGATTCTTTTTACAGCAGTTAGATGAGATTCTTTTGGATCCGCTTGATATCGAGCACATGCTCCCACGCTAAATGCTATGTCTGGCCTACTTGCAGTAAGGTACAACAGGCTACCAATCATACTTCTATATAGGCTAGAGTCAACCCCTTTCCCATTTGCATCTTTAGTAAGTTTGATGGTTGTACTCATGGGGGTTTTGACATGTTTCCCAGTCATTAGACCAAATCGTTTCACCAGTTCTTTAGCATACTTGGACTGGGAAATGAAGATGCCATCACGTAATTGTTTGACTTGTAGGCCTAAGAAGAAATTTAATTCGCCAACCATACTCATTTCGAATTCAGATTGCATTAGATTAGCGAACTGAGTAGTCAAGTCATTAGATGTGGAACCAAAGATGATATCATCTACATATATTTGCGCTATTAACACTGACTTTCTTGTCTTTTGAATAAAAAGGGTTTTATCAACACTACCTCTTTGAAAATCATTGTCTAACAAGAATTTTGTCAACCTTTCATACCAAGCACGTGGTGCTTGCTTAAGACCATACAAAGCTTTCTTCAGTCTAAACACATGATCGGGGAATTTTGAGTCTATAAAACCTTTAGGTTGTTCAACATACACTTCCTCATTCAAAATTCCATTTAGAAAAGCACTCTTAACATCCATTTGAAACAATTTGAACTTCAAAAAACAAGCAATAGATAGTAAGATTCTAATTGATTCTAAACGAGCAACTGGAGCAAAGGTCTCGTCAAAGTCAATACCTTCAATTTGAGAATATCCCTGCGCTACCAACCTAGCTTTGTTCCTAACAATAACTCCATTTTCATCAAGTTTATTTTTGAAGATCCATTTAGTGCCTATCACATTTTTATCCTTTGGTCTAGGAACTAGGTACCAAACATCACTTCTTGTAAACTGATTCAATTCTTCTTGCATAGCTCTTATCCAATCATTGTCTAAAAAGGCTTCATCAACTCCGGTAGGTTCTAAAACGGAAGTAAAGCACAAGTGGCTCATAATGTTCTCCAATTGTTTCCTAGTTTTGCACCTGTTAGAGGGTCACCAATAATCTGATCTATAGGATGATCTTTTACATTCACCAAATTTTCAGTAGTGATAGGTGCATCAGTTTTTATTGTGGATCGTGTGGGTTCAATCATCGAGGGCACTTCCACTTCATCAACATTGTCGGACATTGTGGATTCATCATCTATAATGACATTTATTGACTCTTGAATGACTCCGGTTCTCATATTTAGAACACGATAGGCTCGACTCCTTGTTGAATAGCCTAAGAATATACCTTCATCACTTTTTGAGTCAAATTTACTCAGTTGTTCTCTATCCTTCAAGATGTAACATTTGCTTCCAAAGACCTTAAAATATTTTACATTTGGTTTCTTCCCATGCCACAATTCATAAGCTGTCTGATTTGTACCAGTCCTAAGATAAACTCGGTTGATGATGTAGCAGCTAGTATTAACAGCTTCGGCCCACAAGTCTCTAGGGAGATTCTTACTATGAAGCATGACTGTGGCCATGTCTTGGAGAACTCTATTTTTTCTTTCAGCCACCCCATTTTGTTGTGGAGTTTTGGGTGCTGAATATTCATGATGAATCCCATATTTCTCACAAAATTTGTCAAATCGATCATTTTCAAATTCTCCACCATGATCACTTCTGATTCGGGCTACTGAAGTACCTTTTTCAGTCTGAATTTGTTTTACAATCCTTTTGAATTCTCCAAAGGCTTCAGATTTTTCTCTCAAGAAGGCAACCCAAGTGAATCTAGAGAAATCATCTACCA
The DNA here is from genome assembly GCA_037013555.1 of Sextonia rubra. Taxonomy (NCBI): domain Eukaryota; kingdom Viridiplantae; phylum Streptophyta; class Magnoliopsida; order Laurales; family Lauraceae; genus Sextonia; species Sextonia rubra. The sequence continues at coordinate 47,191,850 of JASUAD010000006.1, read as the reverse complement.
TAACAAGAAAGTACCTTTTCTTACCTCGACTCTCTCTTTTAGTTGGTCCAACCAAGTCCATATGAATAAGTTCTAGAGGTCGAGTAGTTTTCATAGCATTCACCATTTTATGGGCACTTCTAATTTGTTTTCCTTGAAGGCACTCTCCACAGATCATCTTTTCTTGACTACTGATCTTGGGCAGTCCTTCAACATATTTGTTTAGATGGGATAAGTCTCTGTAGTTTACATGCCCAAGTCTTTGATGCCACAACTTAGCTTCATCAATACTAGTTAGTAGGGAAGAAGCAGACGATGAAGCATTTGTTTTTCCCACCACATAACAGTTATCAGAAGTTCTAAGACCTCTCAATATTATCTTTCCATTCCTTGAGATCTCACAACTATGACTACTAAAGTTTACGGCATAATCTTTATCACAGATTTGAGATATGCTAAGTAAATTATGTTTTAACCCATCAATGCACAAAACATTCTCAAAAGGTGGTAAGTTTGGAACATTTAAAGTTCCTTTCCCAACAATTTTCGCAGTACTGCCATCACCAAAAGTAACTGTGCCTCCATCGAATTCAATCATTTTAGACAAACAAGATTTATCACCAGTCATATGTTTTGAGCATCCACTATCCAGATACCATCTTGATTGTTCTGCAGCTTTAAAAGCTGTGTGAACCACTAGATTCTTGTTTTTGGGTATCCATTTGAGTGTACTAGTAGTAGGGATCACAGTTGATTTCTGGTGTTTCACTTGAAAAGTTTTATGTTGGGGAATAGGAATGTTTGCTCCATTCTTTTTGTATATTTCAAATTGTTTTCTTAACTTATGGACTTTTTTTAATAAATTATTCATCTTTTGGTTTAAGGGAAATGTGTTTATTTGAGACTTTTTTTTTTTGTTTTCAGGTTCCACTTTCTTTGTGGTGTTTTTCTCAATTTTCTGACTGATGTTACAATGAATTTTTCTTAATTTGCACTCCATTTTGAAATGACCTCTTTTTCCACAATAATGACAGAGAACATTTGACGAAACGATATGAGTACTAGTAGATGCCTTATCCACAGTGTTTTGAGCACTAATATCTTCATCCTTTAAAGCACTTTTGACAAAAACAGTTCCCGAACTTGGGGGCTGATTAGCATTTTTGTCATATCCAAGACCAGTCATGTCTTTATAAGCTTTCCCAATTTTGAATAGTCTAATGTATTTCTCATCATTTTGAGTAAATCTGTACTCATACTTTTCTTTATACCGTTTCAGAATAGTCACTTCATTGTGGAGAGCATTATTTTCATCTTTTATTTTTAAAAGGGATTTTTCATGTTCTCTTAATTTGAGTACATTTTCTCTTTCTGTTGATAATTGAATTTTTACACTTTCGAGTTCTTTGAGCAATTCTTCCTTTTCAGCATTAATACTATCAACCTTTTCCTTTAAATTTTTAATTTTGTTTTGTTGATTGCTTACAGTTTCAACGAGCCTACATGTTCCCTCATAGAGTAGTTCATAGGAATCCGTGGTGTTGTCATTATCCTCATCATCTGAATTTTCATACTCACTCTCTGACTCACTGCCTGAGATTTCTTCATTCGATATTTTAATCATTTCTTCAGAAAGGTTGAAGGTGGCAGTGGTAGCCATCAGAACTGTATATTTGTCTGATTCATTTTGATGTGATTCATCTGAGTCAGAATCTGATTCAGATGAATCGTCCCAAGTGGCTACAAGATTCTTCTTTTTGAATTTCCCTTTTTGAGGACAATCGGTGGAAATGTGTCCAATTTTCTTGCATCTGTAACACATAGGTTCCTTATGTTTACTTCTAGAGAGAGAACTTGACCGACCTTTGTATTTATCATTTGAGGTTTCATTTTTATACTCTTTCACCCTCTTTTTCTTAAATTGTTTCAAAAATCTTTTAGCCAAAAGGGCCACATCTTCATCCTCGTCATTACTAGTTATTCCTATGTCATCTTTAGAGGAAGATGTGTTATGAGAGGTGATTAGAGCGATTGATTTCTTTTTGTCATTGTTAAATTTGAGTTCAAAGGTTTGAAGGGATCCCACTAAATCTTCAATTTTCATTTGTTCCGAATCCTTGTGTTCTTCTATAGAGGTTACCTTAGGATGGAATCTTTCCGGAAGTGATCTCAAGATTTTACTACAAATTTTACCTTCCGGAAGAGTTTCCCCAAGAGCCCACATTTCATTTACAATTTTCATGAGCTTAGTATGGAAGTCAGTAAACATTTCATTTTCTTCTATGCGAATGTTTTCGAACTGACTTGTGAGCATCTGGAGTTTAGATCTTTTGACAACTGAGGTACCCTCATAAGTTACTTCAAGGATTCTCCATGCCTGTTTTGCATTAGTGGTTGTCATGATCTTTTTAAACTCTTCTTGATTCATGGCACACACTATAGCATTGTACGCTCTAGCATTATTTTGTCTAAGATTTAGCTGAGCTTGAGACCATTTGGCTGGATCTAATGGTTTACTGGTTATGACACCATTTGTAGACACATCTTCAGTGGGTTCCGTCCAACCATTCTCTATAGCCTCCCAAACAGCCCAGTCCATGGATTTTAAGAATGCTGTCATCCGGGCTTTCCAAAATGCATAATTTGTTCCATCGAAGAAAGGTGGTCGGGTGATAGAACTTCCTTCAGGATTCATGGTGAATCTAGCAAAAGATGGATCTACTTCAGGTTATTACACCCTTACGAAGTAACCCGCTCTGATACCAATTGAAAGTGCAATAACTAGATCTCACCAAGTCCTAGAGGGGGGGTGAATAGGACTATTAAAAATTTCTTTTCAAGACTTAGGTGTTATTAAAGAACAATCTGAAAGATTATTAAAATAGAGAGAGATATTCAGAGTTGTGAGTGTCTAGAGATGCAACTAGAGCAGCAAAGATGTAGCTTATAAAAGATCATCAACTCAAGTGACAAGAAAGCAAAGCAACATCCACACACAACAAACAATAAACACAATGATTTATAGTGGTTCGGTCCTAGACCTACATCCACTCTCAAGAGCAATCTCTCTTGGTTCCACTAAATAAGAGGTATTCACATAACATACACCTCTTGCAACAATTTTTGATGCGGTGGTTTGTCTTCCACCAATTAGAGTTTTTGATCAGGTGGTTGATCCTTGATCTAGTCCACCAATTACAACAATTTTTGATGCGGTGGTTTGTCTTCCACCAAATACAGCAATATGAATTGAAATATTAAAGAACACCTAAACAAGGAATTGTATACCTTGGTTTTGAGTGGTGCTCTTGATGCTTGAAGACTACCTCCAAGCTTTGGCCTCTTGTTCTTGCTCCTTGGAGATGAAGATCTTCAGATGTGAGCTCAGCCAAGGGAAGAGGTTCCAAGAGGGTTTGGAAGGCTAAGGTATTCTCTCAGATTTGAAGAAGCCTTTCCTAAGTCACCAACTACTCTACTTGTAACAATGATGGCACTTTTTGATGTTGGAGAGTAGGTGGTTGTGGGAGCTTTGAAGATGATTTTAATGGAGGTGCAAAGGCTCAGCTATACTAGTGATTTTCTCAGCAATAAATTCAGTGATTGGAGCAAGGGAGAGGTCCTCTTTAAATACAGATGAGCTCCAACGGATAGTTCTACGGCTTAGAACAGAATGGTCTACGGCTTAGCCGTAAGTTCTGACAACATCCAACGGCTAGTTTGACCAGATTCAACACAAATTCCTTCTTACGGTTAGGCCTACGGCTTAGCCGTAAATTCTTATACGGCTTAGCCGTGAGCACCTTTCGGCCTAGCCGTGGGTCAGCCGTAAGCTCAAAATTCCCAGAAACTGCTCTCTGGAGAGTGGCCCGTAATCTTTACGGCTTAGCCGTGAATAACCTTACGGCTTAGCCGTGAAGGGCTTTCGGCTTGGCCGTAAGGTCAACCGTAAGCTTAATATGGCCAAGTGCACTCTCTGGATTGTGGCCCGTAGGTTTTACGGCTTAGCCGTGAAACACACTACGGCTTAGCCGTAACATTTTTCGGTGCAGCCGTAGGGTCAGCCGTAGAACAAAAAGGCTTCACAATATACTCTCTGGACAGTGAGCCGTAGGATCTACGGCTTAGCCGTGGTCCAAGCCGTAGAACAAAACAGGGTGTTTGAAAACCCTAATTTCCTAGATTATTTCCATGGACACTTAGGGATCATAGATACCTTATCCCTTGGCACTCACAGATGATCTTCTTTGATGTTGAACTTCTTTGCTTAGTCTTCATTGATAGGTTTTCCTTGAATGGTCTTGAACTAGCTTGAGCTTCTTTGAACTTGACTTGATCTTCAATGAACTTCCGAGGTGAACTACATCGTTCTAGAACCGAACTACACTTTGGTCACGTAATTGACAACACACTCTTACAATGACACTAACACATAACACTTAATTCCCTTTTCAGATACTTTCTTAGCTTTTTTGCCCTTCATGTATTTTTTGAATTGCTCCATGAGCTCAATAGTATCAATATCCTCATAATAGGAATTAAAATCACTTTCAACTTTCTTTGTTGATTCTTTAGAAACTTTCAAGGGATCACCTTTTATTTCTTTTTTCCGATCAACAATGAAGTTTGCCTTAAAAGTTTGCAGATTCCCTACCAACTTATCAATCTTAAGATTCTTCAATTTATTATTTTTTGAAATTGCTACTACCTTAACATGATAACTATCTGCGAGAGGTCGATGAATTTTCCTAAAAATCTTATCTGCAAGAATTGATTCTCCTATATTGAAACATGAGTAGACTAACGTCACTCAATTTGGCATAAAAGTCGTCAAATCTTTCATCATCAGCCATTCTCAGTGTTTCAAAAGCAGTAGTTGAATTTTGTAACTTGGTCTCTTCAACCAAATTAGTTCCCTCAAGCACTATTTGCAAGATGACCCATGCATCTATTGCATTCATACTAGTGGAGATCCTACAAAATTCAGATAGTGATACTCCATTGAAGATTGCACTAATAGCTTAATTATTACAATTACAGATATGTTTTTCAACTTTACCCAACTCACCCATAGGCTTTTCACTAGCTTTTTCTTCAACAATAACCATGGGTGGAGAGTAGCCTTTCACAACAATTTACCAGACATCTTCATCTATGTATCTTAAAAACACAATCATCTTGACCTTCAAGTATGCATAATTATTAGATCCATCCAAGTAATGGGGCTTGGTTGTAGATGTCCCTTCCCGGTTGAATTCCATTCTAAAAATCACAACGGATCTTCATATAGAAACTTAGTAACCCTCTTTGATACCAATTAAAGGATTGTTTTAGATCTAGATTTCTAGTTTGTAGTTCAATAATATGCAACGGAAGAAATAAACAAACTAGCAAATACCAATCAACCACACAAAAGACGAGGCACGCGATTTTTACGTAGAAACCCAAACCAGGAAAAAACCATGAGTCCAAACTGGACCAACAATCAAGCACTATAAATCTCGCAGTTACAAGATGATATACTCACAATCCTTATCTGGTTCTCGCAAAACCTAAAGACTATGATTCTTCTTGCATAGATACTTATTATCACGACTGCCCGCCATTCTCTACAACAGATCCAAACCTTGCTTAACTCCTTAGACAAATCTTCTACAAGAGATGCAAAAGAAAAAAACTTTAAAACTCACAACACTTTTCTCTCTAATGGATGCTGTAGAGAAGAAATGGTCTCTCAATAAGATCTTCTGGGCACATAACAATGAGAGAAGTGTCCAATAAGTATTCTCAACTTAGAAGAAGGAGATCCATACATTAGGGTCGAGAGAGGAACCCTATTTATAACCCATAATTCGTGCCTCATAATAATACTTCTTGTAAAATAAAAACTTCCAATTTTGGCACAAACATGAAAGAATTCCGAAATAGGTCAGTGGATTTTTTCTATCATCCAATCAATTGGATAGTTACTCGATCGATCGAGCAACACTCCTGTCTCAACTTGATCGATACCGATTTCTTCAAATCGGTAGATTTCTATTTTTCTTAGATTTCTTCAAATCTTCTCTTTAGCAATTTAGGAGACTTGAAGCCTCAACCATTCTATATGAAATATAAATTACAACTCAAAGGACCTAAAGTTTTGTCCAACCCATGAATTAGCCAATTATAGAAAATCTTTACAATGCAGGAATGCAAATGAGGGAGAGGGAGAGAACAATGGACCAAACTATCGGTTTAAGAATTTTGGCAAAAAAATAATAGAATTTTCTATAGGAAACATGCTACACAAAAAATTCCCTTAGGGCATTTTGCACAAAAACATTTCTACACAAGTTATTTATTTATTTATTTATTTTTCACACATTTGCAAAAACAATGTTTGATCCAGAAAATTTTTTGTGGATATTTCACAAAAATATGCCAGCCAAATCCACATTTTTGGGGACTTGGAGGTCCCTTCACCCAAATCTACGAGCTTGACCTCCTCTTTTACATCAGTGCACCAAAAAGAAAAGTTTCAGAATCCATGCTGAAAATGTCTACTGTTCAGAATTCACAACGTGCAGAACCCATGCTTAAAGTGTCCACATAACAAGCACCAACAAAAAAAAAAGGTTTCAGAATTTGCAACTTGCATAATGCCAGAATCCATGCCTAAAATGTCCAAAAGAAGCCCCATAAAGTTCCTTGCAAGGGCTTATGTTCTGATAGATATTTGAGATGCTACAAGTATGTCCATAGTTACCTAATTCGTAGTTCATCTGATTCGCATTTAAGTTCGTAGTTTGCAATTCGGCTACTAATCAAATTCGATAGCGTAGGCTTATTTAGTTCATTTTCCAATTCGAAGTTCAAGTTCAACAAAGTTGATGGCTCTAATTCAAATATGTAGTATAATGCAGTTAGTAATTTTATATGTCTAACCGCTTTTATAAGCAGTCTATCCTATTCTTTGGGCCATATATGATCCAATTATCCCATTTACATATTGTGCCCTTTGAATTGTCACAAGCTCAAATCAGGGCTTCACCACTGGGCAAGAAAAGCCTTTGCTTTAAGCCCCAAATAATGCAACTAACATCTTGTTTTTTCGATCTCCAAAACATAAGGCCCCACAATAATTAAATCAAATGACATATTTTCAAATTTCAAAAACAGCAACTACCATCCTTTTATTTTTCTCCAAAATCAAATCTCCAAAAATTAAGGCCTCATAATACTAATTAAAGCAAGAAAGGAAGATCTGATCCTCTCTAATCGCCCATCAAAAATTGAGGCCCACTTGTTGAACACTATTGTCAGTACACGTTCCACTTGGGTCGATCTTAGTGGCCACCTTTATTTTGAACTTGCGAGGCATTGCAAAACTGTAGAGAAAGATTCTTTCAAATGGGAGAAAACGTAGGATGGATGGCATTTGAATCCTGCACTTTTTTCTTTTGAAAGGTTTTTTTTTTTTTAAATCTTGCACTTGGTCATGAAATAATACTCCTTTCTGACCAACCTCTTTGGGAAAAAAAATCCCCACCATTTATATATTGATACAAAGTCTATAATCTAAGGATATAATTTGGGCTGGGCCAAACTCGAGCAGTAATGCCCTAGCCTACATCAAAATGCAATTTTGGTTGGCCCTTTCCGGTACAAAGGGTCCATTCAATTCTGGATTTTGAAGAACAAGCACCTTGGTCCTCGAGTATTTGAATTGGGCCCAGGTACTAAGATTTGATAAACTAGACTTTTCAAGAATGTCACAAAAAAGATTAAGTGGATTAGCCATACTATCAATTGAAAAAAAAAATGTTAGTAAAACTTGAAAATTAAAACTTAATTCAAAATTTTGCATCACAAAACGTTAGAAAACATATTTTAAATAAACTTTTATAATAATATTTTAAAAAATAAAAAGGGCCTCATTTAGGATTCTTCCTTAATTTACACGCACACACCACACACACACAAAAATAAAGACCATGGCTTCTAAAATTATTAAATTTGATGGCTATAGATTTTAAATGGAGACCCACTTAGATGACCTTAAAATATTCTCTTGACATGCAAAAAGGGATAAGAATTAAAAGGGCATTTTGTATCCTCTAAGGCTTCAACTTACTTATAGAAACCCTTTACTTAAAGGAATGGAACTCTATAATGGAGCCCATCTATTGAAAATCTAAGCCGCTCAAAATAAATATTGTCCTAGTGTTTGGTCTATCTTCAAATTTTATTAAATAGAATTCAATCCCACCATATGATTGACCATTTGATTAAAAAAATATCTAGTATTGAATTAATGCTTTATATTGTTTAATCACATTTTTAACTAAATGGTTAATCTTAGATGGGGACAAACTCCATTTAGAGTAAAATTTGGAGGTACCCCCTAGCCTTGAAGAGAATTTATTTTAAGCGGGTTAGATTTTCAACAAATAAGTCCCAGTTCACTATGGAGTTCCACTCCTTTGACTCTAAGTTTCTCCAAGTGAAAGCCTTGAAGAATCTGGAATCTAAAGAAGGGTATATCTATTATCTTTTCAACCTTGCATTATGAAAGACGTCCAACTATTTTTTGTCCATAAATTCACTTGTTAAAAAAAGTTATCATGCTTGGTGAGATGGTGGATATGTCATACTTAGGAGTGGCCCAGCGGTCTAGGCATGCGGAAGAAAGGTTGATAGACTAGCAATATGAGAAAAGTAGACCTCATTGGACATATTGAGTCATACAGTGAAAGTAAATGATTTTTAACCATTCAATGCTTCTACATCGACCATCCATTTTATTTCATTTGATTGGATGAGTAATAATATTTGGTGAGACCAATCTTTTACTAATGACCAATCTAACGTGCCCCTCTTTTGTGGTGGGGATATTTGGTTGCCCTTTAGTCTATATTATGTGTATTGTGTGGTTGGATGGTTACACAAAACACCCAGTTCATAGTTCATACTACCTAAGAAGTATGGACATAGACACAGGACACAAATACGACACGACACGGACACGTTGACACGGCATTTTTCAAAAAAGTAGGACACAGACACATCAGGGAAAGTTAATAATATATATTTATTTATATATATAATCATATACTAAAAAAGAATTAAAAAATGAGCCAATAACATGGAATGATTAAAAAAAGAAGCAACCATAAAAACTTTGTTGCCAGTCCTAAACATTGCCCATCAATAATCATGAAGGCAAGTTGACCGTATGGAGCATCTCAAATATCCACCCTAATTTTACAAGTGGCCATCGATAATTATAAAAAAAATTTTGTTGGTCCTAAACATTGTCCATTGATAATTATACTTTTTATTATATCTTAACCCTTGAAATATTTTTGAAATTCAAATTAATGCTCTACCATGTCCTTACTCTGCCCAAAAAAAAAAAAGACAAGTTTTTTTGTGTGTCGGATATGCATCCAGCCATGTCCATGTCTGAAACGTGTCCATCACAAACACAGGGACCCTATTGGCATGTCCATGCTTCCTAGCATACTACTTTTCAAACTCCACAAAATCTGTCCTCTCAACAAACTACAACGAATTGCACCATTCTCAAGCCCCGTATTTCAATGAATTGAACAACGAATTGTTCGGCACGAACTACTCGCAATTCAGAATCCCATACAATGAATTAGGTAACTATGGGTATGTCATTGAAAGATGGGTTGTAATCTATTTCTTTATCAAAGAAATGAGTCCTATGGTTTGAAATATTCAAGAAGATAACTTTTTTTTTTTGAATCATAAAGCAATTTTATTAAAAGCCAAGCAGCATAAGAGACATATACTGAGAAGCAGAAAGGAAGCCAAACAAAAGAAAGGAAGAAAAAAAAAAAGAAAGAAAAACTAAAAATAGTACAAATAGTCTACTAAAAGATTATCTCTCCCAACCCCTTTTCTAGCCAACTCATCCGCCACCCCATTAGCTAATCTCTTTACAAGAAAAAAGGATACACTAAGATTTAAAGCCAACTCGAGAACTTCTTTGCAAATATCCGCTATACACCAAGGAGAAATAGCTAAACAAAAGCCCATCTAATCGCACATTTAGAATCTCCTTCAACAATGAGGTTTCTAAAACCCAACCTAGCCGCTTTGTAAGACCAATCCGAAGAGCAAGTAACTCAGCCTCATTGATCGAATGAAAACTAGAGGAACCTGAGACGGTAAGAAGATGAAGACCCCTATTATCTCTGATAACACCCCCAATTCCGTAAGGACCTGGATTACCCATAGCATTCCCATCAAAATTAAGCTTATACACCTGTTGTCGGGGGCATCCAAGAAGGAAGGATTTGGGCCCTAAAAGCATAGGAAAAGGCGACCTCTCTCCAACCTCTCAAAAGAAGATTAGTCATATAACCTCTGAAAAAATAAAGGATAGAAACCCAACAAGCTACACATAACTTAACTTTCAAAGCCAGGGCCTCTTTGGAGGAACCCTTCCTTTGAAACACCTAGAGTTTCTTTCCTTCCAAATAATCCACAAAACATCAAAGAATGAAGCTCTCCACATAATTCTTCATTTACCCCTGCCCAGTTCCAACATCTAGGCCTGATAGAAGGCACCCAAAGAATTTTGTGAAACCCAAGAACCGATCTCCAAAGGAATTGAGCCACCTCACAATCAAGAAGATGGTCCACAGATTCTACATTCCAAAGGCACATTGGGCAGCCATTTACATTATGCTTGCAGAGGCTACATCGTGAGAATAACTCCAGAGATAGCCAACCAAGCAAAAGCCGCTACTCTAGAAGGAACCTTAACCTTCCATACATCATCAAAGGAGATATGGGGCAAAAGATCACCATGGAGAGCGAAAAAGAAAAAGTGATGGAGAAAGAGCTATCCATTGTACCCATCCAGAGACGCTTATCAACCCCCACATCCGGTATGAACACAGTTTCCAAAATAGAAAGCAACCCGGCATATTCAACAATCTCCAGCTCCTCCAAGTTTCTTCGGAAAGTCGGGCCCCGAGTAACACAAACTCCACTTCTAGTGAAGCAGTCTTTAACCAAAGCCGAACCATCAGAAGCACAATGAAAGAGGTTGGGGAATTGAGAGACTAAAGGAGCATCCCCCACCCAAGTGTCAAGCCAAAATCTTATCCTCTCTCCATTACCAACCTACATGCAAATCAAAGAGTTAAATTTGCCCCTAACAAACAGAAAGCCCCTCCACAAACTCGACTGACGATTACTTGGTCTCTTTGGGTCCCACCCATCTCTGCCTCTCCACAAACTCGACTGACGATTACTTGGTCTCTTTGGGTCTCACCCATCTCTGCCTCTCCACAAACTCGACTGACGATTACTTGGTCTCTTTGGGTCCCACCCATCTCTACAGACATTGTATTTAGCTATCAAAATTTGCTTCCACAAACCCTCTTTCTCATCTCCAAGCCGCCACAACCATTTCCCAAGAAGAGCATCATTCAACATTCTCATAGGTCTAATGCCAAGGCCTCCCTCCTTTTTGGGCCTACAAACTTTGCTCCACCTAAGAAGATGATACCTTTTCCAGTCAATTGACCCCCTCCAAAGGAAAATATACCTTTTCCAGTCATTAGAGGTAGCAAAATTTGACCCAATGACTGAACCTGATCCATAATGTAAATATATCACTCATAGGATAAAAAACTCAGACCATCTAATAACCGTATTGGGTTTCAGGCTTTTTCTACAGAAACCATTGGGTGATTGGGTCATTAAACCCAGCTACTCCCACGCATCAAATATTAAAAAAAAACAAAACAAAACAAAACAAAACCCACCCATCCATTCCTAATTTCCAAACAATTTTCTGCTTCCCCATCCTGAAACCAAAGCCCTCTCTCCCTCTTCCCCAGCACCCCATTCTGAACTCAGAAAGGCCTTTCCATTCAGAGGAGAAAATGTTTCATTTCAGTCCACAGGAACGTATTTATTTTCAAATTTTCTGTAAATGTTTTTAGAGAGAAGATAAGGATTTTTTAAATATTTATTCTGATTCAGGATTTGACTGATTTTTTATTTGAATGAATAGAGTTCTGATTAAGGGATTTGATTGAGGTTTTTGCTTGGGTTTTGAACAGGATGTTGACTGGTTTTCTGTTAAGGAGTTGATTACATTTCTGCTTTTTAAGAATTTTTAATTAGGGGTATGATTAGGGTAGTTACTAATTAGGAATTTAAATTAGTTCATAATTACCAATTTAATCAATTGGGTCAAGTAGGGTTGACTGTTTACTTGCAGGTCAATACAGGTTACGTTCTCCAACCTGTTTTCAACAGCCAATTACAACAAACTAAACAAATAATGGTGCTAAGTACGGCAGAAAAACGATAAATGCCAGAAATTTTAGTAGCCATAAACAAAGAACAGTATAATGCATACAATGAGTTGGTGACCACTGGATGGAATTGACAGCCTTCGTGTGGCCATCTAGAAGTACAGACAGTCTTCCGGGCATTTTATTGAGTTGTGCGCGACCCTTTGCTCGAAATCTCAATGATGACAAGGTATCACTTGGAAGATCTGAATTTGAAATACTTCCCACAACTGAAAAATAAAAAATAATAACAATAAAGGTTCACAATATGCCAAATATGATTTTATGAGATACTGAAAATTGAAAATAAGTATAAAAACCAATATTAGTAGTGGAATAATAAATGGTTGCAAAGTGTGTACAAATTACATAGAGATTACACACACGAGAGAGAGAGAGAGAGAGAGAGAGAGATTATAGGAGCATTCATGTGTCACACTAGTCTAGGCCATATGAAAGCATTTAATAAATCCAGTACAGTTAAAATTATAATTATGCCCTCCAAAGTCAGAAATTGATTTATATGTCCACTATCTAGCACTTAGCCTCAAGTGTTTTTTGTTGTTGTTGGTCTTTTTTTTTTGGTCAACCATCCCCAACTTGCTAATAATCAAAATCATCTGATGTGCTGAAAGAGGTTTGGTAAAAACCTTAGCTAGCTACTCCTTTGAGTGAATATATGGAACTTCCTCAGGGACTATCACATCACGGATGAAATGACAGTCAACTTAAAAATACTTGAACACTGTACAGAAGGGAGTGTTGGTAGCATTATGATTAGCAGCCTGATCACAACACCCAATCAACATTGGTAGGAGCAGTAAAGCCAATTTATGAAAGCAAGTGCATGATCCACAACTCAAAGGCAATGTTTGCTATGGCCTTATAATGCCTCTGCACTAGGTCTTTTTTTTTTTTTTTTTTTTGGGGTGTGTGTTGTGGGGTGGGGGTCGCTTTACTTTTCCAGGTAAATAAGTTACCACCAACAAATTGCATAAGGAGGATGCAATTTTGAATGGGGAACAAAGACGTTAAGGAAGATTTAGCAGAGAACTTTCTTGAAAGACAAGCAATTTCTAACATGCTTACCAAAGCTTTTAACCTTTGCATGCTGCAAAAGCAATGATGGTCTAAACTGTCATCATCCTGGCTACTGGGTTGAATGGCTACTCAAGTCCAGCCCATATTACCACTAGAAAGCTCATCCCACCTAACTTGTGTTGTATCTGTTGATTGAACCACCTATCTTTCACTTTGAAGCTATGATGCCCAGATACAGACACGGATATAGATACCAGTACGGAAAACGGAGATTCGACACAGCAACTCCAAAAAAGACACGGATACAAGTACGGTATCACTTAAAATACAATATGGACACGGGATAAGACACGGATACTGGTACGAATATCACATTTTAGTAGTATGTGATACATCATACATGACTAATTACTAGAAGTGGGTCCCTAGAAATCTTAGTCTAAAGTAGGGTGATATGGTCAAACTTATAATCTTAAAAAATTACAACTATAAAAAATTAAAATGGAGGGAGGGAGAGAAGTTTCAACTTTTCAAGGAAAGGAAAATATAATTTAAATTTAAAAAAAGGACATTGAATGACATGACAAGAAAGGCCACTTCCCCATCTAATAAAAAAATATAAATAAAATGGCAGGACTTTAAATATAAGAGTGGAAGGGGGAAAACAACCATGAAATATATAGTGAATTTTGGGTTTTGCAATATTAAAATAAAACAAAAAGGAGCTGAATGTAAAAATGAAAGTACTCTTTTGAAGTTATAACCAAAGATTTCAAGCGAGATTCGTTGTCTAGCTCAATTTTGGATAAATTCCTCCAATTTTACTGATGCAGGCCCAAGGGTTAGGGCTTGCGTGGAGGTGCCTAAGCACTTGTCCAAAGACACTTCGAACAGTTACAATGACTTCTACACAAGAGGACGAGCCTCTCTAGGAAAACCTAATTTTATTAATCAACCAAATCTGAGAATTTCTTCTCTACAATGCCATATATATAATAAAAGCAAACTTAATGTGTAAGAAAACCCTAGGCTAATAATGGAAACTTTCCTAATAACAATTTAATTAGAAATCTACTAAAAATAATCCTAATCTAATTTGAAGAAGGACTGCTGGTGCAATTTGAAGAAGGACTGCTGGGGCCCAGACTGCATCATCCTCCCCGGGTTGAAAGAAGAGTTCGTCCTCGAACTCGATTCTGCTTCGGATTGCCTCTGTAAATGTGGTGAACATGAAGGACTTCCTTTGTGGCAGCTTTCCAAGAATTCTTCTTCGGCGGTTGTGGTTTCTCGGGATGAAGAGTAATCTGTTGTCCACCATGCATGAATGTATAGGTGTTGTCGCGCATACCATGAGTTCCATTTTTGTCATACATCCAAGGACGACCCAATAAGATATCACCACTATCCATAGATATCACATCACACCAGATAGTATCTTTGTAAATATCACCAATGGCAAAAGTAACTTTGCAAGTATGTCGAACATACGCTTGATCACCATTCATTAGCCACTTGACAAAATAAGGACGGTTATGCTTATAAACTTTCAATTGGAGGCGATCAACAAGAGCTTGAGAGATGAGATTTTCACAGCTTCCGCCATCAATAACAACTGTACAATGTTGTCCCTGAATCAATCCTGTGGAATGGAAAATATTTTTTCGCAACCGCTTATGCTCAACAGTTGGTGGAGCGTCCTTGAGGACAATAAGAGCTTCACCTGTGGTATCTACATCAATTATTTCAAGTTCCCCATCGTCAATATCCTTGATATTGTCAATATCCTTAGGATCAGTGTCAGTACCCTTAATATCATCTCTGATATTGTTATCAGCACCTTCAATCTCAATCAAATATATTCGCATCGGATATTCTGCTGCGCGATGCCCGTGCTGTTGACAATGAAAACAAACCATCTTATATTGACCTTCAATCCTTGCAAGAATCTGTCCATTGGATTTAGCTTCTTGTAGAGGGGAATTCTTTGGCGGAACCCATTTGGATTTTTGTACTTGATGATTTGCAATTTCCTCAGCCTTGATAGCATGTTGGATGAGTTCATCGACATTATCAAAATGTTGGAAAGCAAGGATATGTTGAATCTCTATTCTCAACCCATTGAAAAATCTATCAACTACCACATCATCATCTTCATTCAAGCCACAACGAGCTTGCAGAGTTAAAAATTCCTCAAAATATTCAACAATTGTCTTGGACCTTTGTTTCAAGTTTTGAAAGTTAGAACGTAGATCTCTTGCATAGTTGACAGGAAGGAATTTTTGTTTCAAAATATTTTTTATCTCAGTCCATGTATCAACAGGGTCCATGTTCTGATTCCTCCGTTTTCTTTGCAATTCAGCCCACCAAGTTGCAACATAATTTCGGATCTAGTAGCAATCAGGGTGACTTTATAATGCTCAGTCATTGGGTTGTGTGCGAAAATATTTTCCACACATACTAACCAATCCATAAATTCAGCAGGCTGTAATTTTTCATCATATTTGGGAATCACAATTTTAATCCCTAATTCTCGATCAGGAATATAAACTGGTGGATCCCATTGATTCCGAATATTGCACCATCATCACGGTGGTGATGCACACACTGATTATTTTCCAAATTTGTCACTCTAATATCCAATTGTTGCAGGGTGGTGTGCATGCTATCAACTTTTGCAGATAATTCTCTAATGGCACTAGCCAGATCTTCAAGTGAAGAAGATGAAGATTCAACATCCACTTGCTTCTTAGGAGACATTTTTTTTTTAATGCAAAATTTAAATCTGACTAACCTGAGGTGGTGATCTACTCTTCAGAAGTACGCTGGTAAAGACAGATCAGAAATCGGAGCACAGTTGATGTTGATCTTGCAGAAACAAATTGACCAGAACTCTTTTAAGAAGAATTTCGTTTGCGGGCCTAACCGTTGGGCTCACCTCCTTGAAAACAGGTCAAGTGTACCCGGCTTAGAACACGGGCCCAATACCAATTATTTTTTTCTCGGTCTCGTTCTTCGTGACGAGAAGAGGGAGATAAGAAAGAATTCGTTTGCCCTAGGTGCTTCAAACAGAGTCTGCAACAATGAGAGCGCTGGCGAGATGATGGAGATGGCGATGACTGCGTTGGCTTTGACGACAACAGTGAGCGGAGATCAACGAACAGCATGACAGTCGGCGACGACAACAGGCAGTGTACGGCAGAGGCTGGTGACAGCAGACACCCAACGGCGACGACGGACGACGAGGGGCGATCGTTGGCGATGTCTGCGGTGGAGGCAAGAATGCAGGGACGTGACGATGACGGTGATGATGGTGCTGCGAAGGCGGCGATCGTCGAGCAGTACCGACAGACGACAGACGACAGCAACGAGATGCCAGGTATGTTTCCTTCTCGCTCTCGGTTGCTACTCCTCTCTTTGTTGCTTCTTTCTCTCTTTTTTTTTTTTTTTTAATATACTCTGGATGCGGGGATCTTGGCCTGACCATTAGGGGTGGGAACAGGGTGGAGACAGCGACAATCAGAGTTAGGGTTAGGGTTTTCCGATAAGGGGCCGACTGTTATGTATAGGAAAGGGTTTCAGGACAGGGTTTTGGGGACTCTGGATTTTGTGGAATGGGGAGGGGTTTGGCTGGTATGATGGAATTAGAGAAGGGGTGTCGGCAGTGGATTGGGTTGTGCTCCAGTGAAGGCCAAAAGGGTAAAGGGCTGTGGGACGGTTGTGGGTTAGGAGACACGGCAGTGAGATGGGATATGGCCGACTGATGAATAGGGGTAATCACGCCGGAAGATCGTGCAGATCCTTCGGCTCTGATACCAACTACTGCAAGCCCAAGGGTTAGGGCTTGCATAGAGGTGCCTAAGCACGTGTCCAAAGACACTTCGAACAGTCACAATGACTTTCACACACGAGGACGAGCCTCTCTGGAAAAACCTAATTTTATTAATCAACCAAATCTGAGAATTTCTTCTCTACAATGCCATATATATAATAAAAGCAAACTTAATGTGTAAGAAAACCTTAGGCTAATAATGGAAACTTTCCTAATAACAATTTTATTAGAAATCTCCTAATAATAATCCTAATCTAATTTGAAGAAGGACTACTGGGGCAATTTGAAGAAGGACTGCTGGGGCCCAGACTGCATCATTTTTCTTTTCATAAAATAAAAAACAGCCGTATCCTAAAATAGTGAGTTGTATCCCAACCATATCCCGTACCCGTATCTATATCGGACCATATCGGTATAGATACGTCAGGTCAAATGAGGTATCCGGGTATCATAGCTTTGAAGACCTATCTTTAAGAATAGTTTCCACACCTTCGGCGTTCAGGCCTCAAAACCAATTCCCAAATTTCACTTTTATTAAATGATGACACGTCTTCTTCCATAGTAAATTTCAGTTCTGAAATTCCCTCACTTCTCCATATGATGACGGTTCACAATCATCCATTTTCCATAGGCATGACAAGAAAACATTCAACAACATTGCTGCAGCAGTTTGTACGTTGTACCCATGTGTGAATCTTTAGATTTTTCTTTGTATGATAATAAGAAGAAAAATACCAAAAATAAGATCATGAAATGAAATGGTATTGCACATTCCAAAATTCACGTCTCCATCTCTTCTTGTATCATATCTTAAAACACAAACTTCTCTGTCGTTGCTCCAGGCTTCATTTTATTTTATTTTTCTTTTTCTTTTTCATTCAGAAGATGAACATAACAACCAAAAACCCTATAATAAGAAACCAATGGCTTCAAATTACATATTAAGCGCGAACTCGAATTTCAACTTAGTAACACTAAGACAAGGTCAATTCATCAAACAGTAAGTGCATTGCATCGCTTTCTCCAATGTTGAATTCGATTGGCTCACTTCAATCAAGGAGGCATTCCTGCAATTATGACATTATGGAGTTGTAGTTTTGCAACTAGCACAGCCATGAGAGCACATGCTCCAAAATCATCATTGTGTCGAGCAAGGTAGGTGGCGGTTATGGAATTACCCCAACCATAACATATCCAAGCAGCTGCCTCCATTTAAAAAAAAAAAAGTAGCAATGACAAATGCAGGACACACATTTTATTCCATTGGGGTTAATGACATATTTTATATGTGATCAACACAACAGTAGTTCACACTCTAATTGAAGTGAAATTTTTTTTTTTTCTTTCGGGTACCCATAAATCCATCACCATGTACTATGAGCAACTTAGATTCATGAATAGTGGGCCACCGAATTCAAGGATTTTTAAAAACTGGGGTATGTTGGAGGAAGCAAGCTACATGAACTCACCAACAATTAGTACAATCTAACATATCTATCTATCTATCTATCTATCTATCCATCTATCTATCTAAATAAAAAGGTAGGAGCAAGAAAAGAACCAGGGGATGAGTTGAGAGTTGAAGGAAGGATTGGATCCGGAACCCAAACTGGGGTTGCTGCAGAGATGGCTCTCTCCCTCTTGGAGACATATCTGCCTGCGATTGGAGCTTCCTGTGCGCGAATCGAGAGAGACGCAGCAGGGTTTGGAGAGGGATTTATGGGTTGCTGTGAGATTTGGGGTCTGGGTCTCTTCTTGGAGGAGTGATTGTAGAGCTTTTCTTCTTCGTCTTCATCAGAAGGAGTTGAATACGCTTTGCAGAGAAGATCCATGGACGAGAGATATGTGCAGAACCAGGACGCCCCATAGTTACTTCGAGGGGAACATATTAGGGGATTCTTTTCAAGAAGGGTACCGTATTATCTAATAATCTCAAAAAGGCCCTGGAGGAGAGGGCAAGGAGGTTGAAAGCACAATGACAAAAAAATTATTCCTAAAAATACTCATATAATAATTATGAGAATTTTATCAAAAACATCATATAAGGGGACCTCCAAACAATAAACCTCACCTAAGGTATGGATAATCCGTGACTACTCCAGTGCTTTTTTTTTTTCATCTAATTAGAGAGGATTGAACTTGCCAATTTACACTAACAGTGAGTTTGATGCTTGCCTATTACCCTTAAAATACGAAAAATTTCACATCTTTTTATTTTTTCTCTTCCACGCCTATTGAATGTGCGAAATTTATTGGTGTATATAAAATTTATTGAGAGTCAATTAAAGTTTTGATGTGGGTTTTGGCTTGAAGCCTTTTCTTAGAAAAAAGAATCAGAAAATAATATAATTCAGTTCTATTACCGAAGATGACAATGAGCTCACTGCTCTCTTATATTAAATACAAAATTGTTGAATTCTACATGTTGAAAGCTCCTCTGATATTTGCGTTCAACTCATTCCAATTGAAACATGGCCAACTTATTTGTGCCCTAAACTACATTGAGTTGGTTCTCTGAGCATGATGTTATTTCATCAAACGAATGACTTGACTTCATACAATCAAGTTCAGATTTCATTCAATCATTTCTATTGAAATTCATATTCAATCTTTCCAAAAATACAAATCAAGTAGAGAAAAAATAGTAAACCTGGCCATGTAAAACCAACGGTGATTACATGTTTTAATGAGTTAAATTTGATCCTAAGTTGAAGTTGGTTGTAGAGAAATTAAAACAAGAAATTGGACGAGAAAAAGAGAAGTGGAGGAAGAAGAAGGGAAAAAAGATAAGAAGAAAGATGGTGTCCATGTAGGTTGGTGCTTGGATCGATGGCGGAGGAAGAAAATAAAGAAGAGGGAGAAGGGTGTGAGGTTGCTTGGTGAAAATAGGGGAGAACACAGAAGAAGAAAAACAAAACAAGAAAGAAAGAAGGAAGGAAAAACTGATGAAAAATGAGCATAAGAAGCAGAAAAAGAGAACCAGAAGAAGAAAAACCAAAGAACAAGAAGGAAACAAAAAATAAAAGAGGAGAGCATCGATTTCGCCATTGAAGTAAAAACTTGCAGCGATAGAGCTGCTTGCTAATTAGATGAAAAAAATAAACCGTAGTGATCAAGTAACCACTCCCATACACCCAGACCTTTGGTAAAGTTTATTAATTGGGGGCCCCGTTAAATGATTCTTTTGGCAAAAGCCTCAACAATTGTTAAAAAAAAACTCTCTAAAATGACAGAAAAGGAGAGAATAATTTTTGTCACTTAGCACGTTATTCTCAACTCCCTTCTTGTTCTTTTTCTTTTAATTTGACATTAATCTTCTCCCACTCCACCTGTTGAGCAAGCAGACATGCTCGAGAGAAATCAGATGAAAGGCTTTGGAACAATGAAAATGGTAAGGAGAGATTTTTTTTTTTTCTCTTTATTTGCCTGGTGCATATTCACACACTACCTAAGTCCCTCTTCAACGGAGATCATCCAGGGTTGAATATCTGAGTAAGAGACTATATTTACAATGTCTTTCTTCTTTTTCTAACCTTGGTTTGACCACTAGTCAAGATTTAGAAATTTTTTAGCTTAGTTTGACCAGTAGTCAGGATATGGAAAGTAAAAAGCTCCCACTAGAGCTCAAAACCTGGCGAAAACTATGGGAGCTAGCGCTAAGGCCAGCACTTTGTTCCAGAGATTTACATTGTTTAAGTGCTTGTTTGTGATGTTGTTATTCGACATTAAATGAAATCCATTTCTGGAAAACCCACTTGAAAAGTGTTCTGCACGAAATTAAAAAAATTTTCATCCAAACTTTCCCTCATTCTATATTTTACAATTAATATAAAAAAAATCAAATCGTTTTACATGGCATCACAAAATCTTCCAATATTACTTACACTAATGTGGCCTTTTAAGATTTTTGTGATTTCGCATCATAAGAATATTCTAGTTGTAATGGACGCCAATACAAGGTTTGAACCAGAGTGCTCACTGGGCTGGTCCAGCCTGAACCCAGCCATAGTCCACAGCACACCCTATGTTGGGCTGAATTTTTTGTCTTTTGGTATTCCAACCTTAACGGGGGCTGGGGCTAAAACCCTCTTGTGAGGGAGCCCTTGGGTGTGGATAAGCATCTCGGGAGAGGTTAGAGAACCCTATGGCAAGGGAGGAGGACCTCAAGCGAGGTAATAAATCGCCGGGTGAAAACCATTTGGGCGCAGTTATATAATGAAAACCATCAAAAGATGACTGGAAGTGGGCAAGGCCGAAATCCAAGCCCAACCCCTTAAGACCGAGACTTCAGGCCCATGGGCTCTTCGGGCCCCCGATAAAACAATGGGCTGGCTAGTTTAAATGGCCAATGGTGGCTTGATATACAAAACAATAACTGGTCTTACAAATTATTACATAAGTCATCAACGTCCAACGCCCTGGACAGTAGCAAGACACTCATGTTCATATCTCTATTACCATTCAAACAACAACAACAATAATACCAATAATAATAATAATAATAATAATAAATGTGCGTATCTGTATTTACATTTCATCAATTCTTCCTCTTGAAGTGGAAGGAAGTTGGGACAAAAACCATTTAAAGAACTTGTTCATAGTGTAGGAATGTGCACTAGATGCAGGAAACGAGAAGAGGGAAACGAGAAGAGGACCACAGGGAAGCCAGAATATACACTTAAAAATGTAAATAGCACAAAATTAGAAAGCTAATTATTCCAATGGTTAATTACAGAGAGTAAAATCAAACATCCCACCTCATTTATACTCCATCGCGTAATGCAAGTGGCAAGACGAGCTTCTGCAAGCGAGAGATCTTGGGATTCAAGACTTTAGTACTTCCCTATTACAGACACAGACATGAGAAAGAAAAACATAGTAGTTATGGAGGGCGGGGCCTGATCCATGTCGCCCAGGGTGCCTGTGCGCACCCCTACTTAGTCCTCTGGTACAACTTCAGGTTTTACCTTAAATGTTGCTTCCGCTTCATCCATATCCTCACACCTGATCTCTTTGCAAATGTAAACCACTACATAAGGGCCACTTTGGTGCGGGGAAGCTAGAGGGGTCTGATCACAACTACAGTATCGTTATAGGAATCAAACACAGTAGTATTACAGCATCAAAACGCAGGAAGATTCATTCATGGAAAATACAAGATGGAGACCAGCAAAACCATAATGGTGGGAAGGTGGGTCCAGGCTCCACCTACACCTGTAATCCCACAGAACTTTGAAGTATGTTGCTATACAAACTTAGCAGAAGTATATAGCGTCGTTTCAACTTAATCAAATTCAAACACTAGCCAGAAGTTTTCACCTCCTACTAATCAAGGTGACCAAGCTCATTTGTTGATTTGACTTTCTGATTACCATCCAGAACACCCAAACCTTGGTGCTTGACTATATCTATCACCTTTCTAACCATAGTTGTCAATTCTATCCCATTCCATTTTGGCTGGACTCCATTCGATCCCATTCCATTTCGATTTTTAGAACAGCCTCTCTCTCTCTCTCTCTCTCTCTCTCTCTCTCTCTCTCTGTATCTTAAACTTCTCAGGCATTAGTTGGTAATTTTCATATATACTGGCATATTGTTACTTAAAAGAACTTACCTTTTAATTGGAAGGTAGCAACAACTTTATCATGAGAAAAAAAACCACCGCACATCCCTTTTTTTTTTTTAATGAAAAGAGTGGGTAATTATGGGCTTCAATTTTGTTAATGAGTCATTCATCAGGAACAGATGGAAAACTCACTCCCAGAGACATCCCACTTCAATAGCAACATCCAACAGATTTTTCTTTTTTTAGATAATCCAACAGAATTAAAACCACACATTCACTAGCAAAATCCAGTAGAATTGAAATGACTATTATGATGGCATCAGCTCAAAAGAGAAGAAAGACACTTCTAAATTCCAGAGTTAGAAACATGTGCCATTGAAAACAATGCAGCGACAAGAATCATTGCAGATGGCTTCTTGAATGATAACTGCAGTGTGTTTGGTTGCTTCGTGGTTCTCACTTTTGAACATTCATTTCTGTATTTAGATTGTTCCCTAGCCATTTAACTAATAAAAAGATAGTCATTTGATCAAAAGAAGAAATCTAATTTGACACAGCAATTCATATGGGAAAGACACAGTGACACACCACGCAAGTGACCTTTGCATGCTGATTATATATATGAGGATACCCAGATATGGTGGGGACATGGTTTTACATATCAAAATTAAGTTCTGGTTACAACATAGGACAGAAATGTTGCCTAATTTAAAAGTGCCCTGGCTGGACCACTTTTCTCCATTTTTCTTAATCAAAGGTTATAATGTTTACTAAGTTATATCTAAATCTTTATATAATTACGCTAAAGGCAGAGTCAGGAAGGTTTGATCAGGCCCCGACTGAGTTGGTTTGCAACAACAGTATTTTGGGTTGATATGTGATGATGACTTGACTTGTAGTCCGCTAACAAATGCTTTGGGTGGATACATGGTGATGACCGGATGGATTCTGTGGGCGAGGCTGCAAAGGAGGTGCAAGACAATGCCCAGGATGGCGGCAGCTACATGGCTTTCACAATGCTTCAACAGAACATTCAGATTTGTCATGTCCAATCTAACAGAGAATATCAAGGGGCTGAGAGCAACTTGCATGAGTAGTTCTCAACCAATCAAGATGGTGGGGCCCTGGAACCATGTGGTACCAGTTAATATATTTCATTGGTAGAACAAAACACAAAAAAAGTACAGGGATGAGAATCAAAGATAAAGAGACACCGCACTCAACCTCATCTAGTCTATGAAAACTAAAATCTATCTAGATTTATACCGATCAAAATATATCTCTAATATATCCTAACAGGTTGATGATTCCCTGGTTGGGGCATCTATGAACAAATTACCACCATCATGGAAAGATCACAAAAAGCCTCAAACAACTAAAGGAATAAATGCCGTGAAATCATCATTATCGAAGCCTTATATCCTATCTTACTTGAGGTCAGCTTTGCAAATTCCATTTCTCCACTAAAACCTATTCAGAGAGGTGCTCTCAGAGTCTCCCAAAATGTCATAGGCTTAACAATATTTTGTCAATGAAGACCCATGACTCTCAGACATGGTGGGAAGAGCAACAGTTCAAAGTAATTACATGAGAATGAGTGGTGAACATTTCCATAGAGAAATATTAACAAGGATAACAAGTGGAACAGTAATCAAATAATCCAGAAGGGAACAAGCGGGGGTAAAAGATCAATAGAAGGGTAGCTTGCTTCCACTGTCAAAAGCCACTTCATTTCAAAGGAGACTGTACTTTTCAAACAGGATTTTTACCCATAAATCACATTTATTTTGATTTATAGATGTTAAAAAAAACTTTTGTTGTTATAATTGCTTTCGTTGTTGTTATTGCTGTTGGTGGCGTTCTTTTATTTGAGTTTTTGGAGAGGTTTTCTAGGTAAAATTTCAAATTCCCACAGAAAGTGAAAATATACAAGTCAACATAGTAAAAAGTGTCCTAGATTCACCAAAGGCATCTTGCGCCTTGCCTGGGTCCCCGGAAAGGCCCCATTTTAAGCACACACATGATGTCCCTAGGAATTATTCTGAAAATTGAAATGGTATTACAAATCATTCAAGAGATTGAATCAAATCAAATGTGAAACGCATGGGTTTTTTTGTAAAATATAAAAAGAATAGCAAGAATACTAAAAATAAGAAAAAGCAATAGCTACTAATAATCCATCTTCAGCAACATTACTACAGCGACGAAAAGAATATGATATGATTACATGAAGAACAAGAATGACTAATAGCAATATATCATAAATGATATATACGTATATGTGTCTTTGTGAAATGTTGAATATGTTTAGAAAAACATCATTACTATGAAAAATAAATATTTTTCCTCTATCATTAAAAAAATCCCAAATCCTTAATGTTACATTGCTAGGATATGTAGTTCAAGTTAAAAGAAATGATTCATAAAAAAGTGAGACCCATACTTACAAGTGAACACTCTAATAATATGCTCATTACTTGTTTCCCCATAAAACCATTCTAAAATCCCACAAATGATTACATTATGAGGTTTCTTTAATCTCTTAATAACCTCTTATAAATGAAACAACGACAAAGGGAAAAAAAGAAGCTAAAGATGGGCTAAAAATAGCCATTCAACTGTGGCTATACTACTCCTCCTCTTTTGCTTCTATAGACAGTAACAGTTAGGCCTGTTAAAATTGACTCAGAAGTGTATTTTTTTTTAATTCATATTCATCTTCTTTTCTTTTGATTCCTTTTTGGAAGTACATTGAATAGTTTTCTTGAAGGCTGAATATATCTTCTGCTTCTCGTCAGGACCAACCAAACATTATATTAAAACTCTTTGAACTTTGGTTTTTGTTGGTTTACATTGGAAGTTGAAAGCTGAAACTTATTTAAAATTATTATTCTTTTTCAGTTTTACTTTTGTTGGTCTATTCAATACATTTCTTTAAAATATGAATTTATTAGTAAGGTAGTAGTCAATGCCTGATACAGAATGGGGATCAATGCAGGGCAGGTAGGGGGAAGATGGAGAGGTATGGGGCTTCACACCTGGAGTCTCAGGCTTCACACCATTCCTTTTGCAGGATAGATTTCAAAGAGCAATTCGCTCAAACTTTTCTTATTATAAGTCATAGTTTGTCCAGCCAGAGATGCATTACAATGCTTATATAGGAAAAATATAACCCTAAAATGAATCTGGACGATCCAAACACATTGTTGGTCAACATTAAAACATCCATTACTAAAACAATAAACCATAAAATAATATAAAAATAACTAGTGAAATAAAATAAAACATGAACTGAATGGGCAGGGCCCAATGGATTTGGTTGACCCATGGGTCACGGGTTTGTCCTCCATCAGCACCACTATAGTCAAAGGCACACAGGTAGTGCACTGTGCTTGAGCCCCAGGCCAGGCCCCATTTTTAGGCACGCACATGGTGTACCCAGGTGATGTATGTGGTGCATCCGGCATCCATGTGATGTACAGGGTTTCTAGGCAGTTCATAAAAAAATAAAAGAAAATGTAAAGTCATAGCCCACAAGTTTTAGATAATCTCTCTTGTCCCAGAGTTTTTTAAAGAAAGATTGAGAAAGAACTCAAAGAGACCGAAGAAAGAAGAGAAAATCTAAGAAAGTAGGTTATTCTAATCTTCTTCCTCTAATCTCCTGCCTCTTCTTCCATTCAGACATTTTTCTCTGGTATGCAATTTAGCATCATCATCAGTGTAATTTGAGACTAGTTATTCCACAAGTATAAAGAATATCTGCCAATTCTGTTTGTAGGGTTTTTCAGAAAAAAGGTTTCTGAGAAAAAACTCAGAGACCTAAAAAAGAAGAGAAATCTGAGAAAGGTGAGTTTTCTTTTAATATGAGGAGTTTCTTTCACTTTTGTATCTTGGATTTTTCAGAGAGGTGTTTGAGAAAGAACTCAAGGAGACCTAAGCAAGATGAGACCTTTTAGAAAGAACTTAGAAAGACCTAAGAAAGAAGAGAAAATCAGGGAAAGGTGAGTTTTTCTAATCTGAGAAACCACAGAATCTCCTTCGTCCATTTTTCCTTTTTCTTCTTCACACCTATAGCCAAGTATGGACCATTACAATCAACTGTGATTGGCTGGGATTGACTAACACATTTGGTATATAACACCAGGATACCTCAAAATAGGTAATATATCATGTCATATTGCATCCAATGCCTTCCCTTTTTATGTGTAAAATCCGTATATCTGCCATATCCATGGCATGTCAGGTCAACCTATGAAAATTTTTTTTTACGGGGTCTTATTCTTCTTCTTTTCTACCTTCCTTTTTTTTTTTTTTTTTGGATTTGTCATTGTATGATTTTTAAAAAAGGCTAAATATATCCATTTTGTTTCTCATTGGGACCAGCCCAAATATTTTTTTTAAATATTAGATCTCCTTAAAATTTATTTTTGCTTTTCTTAATTCATTGCTTTAATTTATGAATATCGATACGGTAGCCATTGGTTTTAGTAAAATAAAAATGGCATGGCATAACAACAAAAGCACATATATGTAAGCTTATTTCATAATATTTCATTGCAGCGTGCCTACTGCTAACATACCATAGTAAGCAGAGTTTGATGCCTACTTTGCACCTTACACCTTGACTACACTGGAATGTTTGAATGGATGAATTTGTGATGACAAAACTCTACTCTGCGCGCGCGCGTGAGAGAGAGAGAGAGAGAGAGAGAGAGAGAGAGCATTTCAGTCATTTTTCATCAAAAATTAAAATGCACATTCGGGGTTGACATAGTAGAGGGGGCATTTAAGTCATTTCCTATTTAGAATAAACATTTGCATGCGGTTGACTTGGTAAAAATGAAAACCCCCATTAGTAGGGCTTTATTTTGCAAATTCATATGGAAAATTTGTTTAAGTTGTATCTGCAATTAACAACATTCCTAACAATGTTAGAGCAAGTTAATGACAACTCCACCCATTGTTGTAGCTGCTGGTCCAAAGGAATTGCATCAAGCAAGACCAAAACAGCAGTAGCAATCCATGGTCAAAATGCTACATAGAAGGCAATGCGTAGCAGTTGCGACGATATGTAGTGGCATAGTGGTGTGGATTTTTGAAATGGTTAAAAAATTGAATCTTGTGTAACAGTCAATATTGAGGGTTTTTTTTTTAGTGATTCGGAAACATAAAAGAGCAGAGACAACTTTAGGAAAGGCTCTTTAGAGAAGAGATAGGAAAAATAGTATTTTAAATGAAAATTGCTCTACTCGGCTCGGCTGATTTTTATACCCACAGAAATTGTAGCAGCACTATTTTCAATTTAATGTAGCCGTCAAGACTGCTATGCTAAGTAGTGGCCAATATTTTGTTCCGCAGCATAAGGTAGACTGGCAACTGGTGCAAAACGTTTGTCACCACCCTAACAATGACAACTTTTTTGACATTTGTGATTCATTGAGGCCATATAAGAAATTAGGCCACAACAGAGGCACTGATTTGCAATTTTCCCTTACACATTATGTTCAGCCAATCCCCCAACACTTTCTGAAAACAAAAAGTTAATCGTTCCAACCTCTTGACTAACGATCTAATGAATGACTTTAGTGATATCCACTACCAATTTAAAACCATGACTAAGCCAACTTAAAAGCATAACTGACTAAAGTAAAATGACAAAGACCTGAAGCCATTTTACAGGGCCAATGTGGGACCTGTGCATCATTTCATCATTTCTCTTGGATTTTTTTTCATTCTTTCTCTAAGCATTCTTTACTAAAATATTCTAAAAACAATATATCAAAACCAAGAGAAAATCATTATCATCCCTAAATGACATGGAGCCAAACACCATATTCACTATTTTAGTCGTAATAGGAATGATTTTAGATGTCTAAATGAATGTCCAATATAAACATATTCATCTATAAGTGCGAGTTAGATATGCATATGGTAAGTGACGAAATCTTTCTATATTGGCAAAATACTAGTAGGCCATATTTTACAATTTCCAAAAGATAAAAAAAAAAAAAAAGAGTTCCAGGGACCTAGGCAAGACAATTTTATCAAGGACTGAAGGTTCAAGGTTAGGGTAGAGATTTATGAGCTACCATTATGATTAGATTCATTTTCTTAGAATGTTTCCTAGGAAAATTCATCAACCACCTCCTATAATACAGCATGCTTTACCCTCTAATCAACTACGCACCTATTTTTATTGCCAGAATTGTCCTCTTAAAATGAAACCTAGGAAATCATTCATATTCCTATGAAATGCCAAAAGTAACCTTAAGACATATCATGTTATTAACATTCCAAAGTAGCAACTAGAAATACCTAACATCATGCAGGTATGTGTATGAGAACCCAAATATTTCACAGATACTTTTTTATAGACATATGAGAACATATACATATACATATCCATATCCTAGCAAAGCAAAATGAGAACTTTTTATTAGTCTATTAACCTCCTATTCCTTT
Organism: Sextonia rubra; assembly: GCA_037013555.1. Classification (NCBI taxonomy): domain Eukaryota; kingdom Viridiplantae; phylum Streptophyta; class Magnoliopsida; order Laurales; family Lauraceae; genus Sextonia; species Sextonia rubra. Next base: position 47,162,647 of record JASUAD010000006.1, on the reverse strand, counting down.
ACTATTTCATGGAAAAGAAACAAAAAAGTTCATCATCTCGACATTAAATTCATCACAAAGTAATCTCCTAATCTAAAAATACCGAGGGCCAATTTGCATACTTTGCACTGAATTCCTAGAATTCATGGTAAAGAAGCCTTAATCAAAGGAGTATTATGAAGGAGGGGAGTGAAGGTTAGGTGGAGAGCCAGATGGGACTATCACTTCCGTCAGGGCATCTTTGTCTACGTTATAAAACATAGAAATTGTCATAATTCAAGCCATAAGTGGCTAAAACGAAGACCAAAGGTGAATATCCAAAAATGCCCATCAAATAACTAGGCCTTTGATGGAAACAAAATCAAAGAACAATGGGAAATGAATACCCCAGCCATCACACTAGTAATTCAATACGTAGCAAAGTCAAGGTCTCAACTACATCTCCACCTTCTTTCATTCCCTCCTCACCTAATATCCTTCACCTCTCACCTCTTTAAAAGTCATTCGTGGAGCAAAGTTGAACTTGAATTCCTATGTAAACACTAATGCAAACAAGCAGGCTCTAAGAGTTAATATACTAGGGTAATGTGTGGGTAATCATTTCCTATTAAAAGGGAGGGTCTTTATTACCCCTTGTGGATCTTCACATGTAATCCTTCGCTTTATGCCCCTTTGATAGAAAAGCTTAACCTAGAATTCCTAGTACTTAAATGCCAAATAGACAGCATAAGATTTTTTCCCCGTTCTAGGATTCCCAAATTGACATAAACGAGCACGTGTTCATTATCAATAAAAAGGATTATATCAAACAAGCCTCACAAAACAGCAGTTCACATATACAAGGAATGAAACACTACTGTATTAACTCAAATCTGATAAGCAGTTGTGGGACCAGAAGACATTTTGCTGAACAATTACAAGACTATCAGATTCTGTGAAATGAGATAGCATTTCAATCAAAACAGTTACATTTCAGCAACCCGATCCTCTGTATAAACAGCAAAAGAACTGAGACCTAATAATCTACTTATTCCAAGTATACAAGATAAGAAAAACCCCCCGACAAGGCAACAACCCTCAACCCCTACTCGTTTTTACAACAATCTATCCAAACAGAGGAATAAACAATAAATAGAACAGGGACATTTTCTACTCACCTCCAACAGAAGAAAAAGAGCATCTATGATTCCTCCCCCATTGTTTTCTTTCACCCACAAAATCTCCCCACCACCCAACAAAAGCCATCCAAAATCAGCGCATTGATTGATACCGCCGAAGCGTCTGAATCAAACTCGAAGCATTCCTCCTAATCTTCAAATTCTCATCCCCCACCAATCCGAGGCAAATTTCCAAAACCCCTTCTTTCACAGCATCAATTCCCATCTTCTCACAATACCCACAACCAGAATTCAACACGGAGAGAGCATGCTCAACGCCCCGCGAGCTCCCTTCCTTCAACACCCTAACCAAAACCTCCACAAACCCATCAAACCTTGTCATCTCCCCTCTCCCTTCCTTGCACTTCCCCAGCAGACCCAGAACCTCCACGGCCCGCTCGACCCCGGAACCGGCCAATTCGAGCAGAACCGGCACCGCCCCAGAATCCACAGCGCGCAGCTTGTTCTCCGGGAACGAGCAGAGAGTGTAGAGAGCCGTCGCCGCCTCCCTCCTCCCCCGCCCCTTCCCTTCCCTCAGAAGGCAAACCAGCGCCGGAATCGCATCCGGGTCATCCCCAATCGTGGCCTTGTTCACCTCCACAACCCCCAAACTCGTCATCATGGTCGCCGCGAGCGCCCGGCAACTGGGCGTCCCGTTCCTCAGCGCGGCGACGACATGTGCCACCGCCCCTTCGGCGACGAGCCCAACCTTGTTGTCATCGTCAAGGCTGAGGTCGAAGAGGACGGCGAGGGCCGCCTCCTGGAGCGGCTTGTCGTGGTGGGACGCGGCGGAGAGGCAGCGGAGGACGGCGGAGATGGCCCCGGAGTCGGTGATCTCGCGGCGGAAGGCCTGGTTGTGCTTGGAGAGGGCGTGGAGGTGGCGGAGGGAGTCGAGCTGGGACGGGGGAGGCGAGGAGGGGGAGAGGGAGGAGAGGAGGGTTTGGGTGGAGGGGCAGGGCTGTGATTTGGCGGAGGAGGCGAGGGTAAAATTGGAAATGAGGGAGCGGAGGGCATGGTTGGGGATGAGAGAGGGGTGTGGTGGGAGGGGGAGTTGGGAGATGGGGCACGTGCGGTTGCCGGAGTCTAGCCACCGTTGGATGGAGGAGCGATCGAACGTGTGGCCAGATGAGAGGATCACAGGGTCGGACATGATCTCTAGCGAGATGGGGCACTTGAAGTCCTCTGGGAATTGGGTCGCCATCGCTTCTTATTTACTCTTCTGCCCTCCTCCTCCTCCTCCTCCTCCTCCTTTCTTCTTCTTTCTTGGTTCTGGTTGTGGTTCTACTTGTCTGCTGCTTGGGTTTCGGAGTTGGACTCTTTCTCCTTTCTTTCTTTGTTTCTTCTTCAACTCATAAGAGAGGGAGAGAGAGAGAGAGAGAGAGAGACAGAGATGGGTGTTTGTGTGTGTTGGGGTCTTATTGGCCTTGGGATTTTGGCTTAGGTTTGACCCTAGTACTTTTGTGTATTTATGGATGGACACCCCAATGTTGTTTTCTATTGTAGAAGAGCACCTAAACTTTTTTGCCTTTGTTTTATTTAATATTTTTCTTTTGCGGGGTGGGGGGGCTGTGGTGAAGTGTAAATATTGTGCCTTATTGGCAGTCAAGGTTCCCCACATTGGGTTTACTTTGCTAGAGGACGAGGCATTGGGCCGACACCTGCTTTTGCTTTGAGCCATTTGAAATGGGGAGAAATGGCTAAGCTGGTCAGAGCAGTTGAAGCTCGTTTTACACATGTTTGAACTGTGCAATGGACTTGGGCCCCTTTTAACTTGTTTTTGTTTTTGTTTTTGTTTTTTTTATTATTATTTTTTGCTTTCATTGAAATCACTTTGGCCTTTTGACTGTCACTTTTTTTCAAATTGTTTGCCGGCAATGAAGGAATAAATGACTTTGGTCCATTTTGATGCATGGAGATTTGAGAGAGAAAACTACCCATGGTAGATGTCTTGATTCGAATGTTAAAGAGGCAGGGCCCTCAAATAATTTATGGATCTCACTGTGGCAACGCTAACGTCCACATATAAGAAAATTTGGAGAGTTACCCCCACCTTTATTTTTTGAGTCCAGATCCTCATATTAAAATTTTCACTATGACCACAGTGGGACCAATCAGCTCCTACCACGGTCATCATGAGGGATCTCCTCATATAATCCCTATTCGCATTTTTCTCTACAGTTTCTCTATATCCAAAGAAGCCTATAAGTCAATCGGCTTAGTTCTAATTTTTTTGCCCGGATTATTAAATGGGTCAGGCCTAGCTATATACATGCTTAATGAACCATGTTAGGACTACTATATGTTGACTAAATTTATGGATTGGCTAAAACTTCAATTCTAGTGAAAATTATGTTTCTATTTTTTTTAGATTATGAGTTTAAAGAGGCTAAAGAGTTCCAAAAGAGCTGTAATGAAGGTATTTAAATTAACAAGATCATATCTCACAAACCGAACATCGGATATAGGCAATCTACCTACATTGGAAAGCTTATTTCGAGTAAATATCCATAGGTTCTAATATTACAACAATCAGATCTAAAACGACAATATTATGGCCTTTAGAAATTTGCAGAAAAGTGTAAAATCTACATACGCGCTTAAGCGCCCATGCACTTGTGCTTGATCACCCAAGGCAAAGTTTCCAAGTAGAGACTAATGCGCTAGAGTGCCCATTTAGCTAGCTTTAACGTCCGACACTCAAAAACCCACTTTCTTATATGGAATTATTTCCTATTTGTATCAAAACTGTCAGTTTCCATTCTACATGGACTTTAACTCTAAGGCACGAATTGTGGTTTATTTAAAAGGTGTTTCTCTTAACTCTAAGGCATTTATCTCCCTATCTCCCTATTATAAGTTGAGAATACACATCAGAGATACACTTCTTCTGTAAAGCAATCATTGGAGAGATTATGTTGAAGCTTTGAATTCTAGAGATTTATGCTTTTACTTCTTAGTAGAATATTGACTTCTGTTATAAAAGGTTCGTTCACCTTGCAAATTCAAGGTCGTTGTCTCAAGTATGGTAAGCGGTGAATGACTAGTAGTTAACAAGAAAAACTGCAACTCTTAGGTTGAGTTGCAACTAGGAAAGGATCTGAGAATATATATTGTAATTGCCTGTAATTAGTGCTTAGTTTTTGTTGATCCGAGGAGGACTAGTGGTTATTTTCGATTGTGGTTTTTACGTAAAAATCTGTATATCTTCTTTTTATTGTATGTGATTGATTTATTTGCTAGTTAATTTATCCTTCCGTTGCATATATTTTAAACTGTAATTTATAAATTCAAATCTACGACGATCTTTCAAACCAGTCCAGCCTGGCAGATTTAGCGCAAAAGTAAATGTAATTTATAACTGGGTTACGGTTGGATCTGAGACATGAGTTGGATCTGACCCTGAATATTGAGCTCCCGTTAGCTAAATGGGTCACATTGGATAAGCTTATGCTTAAACGCTTCCCCTAGGTTCTTGGGCATCGGAAGCTCACTTTTTTTAATTGCCTGTTGGCTTCACTAGACCAAAACATCCTTTGTTTATGCATACCGTCAGGCCCAATAGGTGTAGGGGCAGCCAGGCAAGACTCAAATTACATATTTTAGCCCAAAAATGCCAATGTAAGCAAGAGACGACTTTCATAAGCCAAAAAGAACAACAAAATCATGTTACGTCAAACCCACCCAAAAACCTGTCTTCATGAATTGGCACTTATCTCTATTTAATACTAATCCAATCATCATTTACTTCTGCATTGAGTCAAAATAAACAATGCACTTAAAAAGTCTTAAATTTTTGTTTCGGTTGATCTGAGGAAGTTATATTTGGCTAACAACTCCTTGTTCGTACCATTCCCTTCTTATTCTTTCCTTCCATTGTGACAACTAGGTGGGTCTAGCTAACCTATTTTCTCCATACTAACAATGTTCGCCTGATTAAACCCATTAGCACTTTTTTTTTTATAGAGACTGAAACTCATACACCCACACATACTAAATATGCCTTATAACTAGCAAATACAAAAGCTTTATCCACTGGTCATTTTAGAAATACACTCTATTTCTTGCACAGATAATGAGAGATTTTGAACTAATGACTCCACATAGAACCATTTTCTAGGGTTAGTTTAAAACACCTTTTTAAAATGCCGCTAAATTAAGGTCCGCGTAAGGCAAAATCCTAGCATTACACACAAGGTAGGAGAAATGATTTTTAATGGTGTAAATTTCATATGAGATCCTCATTCATGGATTTTTATCAATGGTCTCAAGCCGCATTTTTTTAACAAATGAGAAATCTCCAGATTTGAGAATTTCTCAATGCCCCTTAGAAGAGGGCTTTCTTAACTGATGATTTGTATAGATAAGGATTCCTAAAGTCATGTTTGCTAATTAGTGAGTAATCTGCAAATTTGATGTTTTCATACCCAATCCCCCTCAATCATGATATTCACATTCGATGAATGGCGTTAGGCCTAAAAATTTTTAGACATGAGGTCTCACATGGTTCAAAATCATAACCTAAATTCTAAACCCTAAATCCTAAATATATATATATCTTTTTTTTAAAAATTAATTTTTCATATGAGAACTTAGGATGTCACATTCCAAAAGCTGCAATCAAGAGGATCTGATTTGTGTTTATTACAGTCGTTGCTTGGTGGGTCGTGTCATTATCTTTTACCATGCTTCTTGGCAGATGCTACTGCCTCATGATGGTGGCGTGGCTAACTGCATGCTAAAGCTTTTCACTGGCTATGAGACTGGTTGCATGGGCGTCTGCTAAAGCATATATGTTTGGGCTTCAGAAATTATCTTGTCCCTACATGACAGGCCTCCATTATCATGTGCTTAATTGGTCTGGACAACTCTGCCAAAAACCGATGCTGCTTTCCTTTCATACTCCATAACCAACCCCAGTTTCTGTAGATTGTTTGTATGAGACCCACAACGCATTAGAGCTCCATTCTCACCACTGTACATCCTCTTGTTATTTTATTGACATCTAAAGGACTTGAATGCAATTAAAATTGAAGATTCATAATTTTATTATCTCATAATTCATGTGGAATCCTTTTTCACTGTATAAAAATAAGGTTGAAAGAGGCCGAGATCATTTTAGGAATAATTTTCTCAAAACAATGATGTTTAAAGAATAACTTTTTTTGTCACCACTCTGCCTAACACATTTATATTTTAACCAGGCCTATGCACATCACTTACACATTTTCCTATAATTAACGTTGTACTCACCTACTATAGTAACGGACTGTAGGCGTTGAGGAAGTATAGATCAGAATCGCAAGGCTGCTACAAACGCGATTAGAACAACGTCGACTTGGATCAAGCGATGGATGTAGAGATCCTTGACTGGCTACTAGAGATCAACTACGTAGGATTCATTTTTTACAATTTCAGAATAAGGATGGACACTCTTATGGAGAAGATGATGATAAATGACTTATCTGTATTGGTTATAAGTATTCTAGTGTTCTACTACCACCCAGCTATATCTATTTATAGTAGTTGGTTTAATAGATAATAGACTCTAACTCAAATTAAAATAGGATAAGAAAGGAGAATTGGAATATACTCTCTCATATATTGGAGTTTGAGTCTTAGAATGATTAACACATCATCTCTTTATCCAACTAGACTTATTTGTGAGGGGTGTCCATATGTGTTGGAGCTACCCATGAGTGAACCCCATCATAGATGCTAACATATAGGGCCCACTTAAAAGCACGACAATCAAGAATGAAATGTTAAATGATTGCTTTGGAGTTAAACTAGGGGAATTCAAACTATCAAAATAAACAAATTAAATGATCATAGCCTTTTGTTTGAAGTTCTTATAATATAATGGCTATACATAGTGCAAATTTATTGGGAATTTCTTTTTTATAAATACAAATTTCTTGTGATTAAATTCAATGGTATCCTATATCTAGATTTATTTCAATATAGGACTAGTGCCAAAATGAGAGAGGGTAGATTTCTATCACGGCAAAGAATTAATCATTGGTTGACCCTCTATATCAAAATAGAAAAATATAGAAAATTAAAGACAAAAATAAGGTTCCATAAAAAGAGTCAATATGGAGAATTTTAATCAATATGGATAATTTCCCTCTCTCTCTCTCTCTCTCTCTTTCTCTCTCTACAAGGACACTCAAATGTGTTCACTCTCATTTTTGTCTCTAACTAGCTAAGCAACCATTTCCATAGTGATCTCATTTTTTTACGGAAGTTGAAAGTTTTATTATTTTTTTATAATATTGAAAAAAGTTGAAAATTAGGAGTTGAAGACTTCATTGTCTTCCTGTTTCCTTCTAATCTAATTTTTTTTTTCAAAATGTTATAAGAAAAAATCACTTCAAAAATATAAAGTGTAGAAAATATTAATATGGAACAAAAAAAATTCATAACATTCTTATCTTTCATAAAAATGCTCCATAGGAGGAAACCCTCAATTAGGCATGACACCATCTCCAATTTCTATTGCAAGAGAGAAGAAATAATTTAAAAAATATAAAAAGAGAAGAGTAAACGATGAAATTGAGAGGAATCCAACTAGTACAAATAATGGATGGATAAAAAGGCCAGTTTGTTTTATGTAATTGACTTCCTTGGAATTCTAATACTTTTTTTTAAAGAAGGAATTCTAAGACTTATATCTCTAAAAGTACTTAAAATGAACACACAAATTAAATTGACCTTTTAAAAATAATCACCAAATAATCTCCCTTATTTTACAAAATAAACAAGGGAGATGGGAAATGAATAAGCAACCATCAACCTAATGATTTGAATCCTAAAAAAGTTGGATCTAAATCTCTCTTATATCCTTTAGACTTGACTACTTTATCATTATGTGAACTCGTTTGTGTGTAATTACTGATGTAAATTTAATCAATCTACTTAAAACTGCAAGTATACAGTTGTCTTATTGAGACAGCGACAAATACAAGTCAACCCCATAGGGAGCAATTTTGAACTTTTTTAATTAAAAATCTAAAAATTCTTTTAAAAAGAAAATTGAACTGAAATAAAACTAAGAATATCAGAAACTTAATGCAATTAAAAGTAGTAAAAAATCAATGGAGAAAATAGATCAGAGTATCCAAAATTCATTAAGTAAGATAATTAATCCAATCATACAATTATTCTATTTTTTGCCTCAAAATAACTCAGATCAGAAACAAATCAATGTTTCTAATCTGGATGATTTGTCTTTTGCAAAAACTAATTTTTATTAAAAAGAATAAAATCTTCACCCAATACCTCCTTCATCTCATAAAAGAATGAAAAATCATAAGCATGACTTATCAAATTAAGCGTAAACTATCAAAGGATCTCAGCCCTAAGCATAATCTATCAAAATAAGCATAAATCATCAAATTATTTTCATTAGAAATTAAAACAGAAGTTGCCTAAAGCATGAAAATAGATCTATTATTTTAATAGAATATTCATTTAAAAGAGACAAGAAAACAACAAAATAACTATATGAATTAAAATAAAATTTTACTTACTTTCATCTATGTACTTCGATTCAAAGGACTAGTGAGACATTGCCAAAATCTTCATCAAAATTTTTATTAAGCATTCTTATACAACATTCACTCTCTAAGAATCTTTCTTCTAAATTCTTAATTCATGAACAAGGCTCCAAAAATACCTTAAAAGTAACAATAGAAAATTAATGGTAGGAAGAGAGATAGAGGAGAGAGGGGAGAGGTGACTAGAGGAGAAAGAGAGAGAGCAAGCCCTCCTTGGACGTCCATGGCTTAAATTTATAGGGTTTGGAGCCCCTTTATTTCCTTTTTTTTAACTTCTTTTGTAGTTTGTAAAGTTTTCTTTTGAAAAGGTCTCTTAGCTTGGCCTTTAAACTAACAAAGACTTAACAACTTTGGAAAGAGTCTTTCTTACTTTCCTTTTGAAACCAATCTCTATATAAGTTTTTCATATTTTGAAAATTTTCTTCTCATGTGCAAATAAATCTTCTAAATAAGCATTTATTTTTTAATTTTTTGAGGATTTTCTTCAAATCTTCTTATTTTATCTTGAAAAGAATAATGCAAGGATTGTGAGTCTCACTTTGACCTTCAATGTAATTCATTTAAGGAGATATGGACCCCATCAAAAGTGTGTAACATGGAAAAAGTTTTTAATATTTTTGCAATCCCGACTAAAAATACACATCCAATTTTCCGAGACCATAATTTTATCGTTTTAGCTCCGATTAATGCAATCTTAGATTCTACTGATATCTGCTCGAAAATAGCTTTCAAACAGTTATTAGATTGTCCAATTCCGATGCTCGGTTTGAGAGTTATGACCGTTTTAATTTATTTTATTCAAAGCAAAATGGGACTGACTTTCCATTTATGAATTCCTCTATTTTGATTTTCCTTTTCTTGAATTCTCTCCACCTTGACTTTCTTTTTATGATTTAAATTTGAATTCTTTTAACAACTTGAAAATGGAACTCCCCTTTGTCTATCTAAGCATGTGTGTACATGTGTGTGGGGTCCTTATAAAGCCAATTTCCTAAATTTCTTGTATGGTATGCTCCACGTAATTGGCTCATATTATTCTGTACATTCTAAGCAAATCCATAAAATACTAAAGATGCCACAATGAAGTGGGACCTGTTCAGATAGAGTTTACTTCAATTGGAACTCTTCGGAGAAAAAAATACAAATTTCTAAATTGATACAAAAGATGTGTAAAATTTGTTATAATTCCAATACATAGGTGAAAATACTTAAATAATTGAAAATTCATGTAAATCACCTAATTAAGCCCCTAATTCATATTAATTTATGTTAACATTATGCAATTTTATGACCTTAACAATTACATACAAACATACAGGCCCGTGAAGACCTTCTTTGATCATATGAATAGTGGGACACATGGCTTCGAATCTTTGTTGATATAAAGACGTACTTCTTGGGCAAGGACGAGCATATATATGTTTTAAGGATTTTATTTTGAAATCTTTTGTGTGTCTAATTTATTGAAGAGCTAATGTACACAAAATAAATGTTTCTGTCTTAATTGGCCTACGAAAAAATTTTCCTTCAATAAGAGCTGATCATACATGATCAACTAAAGGGAATGCAATTTCCATTCCAATTTTGGCCAGTGCCCACAAAAAGGAGAATTAATTCAAGCGAGTGAGAATTTCAATCTGTGGCTAGTTTCCATATCAAGATTAAATGCACTGGTTACTAGTTGAGAGAGAGAGAGAGAGAGAGAGAGAGAGAGAGAGAGAGAGAGATTAAATGTACTGGTGTACTAGTTGAGAGAGAGAGAGAGAGAGAGAGAGAGAGATCGATCTTCCCATGCTTGACTTGGAGCCCGATTCTAGTTCGACGTGAATCGCGTCCACGCGTTAGTCCATGACTTGGGTGCATATTGAATTGACACTTGAACCCTTGAGCCAATGACATGGATTCGACTCTGAGTGGAATTGACTTCTCTCTACATTTTTAATCCTGAAAACCATCAATTATTAAAACGTTCTTGGATGTCCTCCTTGCACACCACGGTGTTGGCTACGACTTTTTGGTGATGCTCATTGCATCAATGGAGGAAGTTTCGCTATTTGAAATAGGAAAAGGTTGATAATATATTTTTCATTCTTTTGATTTTGGGTGGAGAAAAAAATTTGTTGGGACTCCAGTCAAAACTAAAAAGGCTTGGGAGAAGGTTTGTTGGTCAACATGGAAAAAAGGGAGCAATGTTGTAAGAAATGGAGAGGTTTTTTTCTTTTTTAAATATCAATTCCTTAGGGTTATCAATAAATAAGAAAACCATTAGAGGTTTATGTGCAAATAAATCTTTAGCTTTATTAATATACTCATAGTTGAATAGTGTTAAGCACTTTAATTTAGCTTCACATTAGATTATCAGATCAATCATTCACCCTCAAGTGAGAAGTATCAACCTTGATCGGTCATCCAACACAAGGTTGGTTGTGTATCAATGAAAAATGAATAAGTGTATTTTACAAAATGGCCCTTATATTTTTGTAAAACCTCAAAATGCCCTCATATTTTATGTATTGATTGGAAACTCCCTTAACTATAGTTAAATTAATGTAGAAAATGTATCTATCTTCTTACTCTCCTACTTTCTCTTTCAACTAATTTTACTTACGGTTGTTAATTCGGCCATCCTATGAGGGTTTCTGGCATGGCCCGAGCTCTAAAAAGCCGATCAAATAAAGGGCTTTTGTTCTTCTAAAAAAGGCCGGGCATGGACAAGATTCTTGTAGGCCCATCAATTTAAGAACTAGGCTTGGAAAATACTAGGACTGGCCTCTTATTATGGATTTATTTGAGCATATAATGGGTTTATTTTAATATAATTCATATGTGATCCTTACATTGCTTCTCATATAATTTTTATGTGACTGTTATATAATTTTTATATAAAGAATGCATGATTCTTATGTGATATATAAATATATATATTTTGGTAATAGCCTTTTTGTGTTTTTTGGCTGCATTGGCTCTTGGTCTGGATTTATACTTTAAACTTGAAGAACGATGGATCATTCGACATGTGTATCATACGAAGGTGAAAGATTGGTACGTAAAAGACTCTAACACACATCCAAAAATTTGTACATATTCCTGATGATGGAAGGCTCCACGGATCTCTTGTGTCTAGATTGCAATGCAATAGTGCATTACTCAGAGCTCCTAACTCCCTTATATATATGCTCCTCAGGAGTGACGCTTTCTAGATACTTCTTTGCCAAGAAACTCACATCCCCTAACCTCAATAGGAGTTTGTTATCTTGGTATAAGATCTAATCCGCTATTCTCAGATTACTACAAATTTATATTTTATCTACAACAGATTAAGAGGGTGTTTGGGAAGTCTAGTTTTGCATCTATTTCTCTTAATGCGTTTTGAAGTAGAGGTTTAAAGGTAATAAATTGTTTGGATTGTGCATTTGATATGTCTCTTTGAACTAGTCTCTTTCATATGAGCCCAAAAATGATGCTTTTTGCCACAGACTGGAATGTCTTAAGCAGATAGACATGCATGCAATAGTACATTTTTTTGTAGTCCGTTTTTTTTCTTTTTTTTCTTTTTAAAAATCCAGGGCTTGAAATGATAATCGGAACCATTGCAAATATTCAGAATTATGATAACAGCCATGACACCAAATTTCAGCCGTTGATTCTTCATGAATCCTGAGACACATGTGAAAATTTGTTAACCATTAGATCTACATTCTGGCCTTCTGTGGGATCCCTTATCAAGATCTGAATTGTTGATCCTTCTTAAAAGCCTTATAATAGTTGCTTTGGGAAATTTCATCCTTTGAATCCTTGTGGATCTCAAGATAGTCATGAAAACTTACTAATTGTTGATGGCAAGAGATTTAAAAATGGACTTGGTTTTAAACTTATTCAACCAAGTATTTTTCTGTTTATTGTAGAGCTGGAAATGTTAATCCAAACCATTGGATATGTTAAAAAGCTTAAATAGGGCCAACATGCCAATTTATTGCTATTGACCTTTAACCGATCTTGAAATATTTGTTAAAAAACGCAATCCATCGGAGTTGAATATTAGAATTTTTTGGGCACTAAGATAAAGCTCTAAATGGTTGAACCTCTTTAGAAGGGTACAAGTGTATAACAGTTCAAATTTTATCCATTAATTTCTTTTGGATGTGAAGTTATCCTTAAAAATATGCTACCCATTGATTTTTGGATGTGTTGAGTGGCTGGGTTTGACACGATAACACCCAATCTGTTTTTATATATATTTTTTGTTTTAATTATAGGCCCCTAATATAAGATCTAGACCATTGAAGTTCTTGAGAACCTCAAACACAATCACAACATCAAAATTGAACCGTTGATCTATTACGGATCTCAAGATATTCTTGAAAATGGCAGCATCATTGATCTACATTTTGGATTTTTGTGGGCCCCAAAATCATGATCCCCACTGTTGATCCTCTTTGGAGTTCTGAAAGCAAATAGGTCATCAAATTTCATGCTGAGATTCATTATGAATCTTTTGAAATTTTTGAAAAACCACAAACCATTAGATTAAAAAAAGTCATTTTCAAATAGTCTTTTCATCTTGCCAAATGGTATATTTGAAAAACATTAATTTCATATAGATCTATTTCATGTAGATCTACTTTACATAGATTAGATTTGCCAAACAAGCACTGAGTCTTTTTATTATAGTGGGGCTCTTATTCTCTATTTGCAACTCCCATCCGCTTGATTTGACATAGGATTCGTGGCATCCTAGCAACGTGATTTCCTAATAAGGTGCTAACACCAATCAACCATGACTATGTTGGCCTTGTAGTTGCTAATTATTTATATATAGTTGCTCTATATGTGGATTTATTTACCATTAAAAAAGGCTTAGTATATATGCTAGTTTATTTGTGCATGGTTCTTATGTCTGTTCTTTTTAGCATGTGATCAATCCTCTTTAGTTATTGAGACTAATATTTAGCCACATATTTAGATTTAACTCCAATGACCCATCTCTTGGATGGGCCACAACCCTAGGCATAAACTTGCGGAAGAAAATAAGTTGGCTCTTGTACCCTAATTTGGACTTGAACTACGTGTGGGTTACAAGATGCATATCCCTATCCATAGTTGAATTTAATGACCAAAACTCAAACTTACACTTCAATTAAGGACCTAAATGTATGTCGAAATATATGACCAATTATTTTGTACTAATAAAACATACTTATATATTTAATTAGTTTCTTTTGTTAGAAGGCACCTTTCACAACTTGCATGATGTATAATCTTAGCCTCGTGTCGTCATATGGCACCCACTTATCACCAAACCAAATCCCTAACTCATTGTCCTCTTTTAAATTTGCCACTTATCCTAATTTGACACAAATTTGAAATATGCTTAATACTTAAATTGACTTTCATTAAAAATGTAGCTTAAGATGCCTTTAAACTTTAAGGAGATTTTTCCTGTATGGCTACCATAAGTCATAGATAATCCCACCTTACGATGAAAGTTGAAAAAATTATCTAAACATTCTCCGTTTTGGTATTCTTTTTTCCTGATATCGCAAAACTTTAGTTGAATGGTGTGATATCACATAAAATGTCCCTATTATTTTTTTATCTCATGGGAATTTTATGTGATATAAAAATATTTACGATGTTGTGATATAAAAAAATTTATGATATTTCATAAAAAAAAGTTTTATAATATCACAAAAAAGCACTAGGACGGAAAATATCTAGTAAATTTTCTCAATTTTTATCATAAAACGGGTTATTCATGACTAATGGTGGTCGCACAGACAAAATCCCGACTTTAAGACTCCTAAAATGATAATTGCGAAGATTTGATTGATTGCCATTTTTATTTACCCAAAATCATATCATAGTGGGACACTTCCATATTCATCCAAGTGGGTCTTGCATAGGCTTAAAATTTTAGTTCAAACACAAGCGATGATAGATATTTAATATACTATACTCTATTCCTGTTCAAGAAAGCACCGTGGGCCCTTGGATCAATCCTGCCTACGAGCCTATTAACCGACCAAGAACTTAAAATATAATAAATTAACAAGTACACAGTATTTAAAAAAAAAACTTCAATCCAATGTGGGCCTACAATCATTGGGGCCTACTCCAACAACCTAAATGCATATTCGAGTCTTCGATGAATGCCAAGATCTCATGAGTGGCCTCCAAAACAATCAATTATTCAGTTTGTAGGCCCTTGACTCAATGATTACGTTTGCTAAATCAAATTTAAAATTTAAATCATATGTAATCAATAATGCATAGTTTCTATCCAATCGTCCAACCTACATTGAACCTCGTTGGCTAAAATGAGTCCAATAATCTAGAGTGAACCAGCTATAATATTTCTCAAATAGGGCATTTGCTTTCGTTTTCTATTGAATGAAAAGGTGAGAAGTGAATGATATTACGAGGAGATGTAGATTGGATCTTAATATTTATAGAATTTTATTTAATAAAGTCATAGTTGGTGATGTGAATTTAATCAATTTATTTAAAACTGCAAATACACAACTGTCTTGTTGAGACAGTAAAAAATATAGGTCGATTCCACATGGAGCACTTTTAAACTTTTTAATTAAAATTTTAAATTTTTTTCAAAAGAAAAATAATAATGAAAGAGATATATAGTATACAAATCAGAAACTAAATAAATAAATAACAGATTAGAGCAATTAGAATCCACTAAATTATTCAAAAATTCAATTTGTGCAATTAATTTAATCTTTTTTATCTTAATTATTACTTAAATAAAAATAAAATCAATGTTTCTAATCCAAATGATTTAACTATTGCAAAAACTAATTATTAATTAAGAAAATAAAATCAATACCCGAGACCTCATTCACCTTATAAAAAAATGAACATCCTAAGTATCACCTATCAAACTAAGCATATACTATCAAAGATAACTACATATCTAAGTAAAATATATTAAAGCTATAAAAATGGAAGCCTCTGGAGGGTGCCACATTAGCACTACTTATTTTTCTTTTTTTTCTAAAGCGCCACATCAGCATCCTTGAAAATTACATGTGGCACCAAGAAATTACTAATTCCTCTAAAATCTCTCCATCTACTATTATCACTAGAATCTCTAATTTATTTACCTTTTTTTGCACCTTTTTTGTTGCAGAATCCTATTTGTTGCTTAAATGGTAGTATGATAATTTTTTTTGCAGGGCCTCTTTATAAAGCTTTGGCACTAATCAAAATAGATGGCTCCATTTCTTATAGGAGTTAGGTTCATGATCAAATTATAATGCTAATTTTTTTTATGGGGCCTATTTATAAAGATTTGACACCAATTAAAATAGATGGCTCCATTTCTTACAAGACCATCAAATTATAAAAACTTTGTAATACTTTCAAAATATGGAAGTGGGCCTCACCAAAAATCATTTCTAGAGGTACTAATGTGACACCCTCCAGAGGCCTCCATTCTTGTAGCTTTAATATATATATATATATAATGGTTTTCAAGTTAAATCAACTTTATTCAAGCAACTCCAAGGAAGAATGTTAATGTTGCATTTTTTTAGATTATAAAAATGAAGTTTCTCAAGTAATTTTGGTATTTTATTACTTGCTTATTTCTAATTGATTCTAGAGGTGAGGATTTTATGGTTTTTTCCTTAGACATTTAATTTGGTGGAATAATGTTTGTGAAATATCCTTTATTTTTTCCTCCTTTTTTTTTCTAAGTAGGAAGTGAGTTTTTTTAATAAAAGTTTTTGGGATTTAAGTAGACTCAAACTACAAGAAATTTTTTCCTTTGATGATGTTATTTTTTAATTTTATTGAGATAAATTCTCAATTATCATCATCATCATTTCTTTTTTTGTAATTCTTTTTTTTTATCAATTTTAAAGCAAGTAACATTAGTATTTCAATCTAATTCTAATAAATAAATTAGCTTGATAGATAATATATTTATCTATTATTATTTATTTTTATCAACAATATTTTGAAGAATACAATAATGTTTGATATATTATTTTTATACAGCAAAAACCTTTAAAATATCTATCATAAGTAAGAACTAGCAATGCAGGCCCATGCTTAGCCCGGACCTATATAAAAAATTTAAATAGTTTATTACAACGTTTATAAAAATAATAAAATTTTATATGTTTATAAAATTTAATGAACTTTTGAATATTTTCCTTTTATTTAAACCATGAGAACATTCAGTAGGCTATTTACATTTTCAAATATTTTTTAATTTTAAATTTTTATAAATTTTTAATAAACTATTTAATTTTTTTTATGGAGGCCAGGGCTAAGCGCAAGCCTGTGTTACTAGTAATCTATTAAAATAATATAAATGATCAAAATTTATTTGTTACAAACATAAATCAGATATTTACCTTTGGCATGAAGACAAATTTATTATTATCTTTTAAAAGCATATTAACAGAAGACAATCAGGGAAGAGCAAAATAACAAATATAAATTAGAATATCAAAATACTTAACTTCATCTTTCACTCTAATAAAAAACTCAACCCACCATTGTAAAAAGCTTAAAAAATAACTTCATTGATATCTTCTCTTTATACAATAATCTCTCAAAAACCTCTCTTCTGGATCATCCTTTCTGGAACAAAGTTTCAAAATACCTTTAAAATTAAATTAGAAATTAATGGAGGGAAGAGACATGGAGAAGAGAGCAAGAGAGAGGTCTGGGGCTTTCAGATCTAGCTAGGAATGAAGAGGAGCCTCCAACGGTGACCTTTTTTTTTTTTTAATACTTTTTTGGCTTCTCTCGTTCATTAAATCTGAACCTCTGAACCTCTTTTTAATGGATTGAGAGATATGATATTATTGTTTAGTTTATATTTTAGAATAAGAAAGATCTTGGAGATAAGATGAGGTGGAAGCTTTTCGAATTCTTATTTGATCTTCAGATGGGGTCCACAGAAGGATGTATAGCAATTATACTTCAATAGTGCAGATGCAATTGCAATCCCTCCTAAAAATGTACATGAAACTTTATAGGCCTATAACTTTCCCATTTTATATCTAATTTGTGCAATCTTTGGCTCCATGAACATCTTCGTTAAATAGGCTTTCTAAAGGTAGGTCATTTGTGCCGATCCAAATTTGTATTGAGAGTTATGCCATTTTATGATAGGCTGTCCTGAGAAATATGAAATTAAGTTTTATATTTTGATTTGTAGGGACTCTATTTTGGTAGTAGTTGTGACTTGTGGGCTACGTCAGAAGAATATTCTTTGGCATATATGGGATGAGGTAAAAGCTTCTGGAAGCTTTAACTGATTTTTCGGTAGGGTTCACAGGCAAATAACCTCTAAAGGTGTGGATCTTTAAATAATGTGACCTAATTAATCTCTAGTATTCTTTGAATCTTACAAATTTCATTTTGCACATTCTAATCAAACCTGTAAAATATTGAAATACCCACATTGAAGCAAGACCCGTCTATAGACTCTGGACAAAGTTCTACTCCAACTGACACTTTTTGAAAAAAAAATTACAAAATTCTAATTAATGTAGAAAATATATGAAAATTTTAAAAATTCAGGTTCTTAGGTGAAAATATATTAAATAGTAAAATTAGATAAATAAAGATGCAATTCACCTAATTAAGCCCCTAATTTATCCAAAAATGATACATAAATGTGCAAATTTATGAACTAAACAGTTGAGTGATTATTATATACAACTTAAGGGAAAGACTTCAATTTTACCGTTTGTGGATTTCTCATGTTTATATTTTAATTTTTCTCCCTGTATTATAAAAATATTGCTCAGAATTCTCAGGATAATGTGGGGCAAACAAAAAGGCCTCGCAATTTTAATAATACTAAATGGCTTCTCTTACACCACATTAAAAAGGGCAGTAACAAATTTAACATATAAATTAAATATAATTCACCAGTATTTTTCACTATTGTTTTCAAAAACTATAAAATTTATATTATTTCACCTAGAAGCAGACAACTGTGATCGACAATCAATCAAGCCAGCAAAAACATGAAGGGAAGCATAGAGGCAATTTATATGGTTCAACATTGTCAATGCCTACAAGTAGAGAACTTCTCGCTCGCACCACCAGGCTCTAGCGTTTAGAAGCCTAAGGATTGATAGAATTACCAAAATATCACTGGACAGAAAACTTGGTCCATGGTTGGCTCAACGGATGAATCCAGCTAACTCGAAACACACGCCATGAAGCATCAACGTAGTGCATATCAATAATGATCTTCCAAAATCATGCATGAGCTTTTTATTCCCCTAACTGCCATTGCAGGAATGTTACCAATTCAATTTATAAGTTGATCCACATATTACTCATCTTAGTTTTTGCACACACACAAGCACATATATGTGAAATCTTAACTCTACAATGAGCATTTCCTTTGTCATTTATCAATCCTAAGCCTAGATTTAGTAGAAAGTATTGAGGAGTGATGGGGAATATTGAATAGTATTTTCACTGCCTCTACTAATACTAGAGTATTTGGTAGGTTAGCTGAGAAAACTTAATATGGTATCAAAATCAACTTGTTGTGAGTTTGAATAACTTGATAAATGACTCGGCAAAATAAATAAATAAATAAATAAATATAATGTGTATAGCCAAAAGTACGTCGAGTGACTTTCACCTAAGGGAAAGTATTGATGAGTTGGCTCCACTAATAGAAAATATTAAATAGCATTTCCGTTGCCGTTACACTTTTAGATTTTGATAGCAATGATTAACTAAGGTTGTGTAATATTAATAATTGAGTATAAGAACTTTTCACTCCAATAGTGATGTTGTTGACAAGAACATTCAAGAGGATCTTTTATAAAACTAAAAAAATGAGTGAATTTAGGAGCATTTAGCTTTAGCATCAATAGATAATAAATTGAGAGTGACTAGTTTAATTCTTTAAGATGGTTTAGAACTTTGGATATAGCTAATGTCACCCTTAATGATGGTGGTGAACAAAAGCATTTTCATCCAAACTGGTGGCCCAACCAAGAGAAATGATAGGCTGAACAGCAAGAATAAAAGTAGTAAGATATTATGGTTAGATTTTTAAAAAGTGCATCGAATCCAAGGATTTGCCTTAGGATAAACTAAAATAGAGAAGTAAGATTAATGGAAAGGACCCCAACAAAATTGGGTCAATGCTTTTGGTTATGATGATGAATAATGTATCCACCAATTTTTTTTAGAGTGAAAAGAAAATTGATACTATATATATATATTTTAAAGATTCATCTCAATCTATCTTCAAACCCCTTACACTAACAACAAAGGGTTGCTCCGTTTTTCGGCAACCCCGCATGTCACCTGACTGCCTTTGAATACATCGTAGGATGCTAATCTTTCCCCATGTGTGAGCTATCATTCTCACTTTGTGAGATTCCTCCTGTCACTTGTGTGGATTCTTTGGGTCCCACCTTTAAAGATTGAGAGAGACAAGAAAAAAAAAAAGGAAAGAAAAAGACAGAAAACACTACTCCCTACTCCACCCAATCAAATGGACACTAACCCAAATTTAATCTTGCACAGATAGGAAGAATTGATTTTTTTCAATTGAATTTTATCCAGACCCGAAATTTTCATACTTTGTGGTACTTAAAATTAAATATTAATATATCAAACCGGGAACCACCTCTTTGGAATTCCAGTTCATACCTACATTTTTTATTGTCATCCATTTAAGGGCGGCCCTCAAAAGAGTTCATACACCCATTGTCACCAGAAAAATACTCTATAATTAGCGTCTAAAATTTCAAAGTTCCGTTTTGTAATGTTAATCTTCTCTAGCGTTCCAAACAAACAGTTGCATCCAATTCAAATCATTCAAGATACAATTTTCATATGGGTTTCCCTTATCTTCTTACCATATATATTTTATGAACTGTGTACCTGTTTCAAAGTTACAATTCGTCTTGTTAGCTTGTTTGTTTGGACAAGTGCGTTCTTATAAAAGGCACATCCTGATTTGAAAAGTTTGGACTTTTTTGTCAGGTCTGTCCAATACGCAAGTTGACAATAACACAAACCTTGACTTTGTGCAAAACAGGCAAAGAAGGGCTGCTGGGCAGTTTGCTGTTTTTGCCCTCTGATCAAACTGATTACAATATTTTCAATGGGGCACTCTCATCAAACTTTAGATTTTTGTCGTGTCTTCGAGTTTCTTTAAGTACAACCAATCCTCCATACCCCATGTGTGTTTGGGTTTGCAATGCATTGGCTTGGCTAGGCCGGGCCTTGTGAATCCCAGGGCTGTTTTAGATCAGCTCAAGCCAACCTATTTTCAAGTAATACATACGCCCCTTGTTCTAAACATGTCCAAATGCGTTGCCTTTTAAAGCATGCAAAAGCTCACACTTGGATAATTTATCTCTCAACCAAAAAATCACCACTCACCCCACATCACAGGCCTGTAAATTGGCACTGCGGGGTGGCAGCACCTATAAATTTAACCCATGTCTGACCCAAACCCTGCCCACAATATTTGTGGTCTAATTGTGTGTTAGTTAAACTTGGCCTGCATTTAACATTATAAAACATTATTGTTCCTAATGTATTATAAAACGTAATTACAGGGTTCCAGTTCATGAATGTAAACAGATGCTGATTGAATATAACCCCAAGCTTTTGCTCAAATGGAGGCATTTTCATTACAAAAATTAAAATAATAAAAGCACTTCCATGGAAATTGGCAGAAATTAAGGTTTTTTTTGTCTATTCTCTATCAATGAATTTAAAATTAAAATGCACATTTTGATGGAACCAGCTAAAATTTCAGATTTTTTTGTGGTGGAGTGTTTGTGGGGTTGTTCAATTAAATAGACAAATGGAACCGAATTGATCCGGTAAAATAGTAGCAAATTCAGAAAGCACAAGGCTCTGAATATAACAATCATGGACGTTACGTTGGAATCTGAACTTCATGGACGGACACAAAAGCTAAAGACTTTGCTAAAGCTAAGCAAATTTAACAAAAAAAAAAAATATTAATATGCATTTTTATATTGAGAAAATTACATCCGTCTTTTGCCATAAGTACAAGGGCATGCCCTTTCTTTTCTAAGTTCAAACTAACACCCCTTGTTAGTGTTGTTGGAGACGGAAGTAGTGGGATATAGGTTTTTACCTATTTGCCTTTAATAGAATTACATTTACACCCCTTTTTTTACGTTATCTTTTCTTTTTTCCTCTCTTTCTTCTCATTTTCTCTTTCCCCTCACCGCCCAATCACTTTCCAGCTACCAGCCGACCACCTCCTTCTCCCCCCATCCGCCACCAGCCACTTGTCAAATCTTAAATCTTTCATACAAGTACTTACATCGCCAAAGTTTATATCCATTCATTAATGATACTGTAGAATGTTGTTTTATTTAGGATTTTGAAGTAAAACCATCACCATTTAAAAAAATAATTTTATGCTTTCACCGTAGACTACAACAAATAACCTCCTTGTACATCCATCCTCCATTATCATTAAATTCCATTGATGACTTTGTTTCTCCAAATAGCAAACTCGTATAAATAAAACAAAGACTTCAACAACTGAAAGGAAGTAAATAAAGAAAAGAGTGAAATAATCAATTAGAAATTTATGTCTTAAACTAAAAATAGTAATTGCAAGGTGTAAAGTGCAATGTTATCTATGTGATTGAAAGCGAATATTCTAAAGCCATGGTGAACCACCAGAAGCCTTTTTGAAAATTTAATCAAACATATGGCCTACAACTTATACTCATAGTCAATTAGGAAAAGCTACTTCTAGTTTTTAAGGGAAAAAATGGCAATCCCTTTAAACCCACCTATAAAATGGGTAAATCTAAATATGGACAACCAAATCCTATTTCAAAGAAATCTTTTATTTTCCAATTCAGATGCAGGTGCATCATCAATCCCTCAAGATATATCCAATTTTAGGATTCATAAACACAATTTATGTAAAACATCCCTGACAAATGATCCACAGAATCAGTCAACTAAAATTAGGGTTTTAAGAGATTAAAAAATGAGTTACATAATCAGAATCATATTGGAAGCGGGAAATTGCAAGGAAGATTGCAGTGAGGATAAGGACATTGAGAGAGGAAGAGAGAGTACCTTTAGAGATCTGATGAGGAATAGTGTCCATTGAAGGCAAGAAGACAAACGCTACAGGACAGAAGAAACAAAAACAAAAGCAAAAGAATGGATCTTAACTAATGAATGTTGCTTGAGTTAACATCAAGAAATTGGGTCTAAATTATTCGATGTTGCCAGATTAAAATCAAGGAACGGGTCGTTATTAATAGATGTTGCTCAATTTTCTAGGAAAACACAATAAATGGATCTTCCCAAAAATAAAAATAAAAAATCTCTATTAGAGGTCATGTTTGTCAAGATCATGCTGAGGCCGCCAAATTGTCTCACCACCGACTCCTTCTAGACCCTCGATTGACGCCGCGATTGTAGAGGATGATCTTCTCGGTGATGCCCTCCGGCACCATCATCCCTATCATGTAGAGGTATCCGTTGCTCATGTTCAATGCATTGTAGGCATAGATGAGAGGCGCCGGCTTTCTGCTGTAGAGCGATGAGCCGATGAAATTCTTCCTGTTGGCAAGTGTGACATAGGCCGGAAAGTCCCAATCCAGTGTCCCAATGCCAGTGGTCGTGATCCACGGTGCCACATTGGAGAGGTTGTAGGCACCGGTAAAATGAGGTAAAAGAGAGGAGAGAGAACAAAAAAGAAAGAGAGAGAGAGAAAGAGAAGGATTGGTGTGCGAGTAAAATGGGTATTATACATAAATTTTTTGATGACATCATTACCCTTTTGTGCAGATTGGTGTCGGAGTAAAATGGTATTATATATAAATTTTTTGATGACATGATTACCTTTTTGTACCGTCAATAACAATAATTACGGCAGGGGTATAGATGTAAGCTATATATATGAATTAGATGTAGGTGCATTGTAATTTTAGAAAAGGAAGAAGGTGTCCTTATATTTATGACAAAATACAGGGGGTGTAGATGTAATTTACCCTTTTGTATTTGATGGGTGGGCCCCACTTTTATTAGTAAAATTCGAACCATTCAAAATAAATGTCTCTTAGGCCCTGGTTATTATCAATAAAATACATAAAAATTAAACACATAGGCTGATTAAAAATAAAAATCAAATGTGAATCTCCAAAGATAAACATTATATAATATTTTTTATTCAATAACATTATATAATATATTTTTTAAGACCTATCCTAAGACCCATACACAAAGCGCAATCCGGTAAACTCGAATCAAACCATTCATGTGGTCAAGTAAACCCTAGTAAACCCATTAATGTCTTTATTAGAGAAGAGCATCAACAATGTGAGGGCAAAACTTAGAATGGTTCAGATCTTTAGAAGTTAAACTAACTATATCTTTTATATAAGCTTAGTTGTCTACATTTTACACACACACACATATATATATTTATAAATATATAAATATATATATAATGTAAAATATTATTCTTATAATATCATTTTTTTTGTGTGATATATACGCTTGAATATGTAAAATATAAATAGCATGTACAAATAAGTGTACCCATAAAAAATTTGTACGTATGAGTGTGCACGTATAAATAGAAATTAGATGTCCATTTTGGATTTTTGAGTCTGCATGGACCCAAACTCAATCCCAACTATTTTTGGGTCCAGTTAATAGTCCCAACCTGGATCCAAAAATTAAATGAGACTAGAATAAGGTCAGGGAAAATGGGTATCGATTACTACCTCTATTCTAATATGCTGGGAGACCAATTCGCAAGACGCTCTGCTATGGAATTTTCAAACTAACAGAAGTCTGTCTATGCCATGCTCCAGAGGCCAAGACCAAGATAATGAATTTTAGATTTACCAAACGCCTAGATCTCTTGTGTCGGTTTTGACTTCTAAATTCAAAGATTTTGTAATTACTTTTTGCTTGAACTTTGAAACCCCTGACCTTTCTCCTGATGTTCCCAAGTCCCCTATTTGTAGGATAGGACCTACAGCGAGAGATCATTTATTCGATGGCCACACCCTGGTTTGGGATAACCTAGAAAATTTAAGTGATACTAGGCTGATGAGGGGCAACATTAGCCCAAGGTCGTTCTACAGGGGGTTACATTTGGGTTAAAAAAAATACCCAAGCATTTTCTCAAATTTCTCCCAAATCACATCATAAAATTCACCCAATTTCCTACCAAACAGTATCATATAGTTTTAACCAAATCTAGTGATGGCAATAGAGCAAGTTTGGAACTGGTTGCGTAAACCCAATTTCACCCCATTTCAAATTCATCTCATTCAAACCGGACTCGCTACATGATGGGTCACTAATATGTGATACGAATTCCACTCTCTTTAAGTTAGTCAAGTTGAATTTAAAGCTTAAATAAAACTTCCAAAATATATAAAAATGCATGAGAGATTGAATACACTACAGTATATTCCCACATGCCTTATGTTGAGGCCCAAAACCACCTACATCACATGAGTTTTATATATCACTTTAGTAATAAATATATAAATATTATATATTAGAAGCGGGTTGGGATAACAAAACCCAAATTCGCCTAGCATAAAAAAAAAAAACCACGACCAATCCCGCCCCTAATTAGAGCAGGTCAGGCCGAGTCCCCATCTATACCTAACCCATTGCCATCTCTAACCAAATCCAGCTTTTTTACGATGTTACCATTGCATAAAATTGTGCTTCTATGAATTTTCTTGGGGTTGTTTGGACGTAGAAAAAATAGTTGGACCATTTCTCCTCACCTAGACCCAAGATACTAACAATCCGATTTATCTCAATCTAAGGACTTTTGATTAATAGTCATATATGCATCCTTCTACAAAATAATTAAGGTCCACAAATTGAATTGACAATAGAACTTGTGACAGGACAAAACGAATGAACACAATGTACTTTCAAAATCAGTTGATTAGTTTGGAAATAATGAGTACAATCAGATGGTTTTGGAGATAGGAAAATCGCCAATGGCACCAGCATATACACAAATAAAAACAGCTTTATTTATAACATTTGTTTCCTCAATAGGTAATGTGACGAACCCACAACCTTGTGATTGTGGCAATTTGCACTTTTCAACTATGCTACGAGCTCTTATCAAATGCATGCTCGTTGTTGGCAGCAGGTCTTTCTCCTCTCGCTACCACCAGAAACGATTCTACAACCGATGAACCCTAGGATGAGTCAGTACAAAAAGAATATATACAAAAAAGATGATTATGGGACTTGGGGGAATGAAAAGAATCATCTTGGATGGGCCCATATATGAAATTTGGGGTCAATCCCAAGCTTCTAACTCCTTCATCCATGGCTGATAAATTTAATAACTTTATATTAATATTAAAGAAAAAATTTGACTCTCAATTCAACGGTCTATTCCATTCAGATTACTGACAATTCAATTAATTCATTGTAATGTAAGAGATCTCTCACGTGGATGGTTCGGATGGAACATAAAGTTGGCCCCACTACGCTGTCCCTCACCATAACATAATAAGAGATTGATGCACATGGATATTTTCTATATATATATCCCCATTTTTGCCACTCTTTTTTTATTTTTTTTATCATAGGGGCCCACATTAAGTCAATCTAATCTTTTCACACACGATCCCCCATATAAGCTCCAAGTCTAAATTTGATATCCATCCAAGTTTTCCTCACTAGTGGATTGAAATCGTCATAAAATGATCCCTCTAAAGCATTAAATTTTAGAGTTATAGATCAAACGATTAAAATGATCATATGAACTCAAGATTTTGCATATAGGTAGGCAATGATGGACTCAGGATTTTCGTTTCAGGGGTGTGAGAATTGACAGGGTGAACAACTTAAATACTAAAATAAAACTTTTTAAAGTCTAATTTTTGAAAATTCTCAAATCACGTTGGTGCGGTTGCACCCGCATGTAGACACCTAGGTCCACCCTTATAGGTAGGCCTCATATAGATCTTTTCATTTAATGGACTTCCATGATCAACATCTATCCCAGTTGGCTCAAATAGGGGGCACGTTTTCTCTTAAAAAATGCCCAGGCACATATGCACAATAATCTTATGAGAATTGTTCTCACACACTTACCGTGAGAACATTTTATGGGCCCACTTGTAGATCCCATTTGAGGATGGGACCGGGGGCATGAAAAGATCTATATGTGACCACCCCAAATATTAAGTTTGGCCCCAATCATATGGCCATAATCCCTTCATTCGTGACTCACAAATTCAGTCCATTCGAATTGATGCATAGTCGATCCAATGATCCAATAAATTCGGATGACTGAAACTTGGGGCAAGTGATTATTAGGGGGGTCCTTGTGTATTATAGGGTTTGACCTGTGTGTCACAGGGTTTGGATTGGATGATAGATAGGCCCCACCCAGAGTTTTCACAAAAAAATGGTGAGAAGTAGTTTTCATAGGATTATTTCTCATATATATATTTCTCACCATTTTTTTATGAAAATTCTAGATGGGGCCCATCTATCATCGAATCCAAATCCTACAATACACAGAGACCCCACTGATAGTCACTCGCCCCAAGTTTCGGTCATATTCGAATTTAGTGGACCATTGGATCGATTGTGAACCAATCTGGCCACAGATGAAGGGCTTAGAGACATGTGATTGGAGCTAAACTTGATATATGGGGAGGCTCCGCGAAGATTTTTTTCATCCCTCTTAATTCTATCCCCATATAAGATCCACAAGTGAGTCCCATAAAAAGTTCTCATAATAGGTGCGTGAGCATAGTTCTCTATAGATCAAAGCCCTATATACACATATATATGTGAGAAACGGTCCTTACGAACCAAATATGATTGTTTTGCATAATGAGGCCCACGTTGCAAGGCCTCCAAATAGATCACACACGTGACTCCCTCTAAATTGCACATGTTAACCAATTTTAGGTCCCATCCGAATAGATTGGATTGTTATATATATGAGTGTATAGTCAACCTGTCGATCCAATCTATTCGGATGGAGACCAAAATTGGTGAACGTGTGTAATTCATGTGGGTTATGTGTGTGATCCATTTGGATGCCTCGCAACGTGGGCCCTACCATGCGAAATGATCAAATTTGGTCCTGATCCATAAAGGACCATCTCTCTCTCTATATATATATTAGAGATATATATAGAGAATAAGAGAGATCTAGAAACCCATAGCTAAGCACGATGCTCACATTATGGTAAGCACCAATGCTTTAAAATATGCAGTGGGGGCCAATTTATGGTTTCTCCAAGTCGATTATTAGATAAGGACCTCACATGATAGTCATGGGTCTCAAGGTTTGGCATCCATCCGAATGCATTGGACCATTAGATCGATAGTGTACTCATTTTGAATGAAGAACTTGCAGGCCATGGATCAAGTTGGGCCAATGATGGTTCCAGTCTCAGTCACCAAACATAGGGTCGTTGGAGCCCAAGGAGTGTCCCACAAGACTTGAAGCATTGGCACTTGGCTGAGGAGCTCCCACATATACCCATGTATTCATGTGTGTGACAAAGGAATGGACTAGTGAGTCACAATGGCATTGTAATACAATCATATCTACTTGTGGGTCCCACTTGGGACTACCCTCGAACATCATTATGGTACACTATTTATGAATTCACCTACAGAGCTCCTGCATGGCTATCAAGGCCTTTAGAGTCCTGATCCTCTAATTAAAAACTCCACGGTGATCATGGCAGGACCAATCAGGTCCACCACATCATTAGTGGCAGCCTGCCATGCATGCAGGCAGTCGATGCCGGTCTGCCTGCTAGTGACGTGGCTAGACCTGATTGGTCCTGCCACGGTCACTATGAGGGTTTTCCTCACTTAATCTCGATTCAGGCCTTTAATACAGGGGTCTCACTTTTGTGGACCCCCCACCGTCCATGTTTTTCCTAGCCTCTTATTTGGCTTTAATTGATATCTCATATCATCTACTTATGTTGGTTTTGGGGCCTCATAAAATAGAACTATAGTGGTTCCTGAAACACACCACAGGAACACTACACAACACAAAACTGAAGGACCACAGTTGATGGGAAACTCGTTACCCTTACCAATAACTTTGTTTCTTACTACCTATTTCAGGCCTTCATTTCATGCTTCTCCATAAATAATATAACAAAACCCTACAACTCGCTTCTTCATTTCCCACATTTGCTTCTGATTGTGGTAAGAGGAAGACTTTTTATGAGCAAAGAGCAAGGGCACTGTCCCACGCCGTAGCTTACTAGGACTAACTGTCACCTACTTATGTGTTTTCTTTCCTAATTATTGGTTACGTGAATTGAACCCCTGGCTAGTCAAGGTTATTAAGCCCAGATATTTAATCATATACTTACTAGCATTCTCTTCTTCTTCTTCCTTTTTTCGATGTAGGCAAGAATTTCTTCCTGTTGTGCAAGGGCATCCTCCAGAGCCTACAAAAAGCCGAGCAATACATACAATAGTGAGAAAACATACAAGCACATTGACATACATGCATACATAAAGACAGACATATAGGGGGCGGGGGATAGAGGAATATCTACCCAACTGTGGACCAGGTGTCTGAGGGGGTAGCTTAATCATAGGTGTGTCAGGTAGCCTAGAAAATAGGATGGACCGCATATAAGAACAATATGAATGGTTTTCTCCTAAATATTCTAGTAGACCCTCACAAGGTCTTAAGGGCTTTAAAAGGTCTTCCCACGACCTACTTTTGTGCAAAAAGGGAACCATCTAAATTATGGAGACTCTATTGAGGGCATCACAGGTGTTGAAATCCCAGCTCTTCAATAAAGTCGGAGAGGTTCCAAATTTGCATGATTAATCCAAGGGCCCAAAACTCTTGGATGAGCATCAAATTCAAGTGCAAAGGGTTTAGATATGGATGGAAAGGTGCAGCCCACAGGCCAGGCTGGTCCTTGCTTAGGGACAGTGGCACTTAGTAAGGCCAAACTGTTCAAGAAGATCCATGCTTAGACACAAATTTTAAATCCAATTCTATATGTAACAAGGGAGCTTTCATGTGCCCGAACCCAAATGCAATTCAAATATTTTTACAGAACATATGGCCTGTTAATTCCAATATGCATTTGAGGTAGCAAACAAATGGGAAACTAAATTAAACTTGATACAGTTTTCTCTGCTAATCCAATGTGTCATTCTCAACACCAAAGCTGGTATCGATATGAGGCAGAAAAATCAGCAAGCATTATTCCAACTGTATGATTTCGGATTTCCATCCCACAAGCACAATGAATATCCATCTATACTGCCAAAATATTAACATCATTTGTGATTTAAAGAATAAAAAGGCATAACCTTAAACGACAGGTATCTATATCTTTAATATAAGGAACTACAGCAAAGAATGAAACATTTGAGAATCATTCTAATTACCTTTTTGGTTCCCATAAGTTCTGTTTCTATAGCATCAATACGGCTAACAGCACCATTGAGCTTCTCCTCCTTGTCAAATGGCATCTGAGCTGGTTTCACACTGAGAGCGCTCACCTTTTCTTCCAGCTGACCTAGGTGCTTCACAACAGAGGAGAACTCTTTGGCGGAAATGATGGGGAAAGGCAACTGCTGATGTTGTTTATGGCCAGTATCCATCGTGTCAATACCATAAACAGAAGCAGTGCGTTCAAGGGCTGCATCATTGATATTCGACGGCATGTTGCGTGCTAATCGAAGCATAGTGACAACACTTGCAACAAAGGCCATAACTCCACCAAACATCTGGTTCTCATTCCCTGCTAAAGCCATACGAGCATTAGGTGCAAATATTGTTAGTAACTAGAAACACCAAAAGCTCAAGCTGTTAGAGAATGGCACGACAGTGTATATATCAAAGGGTCCTCACAGCCCCCTCATGTGTGGGGCTCGGCACATGGACATAAACACGTAAAACGACCATATGTGTGCAGAAACACATCTCCAAGGATCAAACACATGACTACAGGCTTTAATACCATGTTAGTTTCCAAAAACACCAGAAGCAAAAGTTGTTAGAGAATGGCACGACAATGTATATCAAAGGGTCCTAACAGAAACACTCGAAACACCAAAAGATTTAAACTATGACCATATTACGGATTTACAAGCCTCCTAGAAATGATGCAAGTGCATAGTTGTGAAATTCATTTCGTTTCGGATGAAATTCCTGATAAATTTTGTTTTGGTCTACAGACCGAAACAAAAAAAAAACTTATTTTCAGTTAAAATTTTGGAAAATTTGGCCAATTTCGTTCAATTTCAAGCGATTTTGGGAATTTCAGTCAATTTCAAAATTTTCATCTAAATTTTTTAAAAAAGGGGTTGCTGTAATTTTTTCTTCTTAAAAGCCCCAACCCCTACCCAAAGCCCTCTTTTGAACAATTAATAAGAAGAAGAATAGTTCCACTTAAAATAATTTCTCTAATTAAATTCCACTTAAAAAAAATCCCTAATCAAATTTCTACGTGTATATATATATTTTTAATACAAAAGTCCAAAAAGTTTCACCAAAATTTCTAAATCGGCTGAAAATTTTCAATTGGAGGCTATACCGAAATGGCATCTGAAACGAAATTCACAACTATGTATAAGGGCATGTTGTTTGCGAGGTGGAGTAACATAAAATGTTTGAAATTCAAATTTTCCCCCTTCTTTTTTGAAAAAATTCAAATTTCCCTCATTCTTTTTCAAAAAAAGTCAAAAAGTCATCACTAAATTACAAAAAAATCTCTACTTTTTATACAAAAAGTCAAAAAGATTCCATATCAAGCAACTAAAAACAAAAAGTCATCATAACCCCATCATATACTATTCTTTCTTGATTTTGGGTTTACTCTACACCACAAACAAACATGCCCTAAGTTAGACATTGTTCTTTCAAAAACTTAAATTGGTTTAGGCTAGTGCCAAATAACCAAAATGAAATGCAAAACCTCAGTCCACAACTCCTTGTTTTTCCACTTTCTTCAATCTGAACAAATTTGTTCATCTTTTCTGAACAAAAACATGTCAAACTGTAAATGTGATACAAACCAAAGACATGAATATCTAGTCAATTACTAGTGTAGGCCATCTAGCTGCCACCTTGGAATGAATTATTTTGAAAGAAAAGGAGGTATATTTGAAAACAGAGGGCTCTATAATAATATAATAATGCTAATATCTTAAGTTAAAAAAAAGGATAGATGAATGCATAAAAAGTGTTACCTATATGCAAGAATAAAGGAGATATACAAACTTGTACCAATTATCATGAGATTAAACTTGAGCCACACTATGAGACTATGAAAGAGGAATGGAGCAAATATTGAGACAACTAACCAAGATATCTAAAAATCAATTTGATTGATGCTGAAGTAGTCAATTATGGAAGCTATTTGCTCACTTATGCAATAAATGGAAAAATACCAAAACAAGAAAAATCTTCATATGATTTTCATCAATCTAGAGAAATCTTATGACATGGTGCCTAGAGACTTGATTTGGTCGGTTTTAGATAAGAGTAGTGTCATAAAAGGTTATTACAAATTGACATCATTAAATATATATAAGTGAGTAGCAACGAGTGTGATAACTACCTGTGGAGATACAAGTGAGTTTCTAGTGACCACAGATTTGCATTAGAGCTCAATTTTAAACTCTTATCTCTTCTTGATAGTTATAGATAAGCTAATTGCTCTTATTTAAAAGGAGGTACCTTGGTGTGTGGTGATTATTGATGATATAATGTTGATGGATTAATAGAGAGATGGTGTGATGCAAAAATTGGGAGATGACAAGAGGCTTTAGAATCTAGGTGTTTAAAGTAAGTCGTATAAGGAAAAGATATATGAATTGTGACTTTAGTAAGGATGTGCATAGAGCTGAAATGCCTTTGAAAATTAAAGATAAAGAAATAAACAAAGAAACGTTTCGATACCTTGGTTCGATAATTCTTAAGGATGGAGAAATTAAGGAAGATGTCAACCATAAAATAAGAGCAAGATAGTTAAAGTAAAGATCTACTTTTAGAGTGCTTTGTTTTGGCGCATAACAACAAGATCAAAGGGAATATTTTATAAGACAACAAAAAGACCAGCTACCCATGGAGCTAGATGTTGGTCAATCAAGAAAAAACATATGGATTAAATGAGTGTAGAAAATATGAGAATTGAGATGGATGTGTGATAAAACTAGGAAAGACCGAACCATAAATAAGCACATTTAAGGTAACATTAATAGGTGATAGATTAAGAAAGACGCTTTCTAGTGAAGAAAAAGTATTTTTATACAAGTTGATAGCCCGTCAAGGAAAAAGGTTAGCCCAAAGAAGACATGAATGGAAGCAAAAAGGTCAAATCTAAAAAAGTGCAAACTACCTAAGGATTTGGCCCATGATAGACTCTAATGGCAAAACAAAATTCATCTAGTAGCAACAAAGTTAGGACAAAGCTATGATCATGATGATTTTAAAAATATAAGGCAATTGTTAAATTGTAAAACATCATCCACCGGCTTTGCTTGGATTTAGAAGACATGCTACATTCTACTTCTTAGTCTTTCTAAACATACAACTTTTATATGATATTCTTGTTTTTTTTAATCCTCCACACAAATCAGTTGACCTCAATTGGGACTTCTTTTTCCATTTTGCTTTTTTACTTTAGTCTCCTTGTAACGAAATGTTTTTAGTTTATTACTAAATTGGCTTAGCTTACACACACATAAAAAAGAAGAAATAAGGAAAGAAAAAAAATCAGCATTATCATGGTCAAATGATTAATTGCAGTGGGGAAAAGTTAAAATCACTTCTTTCATAGTATCATTAAACTTCTCAACATTATTTTCCAAGAATCATTAGTTCAGTTGAGGATCAGCATTCAAAGTACTTACTAGAGTGTATAATATATTTAATTTTATGGGTCAGTAGGGTTGTCAGATGGTCAAGCCCGGGCTAGGCAGGGTCTACTCTTAGCCTACCCTCAAATTTGAGGGTTAGGCTAGGCCAGACTAAAGCTCTTGGGGGGCTTACATTAGCTAGGTCCTAAAAATAAAAGATTTTTTTAATTTTAATCTCACACCACCACCGATGGTCAAACAAATGCTTAGTTGGCAACCAATGCAATTTGTTGTTTGGTAATTTCAACACTATACAATCATAGGGGCTTCGAGATTTAGGAATGAGAGACACAAAAGGTTATGAAAACAACATTAGAATATAATGCCTTCCATTAGCCTAAGATACAAAGATGATAAAAGGGTCATATGTTTGGTAGTCTAAAAAAAGAAACATCCAACCTCTTGGTAATCTCAAACAAATCAATGCCCACACCTCTTGAGATCTCATTTCAATGACCAGAGTGTGTGCAGAAAAATTACTTGAAAATTGTTTTGTAAATGATGTGAAGTATAACTAGTTAGCTGGTAAGTTGGTGATTGTTGTAAAATGGTGAAATTCATCACAAGGGTTACAAATTAATGGAAAAAAAATAACGTTGACAATTTGCAGCCTAATGCAAATTCGAATGTAACAATGATTGATTGTCTTTAGATTAAGCAAAGAGGAAAGAAGTGTCTTCTTAAGAAATTTCATATATCACTAGAAAGGGTTGCTTAAGTAGTTTTCCAAATGTGTGAATGGGAAAAACAATTTTTAATAAGTCGTATGAGTAACTTGCAGCTATAAAAGCAAGTATCCTCATTTTAGAAGAAATGATAGCAGATTATAAGCCACTGGTGGTCTTAGAAGGTCACTCCATAGATCATCATCAACATCATGAAAACCTTGTCCCCACTATCTTGAGGTCAGCTACATCAATTCCATTTTATGTCATACATACATGATGGACAAAGGGCACATGCATTTATATTTCATATCTCAACAATTAATAACCCACAAGACACTCCATCCTTAGAAAGTGAATTGACTTCTTAAATAGATGCCTTAAGAACACAAGAGAAAAGACACCTGCTGATCGTGAAAATCTCTGATGGCTAACCAAAATCTTTAGCCTAGGTGATTGTGTAACTGGAGCCACCCTTAACAACTAAGGGTGAAGTCCCTGATTGTGAGCCTCTCTACTTCCCTAGTCTCAACCAAATGCTAGAAATTCTGCCTCATTCATGTCTGTGAACTGCCCAAATAGAGGGGACATATTTTTTATTATGCTATTGTTAACATTGATCCATGTAAAATATTAGCTCATGTACACTAAATGGGCCTTGACCCATCATGCTATTAGAATCCACTTGGGTAGGACTTAGTCAAAGATGTAATCAAGTGTACCACTCTTTCCCCATATGTATGATTCTATAAGCTGTACATAGGATTGTAATGGGATTGATTGGAGCCTTAATTAAGGCAATTAGAAATTATAAAAGGGAGGAAACATTGACTCCTAGGACATAGCTTCTCTACATTATAGTATAGGAATGACATGGTATCAGATTCAGAGCCCATGCAACCACTGCTCTCATCTAATTGCTACTCATCAGAGATGAAGGTGTTCACTGCTGCAATGAAGTTCGTTGGAAGCATCCTCTGATTTAGAGGCAATTGGGGGATCATCAAAGTTGTGTCCCATCTTTGATCATGTTGACACACAGAGGGCATCATGTTGGGCGACTAAATATTCTTGGAATTTTGAAGATTTTTCTGGATTTTTTCGATCATCAGAGGTAGGTTATCTTCTCCGATTTATGGTTTATGAATATTCTGCAATAGCTTTAATCAGATCCATCCAAAATCTTGGATTTTCGGAATCTTTCCATGAAATTTGTTGGAAGGGGTCACCATTAAGATACCTTGAAGCTATTGTGTGCTGATCAACCTTTGGACATCGTTGTGGCCCCACGTCATCAACTGATCACATTTTAGTAGGTCACCTGACCTAAATTGCAAAATTCTGTGATCCGGACACAGATCAAAGAAATCTGAAGCAGCATTTGATGAATCCAAGATTACAGTTCAAGTTCTACCTGCTTCATCTAAATTTTTCTACAATTTAATCACTTTTCGTTTGTGATTTTACCATTTTGGGTATTCTTGACACTATTGACAGTCTGTCCTCTATTTTTTGGCTAAACTGACCCTTCCAGTTTGCTGCCTTGCATCTCTTGAGTGCTGTATTGATAATGGATAAAACTGAAATTGCAATAATCAAATTTAAGGGCGGCCTTCCAACTACAAATTTACCTTAAAGGTAAAGAACTATGGGGCCATATTGATGGGACAGATAGTAAACCAAATGATGAAAAATCCTTGGCCAAGTGGGAAACTATGGACGTGCAAATAATGAGTTGGATTTGAGGGTATGTGGAAACCCCATTTATTCTACATCTCCACCCTTACAAGACCGCAAAAGATATGTGGAATTACTTGAAAACCATTAATCAGCAGGAGAATTCCACACGTGGATTTCACTTAGAGCATGAAATATTACAATTTACTCAAGGAAATTTGTTAGTTCAAGATTACTACTCTCAGTTTGTTAGCTTATGGACTGACTATACTAAACTCATTTATGTGAACCTTTTCCGGTGCCTCCTTGACTACCGTTCAAGAAATTCATTAAATAAGTCAGAGGGATCAGTTCTTAATGAAATCATGGATGGATTTTGAAATTGTATGGTCCAATCTCATGAGCCACGTGCCCTCACCTTCCATAGAAACTTACTTGTCTAAACCTCTGCGTGAAGAACAACACCTCACCACTCTGGCCCCGCTTATACAAAAAGCCCCAGATGTTGCATATGTTGTGTAAGGGAAACCACAAGATCAAGACATGAGTAAGGTTCAATGTTACAATTGCCAAATATATGGATATGTCTCTACTCAGTGCAATAAAAAATATTGCACTAATTGCAAAAGTAAAAGTCATGTTCTTCCCAAATGTTGAAGGCGTCCCCAATATCAAGCAGAGACTCTTCTGCACCTCTTCTGCGTTAGACTCTATTGTTGACACATCTATGGCTGCACCTCCTACTTCATCTTCCTCCTCTCTCACACGTGAACTGGTCCAAAATATGATAGAAAATGTCTAATCTACCCTTGGGATTTCAGGTCAACCCAAAACTTCATCCACTTGGTATTTTGACTCGAGAGCTGCCAATCACATGACCTCTTCATCAAACAATCTATCTAATTTAAATAAGTATGATGGAAACCTCCAAATCAATACCGCCAATAGTGGCAGCATTCCAATTACTGCTGTTAGTAATATCTCACATTCATTACATTTGAACAATGTGTTTGTCTTCCCTGAGTTAACTACAAATCTATTATATGTTGGACAACTTGTTGATAATGATTGCTCTATTTGTTTCTCTCATTCTTGCTGTGTTATGTAGGATCAGTTGTCGGGGAAGGTGATAATGAAGGGGCCTAAATGTGGATGTCTCTTGCCACTGCAACTCTCTACACATGATAGGAATAAATCAAAGTTTGCTTTGCTATGTGCTTCTAGTTACAATAAAAGCCAATTGTGGCACAAGAGACTAGGGCATCCTAACTCTAAGACTTAATTGTTTTTGTTAAACTTTGCCCTACTTAATGCTAATAATAAAATTTGTTTCAATAATGTTTCTTTTGATTGCATCAGTTGTAAGATGGGGAAAAGTAAAACACTACCCTTCCTAACCCATGATTCCTTAGCTTTAAAATGCTTTGATCTTGTTCATAGTGACGTATGGGGTATCGCACCATTGCAATCCCACTCCAATTTTAAATATTTTATCACTTATATTGACGATTAGAGCCAGTTTACATGGATTTATATTCTTCACTCTAAATCTGAAGTTTTTGCAACTTGTCAAGCTTTCTTAGCATATGTGCAAAATCAATTCTCCACCTCTATTAAAATTCTTCATTCTCATTTTGGTGGAGAATATGTATCCAAGGAAGTTCAACAATTCTTGCAACAAAAAGGAATCATATCCCAAAGATCATGTCTTTACACTCCCCAATAAAATGGATTGTATGAAAGGAAAAATCAACACCTTCTGGATATCCTTGATTCACTTCTCTTGGAATCTTCTGTTCCTCCTTGTTTTTGGCCAGAGGTACTCTCAACAACAGTTCATCTAATAAATAGGTTACCCCCTCCTTGCCTTGAAAATCACATTCCTTATTATCGTCTCTTCCAGAAATAACCCACATACTCTCACCTTCACGTTCTAGGTGTGAGTGTTTTGTGCTTCTTTCTAACAAAGAGAATAAAATTATCTACTCAATCATCTCGTTGTGCTTTTCTAGGATATGCTACTAATCATAAAGGGTGTCTTTGCTATGATCCACAAATTCAGCACATTCGAGTTTTTTTTCCAAAATCATTTTGATAATGTTGAATCTCCTTCAATCTCGTTCCTTTCTCACTTTGGCGATACACCTTTTTTTACGCTCATAATATTTAAACCTAATATTGTGTATGAAAGGTGTAGATTGCAAAGAGACACTGCACTGGAGAAACCTAATACTATTACCAACTCTATACTTGATCCAGCTTTGGCTTCTCAACTAGACCCACCAGTACCTCTTTGTTGATCAACACGACCTTCGCGGCCTCTCGATTGTATGAGTTTTACTCATACTTCATTACTAACCACCCTTAAATCCCTACCTTTTATTCGTAAGTGGTACAACTTAACTGTTAGCAACAGGCTATGCAAGAGGAACTTGATACTTTAAAGGAAAATCACACTTGGTATATTGTTCTATGTCATTCTTCTGTTCGACCAATTGGATGCAAGTGGGTTTACTTTATCAAATTGAACCCTGATGGCTCTTTGGCTCGCTATAAGGCTCAGTTAATAGACCTGGGTAATCGCTAGGAGTATGGGATTGCAGGAGACTTTTTCTCCTGTGAAAAAGGACAATTGTTCGCACAGTTCTTGTCATTGCTACTTCTCAATCATGGCCTCTTTATTAAATGGATGTAAAAAATGCTTTCCTACATGGGGATCTAAAAGAGGAGATTTTTATGTGTCCTCCACAAGGCTGCACATCTACCTCCAAAACTGATGTTGTTTGGTTACGCTACTCTTTATATGGTCTTAAACAGGCACCCAGAGCTTGGTTTGAAAAGTTTCGTAGAACTTTGCTCGAACTTAGTCTTTTGCAAAGTCTATATGATCTCTCTATGTTTACACAAACTACAACACAAGGAACTACCATACTTTTGGTGTACGTAGATGATATCATTATCACAAAGACTGATAGTGAAATGTTATGCAAGCTTCAATCTTCTCTTTGAGAGGCTTTCATATGAAAGATCTAGGACCATTGATTTATTTCTTGGGCTTGGAAGTTCAACAGAGTGAAAAAAGACTTTTTCTTCACCAACGTAAATATATCACTAATCTTATTGAGCTGACTAACCTTCAAGATTCAACTCCTGTAGACACATCATTGGAAAGTAAATGTTAAACTATGTAAAGATGAAGGAGATCTTCCTGAGTCCTAACCCAACCACTTATTGTTGCCTAGTTGGGAGCCTAGTATACTTGGGAATTACTAGACCGGACATATCCTATGCGCAATGTGGTGAGCCACTTTATGACTTGACTGCACCAAGGCACCTTCATTTGGCCGCTTTTAAGTGTGTCATTCCCTATCTTCTTGGTTCTCCAACACTTGACCTATTATTTTCAATTGGCACACCCCTCACCCTCATTGCATATTTGGATGCAGACTAGGCAAGGTGCCTAGACACTCGTCAATCTATGACAAGATGGTGTTAAGCAAGATAAAGTATCTAAATCCTCCACAAAATCTGAGTACAGTGCTATGTCTTCGGCCTGTTCAAAGATTCTTTGGCTGCACGGTTTACTTTCCAACATTGGTTTTCCTTAGACAGCATCTATTCCTCTTTATGCTGATAATATGGGTGCAATTCGTATTACTTAAAACCCCATATTTTAGGAACAAACCAAGCATATCAAGGTGGATTGCCACCTCATTTGGGATGAATATGATCAAAAGGTCATCACTCTTCCTCATATCCCTACTGAACTCCAGCTTGCTGATATCTTCATTAAAGGGCTTCCTAGACTATGCCATGGGTTCTTGGTTTGCAAATTATTGTTGCTCGACCAACATCAATTCGAGGGGGATGTTAACATTGGTCCACGTAAAATATTAGCTTATGTACACTAAATGGGCCTTGACACATCATATTATTAGAATCCACATAGGTTGGACTTAGTTGAAAAGATGTAATCAACCGTACACCATTCTTTCCCCTTATGTATGATTCGATAAGCTGTACAAAGGATTGTAATTGGAATAATTGGAGCCTTAATTAAGGCAATTAGAAATTATAAAAGGGAGGAAACATCGACTCCCAGGGCACAATTCCTCTACATAGATATATGAGCAATGTTTAAAAAATTGGACTTGGGACCCAACTTAGTCATGACCAAGTGCAAGATGACCCAGCCGAGTTGCATGAATCGAGCCTGAGTCCCATGCGACCTAACTCACGGTATGGGCCAAGTCCAAGTCAACTTGGTTGAGTTGATTCGGAGTGGCCAATTTTTTAAACCTTGTATATGAGTTGATCCTAAAATAATTGGGACTTGGGACAATGCATTGATGATAATTAGATTATATAAAATAATGGACAAAGGTTAGATCCAAGTCATGCAAAACTTGGTGTTGCACTAGGCCGACCCTAAAAGTGGTGAGCTTTCTAAAATTGTGCTCTTCCCTACCATCGGGTTTTCATGCTATAACAAGTGAAGTTGTCACGCTTCATGTGGAAGACCTTTTGAATTTTTTGTTAAGAGTATAATCTTATAGAGTAAAATCTAATCAAATTTGATGTATTATTTAGTTAGTGAATGTGTAGAGATGTTCATATAAGTAATTCAAATTCCTTATCAGCAATTAATTGTATTTTTTTCCTTTGCAAGTGTGACAAGGGTTATGTCGTCTTAGGGTACCAAAATGGAAGCATTGTCCCCTCCATTAGTGTTAGGATGTCAAATGGGTAAAGTTGGTTCTGGTGTTAATTCTGAAAATCCTTATATCTAACCACACAGTGACTACAATATTATTGACAGACACTCAGAATTATCACTACTTTGTCTTGGGAGGATCCAACTTCCAACTAAGCTCTTGAGAATCCCTAAATGGGCATATGCTACAAAAGAATTTCCAGAAATTAAGATAGACAACATTATGTAAAATTAGCGAACTTGTTTGAAGACAGGTGCTTTAAAGAAGAAAAAAAAAAGTATCTTGGTGTTCTCCACCATGTAGATTACGGAGTCTTAAAGGAAAATTGGGTTTGTTTTGGCATTGGAGTTGTTCTAAGGAATCTTAAGGTGGAAGTTTTGTTTATGTTCTCTAAACATGTGGGGATCAAATACTCTAATGAAGCGGAAGTTCTAGCAATCTTGGGAGCTTTTCGTATTTTCCATGCCTCATCTCATCATTATCTTATTGTGGAGAGTGTAATGCCCCAAGCCTTAATTTCGTAGATAGGGTTGGTTAGCCAAGTTCGGGTTGGGTAGTTGGTATAGATGTGTATTTGATAGGACATTTAGGAACTAGGGTCATATCATGTATGACATGTCATTGTGGCATCCATTGGTGATGAGTGACTCAAACCCATCATAAACCCCAGGCCTTAGCCCATTGGACCATTATGTTTAGGCCCAAAAGCCCTTTCTTGAAATTACCTAAAACTCACCTAGTTAACAGAAAGCCTTTGTTTTGCAATTCAAGCAAACTCTTACGATAACCCTACAACCCATGTATTCCCTTCTGATCATTTCATCCTCTCCCTCGTTCATTCTTCTTCTCCAAGCACAACCCTAGCAATCCACAAGAGCATCCAAGGCTTCCAAGATCAGAAGGCTCCCTCACCACCATCTCCTTCATCTTCCCTCTCTCCTACTTCCATCATAGGTAAGCTTTTCTCCCTTCAACCCTTATGTAGTTTCTTTGTTTATTTTAAGTTCATGCATTCATGTTGGGATTGGGGTTATGTTATTTTGGTTGTAGGAGGAGATCTCAATTGGTGGCATATAGTACGTGGATTTGTGATTTGAGAGAAAAAGCCCTAGATCTTTGCATAAGACTAATTGGTGGAAAGATACAGAGGCAAGTAAATAGATGCAGATGAAGTTACATCTATGTGTTTGAATTGGAATTACAATGAATCATCTGTATTTAAATAAACCCCTAAGAATTTGTATGAATTGGTAATTGGATTAATGATTAATAATTGGAATTTGAAACTCTAGGGTTTTTGGTTGGTTATAGAATGGGGGATTAGACTACTGTAAATGCTCTTAAGCAGGGGTGGTAAACCCTCTTGAACATGGGAAAAAATACCCATCATGAGCCCCAAATGAATCCCCTGCGGATTCACAACTTAATAGGTCCGCTCGAGCGGGCGTTTCTCTGCATCCAGTTAAATTGTAAAAATTGGATTTTTTTTGTCAGGACCGCTCGAGCAAAGACTCGAGGAGCATTAGCTATTTCTGTAAAAATAATACGCCTATCAAGGTCTGCTTGAGTGGGGGTTACCTGATGCTCGAGCAGAGGCCCTTTCGTCTGAGGATCGTAACATATAGTTTCAGCTCTTGCCAGAGCGCTCTAGCGGAGTATCTCCTACGCTCGAGCAAATACCCGTATTGTGTACAGTTACAGGGATGACTTTACACTAACATCATCCAACCCCATGGATTACTGTGGCCCACATAGGGCTGACCATGGCTTTTATTCTAGAAGTTTGACTTTTGGACAATGAAGCCCATAACCTTAGGATCATGACTTGGGACCTACATTAACTGGTTAGGGTAAGGAACTAGATGTGTAAAGGGTATATGATCTTAGTCTCCCTTGGCTAACCAAATGCACACCATAGGCTTACTCTGAGCTATGAATGGTGATATAGAACCCTGGGATGCTTCACATGAGAGGCACCGAATGAGCATAATTCCGCATCGCAAGCCTGGATAACTATTGTGCTAGGCAACATAGCTCAATGGGTATGTGTACCAGTTAGCCTAGACTATAGGATGGTTAGAAACAACCCATATTCTTAATAACATCAACTAGCATTAGCATAGTGTTGGATTAGGGGTAGGATGCTCTTTATTCCCTTAATTAAATAGCCGATGTAATAATGTAAGTTGATTTGTTATTATCCTACC
Source organism: Sextonia rubra (assembly GCA_037013555.1). NCBI lineage: Eukaryota > Viridiplantae > Streptophyta > Magnoliopsida > Laurales > Lauraceae > Sextonia > Sextonia rubra. Next base: position 47,119,782 of record JASUAD010000006.1, on the reverse strand, counting down.
ACGGTTTAAGACATCTACCCGTGGATAAGCTTTGACATGCATTTTGTATTGACTGCAATTAGAGGTGGATGTACGCCATCGGACCAGCATATATTGTGTGATGCAATATGCAGATGAACTAAGTGAGTTCGCCCATGTGCATCCATTCAGCGGGTTCACCCATGTATTTTGTTGCAAATATGTATTTATATGTTTATGCTTTAATATCAATCTATGTCAATTGCTATTCTTAACCACAATCAATATATTTGTCACATTTATTTTTCATCACCTACATTCATCTAGTTGCCAGATTATATAAACCTGCCACTGCTTCATTTGCTGTCTAGGTTCCGATGCCACAACCAAACAAGAGGGTTATGAGACATCGAAGATTCCACCGGATGGCGGAGTTGTTAAATAGAGTGCTGACGACACCATCTGCGATGTCATAGAATATTTCATTGAACTAGATCCATTTTAGTATTTAAATAAAGATGGCCATAGTTGTTGGGCCTAAAATTGTGAGACTTAATTACTTTAATTTTTAGCTTGACATTGATTAATTAACTTCTGATTATTTGACCATCTCTTGTTTCTTATTATTGTCATTAAGATGTATATCTGTATACCAGTTGCATAGTGTATGAATCGTATGATTCCATGTGTGATTATGATGATTGATCATCATGCATAACCTCATGCAGGACTTCAATCCACCTGGCGTTGAGGCCCATGGTATGATTGTTGAAAATTTTTTTAATTGGCCCCAATTCTTATACCCTTAGACTTGGTCTTGGATCCGAGCCAATTCTAGGGCCGTGACAAAGAGTGATTTAGATAATGCTATTTCTTGGGTGAAATCGTTGAGAGGGCCATGAAAAATGTAATTTCTCTTCAATGAAATTAGTCATCTAATTTTTTACTTGCAGGTTACGTTTCAACACATTAGTAGATTTGCAAATGGGATGGTAGATAGTTTAGCTAAGCAAGGAGTTGATAGATCTTGTAATTTAAGTGCCTCTATTTTGTGGTTTGTGGCCTGTTCATTTCACTTGTACCTGTTCCACTACGGATGAAGTTTTTGTCTATTTTAAGTTGAGTTGTACTTCTTTCTTCAATAAATTTTCTTGTTACCTACAAAATAAAAAACTAAAAAAAGAGCTATCATTGCTTGAGATCTCCTTTTCACAATAACTTATTTGGACACCAGTAAAGGAAGAGCCTTGCTAAATTTGTCAAACTAGACTTAAACCCCAATCCACATTGAACCTTTTCCATTCCCTCCTATGCCACCAATTTTATGTGCATCCAATACCCTACGAAATGTGCCCTTTGAAAGAAACTAAACCTAGTTTTTTTTTTTTTTTAATTGGAAACCCCATGGAAACAGAAGTAACAAAATGCATACCCTTAGCAAGGACAAGCTTTTCATTCTGTCCTCTCTTCCAGCTGGCATCCACTACCTTGTCAACCACAGGGATATCTTTATCATAAGTATTGCGGAAACTTCCATGGCTGCTTGGAACCTACAGGCATTTCATAAAGATTGGTTGAAGAGAAGACATCAGAGATGATAGCAAGCTCTCTTCTTTCGATGAAACTAAATGGAGACAAAAACAAGATATACAAGTTCTTTTTAAGACAATAACATATAAATAAATATAATAATAACACTAAAAAGTAAGAGAGAGGAATGGAATAAACATAAGAACCAAAAAAAAAAAAGTGAAAGATTGTTTGTTTCAAGGAGCAACCCATCTATAACTTTCTTCATAACTTGTCCGGATGGGGAAGATGGGACGGAACCAACAAATTCACAGCAACAAGAAAGAACAGTATGCCAAGCTCAGCCCTTACCATAGGACAAGTTTGTGTGTGGAAGTCGTCAGCAGCATTTTACTTCCATGATGATTTCATTTTCTGTTGAAAACTAGCTAAGGACTACATTTTCCACAATCTCAGCTTCTAATTTTCGGTGAAGCAAAACGTTTTCAGCAGTTAAAACATGTTTTCGCCTCTTGTATGGGACTGCAGAAAATGGTTCACTTTCTCTTAGCTCTGAATCTACTTTATGCAAAAATTGCAAAAAAGAAGTTCTTTCCCCTCAGAAGTTGAAATTTGCAGAAATTATTTTTTGTAATTAGCAATGGTGAAATTATGTTGAGATGTGAGAGGATACAACAAAGATAAAACACCCTATCACGAAAATAGGGGCAAAAAATGGTATAAAAGATATATACCAAAGAGAACAAAAATTACATAATATAAGTCATTAAATCTGGAACCCTATCCACCCCTGGTTTCCCCAAAACGTCGCAAAACTATTAGCCAACCGCCTTAGATGGAAAATGCAGAATTTGTTAAACACTAATCCATAGAAAATCATCATACCTTGAAACCGTTTTAATTTTCCATGGAAACTTGATGCGAGCTTATCCATACATTTCCAGAGTCTCCTAATATGTTAAGAACTTATTTTTTCAGAGCTTTTATGCTAATTGGTCATAAACTAGGAAGTCATAGTCCAATCTCATCTTTTCACATAGGACTCAATTTGCTGAGATGAAATTGAGTTCATTTAATTGGTTGTTATATTACATACCAACAAGCGTCATAATGTGTGATTCTGACATGATTCAAGTTGTGACAGCTTTTCTAACAGGGTGTACGCCAATTACTCATCATAAGCATCATAATCATCAAAGCCTTGTCCCAATTATATTAGGGTCGGATACATGAATTTTGGTTCTCCATATCAACCTATCCTGAACCAAATCCTCAGATAAGTTACATGTCTATAGATATAAATTTAATATCTCTATTCAAATCCTGTTCAACCTACCCCTTCCCCTTGGTAGGCTATCAACTAGCATAGTCAAGCTTTTCCTTTTCCTTACTGGCACTGTTGTTGGTCGACACTGGATATGCCCAAACCATTTCAAATGGATCTCTTTAATCTTATACCCTATTGATGCTACCCCTAAATGCTCTCAAAAGTACTAATTTCTAATTTTATCCTTCCTAGTTCTACCATACATCAACCTCAACGTTCTCATCTCTGCTACATCCATTTTGTGCATATGTATGCATGTATATGTCTTTAATGAATTTTCTTTCTAAAAAAAACCTTAGTCAAACCTGGAATTCAACTTGTGCACATTCTTAGTTGAGTTTATGCATATTTGGATCTTCTCTCCTTCATTCATTCATGTAAACATTTAAAAAAATCCCTCTTTCTTTATGGATGATAGGCTTAGTATCTGGGGAAACCCAGATCTAGTGGTGTTTCTAGGCTAGGAGGTGCGATGATTGGGCTGATCCTCTAATCCAATCAACTGCATCCAAAAAAATGCTCACACAAACTAACCTATGTAAATCAAAACTAACTCCAAATAATAGTGGAAGAGCCACAGAGGTCCAACCCCAAACTTCACATGGAAAGATAATATAAAACCAACTTACTGATCAGAAGAACTTGCAGCAGTATAGAAAGTCTCTTTCACATGAACACAATGACTGCCCAGTTTGGAAGTTTCAAATCTTTACATTGTTAAGCATTTCAAGCACCAATTATTGAAGCAGCTGAAATATCAGATGACTTACTTTTCCACCAATGGGAGAAATATGTGGATGCTCCACAAACTCCTGCGAGAGTTTCATTGACTTCTTTCCATTTGCCCCAGAAATGTTCTCCCCTTTGAAAGATTCAGAGCCCTTCTACTTGAAATTAATATGAAAGTAATGGTAACAATGAGCAGCAAAGGTCCAGGGAGTTCATGCATTAGAAACAGAATGAGAGAGAGAGCAAGAGGATAAATTTGAGCAGAGTTTCATGTAGGAAAATAGCACTTAATACCTTAGGGTATACTATTTCCCCTGAAATTGTCTTCTCTTCAATGACCATGCTTTTCCTGCATTTTGCCTCACCATTTTGCACCCTCTTTATAGCAATTGAGAATGCTTGTTAGCACAGTAAACAAATGATAGAACTGCAACTCAGGTACAAAAAACGAGAGAGAGAGAGAGAGAGAGAGAGAGAGAGAGAGAGAGAGAGAGGCAAGCTAGAACCTTCAATATTTCTGGATCCTTCCATGGACCTTTATCTGACCTCATACAACCACTTTGATCTGCACATGTACAAGTACCACCAAAGAACTCCGGCAATTCGCTAGATCACAAGGCAAATAACATTTTCTATGAGGATTGGACATAACTTCAAATTTTAAATTGATCAAAGCTCTTTCTTCTGAATATCATAATGTACATGTAATTAGAAGTGCACCAAACATATTTATTCAGGCGTTCATAAACTTGCTAGAAGAAAAAAAATTAGGCCATCTAGAGGTAGCCATGTTCCATGTACCTTTGCTTATATTAATAAAAATAGACACTTTGACCAAAACATTAGTTGATTGGAATTGGAATAATTATTTTGGAGGGGAGTCCAAGACTCTGGAGATGGTTTTAAACAGCCACATCCTAAAATGAAAGGTAGTCCCAACAACCTCACCTAGCATCAATCACTTCAAGCAGCTTGCTCTGGTACTTGTTCCCAAGAACCTGAAGGACGTAAGCAATCACTTTTTATGTGGATTTATTGGGTCAAAAAGAGCACTTCATAGTTAAAGTAAACATGTCGACATACATGGATCTTTGCTGTGGTCTTTGGATCAAGGAACGATTTTATTGTGTTCCATAACATTCTAAATCCAGAACCAGCATTGACGATAAACATGCGGCACAAGGTCTGCATAGTACAAATTTTCATATGATGTCATTAAAACAATTGTCCAAATTTCATCAGCAAATGAAGAGTTTGTGGTGTGCATTTGTTTAATTTAAGAAGGAGAAAATAATTGCCTCAGGGTAATTATCACCATCAATCTTCTGAAGCTGCATAATGAGTTCCCTTGCAGCCTTGCTAAAATTTTTTAGTCCCTGAACCACCATTTAAGACCAGCAATCAGTATAGGGGTGAAAAGGCAGAAAAGAAACATCGAAGAAAGAAAAAATCACATGGGCTTCCCTTTTTTAATGATCTGACAGAAATTATCCCAAATTTTTAATGGCCACAGTAAACCAAGAGATTATCAGCAAAAATCTTTTTCTCATGCTACAGTAGAGTTAGAACATCCATTTGAAAAGGATATGAGGTTGGTTTTGGTCAATTCACCAAATACAAAGAGATAGTTATGTCTCAACAAAAATCTCAAAAATCATATATTCGACAAATTTTTCCTGATATAGAAAACAACTGTCCCACATACCACTCCCTGTACATCCAGAATTGTTGTGCTTTGATCAATGTGTCTTCTTGCTGCAATTGAACAAGCTGGGAACTTAACGGAAAAGGTCTTCTCGAACTCCTGGACATGGTATTTAACATAGCGCTCCATAGTTGTAGCTTGCAACAATTTGTTGGCATCAACTTTGCCCAGTGTCTCAATATAAACAGGCCTTCCCTCCTTATCTACCCCATGATGGCCTTGGGGATAGTGTTGCAGGACTTCATTAACTTCTTTGAATTCAAAGTCCTTAGAAACAAGAAAAGAAAGGGAAGGAAAGCAACCAGCCATTTAAATGGTATTAGAAAATGGAGATCTAAAATTCAAGTCAGATTAAAGATATATATATTTTTGATAACCGGATTGCAGATTATCAAATAAGTACAACAACTGGGTGCCCATTTTATAACAGGGAAGAAATAGGAGGGAGAGAATGGAACCTAACAGCAGCTGACAGCATGGATAAGTTCCCTTCCATATCAATTCTTACAAGGAAACCTCAGCTTTTTCCCAAAGAAATGGGAAGAGAAAGTTCATTGTTTTGTATCATTCTCCAAGAAGAATAATGAGGTTTCCTCATACAAATCTATCAGGGCCACTGTCAACCATTGGTTCCTTCAATTTTTGGGTCTCCTTCCTCTCTCTTAGAAAAGGAGAATGAAAAAAGAAAGCAAAGCAAGAGATTAGAAACAAACATCAAGCTGGAAACCCAAGCATAAATCAAGTGCAGGAAATCATATTACCTCCATAATTGTGTCAGCACCAAATTCCTTCCTCCATTGAAGCATGTCAGCCCACATTTGCTTTGTTTTCTCAATATCTAATTTCCTAGCCTTCAAAAATCTGCATCATGTAATGAAGAACTTAAAGGTAAGTCAAGCAAATATACAGCATTGTTAGTGACAATGTACAGACTTTATAATTGAGGACTATAAAATCAATATAATTTAAAGCTCATCTTAGTCAAGGGGATCGTTTAACACTTATTCCTAAAAATATTATTAATTTGATGGACTTTCAAATAAATTCATACATGTACATTATGGCTCTACAAATTACACAGCAAAGATGGGACAAGAAAGAAATTGACCTAAGCATCATATGATAATCATCATGTCTTGAAGGTAGTAATTCATCCAAAATAAGTGCTTGGCGGAATGCATCAACGGCCTTTACCTCCTCAGCATCATGGACGTCCTCAATGGAAATAGAGAAAACTCTACTGTTTCTCCTACCCTTCCTTGCCAAAGAATGCTTGAACTTTGAGGAGGCATTCATGGATTTCTTCTTAAAAGACACACCTCTGATCTTCCGCTCTTCCTCAGAGATGTCTTCGGATCCTGTAAACAAGTAACAGAAGGGTCTCAAAAAAAAAAAAAACTAAAAAAAAAAAAAGAACAAACCAACCACATTAAACAATTTGTGGAGGTGAGCACCCACTAACAACACTAGGAATTAGATGTGGCATGATGATGCCCCATTGCCAAGCAAGTGAACTAAAATTACACATAAGCATATCTCTATTCTAAAAATACTTGAAACAATAAATTGCTTTCACAATTACTGAACTTAAATTTGGTCAGAAGTAAAATTTTGCTAGGTTTGGTCTTCCAACAACAACAGGAAAATTTAAACCTTCAGCAGTTCTGTCAATAGTTATATGTGGCTGTTCAGAGTTTGGAAGCCCAACAACATTACAGTATCAACTCTGTTGTTTTGGACATTAAGTTTTTGAGTCTTTCCTTTTCTTCTGTTGAGTTTTTACATATTCTTAGGACTGCGAATGAGATCACGCATGTATTGGCCAAGCATTGTTCGTTCCTTGGCAAGAGTTTTTTGTTGGGAGGATTGTTTTCGAGATTGGGTATGACATAAGATTTCCTTCCCATAATTTCCAGTCTGTTGGCTCTGTTGATTCTGGTTTTTTTTAGTTCATTTACCCAAAAAAAAAAAAAAACACACATTTCAGTCTCAAAATACTATATTTGTATAATATATAATTTAGTGAAATATTCAAGTGAGAACTAGTTTTCACCATGCTTCCGTGAGAACAATTAGTGGGGCCCACCTAGCAACCCATCGAAAACAGTGCACAAATAGGGACTCCCTTGATAGTCACTAATCCCAAGGTTTGACCCCCATCACATAAATCTTTCCATCCCTCTGGTCCCATCTAGGGATGGGACCCACATAAAAATTTCTCACGGTAACCCCATGAGAACAGTTCTCACTAGAACAAAGCCCTATAAATTTATATTATATTTCAATATTTGTCCCACAGGCACCCTAAATCAGTCTAAACCCTCACAGATGAATTCTCATCCACACATCCAAACTTACGCTAGTCCAACTGATATCCACCATCGGTTGGATCAAGTACTGCCTTTCAGAAGTAATTTAACTTTATGGCCCTAAGCAAAGGGTTTGCATGGTCTAATTGGAGTGATCTTTCACCCACCACTAGTCTACAACAACCCTTCCCATAAACCCCTCCCTACCTCAGTGATTAGAATGGATCCAGATAGACTCCACACGGAGGGGTGCAGGTTCTCAAATGTAAACGCATTTTTGAAATCTAGTCCTAGAGTATACAGTAAAATCGTTTTAATGGTCTAATTTGACAATATAATCTAGAGGTTTGTGTGTGTGTGTGTGTGTGTGTGTGTGTGTGTGTGTGTGTGTGTGTGCGTGTGTGTGTATTTTATTTCAAGATGTGGAACCCCCCGAACCCACCTCACAAACATAGTAGGGTCGACGATAAAACCCTGGAAAGATGACACCACCATAAGCACCACGTAACAGTTAAGGCACTCAAAGAGGATTCAAAACTAAGACCTCTAGAACAAAACTAGACTTCCAAACCAGTATGAAACCTAATCTGGAGTTTATCCATTAGTAACTTACAATTTCTGTTGTTTACTATGGTAAAAGTATAACAGCCTAATGACTTAGAAATAGAGGTAATTCTGCACTGAGCTATTTCTTTGGATGAATCAGAAGCAACAATTTTATTGAATATCACTTAGAGTACTACATTACCTAGCTTTCCGACTCGATCTGAAGGTGCAGACATGTCGCCCATGATTGTATTTGCGAGCTTGCTCTATCATGAAACTGTAAAGGGCAGGAGATTCAGGCTGTCAAATCAGGAAAGTTGGAACAAGAGCCAGCTCCAAACACCTACATTTTCACCAGCTCAACATGAAAATCACAAATTCAAGAACCACAGAAACTACCAATATCTACATTCCAAACAGAAAAAACATCAACAACAGTCAACAATAACGATAATAATAATGACAATGGGAGTATCTATAACTCTCTTTAGGTGAACAAATGGCTCATCATCTAGTCCATAATGCACATGAATCGATTAATATTGTGCCTATCACTTCACCTCTGTCACATGATAGGTGGAGGATTGACATTTGACAGGCAGCTGGCTATGAAAACTTGCTAACAGAACCAAGCATACTTCTGTACAAAGGCAGTTTTCAGTCTACCCACGGTGCCAAGAATTGGTAGTAGCAAATGATTAATAATAATAATAATCAATATCATATCCATGAATTCTAAGTATCACATCCCAACTCTATAGTTCCCTGAACCCTTGTATTTGTTGTGCACATGCAGAAGCGTGAAACCTGCAATCGATGATCAAGCCACACACAAGAAGAGACAAAAAGGATTTACATGATTCACCCAATGAAGACTACGTCTACCGGCACAGAGATGATATCATGTATACTATAACAAGCAAAAGGCATTCAGAGACTCATCGTCTCTCCTATGTGGTGTGGGAACACCACGGGCAAGAGAGAGCACTATCTTCCGCAAGATCTCGGGTTATAGATTATATCATATTTATAATCTCAACTTTCTTAGCCCCTAAGAAAGCACGAGTATAATTTCCAAAATACCCTTGACCTTGAACCTATTCGTTGGCCAACCAATGAACAACGGTTAAACTGGAATACAACAAATAAACCCAACAGTATTGAACAGTTTGATCACCCCAAGATTATAAAAAAAAAAAAAAAAAACTTAAAACCCTGGATTATCATAAATGTTCATGCATTCTAATGACAATAAAACTTCAAACAATAAACTCAAAAGCATGACACAAATCAAATATCATGAAATTTTCTACCTACCCAAGATTAAAATTAAACAAAAAGAAATCAAAAGTCGCTGGAATTCAATAGAACACAATGCATACGAGTTCAAAACCATAATAGCAAAGGGATTACCAAAGAACGACCAAAAAAAAAACAGCATTATAAGTTGCAACACCTATAGACCCAAAAAATAGCAATAAAAACTACAGCTTTCTGTGCTACAAAAAATTAGATAACAACCCTCTTGCATTTCAAGCGGTTTACAGTCAACAAAAGATTGAAATCAGAAGCAGAAGTTGAAGAATTAAATGACACTCCCACCCAAAACAGAAAAAAAAAGAAACAATGAAAGAAAACGAGGAAAACCAACAGAAAGATAGATGTATACCTCTATATGATCTGTGGGGAACAATGGAGGAACTTGTATAAATGAAAAATATTGAAAAGGGGGTGAAAGAAGATGAAAGAATGAGAAGAAGATGTCGAGAAGAAATGGAGAAGGTAGGAGGAAAAGGTCCATGACGGGCTTCTCGACGACAGATACAGAGACAGAGAGAGACGCGGAGAAAAACCCAAATGCACGTTTCTCCGCGGGAACCCGGACATTCACAAAGATTATCAAAAGATTCACTATCCTGTTTGTTTACACGAGGGAGAGAGTAAAAGAAATGTAAAAGTGAAATAAATAGGAGTGGGTTAACAAAGGCTCTTGAGCTCTCCAAGCCATTGTACCCAGGAGAGTAGTGAGAAAAGTTTGGATAAAAGCTTGTTTTATACTTTCGGGATTGTTTGGAAGCCCGGTAAATATTTTATTGGAATAGATAATTAATACAATCTAAGTCCATCCAATAATATTACTGTGGGATGAAACTCTACTTATCCCATATATAAATCCAATCCGATTTTTTATTTGCATGTGAATAAATGGTATACAAAGGAAAAAAACGACCTAAAAAATATATTCTCGGACCAACTCAAATCCAACCCAAATTATCTTACTTCTCAGGTGAGATTATTTGAGCTGGAATACTATGTATTAAGTCATTATAGTTTTAGGACTTTGATAGTATAATACCGAACACTAAAAATGTAAAGAAATAAGGGATAAATAGAATCAGGATGCAAAAAGTAGCTTATTTCTCTACTTATCCCCCTTTGTCCGGCTTCCAAACACATTCAGAGCCAGTAAATTTTCCTTGTGTGGGCTCAATGTAAAAAAAAATATGAGAAAAATCTTACAACCATAAAATTTTTAAAATTATAGGGAGTGTTTTAGAAAATGTTCAAATTAGAATGGGGCTGAAATCAATTCTACTTTTGTCCGCCAATGTCTCCGCTCCTTTTTACATCCGCACAGCAATGACGAAAAAACTGTTACATCACCTTTATTTTAACTTTCCTTAAAAATATATATATAAGGATATTTATGTGTATACATCCCTCTCCATTTTGGTAAATGACACTTCTTTTTTTAGACTTAACAAGGCTAAAAAAGCAAAATGATGTGTGATGGTTTTGTCATTTTGCATATGAATATCTTCCAAAAAAATAGTGTCCCTCACCATTTTGGTAAGTGATGCATACATTTGAATATTGTCTATATATATATATTCAGATAAGATGAAGTAAAACTTTGCATCATAATTTTTTTTATTCTCCTTCTACTTGGTAAACAAACAGGCTCGGTCGGTTGAATACGAATTTGAGATGGATTTTTATTTAAAATTGAGATTTTGAGTTATACCGACTATAAAAGAAAAAAAACATATGATTGCCTTAAAACTCCCACGCAAGCGCGCCACATTGGATTGGATTCTCCCATTGTCTGAGGACAGAGGCTCTGCCTGAATGGATTTAGAGCATAAGATCATTAACATCTAATGAAATTGGTTCTTTATGATTGGGAAGATTCTTAAGTCTATGTGGAAGGGAAAAATTTCCCTGTGGCTTTCTACACGAGACATTGCGCTGGCATCCCGCCTTTAATGCATGGGGGATGCTCTCCTGGATTTGTTTTTGCTAGCTCATGGTATTTCAGGTTGAGCTTAGATTAAGTGATAGGGAGTTCAAAGCTTTGGTTGGCCGAGATAAGTGTTTTTTATTTAGTAATTAATTTGTCCAAAGGATTGCTAGAAAGTATGAACAAGTGATAAAAAGCCCATCTAGGCCTGGCCCAGCTTGATTGACCAAATTGGCAGGCTGGAGCCTGACACTTATGGCCCGTGTCAGACTTGGGCCTCACAAGGGCTTGCCGTTTTAAATTGGGCAAAGCTTGGATAGGCCTACGCATGGTGTTTGCTTATATTTCATAGTGCCAGTCATTCTCATTCTCATTACTTTGTCATTTGTCCTATTTTAAAATACAAGAATAGAAGCAAGAAAGGTGACTTGAAAGTGTGGGACCATGGTCAACATAGAGTTCCAAATAAATGATCTAGCGAGGTCCATCTTTGTGCATTGGGGCAGTTTTTTTCATGCTTGTTTTTGCATTTTCATTGTGACAGTTGGCAATTAAGGGATTTAAATTTTCAAATGGGTCACTCAAATCATAATTCTATATTCGAAACAAGGCTTATGATAAGATTAGAAAAGGTTTAGCTCGTAACTATTACCAATTTTACATAACTTGAGGTGAAAGAGTTCGGATCCTCTGATTGAAAACCCCACGTCCTGCCACAGTTACCATAAGGTTTTTAATCAAAGGATCTCAATTCTAGGTGAAAATGTAAAATGAATTTGTATTCCATTTTGACCTGCTTTATTTATATTTTTGCACATTTTATTACGTTCAAAACACTATAAACCAATTAAAAATGAAAATCTGCAGTTTTAACTTCTTCGCATATTATTATTATTATTATTATTATTATTAAAAGAAGGTTAGTCAAAAATGTCCACAACCATGGGCCAATATCCAAAGATTACTACTGCTTTGCACGGTTTGACACTCGAAACCAGGTCATATCCACAGTAGTGGGAAATAGTTGTTTTGAATATAGATCCTTAGTATCCAAAAATTGCTTCACTGCTGGATACACCGGGGCTATTGAGGATAGGTGATCTCAAGGAAAAAAAAATATATAAAAAATTAATTCAATTAAATATTATTAGTTGTTCAATCTAATTCAATAAAATTGATAGTTAGAAAAGCTTAACCTCTTGGCCGCACTTCTACGTACATGGGAATTTATAACAAAGTCAAATAAGACAAAAGAAAAGAGGTGAAGAGTTAAAGGATATATAACGTGGATATTTAGATGATCAAACTACACTTTCCTATAATTTGATTTACAAGATGATGGTCTCCTGCTTAGTTTTAATCAAAAGAGAAATCATTTGATGCTATTCATAGATAATTTTCTGTATTTCTTCAATTTTTGCTTCTTTGATTGAAATTCATTGCTTAGTATTCCAAGGAAGAGGAATTGAATAACAAATGGAGCCGTAGAGTGATTGAAATTGGTTCTGATCTCCTAGCATAAATATAAACATTCAAATCATCTTTTCTTATAAACTTAATCAAAATTCTTCTACCATTCAAAAATAAATACAGATGTAAACCTATATACATTATATTTTGCAAATCTCTAGTCAGATTTATGGCAGCTTGTCTTGAGCGTTTTAGAACACAATAAAGAAGGAACTTTAAGAAAGTTGCAAAGAAGAAATAAGAGAGAGAGAGAGAGAGAGAGAGAGAGAGAGAGAGAGAGAGAGAGAGAGACCTCTGACAGGAGCGAGGGCGTCTATGGCATGGAAGTGTGTAATTGGCCGAATATTACATAAAGATCAAAGCATCATGAGATATAGGAGAAAGAGAGGGAAAGCCCTCTGACGGGTTCTAAAGGTTAAAAAAAACAATAGAGAAAAAGAGAAGAGGTTTCCTAAATGCAAGCCAAACCATACAAAAAATAGCCTGTCCAATTACTTCCATCGACAAAATGTCCACATTGTCTTCAAGCTACGCTATCAAACTGGGCTGCAGAGGATTTACCAGGCCCACTTATAGGATTGTTTTGGACACCCTTCCTAAAAAAAAACGTCCACACCCACATATGTTGCCCCATCTCTAGATCTATCCATCTAATAGAGGGAAGGTTGTAGTATGATGGACCCAAAACTCATGCATAGTCAGCTCATGCTTTATTTCATGTGAGTGTGAGAGATGTGGCCTGGTATTGAGACTAATGCATAGTTGAAAGGCGGCAACTTAGGGTGTGTTTGGACGCGAGGTAGATTAGAGTAGAGTAAAATGAAAATTTTAAATTTTAAATTTCCCCCTTCCTTTTAATAAAAATTCAAATGTTCCTTATTCTTTTTCAAAAAAGTAAAAAAGTCACACAAAATTACAAAAAAATCTCTACTTTTTATACCAAAAATAAAAAAGATGTCATATAAAGCAACTAAAAACAAAATGTTATCATAATCCTATCATATATTATTCTTTCTTGATTTTTGGTTTACTCTATTTTATTTTACTTTACCCCACAGCCAAACATACCCTTAGACAAGAGGATGTGAGATAGTGAAGGTGGGCGCTCATTTTTGTAACATTGAGATCTTGGGTTCCAGTAATTATGTTACCAATCAGACAAAAAGAAAAAAACACCAACTAATTAGGTGCACAATATTTGATATATATATATGGACAATATTTAAGTGCATACATTCCTCACCATTTGGTGAGAGATACTCCTTTTTTTGGAAGGTATTAATATGCAAAAGGTCAAAACTATCATAATCATGATACCTTTTTAACCTTCTTAGATCTAAAAAAAGAAGTGTGCTATAGATATATATAATCTTCCCTCGTCATAGGGCATATGTGCTTCCATGGTTATTTGTACTTGAGCATTTCTCTTTTTCATAAGTTTTTTGTCTTTTGCACATTAATATATTCAAATATGAATGTGTCCCTCACCCTAAGGTGAGGATAGATGGATACTAATATTCTCCATATATCTATATAGGCTTTGGATGGATACTAATATTCTCTATATATCTATATAGGCTTTGATCCTGTGAAAATTGTTCTCACGCACATACCGTAAGAACTTTTTATAAGGCTCACTTGTGGGTCCCATTTGGAGATGAGGTTAGGGGGATGGAAAGATCCATGCAGGATCACCGGACATATTAAGTTTGGTCCCAATCACATGTCCCTAACCTCTTCATCTATGGCCCACAAATCCATTTCATTTAGATAGGTGCACAGTCGATCAAACGGTTTAATAAATTTGGATTTGACCAAAACTTGGGGCGTATAACTATTAAGGGGCCCCCTGTGTATTGTGAGGTTTGAATTTGGTGATAGATGGGCCCCATCTAAAGTTCTTACAAAACAGTAGTGAGAACTAGTTCTCATAAGATTATTTCCCTATAAATATATATGAAAATATTCAAGTGAGAACTGGTTTTCATCGTGTTTCAGAGAAAATCATTGGTGGGGGCCACCTAATCAACCCATCAAAACCGTGCACAAGTAGGGATTGCCTGATAGTCACTAATCTTAAGATTTGGTACCCATACGAATAGACTGAACAATTGGATGGAGAGTTGAATTTTTTAGTATGAAGCCATTAAACTTGTGGGCCACAATTGGATGAGTTAGAGGTATGAGATTGGGGTCAAACTTGATATTTGAGCAATCTCACATGAGTCTTTCCATTCCTCTGGCCCCATGTCTAAATAGGACCCACAATCGGGCCTCATAGAAAGTTCCCATGGTGACTGATCACTTCCCATAGGATTAAAGAAATACACAGACATTATTGTGAGCACCTTTTGTGGGGCTCATTTGTGGGTCCCATTTGGGGACCGACCAAAGGGATGGAAAGTTCTATGTGGGATCACCTAAAATATCAAGTTTGGCTCCAATCACATGTCCGTAATTCCTTCATCCGTAGCCCACAAATCCAATCCATTCGGATTAGTGCACAGTCGATCCAAAGGTCTCGTAAATTCGAATTTGACTGATATTTGGGGCGTGTAATTATTAGGGAGGTCCCTGTATATTACAAGACTTAGATCGAGTGATAGATGGGCTTCACTTAAACTTTTCACAAAAAAAAGTGTTAAGAACTAATTGTCATAGGATTATTTTTCATATATATATATAGGGCTTTTAATCCTACGAGAAGTGTTCTCACATACCTATCGTGATAAATTTTTATGGGGCCCACTTGTGGGTCCCATTTGGGAATGGGACTAGAGGGAATGAAAAGATCTATGTGGGACTACTCCAAATGTCAAATTTGATTCCAATCACATGCCCCAATAAGATTGGTGCATAATCAATCCAACAGTCCAATAAGTTTGAATTTGACTGAAATTTGAGATGTGTGACTATCAAGGGGTCCTTATGTATTGTAAGATTTGGATTGGGTGATAGATAGGCCCCACCTAGACTTCTCACAAAAAGTGGTGTATTATTTGTTTGATTCATATTGAATTTCTAAGAATTTTACAATATATCTTCCCAAGTTTTAAAGTGTACAAATGTCCCTCAAATAATCTCCCATTTTGTAGGAAAAACTAGTCATTGCCGTGGTAAATCAAATTGCCCCTACCCATCAGTATGGACTCCCATGGACTTGATATGAAGTTTGTCAGGGCCCTTAGTTTGGGGAATCCTAACCATCCTAATTATTTGAATGAACGTGGATCCTTTTGTTGTTACTATTTTGGTAATTCAAAATATTTTATTGATATTTTGATCATTAAACCTGAAGAATATCCGACAAAGTTGAAAGAATTTATAATGCCTAGGATTTATTCTAAATTATGATTCGATTACTACTTTTATGCAATGGAAAACTAAAAGCAATAAATCACACAAAGAAGATAACGCATAATTTTACGTGGAAACTCAAATGGGAAAAAACTACGAGTCCAAAGTGGATAAAATCAATCACTAACTTCCACAGTACAAGATATATTCACAACCTTACAATCAGTCCTTCGACACAAGGCATTTTAGTTTTTTGTACTGGAATCCTCGATAAGTAATCCCTTGGTGTCCTGTTATTAGTGTCTTGATCTCTATAACTAACGATTTTCTACAGCGAGAGAACAATCTTCTATAAGGAAGCAGAAACTACAAATCTCTTATGAGGAAGTAGAAACATCAACTCTAAAACTTGAAGTCTTTAGCCTAATTTCTCATGAAAGCTCTACATAAATTCCTCAATGTAATCTCTCAACTCAAAGTGTCTTCGGGGTTGAGAGAAACATCCTATATATAGCCCATAATTCGTGCCTTAGGTTTAGAGTCCAATTATAACTAAAACAGGCAACTCTAGCGCAAATAGGAAACAAATTCGTGCAGGTCAGTGAGCTTTTACCGCATGCCCGCTCGAGCACATGCTTCATGCATCTAGTTATTTGTAATTTGTCTATCAGCTTGATCGAGCTTTTGATGGGCTCAAGCATAGTCGTCTCTTTCTCGGCCCGCTCGAGCACCTTAGCATGCCCACTGGAGCACATGCACTAATTTTTGATTTTTTGAAATTTAGTACTTCTTGCAATGCAATCAACAGTCTATACTAAAGAATATAAGCTACAGATCAATGGACTCAAGTTTTGTCCTATACATGAATTAGCTAATTACAAAAAATCCCAACAAAAGTTTACAATTTATGGATGGATGAAAATTCTTATGGGAGTTTAATTTCATTCTAAAGTACAGAGAATGGTTCTAGCTGATCGCACCACAAAAACAAATAGGCCTTAAAAAAGACTTGCTAAACCACGCTATGAGAGAGCATCATATATGATATAACTCACATGCTAAGCATACACTACACTCTTAATGTTTTGATGTTTTTCTGGGGGGATGCCTAGGTGAGTATCATTTGCTTGATGATCTTCTCTCTTTGTGATTTTATTTTAGAAATGAAACGAATCAATAGTTACCTTTAAAACACACACACACACACACACACACACACAACACTTTTAGGATCTGCAAAGCTCACTCCAACCACTTTTGCACTACTTATAAGGATTTGCTAGAATCCCCAGCACCAAAGTGTGACACCCTAATCCAACTTAATCTTGACTATTATTAATTAATTTGAATTTATCCTAATTAACTATATTTGGGTGTCAAACTATGTAAATTAGTCTTATTTTTGTCTTATTGAGTTGAGTTCGGTCATGGACAGATAGTTGGGTTAGACTTGACCAAACTTAGGTAAACCTTATGGCCATGTGGTAAATTTCATACCATGACTTTTACATTATTTTCATATTATTTTGATTTCATCATGTATATCTCACCATGTGCATCATCTTCTCTATTGGATCCAACCTCATTTGACCTTAATTAGACCCACTTAGAGCCTTTTGACCTAAATTGTAATTTTTTTTATAATCATGGACTAATCTATAAGTTTGGAAACTGTTTAAACAAAACAACTACAAGTCACCTTCCAAATCGATGGGTTGCTTTCGAAAGCTACAGCAAGAGATTTCTTTATCAGGAGCTACTATTTGAACAAAAAAAAAATCTCTCTTAACACAGCATTTTAATGAAATTTTTAAATACGATATTACCTCTGTATCTAATGACCAAAATGCCCGTTTCCCCTCCAAAATGCAATGATTTCCTCCTCTTCACACACAACCCATCTTATTCCCTTCTTTACTAACTCTTTTTCCTCCATCACGCACCCATCTTCCTCACTTCTTCACTCAACTCAATCTTATCTTCTTCTTCCATCTCTTTTCCTTAATATCTCTTCACCCATCTCTTCTTTTTTTCTTCCTTGGCATTTCTCTTCTCCATTCTCTTTCTGCCTTCATTCTCACACATTATTTTCTAGTGCTCTCTAATTAAAATAGTGCAATGGAGAAGAAGATGAACACTCATTCTCCATTTCTCTTTTTTTTTTTTCAACTTTTTTTTTTCCAGAATCATGTAGTGTTTAGCCTCGCAGGACCAAACACTGTACACAGTGTTTGGCCATGGGAGGCCGAACACTGTGTACAGTGTCCAACCTCCCATCGCCGAACACTCCATTCTGGAAAAAAAAGTTGAAAAAAATAGAAATGATAAAAAAAATTAGAAAAAATCACTATAAACAACATGAAATCACTATAAACAACATAAATCCGCTTTAATAATGTTTGATGCAAACCCATGTGTGTAGAGAGGAAAAGAGAGTTGAGTGTAGGGAGAAAGGAGGGAATAGATAATTTAGGGACATTGGTTGTTTTGAGAAAGAAAAATTATAAAATTTTAAAATTTGACTTGTGTGTAAAGAGAATTTGTGTGAAGAGAGACCAATTTATTGTTTACCTAGCATTTCCTTTCTTTATCCCTTTTTGCTTCTCTTTCTTTAATTATTGACTGTGTGAGTGCATGCCTGTGAGGATTGAGAAGGGATTCTTATTCTTTATCCTCACCTTGGCCTCCTCAAAGCTTTGAAATTGCTCACTCTCATCTTCACTTCTTCCCATAGAAATCCTAAGGTAAGGACCCTTTTTCTAATTCAGTTCTTTGGGTTCAAAGAAGTCAGGGAGACTCCTCATTAGATGTCTGCATCAATTCTCAGGCCATTTACAAATATGTGTCTGTTTGTAAAGAAGCCCAAAGACAACTCCGTCTTCTTTTCCACCAATTTCTATTCCACCATTTTCTGCTGGAGCTCCTTCATATCTTTTTCTCCTTGGTTTTCTTCATCAAATCAGCAAAAGGGGGGA
Source organism: Sextonia rubra (assembly GCA_037013555.1). Lineage (NCBI taxonomy): Eukaryota > Viridiplantae > Streptophyta > Magnoliopsida > Laurales > Lauraceae > Sextonia > Sextonia rubra. Next base: position 47,100,695 of record JASUAD010000006.1, on the reverse strand, counting down.
AACCTGCATGCCAAATGGAGCACCCATTTCCTTTCTTAACAACTTCTTCTTCTTCTCCTTGCTTAGGATCTTACCCATTCATTCTTTCTTGTTGTCCACAGATTTCTATAGGTAAGGGCATAATATCTATTTCAATTCTTTGAGTTCAAAAGAGTTAACGAGACTCCACACTACTACATGCAACTCATTTCATCATCATTCCATACAAGTGTTCATGTAGCATTACAAAATGTTACGCCCTGAACCCGAGAATTGGGGATTAGGGTGGATCTCGAGGTGCGGCACACATAACCCGTGGCAATCCGTGCCATGCCAAGATACGTACAAACTACCACAGGTGATTCCACAGGATATGTGTGGGGAAGATCTATAAGCACATATTTTTATATTTCAAATAATAAAGTGAAAACCTGTGAAGCACAACTGTAATTATCATAGGCAATAATACTAACATTGATTCATCACTATAACTAAAGCCTATTAATTTGTCCATCCACATGCACATGATAATTAGGATGCATAAACATAAATCTAATTCAAAATAACATGTTTATCAATAGTGACTCCAGAATGACAAAATGATGATGGTATGCTTTACTACAAACCAAACCATGGCTATATACTAAACAATGCCCAAAAGAATTATGTAGCGCGCTACGTAGGATGATTAGTATAAGATATCACCCTCGTTTCACTCATCTATACCCCGAGGTACCGCTGTGGTTCCCTTTGGGGGCGTGACGACTATCGTACTGGCAATGGGTTCTGTACTTGTAACATTAAGGGTAGCATTTTTAATACGACGGTCAAGTAAATATAAGGGTACATAAGACTATTATGATATATCAACTGAATTAGAAAAGATATTGATTAAAGTGAGCAATAATGGAAACTAAGCATGTTTGTGCATGTGAATAAACATGAGTAACAAATCATATATGGAAATGCAGTATCATACTAGTTAGCATTCACATGGCTATCTTCTCTCTAGAAATAGAGTATATCGTATGGTAGAAAATTACTAACAGTTGGGCAAAGACCATCTAGTTACCCTAAGAACGCTGACCAACTTTCATATAGCTACTGCAGTAGATAACATAAAAAATACCCTCATTCAATCTCCTCAAAGCTTCTATGGGTATAAGCTAACTGGTGCCGATTCAATGGTCTTAAGACTAATTGAGATTCATAACTTTCACATTTATCATACGCAGCGATAGACTTATTTGTATACAGAAGCATATATCGGTCTTAAGATCGTATTCAATCATAAAAACCAGGATTAAACAGAGTAACTGATAATCAAACAATGCATACTTAAAAAAGCTATTAGAGCTCAAACTCTTTCAACCTCAGTTACCCCTATGTTGGCTTACGGGCTCACGCTCAGTAGAAGCTTCATCTTCAATCTTACCTCAAAGTTCACCAGGAAGAATGGGTACATAATTAAATCATGTTGAGAGCAAGGTTTACTTAAACTATATAAATGCATTTGATTGAGTAGTTAACAAGGATGCTTACTAGCCAACTCCAACTAAGATAATTTATGTTTCCTTAGTCATTCAATATGGTGTATTTATAAAACGTCCTATGTCAATGTGTTACAAAAAATCTTAGTGTTACATTGTGTAGGCAATAGACACCTCTTCTTTTGTCAACACCCATGACGTGATATCAAAAAATCCAGAAAATTAAGAGGGAATGAGTGACAGCTTAATACTTTTCCTTCTTAGTATTTAATTACCATTACGCTATTTTGTTTGAGGTAAGGGTACCATAACGAAGGCCCTATATGGTCCTTAAGTGTTCCTCACTTTGCCTAAGTTCCTGTGTTCCTACGGCTTCGCCGTGGATAGGCCACAGCTTAGTCATAATTCCCAAAATTCTCTCGTAATTATGGCTCAGCAATAATTCAGCCTACGGCTTGGCCACAACTTAGCTACGACTTAGCCGTAGTGCATTTCATGGCTTAGCCGTGGGCTTAGCGGTAAAACAAATTTTCCACTTCTATTTTTGGTCAAATTTTGGTCGCTAGCCGTAATGTACTTACAGCTTAGCCATAAGTTCAGAATTTATAAAGCTGTTCAATATAGAAATCTTTTCTTCACCCATAACACTAAGGTCCCATCTGCATGTCTACATTTCAATCTATTGCAGTGGTTCTCTTTCAATTCAACATCTATCACTTACAATCGAAATTTCACCATTTATTCAATTCATTCCATTATGCATTTGAAACAAGAATGGGAAAATACTGTAACTTGGCATTAGTGGATAATTAATTAAGAATCAACATAATAAACCATGCATGTAGTAAATATATACTTATACTTGCCTCTAATTTTAGTGCTTTATCCAAATCAAGCTTCCCTTGGTTTAATGGTAGAGAAAGCCTTAATAGAAGATGATCTAAGACATGCATTGAAAGAAATGAGCATGAGATACATGCATGCTACAAGATCGAGTATCCTTGACTATTTGAACTCAAAGAAATGGAATGGTGATGTGATCCTCACCTTGGAGAGCTGTAGAGAAGAGGAGAAAATGCAATTGAAGGTTTCAAGGGAAGGAGATGAATAAAGAAGTGATGAGGAAGAGAATAAGAGCCTTGGCTCTTGTATGTAAGGCTCTAAGCTCTAGATCGCAGCTGCTATGGAAGGAGAGGGAGAGGAGAAGGAGAAGCTCCAGCAGAGACTTAGTATAAATAAGGAGGGAATGAGCTGAATAAAGAAGTGATGAGGAAGAGAATAGGAGCCTTGGCTCTTGTATGTAAGGCTCTAAGCTCTAGATCGCAGTTGCTATGGAAGGAGAGGGAGAGGAGAAGGAAAAGCTCTAGCAGAGACTTAGTATAAATAAGGAGGGAATGAGCTGAATGGGTCTTAAGCTGGGGTTTTAAATAAGAATTTCTGGAATTTGCAGGCAATTCTATTAATTTTCTAAATTTATAGTTTCAGTCAAATGGACTTCTATTTGGGCTAAGATGAATCTAAATTGGGCTAAACCAAATATAAAAAATGACCCACAAGATGAAATACACTTGATGTAATTAATATGATGTCTTAATGATACAAAACCATACAACTCTAAATTATGAGATAGCCCTTAAATACCTAAGTAAAGTTCAAACCCAACCCAACTACCTATCCATGACCTAAACCGAAGGGGATTTGAGTTTAATTAGTCTAAGCACATATTAATTAAGGGAAAACAAGATTAATTATAGTAAATTAAGATTAGTTCATGCTTGGACCTTATACATAATTGGATACAAATTGAGCTAAGGAAAGGCAAATCAAGAATAAAACAATGATTAAAGGTACGCATAAAATAGTATAACAGCTAAATGCATATTGGCATAGTTGTGAACCCATGATCTAATTTTAGTTGGATATATATTATTAGCATTTCTTTAATGCTTTTGTTAAATGGGATGGGTTTTCCCTCCTTGTAGAATATTGCATATTGAGAATGGATGGGTGATGGATTTGGGTGGTTATAATTGCTGTAGAAATATGAACATTGATAATGTGGAACTGTTGATTCCATTGAAAGGGATAAGAAGAGAAAAGGAGAGAAAACTTTAAAAATTCTAAAACTGAAGTTTGTATCATGATCGATCGAATAAATTATAACACTTCGACCCAACTTAATCGGTTTAGCACATAATTAATATGTTTTTAGGTAATTTTCGCGTACATTAGTTTATGTTTGTTGTTTTATCCTTTTGAGTTTTGTTGTGGGTCATGGATAGGTAGTTGAGTTGAGTTTAACCTGGATTAGGTAGACATGAGCCCTTTTTCGTAATTTTAGATTTTGTAAGCTTTTGCCACTCATGCATCATTTTGGCGTCATCACGTGTATCTTGTCGAGCTTGTCAATTTCTGTAACTATCTCGCATGCAAACGACTTCGTTTGATTCCGTTGGACAGTTAATTGACTCAAACTGCAATGTTCTTGCACTTTTGGACTTTTTTATGATTTTCCCCTTATACTTATCTTATAAACAGATGTATGCACCGACTCCATCCAGTTTCAACTTCTTTTTTCTCTTCATTTCTTCGATTCTCTTCTCTTCTCTTCTTTTCTTCTCCACGATCAAGGCCAAGAAAAGGGGAAAGCTCTTTGCATTCATTTCAACGCTCCATCGCTTGCGTAGTCCAAGGTAAGCTTTGGATTATTGATCATGCTACGAGTCTCCAAGTCATTCATCTTTGTTTGCATGCTTTGGGTTGTGGCAAACAAGGCCACATCTAAATATGGATCAAATGTCCCACATGTAAATCACCTTAACCAAAGATAGATTTCATCGACCCAATCTGTTGGACTTGGATGTAAATCGGTTGTAGGGTTACAACCAGGATAGACTTCAACAAACTTTTTAAACTCAGGGGCAGTAGTGAGCCCATGATTTTGGTTTGTCAGTGGCAGGCAGACAATGGAAATAATATTATTTTCTTCATTATTTTGTTGTTTAAGGGGCATGATGACTTATTTCTTTATAGGGCACACCGATAAAAAAAATAAAAATAATAAACACTCTTTATGGGACATGGGCCATCTGGCACATAAGCCCTTTCTTGCTTTTCAGGGGTTGCTCTACTAGGCAGTGCCTAGGTCCTCCCCTTCCCACGGGCTATGGAAGGGCCTAGAGATCAAGCATGCTGACTGAGTTGAATGGACTTGGGCTTCCTTGTTATGATCACAAGTCCAAAACAGCCTAGGCAATTTAGGCCAGTTATTCTCTTCTTTACATGATGTAATACAATCTCACAACCCCTGCACTCTTCTCCTTCTTCCACCTAGGAGATGATCAAAATAGAACCATATATTGTTCCACACTTAAGGTAAAGTAACCAAGCCTAGAAATTTCAGGCCAGGCCTAGGTCTCCAGCTCATTCCCTTTTTCAAGGACCATGCTTGGGGATTGAACCGGAGGCCGTAAAGCCCATATGGGCCTACGGTCTCAAAAACAATTGCCCTGTTTTTGTTTTTGCTCAACAATTGCCCTGTTTTTTGAGCCTACCTCAGCCCAGCACATTGGCTGCTAATTAAACTCGGGACCATTGGCCAAGCCATTCTTCAGCCATTCTTTTGATTCATGAACTATGGATAACGAGGTAATGAGTAGTCCCACTTATGCCTAGCCCTAGGCATAAGTATCTACAGAGTGGGTGTGTTGAGCCTGCTTATGGCCATGGTGATTCTTGAAGTAAATTGGAAATTAACATGCATGGACTGTTATGTATGCAGAAAATCAGATAAAACATTTCTAAAAGAAATCAACATGCATGGAGTGTTTTTTATGCCTTAAATCAAATAAAAAACATTTACCGATTAAGAGATTCTTCCTACTATTCTATAGGGCAAGCTTCCAGAAGGACAACAAATAGCTGAAAAAAGGCTTTCTAAAAGTTCTGGACAAGGCCATGAAGTGTTCAAAAATGAGGTAGTGCTGATTTCTAGAATTCAACATAGAAATCTTGTTAAGCTTTTGAGTTGCTGCATAGAGAGGGAAGAAAAGATACTAGTTTACGAATATATGCCCAACAAAAGCTAAGATGCCTTTCTCTTTGGTGAGATCTTAACTGATACTCTCTTCAATACCTGAATTGGTTTCTTCTCTTCATCAAAACACAAATTCTTTTGAAAAGCATTTAGATTTTATAAGTTCTGTTTATGTATCTTATATTGTTAGAATAAACTTCTTATTATTTTCTATAATGGCATTTGCGTTAGGTTCATCCCAGAAAGAGCTATTGGATTGGGATAAACGTTTCCATATTATTGAAGGAATTGCACGGGGACTTCTTTATCTTCATCGAGATTCGAGATTAAAGATTATTCATAGAGATCTCAAAGCAAGTAATATACTATTAGATGAACAATTAAACCCAAAAATTTCAGACTTTGGCTTGGCAAGGATTCTTGGAGAGGAGCAAATTCTAGCAAGAACAACTCGAGTTGTTGGGACATAGTAAGTCATAGTTACACATGTGAAAGAAGATTCTCCCTGTTCCTAGTTTTAAATTAATGACAAAGCCACAGAGGTATATGCATATGAACAATTGTTGCAAATATGTCACAAATAGAGTTTTCATATGAAGAACGACAAATACACAAAGTACAAACCTGTTGTACTACAATAGAAAGTAAACCTCATTCCACTCCTATATTCATATAACCAATAACAGATGGTTGGAGAGCGAAACATCATATAGCATGAATTTACAAATCTTTTCATCTTGATTGGATGACCATAGCCAAAATAAAGGATGAAATTCTTCGCTCCTAACAATTTATTTTGTTGGCTCTTGCTTGAATGACAAAGATGACATGGCCAGCCCGACCCTTTGTCCGTACACCACTTGTGTTCATTCCATCCAACTACCCATTATGCATAAAAGATCAGGTGGCTCTTGCAATGTTATTTTCAATGTTGTTGAACAATTTTGTTGCATTTAGTCATTCTATATTTTAATCATGATCAATGCAGTGGTTATATGTCTCCCGAATATGCCATGGAAGGAAGATTTTCTGAGAAATCAGATGTCTTCAGTTTTGGGGTTTTGTTATTAGAAATAGTGACTGGCAAGAGGAAAACTAGTTTTCATCGAAATGAGCATACTTTACTTTTAAGCCATGTAAGTGTACATCAATCATATATATCTTGTTTTTCTTGCTATAAAATCCAATATTTTCCAAGATAAAAGGATCATAACTTTGACATCTTGTAAATTGATCTGAGAGTATTTTAGGCCTGGCAGTTGTGGAATGAAGGCAATGTCTTAGAGTTGATTGATCCAGCCTTGGGCACTCATTATCAACAAGAACAAGTAATGAAATGTCTTCAGTAGTTTTCATGCTCGGCTGTGACATTCTAACTCTTCCTGCTCCAAAGCATCCTGCATTTACAGAAAGAAGTCTTCTAGAGTCGGATTCATCTCAAAGATACCATGAAAATTTCTCCTTAAATGATGTTACTATAACTGACACAATGTTTCGAGGCAGATAAGTGAATGTGGGCCTGATTCTCACTTGGAAAACAATGTTGCCGCCTGAGAAGCAATACAAAAGCTCTTCTTTCTAGCCTGCTACCTCAGTTGATAAGAGGCATTGAAGTACATGAGGGGGAGGTAGATTAGCTAGGTTCCAGTCCTAGTTGGAACAGGAAGGTGCTGGCCAATGGACCTTAATGAAAATATGACAAACAAGGTAGCTTAGGAGAGTAGATTGAGATTATAAAAAATACAAACACTTATCTATAGATGTGGATATGTATTTACAAAAATTAATAGAATGATTGCCTTGGCAGGATGATTATTTTGTATTTTCAGCTGCATGAATGTTATTTTTTTTTTCACTGAAATTTTATTTGATTTTTTCATTATACAGAAGCCACATTTACATTTTTCATTAGTTATACTACATGCTGATGATGATATTTTCCAGCAACTGCCTGTTATGATAGATTCAACAAACGTTATATGTTTTTCCTCATTATCATAACATATGCTACAAAAGAAATTAAGGAATTTTATGAAAAAATTGGCCTTCAACAAGCTCTGAGTAAATGGATAAGTAATGAAAAACATAAAAATAGAGGCAGAGTGTGCTGTACATTTTTTAACCAAAATACCCTTAGTGACACCACTCTTCATAATTTTTTTAACCCCACTACTTTCTTATTTCCAGCTAACTTTAAGAGGTGTGAGTTCTGTTCCAAAAAGGTGCACAATGTCAAAGAAAATTCATATTCATCATCTGTTTAACCAATCAATTTTATTTTGTAAGAGGTTTGCCTCTCATCCTTTTTTTTTTGTCTTCATTTATTTTCCTTTTACACATTTTCTTTTCTTTTTCTATATTGGAAACTAAAATGGCATAAATAAATTCTTCTTAATGTCCAAATGAAACTTGCATTCACAAAATAGTAGAACCATCTATGAGTTGGTGGTGAACTCATTTTGTGGCTCACAGTTGATTCTATCATTAGGCAAACACAAGTCTCATTTGGATATTAAGATCAAGATTTCATTTCAACCATTTTACTTTCAAATATAGAAAAAGAAAAGGCAATAATACATAAATGGGAAATAATTTACCGTATACAATACAAGAGGAGATGACAAAAGAAAGAAAAAATTCTAACGAGATAAGGGCCAAACCTATTAAAGAATGAAACATATATGTTAAAGGAATGATGAATATGATAGGATATTTGTATGTTGGTTAATTCATGGGTTGGACAAAACTATAAGTTCATTAGGTTATAAATTTTTATTCCTTTTAGAATGGATTGTAGTATGAGTTACTAGATGTAGTAAAGTGAAGAAGTCGAAGAAAGAACGTAAATTGAAATATTTTGAAGTGATTTTTAAGGATAATATGGATTAAAAAGGTCATATCGCACAAACCGGGTACCAGATTAGGGCAAACTGCCTATCATTGGAAAGCTCTTTTTGAGTAAATATCCGTATGTTATAATATTACATTACTCGAAGTTAAAATGACAAAGTTATGACTTCGAAAAGTTTGTAGAAAAGTATAAAATTTACATGCGAACTCGAGCGCCTGTGCACCTATGCTCAAGCGCCCAATGCAGAGTTTCTAGCCAGAAACTAATGTGTTCGAGCACCCATTTAGCTGGCCTGAGTGCCTTACGCATAAAAAACTCACTTTCCTATGTAGAATTGTTTCTTGTTTGCGCCGGAAGTATTAGTTTTTGTTCTACAAGGACTCTAACTATAAGGTACAAATTGTGAGCTATTTAAATAGTGTTTTTCTTAACCCTAAGGAATCTATCTTTCTATTCTTAATTGAGAATGCACATTGGAGATATCATTCTTCTCTAGAGCAGCCATTATAGAGATTGTACTAAAGTTTTGAGTTTTAGAGAATATTGTTTCTACTTTCTGATAGAAGATTGTCATATTGAAGATTGGTTGAATTAAGCGCCGAGAGTAATGAATGACAACGAGTCATGACAATAGAAATTGTACAAAAAAAACTGCAATCTTTAGATTGAGTTGCAACTAGGAAAGGGTCTACGAGTATATCTTATAATTGCTTGTTATTAGTACTTTGTTTTTATTAGTTCGAGGAGGACTTGTGGTTTTTTTTCCGAGTAGGGTTTTCCACGTAAAAAAAATACGAATCTACTTCTTGTGATGTATAATTGATTTATTTACTAATTCTTTTATTCTTCCACTGCATATATTTTGAATTGCAATTTAGAAATTTGAATCTGAATGATCTTTCAGACTATGTTGGAATTATTGGTCCTAGATTTGTGTTCCAACTGAACTTGCAAAGACTCTTTCTGCATTCCAATGTGAGAGACAGCAAGTTCATTTTGAGTAATCATGAGAGGTCACGACTACTGCATACTCTCTCTTTTGAAATGCCACATCTTTTTGACCAAGGTGCCTCACCTGAGTTAGATGCCGATGTAGGACTGCCATAAGAGTGATCCCCATCCATACTCTCATAGGGTTGCGGAGTAAGACTTTAGTGGAAGATTCGCATATAGTGTTATCCACATCTATAGGAAAGCCACTCACCCCTCTAAGACAACAGTATTTAAAAAAGGAGAAGAAGAAAGTTGTGGGCCTGCAAACAATTTAAGAAGAGTGGGTGGCAATAGAACCACTGTCGGTACCCTACTCAAAAAAATGTACCACATAGTATATATAATTTTCTTTACTTGTACCGACTAGACTAGCTTTTTCGCTAAAAATCCCAAGAAACTAACAACTTCAAAAGCAAAACAGTAAAAAGAGAAAGCCACAAACAAGCAAATGTAGCATCAACTTCCAACAAAGTTAAAAAAAAAACCAAAACAAACAATCAACTTCCTACAGATTTTGAAGAGTTGAGTAGTCATAATTTGAAAACTGTCACTTCTTGCCACTTTCGTAAAGAGCCCCTCTTGAAAGAATCACAAATTAATTTGTAGATATTGACATAAACTTTTATATTCACTCACCAATTCCTCACCAAAATTGGCGGATGTGATGATACTCCAAGAATATAAAATGCGGTTAGCATTGCGTTAGACAACGTTTGCACGTAATCCATACGATCAACATGACAATTTGTTGACCAGTTGTGTGCATTGTTGACTTTCGATGGCGATTGAGGGCTGTAGACTTTTAAAGAGACTGTTGTAGAATTCAAATTTGAGCATCTGTAGTTTCGGGTTTTCTTTGATTTGGAAATTTCAACAAGATTTGTAAAGAATGAGGGGTTTTTAGACCCGAGGTGGGAGATGAGATCTCAGAATACCACGACTGATGTTTGAAGTTTTGTTACATGAAAAACAAAAACGCAATTTCACAGTTCATTCCTCTTTGGTATTAATTGACATACCTATTATTAATTGTTAATTAGTAAATATCTTTATAAATTTATTTATTTTTTGGTAAAAATTCATTTAATCTATCATGTAATTAGCAAGATTCTTCATGTATGCATCGTGCTACTTAGGGCATATTAGTATAAGCTTTTGGGTGTAGTCCGCCCCGTTGGACTTAGGTCCACTTCAAAAGCCCTTACGAAAATTTTGTATTCACTTCGAAAATCCACGTAGAATCTCTGATCTGCCCTTAAAACCCAAATGAAAATTCTAAGTTTACCTCCAAAAGCCAACTACCATTTAGATCCATCCCCTTCAAATGAAAATCCTAAAACAGTCCAGCTTTTTGGGCCTTATTTGATCAGTTTAACAATTACCTAAGTGTCACGGACCGATTATCTCACCTATGATTTATAGCCTATACAGGGCTTGACTAATGCCCCGTGCACTTAGCGAGTCAGCTTTTCTTTCTAAGTTAATCAGAACTCACCCAACTTTAAGGCTAACACCACACTCACAAGAGAAAAATACTTGGAAAATGCTCAGAGAACTAGAGAACTTCTATTACTCAAGAACTTTTTACAATTCTTGTTGTTTACAAGTGAGGGAGGCCACCACTTTAGCACACTTTGACCTTAAAAAGTGTGACTTAGAATATGCGATATATCATCTATATATTGGTTGGGAGTCTTCCATAACTCTCTTTAGAATGTTCTACACAAATTATCACAAATATCTATAAAAGCTTCTACACCATTTTAAAACTGTAGAGAATTGAAGAAGTTTCTAGACAATAGGCCCTTGAACATGGGTCATTAGATAAGTTGGGCCCATAAAATTCATTTTCGCTGAGATTAAGTCTCTTTGACGTGAAAAGTGAAGCCAGCTGAGCGTGACACAAGGCCCAGTGAGGACGACGCTTTGAAAATTGAGATCATTCATTGATCCTCCCCCTTCTAGTAATACCCATCATATTGACTAACCCAGATATTAGAAATCCATGCTCGTCGTGTTCGCCTCACAAGTAAGGAAAGAACCATGCCTTTTTATGAATCATCCTACCGAAACATCCTACCTTTTTGTTAGCCTATATATCGCCCGTTAGGTTGTTGCTTCTATCAATCTATGTTGTTGAATGATTGTTCCTGCAGTGGTTCATTTTTTCAGTAGATAATGTAAGTTAGTCTCATCAGTGTCAAGCTCCACCAGGTACCTGTTTTGCGTTCAGCAACCTTTTTTTAATTTTTTATTATTTTAGGGCTCAAAGTCATTAGTTTTTTTAATAATATTTTTGCCAGTTGAAATCAGCTTAGTCCTTCAATATTGAGAGGTGGACTTGATATATTTGGGATCGTTGGATGTGATTTATTTCAATAAGCAATTGTTTGTATGTGTAGTCCAGTTGATGGTTTGGTGCATTGATATACAGAATGAAAGGCCCAAGAGGGACCTGTATTGAATCATCTTGGTCCTTCAATATTGAGCATTTTAATGAAATTTTATAGATAATCAACTATCAATTTATGAGAAAAATGCCTTTTCACATTTGCCAACACAAGCCCTCACAACCAAGAATTTCTTTACACAGAATTACTCATCAAGAAGATTTTCTAGTTCCACTGCTATGTTTGTTACTCTAGACATAACCTCCCCTGCTCTGAAAACATGGGTTGACTCAACTGACTCATAGGTTGACACACTGGGTTTTCAACCTTGCTCAAAATCTTGGCAAGCAAATAATTGGGCAAAGTGCGAGACCAATTATTGCATAAGGTGACCAAAGCCTTTGCTTTAAGCCCCCAGAAAGTAAGATAAAAAATAAGGTCTCATTTATTTTGAAATGAAGAATCACATAATTTTCCCCTAAAATCTCTCATATGTTTATCTATCTAATTCATTCACACGGTTTTACCATTATCTAAATTTTTAACATAATCTCATATATAATTTCCATATCCACACTTTCCAACATTTATCTCAAATATTCCTTTTATTTTATCTAAACCTAATTCCATTTCAATGTGGATAATCAAAACTCATTCAATCTCATTTAAATTTGAATGATTGAATTCTATCCCGTAGAATGCATTTATGTTAAATTTAAATGCTATCATTTATCTATATTGAATATGTCCAAAATGCTTTTACCATATAAAAACTTAATTAGTAATTTATATCGTGAAAAATGAGAAAAATAAAATTTAAATAAAATATTTATAATAATATTTAAAAATCAAAAGACGTCATTTAGTGTCATTGCTTTAGCCGGCCCCGGCAGAGAGTGAGTACTCGGTGAGGCTCGGTCAAACTTGTCTGCCTATTGACTTGGCCCAATTGCAATTCTACATTTTTGTGTTTTGCATCAATCATTGGAGCAATGGGGAAACGTCTGATCCAATTATTGGAAGCGGATACTTTTTCTTCTGCAAGGACATTGAGTTCTCCATGTTATGGTGACCGCCTTCCTTCTGTTTTTCCCAACAAACGGACTAATTCGTCGAGTCTAGATCCTCTGGTAGCAGCTACAATATGGTAGCACCATGTAACACTTTTTTCTGAAATGAGTCGTGTATCCACGTAGAGATTTCTGAGAGTTGAAGATGAATTTGATCTCTTCAAATTCGTCTTGCTCACGATGGAATTTTAGAAAAGAGTGTTACATCATACCATGCGGTACCTGCGGACTCCAAATTCGTCTTGCTCAATCTCAGTCAACCGGAATGAACATAAATCAAAGTGTAGTTTTGACCATATGAAAAAATTTACAAAGAACGTAGCCTGAGCTGCATTAAACCCATGGCATGAACATTGGTTAAATTGGTTCTACTATTTCATTTGTCTTGCGGTCTGCTCTTCCGCATTAAGAAACATGTCTATTCGCGAATCACCATATAAAGCCAAGTACCTTTCTAAGCCTTTGTATTTCTCAAAAACATGTTGCTTTTGTCAGTTTGTGTTGCGGACAGTACGCATTGCAGTTTTTCATTTTCATGAGAATAGAGTTACTTATCTGATCATCCCTAGGCTCCACCGGGTTCCTGGTTTGTGTTATGTTATTTTTAAGGCTTAAAGTCATTAGGTTTTTACTTATATGTTTGCAAGTCAAAACCAACACTATAAAAATGTGATTCTTATTGGTAGAAAATAAAGAACGTTTTAGATGAGGAAGTCACTTTTAGTAGTGGGATTTTTTTTCTGTCCCTAAAAATTGTCATTTTTCCCTTGTAACCCACCGTCGAAATTCGGTGTAGTTTCAGTGGCTGAAATTGAAAACGACATTTATAAGTAGTGAAAAAATAAAAAATTGAAAGCAACAGTTGTTAAAAGCAGAATCTTTCTGCCGTTAAAAATTCCATTTTTTGTTAGCAATATGCTTCTAATTATATGATCCATGAGATAATGCGTCACAGTAGAGGACCCAAAAAAAGATTCCGATAGTGGTTTAAGCCCGGATCCTCTCATGTGCCACCCCATCGTAATTGTGGGGAGACCTAAGTCACCAGTGGACAGCTTCCCATGAATCTAGGAAGTGTAGATAGGCTACCTACTGGGAAAGAAGGTCCCCCAGTGGTCACTGTGGGGTTTCTTCTCATATAATTTGATTAGTTCCATGGTTTAATATCATGATCATCACTAGGTTGACATAGTGGCACCTAGTTCCAAGTCATGGCAGGTAACGACATCAATATATCATATATTTTCAAGGGATAATGATTGTACGGCGGCCCTTATATTTGATAATTTGCTTTAATGGTTGAAAATAGATAATTTTTGAAGAATTGTTCATATAGAAAAGGACACCCAGCAAGTGATAATTTTATCATTAAATCTTGTGATATTCTAAATTTATAAGATATCTAATGGTGTGATATCGCAAGGCTGTAGGATATTGAATAACGTAATATCAAATATAGATAGGATATCACTTAATCTCTCCCTTTGTGCCCTAACCCAAAGCACTTATTCACCATGAATTTAGCCTTTTATCACATAAGCTCGCTAGCTTCTTTGTCAATAATGTTCCAAAAAATGAAAAAAAGAGAATTTATTGAAACGATCTCGTCTTGTGATATATAAAGAAGATTGAAAGATAAAAAAGGGGATGAGGACGAGAACTATAGAGGAATGAAGAAGAGGACATCCTTAGGGCTTGTACCGTGGTTCTTTTTCTCTATTTTGTAGAAAAGTAGAGGGTAAAAAAATTCTTTTTTATCTTTTTCATAATTCTTTATTACAAATAAGCTCTTATATTTTTGCATGACTTTAAAAAGAAAAAAAACCCTTATATATTGGTGGGGAGTCCGGATCCTCTAATTAAAAAATTATGGCAAGATCAATTAAATCCCACTATGCCACCAATGGGTGGCTTACCATACACGTGAGGAATTTCTTCATATAATCTCGATTCATTTCTAGAGTGGGGGGTGTTAGAACTACCAATTGTAAAGAGAGCCAGTGAAAAATTATTTTGGAATGAGATGAGGTGGCTCCAGTGTAAGGGAGCCGAATGCATCAGGCTGCTTGGAGAGAACGCCTAACTTCGGCAAGTCGAGAGAAGCAGCAATGTCAATATTCAGAAAGAAAGATGGCCCTCGTTCTAATCTTGTCCAACACGCCTTTGAGGAATGACTCACACGGGGCCTGTTGTTGAAAATAAATTTAAAAAATAGGGTTGTTTTCTTGAAAGGGTTTTTTTTATTCTACTTGCGGTAGACGGGGGTTTTGGGTGGGGTAGGGGTGTCTTATCAACAACCTATGAGGGGCGTGGGTGTCTTCTTTCTTTGTACTGGTTGAAGATTAGGTGCATTGAATAACGAAGAAACTCCCAGGAAGGACCTCTGTTTGACAGTGTCGGCAATTTTACGGTATTTTACTGATGATAATGATCAACTATCCATTTACGAAAGGAATTGAGATTAAATGAGCATATGGTTGACCTTAGGCGGACCGCTCACACACGCAGGCCAGCCTATTCTATACGGCAGGGCGTCGTGAACAGTCCACCCACGTTCACCCAAAATCACTCAGATCATCCAGACTCTTTACGAGAGTTACATGTGGCCACCAACTTTCCTATCAAACATGATGAAAAAGAAAAACTGGAGAGACTTTTACTCATCTCTATCCCAGCACCATAGGTTTGACATTTCAGCGTCTATTAAAAGTAAAACGAATTACAAACACATGGTCTGACTCCTGTGGCCACCACTATCATTTTTTCAATTTACCATCATAATCATTCTATAGGAAGCTTTTATTGCACATCACTTGAAGACGCCAAACATGACCAGAGACTCTGCTTGCAGGTTACGACGAAGGACTATAGCAATGGCATCTTCATGACCATCTCCCTCTCTCGTCGTTCTCACATGTGCAGTAATGGGTAGCAATATCGGAAAGATTGCAGCTACACTTGGTTTTCTTCTCTTTGCTAACCTCTTTCACATGCATACTTGCACTGCAATCGGCTCCATTTTAGCAACAAACAATACAATGAAAGATGGAGACACTCTTGTTTCAGCGGGAGAAGACTTTGCTCTAGGTTTCTTCAGCCCTGACACTTCAACCAACCGCTACGTTGGGATTTGGTACAACACGATCAGGCCACAGACCATTGTATGGGTAGCCAACAGAGAAACCCCACTTGCAGATT
The DNA here is from genome assembly GCA_037013555.1 of Sextonia rubra. Taxonomy (NCBI): domain Eukaryota; kingdom Viridiplantae; phylum Streptophyta; class Magnoliopsida; order Laurales; family Lauraceae; genus Sextonia; species Sextonia rubra. The sequence continues at coordinate 47,084,688 of JASUAD010000006.1, read as the reverse complement.
CCTCCGGAAGTATATCCATAGACTCGAATGGAGACTTGGTGATCTTGGATGGCAGAGGAGGCACTGTTTGGTCTACAAACACCTCAAACACCGCGAAGATCTCCACTGCCGAGCTCCTGAACAGAGGAAATCTTCAGCTGAGAGAAGTGGATTCAGACAACAACACAAAAGGGGTCTTGTGGGAGAGCTTCGATTACCCCACAGACAACCACCTGCCATCCATGAAGCTCTCTGCTGATCCGATACGGAACCACACTCTCCAACGACTAACATCATGGAGAAGTGCATCCGATCCTGCCCCCGGGAACTTCTCTTCGGGCATTGACCTTCAAAAGCTGCCCCAGGTTGTGATTTGTGATGGTACCAATGTGCACTGGCGAACTGGCCCATGGAACGGTCGGACCTATATTGGGGTGCCTTCCATGGACTACACCTATCTCGATGGGTACAATCTCATTAAAAACACTGATGGGTTGATAGAGATTTCTTATGATTTCTTCAATGACTCTTTTTATAGCAGGTATCTTTTGGATTTAACGGGTCAGTTGAAACAACTGAGGTGGGAAGAAGAGAAAAATGAATGGTTCCTTGTCTGGTCTGCACCAGGTACTGATTGTGATTTGTATGGTAGATGTGGACCAAATGGGAGATGTAGCATGTCAAGTTCACCTATCTGTGAGTGTTTGCAAGGATTTGAACCCAAGTATGTTGATGAATGGAGTAGTGGGAACTGGTCAGGTGGGTGTGTGAGGAGTAAACAATTGGAATGTGAGAAGAATGGGACTGGTAGTTGGAAGGGAGATGGGTTCTTAAAAATGGAGAGAATTAAAGTGCCTGATTTCGCTGATTCTTTGTCTGGTGGCAGTGTGGAGGAGTGTGAGGATAAGTGTCAGAAGAACTGCTCTTGTGTAGCTTTTGCTTATGATAGTATGGTTGGTTGCTTCATCTGGAGAGAAGATTTGATGGACATTCAACAGTTCGCTAGAGGTGGTGTGGACTTGTATATCCGTCTTCCAGCTTCAGAACTAGGTATGTAATTAAATTTTAACTAATAGGACCAGACACTAGTTGATTTTGTTAAACCTTCCCCCCCCCCCCCACATCACTTCAATTTAATGTTTCGGATCCTGTGGTGCTTGATATAGTGGGTTTTTCCATTAACATTGAAATACAATTACTTCAAAATAGTAAGACATTTAGGTCGATTGGATTCCCATGATTGAGAAAATGGCCCACGCAGCCTTCCCTCATGTCATCAGGTCAGTGGGGAAGAAAGACTTAATGTGGCCTTTCATATGGTTGCATCCAAGATCGTCAGGGGGATGGGGAATTGGAGAGAGAGTTGACGTGCAAGGTTTAGTTTCTGCCGCCTATGTCGGTCATGACTCATGACCTTGAAATGCAGTGTTGAAAAACGATGCTAAGCCTAGCCAAGCCATCCGGAGCTTGAGCTCTAGCCCATAAAAAAAATAAGCCCCTGAACTTGAGCCAAGCCAAGCTGATATGTAAAGTTTCAGAAGCTAGGCCTGCTCATTGGTTACACAAACTATAACTATCAATCGATTAAATACAAGGAAGAGTACATAAGTACTGCTCCAATTATATATGCAGATTAGGGAAATGCTGTTTTGATGTGCAGATGAAAAGAAAGATATGAAGATAGTGATCATTACCACGGTCCTTCTAGCAACGTTGATCCTGATCGCATGCATTTACTTTCTCAGGAGGTGGAAGTCAAGACAAAGAGGTATAGATATTTCCATTACCTATCCAAATTATGGACTCTCATTTGAAGGGCCTTTTGGGTTCTCTGAATTGAATTTCCAATGGTAGTAAAGAGGTGGATGGTGGATATGCGTATGGTGGGGCTCACTTTCCTAGAATCTGAGTCACTATAGTGGGGCATGGCTAATCATTTCCTACAAAATGGATACTACTTGATAGCTTTTTTTTGTGGATATTCACTGCCACTTCTTATATTTTAGCTCCTTTTATTGGAAGACAGTGCTTGGAATTCCTAGCAATTCAATATGTAGGAAACAAATGGGCCCATATAGGTTTAACTTGCGTTGGCCGGTATGGTCCCAGTTTGAGTTCAGCCTGGTTTATGGCACCCACCAACTGACCTTGAAAGACCATTGAACCAAGCCTAAACTTTTAAACAATAGACAAATTGATTATATCAGGCCCTACTAGACGGCTTAGTGTTACCACTCACCAGACTTTTTTTAACATGCATTTGCCCATTGCTTCACCAATGGATGGCTGGCCCAACTTGTGGACCTTGTGGGTTGAAACTGTACCTTTACATTTGGGTCATGTTAGGTAAATGAGCCTCTTTTCTTCTACTAATTATGCCTCTTTTCTTCAATCAGAGCGTCAGGAGTATTACAACAACAGAATCAGGGGGATGTTACATTTTTATCCGTATCAGAGGGATAAAGCATCCCATGATTCTTCAGAGGGGAGCAGCACATTGAATGATGGTGTGAAGGGAACAGCAGCGTCTGAGCTTCCTTTATTTGGTTTTAGCATCGTAGCAACTGCAACTAATGACTTTTCTGAAGCAAATAAGCTTGGAGAAGGAGGATTTGGTACTGTTTACAAGGTAGTTCCTTTGTTTATTTAAGTGATAAATGATTGAGGTTGATTCATAGCAGACGTCTCTGTGCCAACAAGGGTTGTCATCTTGTGACTTGCTGTGTTCAATTGTCGGATGGCTCTAGGGCCATAAAAGTAAGAGCTTTCGGCCTAGACTATCCTGTTTTGAAAATTCTCTGTCACCGTGTGTTAAATGTGTTCGCCAAGGAAAGGCCCATACTCAGTGTTCAAAGCTTAGGTCTGGGCTGAGCTCTTTTAGCTGTCAGTTTGAAAAATTAGATCCATGGGCCAAACAAGAATGAGGATTTATGACTGCATTGGGCCTGGCTTAGGATTAGCTGCCTTAAGGATATAACCTACAGGCCCACATCTAACCATGCATCAAATATCCCACATGTAAATCACCTTAACCAAAGAGGTCATTGAGCCAATCGGTTGGACCTGCATGTAAATCGATTGTAGGGCTACAACAGTACAATCAGACCTGACTTTTGACAAACTTACTAAGCGCCTGGGCCACAGAAGGGCCTAATTATCAAACATGCTTTCTAAGTTGAATGGGCCTGTGCTTCCTTTTGAATGATCACGAGTTCAAACGTGCCTAGGCAATTAAGTCTAGTTAATGTATTCTCTACTTGGTTTTATGCATTTTCACAACACCTAAATTGTTTCTTACCCCTCCTCCACCTCCATCTCTTCCTTCTATGTAAGAGAAGATTGAACTAGAACTATAGATATACTGTTTCACATTTAAGGGAAAGTTATCAACTTAGATACAACTTTTAGGCCTAGGCCTCTATTTTAATCTTTTTTCCGAGGGCCAGACTTGTGGATTGAACTGAAGGCAGCAATTCCCAAATGGCCCTCAATTTCAGGCCCAAATACAATTGCTCTGTTTTTTGAGTTTACCTCAGCCCAGCCAATTGGCCTCTAGCTAAACTTGGAACTGTTGACCAAGATATTCTTCAGCTATGCATTTGATTCATGAACTACCCACTCACGCCTAGACTTGAGCATCTACAGAGTGGGCATGTGTTGGGGCCTCCATAGATGGCCATAGTGATTCTTGAAGTTAATTGAAAATCAACATGCATGGAGTGCTTGTATGCCTTAAATCAAATGAAAACATTTACCCATTTAGCCATTCTCCCTACTATTCTACAGGGCAAGCTGCCAGGAGGACAAGAAATCGCCGTGAAAAGACTTTCTAAAAGTTCTGGACAAGGCCTTGAAGAGTTCAAAAATGAAGTGGTGCTGATTTCTAGAGTTCAACATAGAAATCTTGTTAAGCTTCTGGGTTGCTGCACAGAGGGAGAAGAAAAGATATTAATTTACGAATATATGCCCAAAAGAAGCCTGGATGCCTTTCTGTTTGGTGAGATTTTAACTAAAACTCTCTTCAATATCTGAATTGTTTTCTTCTCTTCATCTATACATAATTCTTTTACAAGAGTTTATAGCTTATAAGCCATGTTTACTTTTCTTAAATTCTTATAAGCATTTTCTTATTTCTTGCTATAATGGTATTTGCATTAGGTTCATCCAAGAAAGAGCTATTGGATTGGGAGAAACGCTTCCATATTATTGAAGGAATTGCTCGAGGGCTTCTTTATCTTCATCGAGATTCGAGATTAAAGATTATTCATAGAGATCTTAAGGCAAGTAATATTCTATTGGACGAAGGATTAAACCCCAAAATTTCAGACTTTGGGATGGCAAGGATTCTTGGAGAGGAGCAAATTCTAGCAAAAACAACTAGAGTCGTCGGGACATAGTAAGTCACAGTTACTTATGTGAAGGAAAGTTTTCCCAGTTCCTAGCTTTAAATTGGACAAAAGTATATACAAAAGAACAATTGTTTCAAGTATTTCACAAATAGATATTTCATATGAAAACTGACAAACAGATTTAAGTACATTCGTAGATGCATCATGACACATATTAGATGGTTGGATGGAAATAAAACGACATCAGATGGCATATAAATTTATAAATGCTTTCATCTTGATTGGATGACCATAGCCAAAACAAATGAAGAAAATTTTCACTCTTAGTAATTGATTTTGTTGGCTGTTGCATGGATGACAATGATGATCTGCTCAGCCTGTTATTTTGTTCATACATCACTTTGTGATCATTCCATTCAACTATCCATTAAGCTTGAAAGACCAAGTGGCTTTCAATATGTAATTTTCAATGTTGTTAAAAAATATTGTTGCACTTAGTCATTCTACATTTTAACCTTAATTATGATCAACACAGTGGTTATATGTCTCCCGAGTATGCCATGCAAGGAAGATTTTCCGAGAAATCAGATGTCTTCAGTTTTGGAGTTTTGTTGTTAGAAATGGTGAGTGGCAAGAGGAACACTGGTTTTTATGAAAATGAGCATAATTCAAACCTTCTATGCCATGTAAGTACACATCAATCATTTCTTATTTTTCTTGTTATAAAACCCAATATCTTCACAAAAAAGGATTATAACATTGACATCTTGTAAATTGATCTGGGATTATTTCAGGCCTGGCAGTTGTGGAATGAAGGCATTGCCTTACAGTTGATTGATCCTGCCTTGGGTGGTCATTTTAAAGAAGAACAGGTACAGAGATGCATCCATCTGGGGTTGTTGTGCGTGCAAGAATTTCCAAAAGACAGGCCATCAATGTCTTCAGTGGTTTTCATGCTCGGTTGTGACATTTTAACTCTTCCTTCTCCAAAACATCCTGCATTTACAGAGATCAGTCCTCTAGAGTCAGATTCATCAAACAGAAACCATGGATATTTCTCCTTAAATGATGTTACTATAACTGACGTAATTTTCGAAGGCAGATAAGTGAATATGGGCCCTACTCCCACTGGAAAAATTAAGTTGCCACCCCAGAACCAATATAAAAGCTTTTTGTCCCAGGGTGCGAGCTCAGTTGGTAAGAGCTGTTGAAGTCTAATAGGGGGAGGCAGGTTAGCTGGGTTATAATCCTTGTTGGAACAAGAATGTATTGGCGAATAGCCCTTTAAAGAAAACTTGTTAGGCGAGGTAGCTTTGGAGGGTAAAATACAAAAGCTTGTTAGTAAGATGTGGTCCATGTGGATATGTATTTTAAAACATTTATATCTTCTTATGAAGACATGTATATGCTTTGATTTTCTTCTTGAATCATGCTTCATTTTTGGCTTGGGTAGTCAATTTGTGTTACATTTAATTTCCTTGTGCATTTTCAGACATTTATAGCTTCTTATTAGGACATGTAATTCTACTTTTGTTATGCCATGCCATCTTGCAAATTAATAAAACGGTTGCCTAGGAGTGGTGATTATTTTGCATTTTCTATTTTTTGAAAGTTTTTTTAATTGAAACTTTATTTAGTTATTTTATTATACTTTTTTGTGTACGTGTGAAGCGCGCTACCTGTAATCAACAATCAAAGCCACACATAAGATGAGATAAGCACACAAGAGCACACACGAGAGATTTACATGGTTCGATGATAAGCTTACGTCCATGGCCAAAAGAGAACTCTATTCTTTTACTGTACTCTTTTGCTTAAGCTTAGAATTTCAAGTTACATCATATATATAATCTTCTCTTTCTTAGCCCATAAGAAAGTTCGGTACAAGGACCAAAATACTTCTGATCCAAAGCCCGATCCAAGATTAACCCTATGGACCAATCCGGTGAACCTAGAATATAAGACATAAACCCAACAATCTCCACCTTGACTTGGATTCCGTAAAACTCAAGCCACCAGAAGAATAATCGACAATGTCTTTAGTTCTAGTGCCTCGCTAAAAGGTACATCCCTGTGCCCACTGTCATCAGGCACAGTCTTCACTCTTCAATGATAAGTGACATGGATGAAGTCCAAGTAAACTTGAACTTGTTCTTAACCAGTTTCATTATGAATGTTCCAAATCACTTTTACCATTGTCCGGAAGCTTGCATCGACCCGTACAATGATTTATCTGAATTGCATGCATGATCAAGAATCTAAAACTTCACTCCACCTGCATGAGAAGTTCCTTCCTTATCCTCATAGATTTGCTTGTATCCAATGGCCTGATTGGCATCATTAAGAGACTCCATTTCTTCATCTATGATTGCTACCTGTTGACCATTTTTCTGCCCTTTCACTGACTCCAAATACGTGGATGGCTCAATCGTACATGCACATGCAACCACATCATATGTTACCAACATATCTTCAAAACTGTATCTGACTGGCGGCTTCCTCACTCTCAGCGGTCTACCTGTGTGCTGCTCAGTGAAACTATCCTCAATAACTCGGGAGGAGCTGAATGCATTCTTCTTCTAAACTGGGATATCTAACTCCACCTAAACGGTGCTACTGCTACTACCTACTTCTGTATGCTCGACCTGCTTTTTCGCCTCGAGTAAAGCATCCTCATGAAATGTAACATCCCTGCTGATGATATATTTGGGTGAATCCTAATCGAAACACCACAACCTGTATCCCTTCACCCCATAAGCATATCCAACTAATATGCACTTCACAGCCCTTGGTTCTAACTTATCCATTTTCACATGAGCATACGCTGAACAACCTAAAACCCTCAAGTTAGAATAATCAGTTGGATTACTTGACCACATTTTTTCCAGTGTTTTACAACCAATCCCTGAGTATAGAGACCTGTTAACCAAGTAGCTTGCAGCATGTACTGCATCAGCTCAAAAATCTTTGGTTAATCTTGCAGTAAACAACACACAACGAGCTCTTTTCAAGATCGTTCTATTTATCCTCTCTATAACTCCATTATGCTGTGGAGTTTATGTGGTGGTGTAATGCCGAACTATGCCTTTATTCTTGCAATAGTTCTCAAACTTATTAGATCTGTTGTCACAACCCGAGCCCAGGGACCGGGGGTCAGAGAAAGTCTAACCAATGACACACGTACTCCCGTGCACGTACACTTAGACCCCGTCCAAGCATACACACATAAGGGATCATTCACACGTGCAAACAACTGTACGCGGAAGCTGTACGTATCAAGGCATATCACAACATACCAAAAGACATAATGGATTACAAAGCATTAACTGATGACAAGAACAATTACAAGAACGTATGACAATAAGAGGGCTCACAAAAATCAAAATACAGATAATCAATCAAGCCCACAGTACAAGTACGGAAAAATCCCCCAATAGACTCAGACGCAAACTCCAATGAATGGGGAAGACAAAATGATGCAAACCGTACTCTGGAGGATGGATCAAGTCCACTCCTCTAGGCCGGAGGGGGCCTCGCGAGCCTCCCCTGGAGTCGGGTCGACCGACGCAGGATCAGGAGAGGGATCTGAGCCTGCAACACCCAAAAACAACTCATAAGTACAACGACTTAGCAAAATATAAGCCACAAGAAGATAACACGAATTGTGTCTAGAAATGAGCAATGGTCACAATGCAAGATCCATAGTAAACATGTTCGTATACTAAGCAAATTGTGCAAATGAATAAGCGTGCTATCAGAATCATAAACAGATAACAGTCAAAGTGGCTACTACATTGGCCATATTCTCCCTTTCAAGAGCAGTCAGAATGAGAACACCAGCGACCGGGCCAGGGTACGCATGGGTCTCTAGTTCCAGGGGTCCGGAGTCCCAGGACAGAACACTCTGCAGAGGCAAACACATAAACTAAATCAAAGTCAACCCCGTTGGGCATCCTAAGGCTGAGGCTCAGTAGTACCATATACCAATCACAATCAAATCGGATGATGCACCTCGATCAATCAATCATATCACATACAAATCTCACATATCACGCTAAACAAACAATAGGAAGTGCATCACATATACTGATACTGATACTAATACTGAATGCACATAAGCAAATAAAAGAAGCACTGACAATGAGTATCAAGAACAAATAATCATTGACTCAAGACTCAAGTACTCCACCGGAGCAACGATAAAACAAAACACAGTAATAGAATGGTCCCGCCCGGGCTTCGCTCTGGGGTTGCTGCATTTCCCACAGAATCGAGAGGTCCAGCGCAGAACACATAAGAGGGCATAACCGAAGTCAATATGTTGTACAAATCAAAGTACTTTTACGAATCAAGGTCAATTACAAGCCAATCCTAACCTATTTATCCAGCGATTCTAACCGTGCATGTTGATGTAGTTTTAAGTTGTCCGATGCACCATTGTTTCGTGTTGCAGTGTCTGGAACGTGCACCGAAGTCCCTTAAACCAACACCCATGGGGAGGTGCTAAACAACTGGATAACGAGCATGAATGATTCACAGCCCTGGAGATCATTCATGTCATTCAAACATTCCCTTGGGCATGTTCAGGTTAGCTACATTCTAACGTGAGAGTCATATACGGTTTCTTTCTTAAACCTAGTCCTTTTACTCTTTTCTCAGGATCTCACGGTGTAGCCGTAGGTGACCTTACGGCTTAACCGTAGGCATCTTACGGCTTAGCCGTAATCTGCACTGCGGCGGAGCCGAGGTTCCCCGAAATGTTCATCCGTATTTACGGCTCAACCGTATTTTACTCTACGGCGTAGCCGTATCCTGGTCCACGGCTTAGCCGTAGTACAATGTACGGCTTAGATCAGGCTGGGCGGTAGAAGAGTAGCAATTTGCCAACTCTCAGTTATTTCAGGTGTCACCTTGTATTGTTCTACGGTTAGGGTTACGACTGGGTCTCGGCTTAGCCGTAAGCTCTTTCACGGCTTAGCCGTAGCACATTTCACGGTGTAGCCGTGAGTGCACGGAGTCATTTTCTGGAACAATTACAGACATACAGAAAACGAACGTTTCAACTGAAAACATTAAGATAATAGCAAAATGAGTTCAATAGGGCTGTCTAACACTGATGCACACAACAAAGAGTAAGATACAAACAATCAAAACACTACCAATCGGTGTTCATACTACTTGTGCTTATACTTGCCTCACGGACGCAATCACGTCGTTGCTTTGGCTCAGTCCACTGGAAACGCACACAACTTGGCTCCTTTCTTCCTCCCTCACGAAACAGAATTGAGAAGGAAAGAGAGAAAGAGAGCTGAACGAGAGATAGAGACAGCTGAGAGAGAACGAAAGAGAAAGAGACAGCTGCTGAGAACGATCGAAAGTGAAAAGGAGAGTAGGTAGGATATTTATAACTTAAAATGAGTCCAAATTACACATAAGTCCAAACAGATAACACAAATGTCAGTTTGAGTCAACTGATGATCCAACGAGAACAAACGGAATCATTCGGACCCAAGACAGTTACGAAGATCGACAAGCTCAACGAAATACACGCGATGACGTCAGAATGACGCAAAACTGACAAGGTCAATCAAAAGCCAAAATCACGAAAAAGGGCTCGAACTACCTAAACCAGGTCAACTCAACCCAAACGATCTCTCCAAGACTCAAAGCCAAAGAAAACAAAATCAAAACACACTTAACGACAAAGTCACACGCAATTACCCACTAATCTGGATCAAATCGGGTCGGAGTGTTACATCTGTATTCCTTGTCATTATCTGTCCTTAACTTCCTCACCTTCCTGCCTGTTTGTTTCTCAACCATTGCCATCCATCACTTGAATGTTTCAAAGGTCTGATCCTTCGTCTTCAGTGTATAAACCCAGACTTTCTTTGAATAATCATCTATGAAAGTCAGCATAAATCGGGACCCACCCTGGAATAAACCTTAGAAGGACCCCACACATCTGAATGAACATAATCAAGGATACCTTTCGTACTATGAATACCCATTTTGAAACTACACCTATGGAGTTTTCCGAATATGCATTTCTCATAGAAATCCAACTTGCCTATCTTTGTGCCACATAGCAAATTTTGCTTGCTCAGCATTGTCAAGCCCTTCTTATTGATGTGACCCATATGTAAGTGCCATAAATGCATTGAAATAGATTCATGGTCATTGATCGCGCTTAAAAATGTAGGCGTGGAAATGAATTACGGAATCAAGGTTCGACATTCACGCACTTTAAGCGTTAAGAAGAATGGGAAAATAATTACAGTTCATCATTAATTTCCCTTTTGTTTACATGGGTTCAAGTGCCCTGACCGCGGGGATGCAGGTTGTTTACATACATTTTGAAAGTTTACAACCCCTCCCTCAAGTCTCAGATGTGATCTCAATTTGGAAAATACAAGAAAATGTACATAAGGTGGAAGACAATGTGGAAAAAGGGGAAAAAATGGGGGGTGACCGTGACCCGCGGTCACTGCCCCGTTTCAGTGACCGTGACTCACCCGCGGTCACTGGGGCCTTCCAGTGACCGTGACTCACCCGCGGTCACTGGGGCCTTCCAGTGACCGTGACTCACCGCGGTCACTGGAACCTGCCAGTGACCGGGGGTCACGGTCACTGACAGACAATGGCCTTGTGCCTTCGTTTTTTTGTGCTGTTCGCGCTGGTTCTTTCTTGGAACTTCTTTCAAGTGTTGGAACTCCATTCTCATGACTTTGGAGCGGTGGACAACCATCAAGAAGATCACATTTTATCATAGAATCAATTGAAACCGCTGTAACTCATCATTCGTGCTTACGGACTGCATTTTTGTTTCAAGTCCGAAATGGGCAAATTTGAAGCCGGAGTTGTGTCATTTGAACCTATCATTTTCAAGGAACAAAATGAGGCCTAGAGAGGCTTCTTTCACAACTCTTGTAATGGCTAAGAAGCCCTACGAATGAGAGAAACAGAGGTGACAATGTCATCCTCTAAAAAATTGGCGTCATACGAACAATGTATGGACTTTGGCCATTTCCCTTCCTTCTCTCCTTCTGAATTTTCTTGCTCACCTTTAAAACTAAGAAAAGAAGGTGGGAATGGTCGTGGAAGTGCTGCTGGAGCTTGCTTCTTGTTGCCTTAGGTAGTGACGTTCTTCAATTTCTTCACTTTTCTTCCTTATGTGTGTGTGTCCTTTTTTGTTTCTTCCAAATTCTCTCTTTTTATAGACTCCCCAATCAGTTTTGTGCAGTTTTGGGGAGTTAATAGCAGTTGTGGGGAGTTGGATTTCGAAGAGGAGTGGAGGGAAACCACCCAAAATCGTGGGAAACCTCTTTTGAAGGTCCGTGACCGCAGACTGGGCCACGGACGAGGCCCAATTTCAGGTTTTTCGCGTATGTAGCCCATTTTCATCTGTTTTGGGCTCAAACGAAGTCCGATTGCCACCAAATTTGGAGGGATGCTTCTTAACACTATTTTCTACATGTCATAAAAATTTCAGCCCATTTTGACTTCAGGAAGTTGGTCAACTTTTTCATTAATTGGGCCCCGGTCACGGACAAGGCCCACTTTTGGAACATTGCATATGCGGTCTATTTTCCATTGTTTGAGGCCCGAATGATGTCCAATCATCACGAAACTTGGAGAGATCTTGCTTGACACCATCTTAAGTGTTTCATAGAAATTCCAGCTCTGTTTGACCACCTGAACATGGTCAACTCCTTTTGTTTGTGGGCCCCGGTCACTCCCAAGGCCCATTTTTGGAATTTTGCATATGTGGCTTGTTTCCGCCTGTTCGGGGCCCAAACGGTGTCCAATCGCCACGAAACTTGGAGGGATACTTCTTGACACTATTTTGAGTGTGTCACAGAAGTTTCAGCTCTGTTTGACCACCTGAACATGGTCAACTCCTTCTGTTTGTGGGCCCCCGGTCACTCCCAAGGCCCATTCTTGGAATTTTGCATATGTGGCTTGTTTCCGCCTGTTCGGGGCCCAAACGGTGTCTAATCGCCACGAAACTTGGAGGGATACTTCTTGACACTATTTTGAGTGTGTCACAGAAGTTTTAGCTCTGTTTGACCACCTGAACATGGTCAACTCCTTTTGTTTGTGGGCCCCCGGTCACTCCCAAGGCCCATTCTTGGAATTTTGCATATGTGGCTTGTTTTCGCCTGTTCGGGGCCCAAACGGTGTCTAATCGCCACGAAACTCGGAGGGATACTTCTTGACACTATTTTGAGTGTGTCACAGAAGTTTCAGCTCTGTTTGACCACCTGAACATGGTCAACTCCTTTTGTTTGTGGGCCCCCGGTCACTCCCAAGGCCCATTCTTGGAATTTTGCATATGTGGCTTGTTTCCGCCTGTTTGGGGCCCAAACGGTGTCCAATCGCCACGAAACTTGGAGGGATACTTCTTGACACTATTTTGAGTGTGTCACAGAAGTTTCAGCTCTGTTTGACCACCTGAACATGGTCAACTCCTTTTGCTTGTGGGCCCCCGGTCACTCCCAAGGCCCATTCTTAGAATTTTGCATATGTGGCTTGTTTCCGCCTGTTCGGGGCCCAAACGGTGTCCAATCGCCACGAAACTTGGAGGGATGCTTCTTGACACTGTTTTGAGTGTGTCCCAGAAGTTTCAGCTCTGTTTGACCACCTGAACGTGGTCAACTCCCCAGTTGACTTTTTATGACAGTGGGCCCTTGTTTCAGCTGTTTGAAGCCCAAATGACCCCGGTTTGATTTGAAACTCGGAGGGACTGACGTCAAGAACATCTTGGAGTATTCATCCAAATTTCATGCAGTTTGGATTTGAGGAAGTAGGATTTCGAACAGTAACCTATTCATTGCATGCGTTAGGTCACTATTCACTCCACATTGAGATAGTTAGCCTGTTTTCTATCCGAACAGCCTCCCCTTGATTTGAAACTTTGGAAGAATAACTTGGGGCATTCTTTGAGCATTTGTTCCAAATTTTATTTGCTTTGGCCTTCTGGAAGTAAGATCTTAGCCGATGATCCCCAAATTCAGGATTACTGTCCTCTAAGCTGACATGTAATGAAATTTAGGCCAAACAGAGTCTTTTCATTTTGAAAATTTGCAAAGTATCTTCTGAGCATGACTGAAGCTTCGCGTCTAAATTTTCATTAATTTTGGACATCGGGAAGCAGGACTTTGGTCAGTGACCCCCTGGCTTGGGGGAAATTGACTTCAGGCTGACATGCTTGTGGCTTTTGAGTTTGATGATCTCTGTTCGACCCGAAATTTGAACTTCCTCTGAGAGTTCCAGCTACCTTGACCTTCATGGAATGCCGGTTCTCACAGTGATTCCCCATGATCTGCAAATAACCTCTGTAGCCTAAATTAAGCTGGGATGAGGTGTCTTCGCTGCAGTATTTGCAATTTTTTATAGGTCAACAGTCATCTGATGAAGACACTGCAACTCCACCTGAAATAGTATTTCCAGAGAAAATATACAAGTTTCAAACTCTATTGCCTCTCATAAGAACCAGAGCACCCTTCACAACCTTCATGACTCCACCTTCAGCTGAAAACTTACAACCATTGGAGTCTAAGGCACCCAAAGAAATAAAATTCTTTTTCAGATCAGGGACATGCTGAACCTCTGTCAATGTTTTGACGATTCCATCATACATCTTTATTCTGATTGTTCAAATCCCAATTGTCTTACATGCAACATCATTGCCTACCAAGACACTACCACTGTTGATCTCGCGATAAGTGACAAACTAGTCCCTATTGGAACACATATGATAGGAACATCCAGATTAAAAAATCCATTCATCTAGACAATAAATACCTTTTGATATCACAGAAAATGCACTGTCGACATCAAAATCTGATCTTCTCTTTACAACACTGATTGAATCATTAGAGGATGAATCTTCTATTTCTTTCCCTTTCCTCTGCCTGTCAGGACAGTATTTTCGAATGTTCCCTTTCTTATGGCAATAATAACATTCAATGTTCTTCCTGTTGGATTTAGACTTGGATCTATGTTTGCCCTGTTACTGGAGTCATTTTTTTTCTCTTGCAACCAAACCCTCACTTGAGTTATCATTGTTTTCAGGCATAACCTTTTTCTTTAACTCCTTAGAATTCAAGGTTGCCTTTACATCATTTTTTGAAAGAGTATCTCTACCATACATCATGGTATTAACAAAATGCTCATATGAGGGTGGTAAAGAACATAATAGTATAATAGCTTGGTCTTCATCATCAATTGAAAAATCAATATTTTTCAAATCCATGATAGTTTTATCAAATGCATCAAGATGGGTATCAAGTGACATATGTTCCTATATCTAGAGAGAGAACAACCATTTTTCAGATACAAACGGTTTGTCAGAGACTTGATCATGTACAGATTCTCGAATCTTAGCCACAGCCCAGCAGCGGTTTTCTTTTGAGCAACCTTTCGCAGCACTCAATTACTCAAGCATAACAAAATCGCTCCATATGCTTTCTCCAGTATATCCTCCTTTTTGTCTTCTGACATCATTGCAAGAAGAGCATTCTTTCCCTTTAATGTTTTCTGTAGCCCCTTTTGAACTTGCAAAACATTCATCTTCATGCGCTACAAGTTGAAATCATTCCTGCCATTGAAAATTTTCAACTTCAAATTTTGCTTCCATTCTGGAAAAATTCCTGCACTAAACTATAGATCTTGTCACCACGAGCACGTGGGAAGAAACGGATCTAAAATCTGAGTCTGGAAGGCTCCGTTATCGCAAAAACAGGTTTCTAAGCTTCGATTAGTCAAACCTCCTTATTGACAGTCAAACAGCCAATCACCCTCTTCCACTAACTAGATCTGCTCAAAATGGATCCGTAGGCACCAATGGATCTCCAATCGGACACCGGATGATCAAGATATCGCAGAAAGAAGTTTCTGCCATCGATTCATAATCAAACTGCTTTGACTGTACCTGCTGACTTCAGCACTGCACCTCTTGGCGGGCTGCACTTTGCACACGGATCAAGTCAACTTGACTCGACCCGACCTGGAACTGTGCTCCTTCCTGGGCTTCGCTGCTAATAGGTCAGGTCAACCGGACTTGACCTCAACTTGGACCGGACCTGGCCCAAGTCTTGTACTGTCTCCTTCCTCTTTTGAAAGTTAGGTTCTGCAATAGAACCTACAGTCCTCTCCTGTGCTGTTTTTTGCAGCGATAAGGTAGGAGTGAACAACGAGGTCCGGAGGTGGCTGATGGAGGCGGGCGAGGCACTCTTTGGCGACAGGCAACAACAGCGGCAGTGGTGGCCGGGCAAACTTCTAGTGAGTTGTTTTTTTTTTTTTTTCAAATCAAAGACTTTTCCAAAGTCTTTCTTAATCTCTCTTCTCTGATGATTTTCAAGAAACACAACCTGAGGGGCCACTAAGATCAACAACTTTGATCTCTCTCTATTTCCTAATGAAATAGAAATCAAACTAGCTGTGTTTCTTCCCTCTCTTCTTCAATTTTTGCAAACTTCAATGAGTCTCTGTGGCTGTGATATTTGATCTCCTTCTCTGTTTCAGAAAAAGAAATTGATCTGAGACCAAATCCGAACCTTCCATGAAGATCAATCCAACCCTTAATCACCCTGCACAACCTTGCTTTGATACCACTTGTTATACATGTGTGGAAGCGTGTAACCTGCGATTAACAATTAAAGCTACACACAAGAAGATACAAGCATACAAGATGACACGCGAGAGATTTATGTGATTGGCGAGATGCTTACGTTTTCGGCTAAAAGAGAACTCTACTCTTTTACTGCACTTTTCTGCTTAAGCCTAAGGTTACAGGTTACATCATATAAATAACCCTCTTTTTCTTAACCCCTAAGAAAGCCTAGTACAAAGACCAAAATACCCCTAACGGTCCACTACTAACCTTATGGACTAATCTATTGAACCCAGAAAACAAGACATAAAACCAACATACTTGATGATCATTTTTTTATTTAGTTTTTTTATTATACTTGATGATCATTTACATGTTTCATCCATTATACTAGTTATACTAGATGATGATGATGTTATGTTAGATTCAACAACCTAATACATTTTTTTCTCACTTTCATAACTATCATTGCAAAAGGAACTAGGGAATTTTAACGAAAAAATATTAGTCTTTAAGTTTGATTAAACAGGTAAGTAAATGGAAATATAACAATAACAGCAGAGGGTGTCATACATCTTTTTACCAAAATACCCATAGTGGCGTTAGGGCTACTGTTCATGACTTTTTTAACCCCACATCTTTTCCTTTTCTGCATCTGAAAACCTATTTCTAAAAGGTGTGAGATCTCTTCCAAAGAGTTGCAAAATATCAAAGAAAATTTATATTCATCATCCTTTCAACCATTAATCAATTTCATTTTGTTAGAGGTTTTCCCCAAATCCTATTGGATTTATTATTATTATTATTATTGTTATTTTGTATTATACTGTGTATATTATTTTCTTTTTATGTGTTACCTTTTCTTCTTCCATATGAGAAGGTAAAGTGGTAGAAAATCTATTCTTCTAGTGTCCAAATAAGACTTGCATTTACAAAATGGTGAAACCATCTATGAGTTGGCCATCAAATCATCTCCCATCTAATGTTATATGATGAAGGGGTACGCTACATGAATGAAGGGATATAATTGATGTGAATGCTTAGCAGCGCCCACCCATGTAATTCAAATCCCCCATGAAAGTGAGGGGTACATTGGACCCTTCGGTGGAGCTCATTTAACTTGTGTAATCAACTCCTATGTATTCTACTGCATTATGTTTTCTGCACATGTCAAATTCGGTCCACTGGAGGATCCAATGCACTCTCACTTTCATGGGATTTGAATTACATGGGTGGTGGCCGAGTCCTCACATTATTTCAACCGCTTCATTCATTTAACATTACAAGAGAGATAATTTGATGGTCAACTAAGAAATACTAGGAATAGCTCATTTCTGCAATTTTACTTGCAATATAGAAAAGAAAAAAAAGAAAGGCTCGAAAAAGGCTCTACAGTTCTTACCTGATGGGCTTTCTTCCCATGAGTGCGGGCTTTCTTTCCACTTCTGTGGGCTTCTTCCCCATGTGGGGGCTCTCTCATCGGTTCCAGCCCCCTTGGCTAGGTTACTAAAAAAAATATAGAAAAAAAAGGTAGTAACACATAAAAGGGAAATAATATACAAAATACAATATAAGAGAAGAATACAAAAATAATAATAATAATAAATAAAATAAAATCCAGCAGGATGAGGGGAAAACCTCTTAAAGAATGAAATTAATGATTAATGGTTGAAAGGACAATCAATATAAATTTTCTTTGATATTTTGACCATTCTTAGAATACAGAGTCTATCATAATCTGAATTGGCAATACATAGGTATCTTTGTTTCCTTATGGCACGTAGTTTAAATTGGATTCAAGTGCGTCCAAACAAGGATAATATGAATCACTGCCACACACACATCACCATGTTTTGTTGGATGAAGAGAACGTGGGGCAATCTTCATTGCATATGAAATCTCAGGGAATTTTGTTGGATCATTATTCTTCAATTGATTTTTATTCTACTCTTTCCCTTGGCTCGTAGTCTGCTATTCTGCGTCAAGAAACTGTGTCTCTTTATCCATCACCTTATAAAACATGAACCTTTCTTGGCCTACCTCTCATAAGGTTGTTGCTTTTGTTAGTTTGTGTTATTGATAATAGTTCCTTGCAATTTTTTTTTCATAGCTTGAGAACATAAGTCACTCTAATCAATGGCAGGCTTGACTAGGTACATGGTTTGTGTTTAGAAAAGATTTGTAAAGTTTATTCTAGGGCATAGGGCTAGCTTCATTAGCAGATTTTAGAGAATTCATGCTTAGGGAGTCTACAAATTCTCCAAATGTTGTTCTGCACATGTAGTTCCGTAATCCTCATGGCCAAGGAAGCATTTTGGAAATGCCAAGGGGGATGGGATTCAGGGATTTGAATTGGATATTTGTAACCTTTCATGTAGTCTTTCAAAATGCCAAGGGGCTCCTCCATTGCACATGGGAGTTTCTTCATCTCACATGTGTGAGTTTTTGTTTCTCCCTATTTATATGAGTTCCCATCTCCTTACATGTGCGAGGCATACCCTCCTTGTGTGCACGAGTTTTCTATATCTTTGCATGTTTAAGTTTGTCAAGGGACCCAACCCCTTAGTTGCATGCCTACCAAAAATTCTAAGAGAGGTTAGTGTCATGAGGGGTTATGATTGTATGTGTAGTTCTAGCTGATTTATTTGGTGCATTACTGGAAAGAAACTCCCAAGAGGGACCTGTTTTGAATGATCTAGGCTTTTTAATATTGGAAAATCTCAAAGAATTAATTTCCATTTTTGAAAGTTACATATGACCACCTATATAAACTAACCTAATCTATCAACCCAGGGGTCTTCATTAGGGTGCTCCACTGCCCTTGTTGACGCAGCCTATGTTTGTTCCACTATGTGCCTTCACTTGAGTGTCTCAATCTTTGGCACACATTTTAGCTATGCTTTACTAGCACAATGATGCGAAGCAGGGTACCATGTGCAGGGAGGGTAGAGAAGGAGAGACCAGTGATGGAGGGTTGAGAGGAGTAGGTAAGGCTTTCGCTTGAAAAATTGGCCTGACACCAAACTCCCCATATTAGTGATGAACAAAAGGAAACTTGGAAAACCCAAATCACTAAAACTAAACTTTTTATTAATCATTAACTAAATAGCCAATGAAGCTTTACATCATTATATAGGAAAAATAAAAACCTAAAACTAATTTGGATCATCATTGTTTTATTAATGGTTAGGATTAAAACATCCAACTAAAATAACTGAAAATAAAATAAAAAAATCTAAATAAATAGAAGATCTAATTGATAGGTGGGCTAGGCCCATTGGCAAATTGACCCATGCGGACAATGGGTCTATCTTGCTTTAACTCTCCCATTCTTGGAGAAAACTTGACCTCGAGTTCAGTAAAAGTCCTTAAGAATAAAAAAATCCAACGTATGAGTTTTCAATTTGACAGTTGATCTTCATTTTCTTTACATGGCTTGGAGGCTTGGCTTGATCCTTTCATCTATGTAGAAGAAGAATAGAGACACGATTTTTTTAGATTTTTTAATCCAACATTGGCTTATAATCTAACCCTCAAATGTATTAATTGTTAGCTTGGTACAAGTGGATGACAATCTTCTAACATCAATATCTTATGCCCGAAGATAAAATCAATATAAGAAATCTCAATTACTCGATTTTGAAACAACCTTTTCTTCTGATGATTTATTTGGCTCTTTTGGAAGTGCACTTATGATAAAATCCACTAGAATATTAAACTCCCTGCTATTTTCTTCACAGTTTGTTTCTTCTTGTTCCACCTACATTGTATGCTCAACACTGCTAGAAGGATAAGTTTCAAGTTTTTTTTCCTCTAATTCATCTGAAGTAGAACCTTTGAGGGAGCTTTGTCTGTTATTCCATTTGAATTTATTATGGAATAAGTATCAAGTGTTTAACACAATCGCTTTCCAAAATGCATTAGCGACATAATATTTTTAATCATTTGTCAAAATATTTATTGACTGTTAGCTTGCCTTGTCTCAAACTAAGAAGTTGATCATAGTGGGCTTTATTATCATTGTACCATTGTCCATATTTAATTGAATATATCATTCTCATCACATTATTGTGGGTTTTTGACAACAATTTATCCTAATATGTAGATATCTTTGAATGGAGTTCGCAAATGAAGATAGTCTAGTAGTCTAGCAAAAAATGATATCTCACATTGGATTAATCACTATTGCACTTTGACCAAGAATTGGGTGTTGATGTCACTAATGTTTGCACACCTTATTATTATTATTATTGTTGTAGCTGTTGGGTCGGGTCGAATCTACCCCGACCTAAGATTAAACTTAGACAGGCTGTTTTAGGTTCAGACCAAGTTAGGTCTAGTGAAAAAAGTTTTTTTCTTTGTTCATTGCGTCCAGTGGAGATGAAATGAGGCTAAGAACTCCTCCTTTCGTTCATGGTGATGTGTGCTCTGGTCGGTGACAATGGTGTTGGCCGGAGGGCACTTCTACCGTGTTAATAGGTGACCACAAGGGGTGGTCATGCTCCTTGGGTGCCAGGGATGTCATCACTCCCCTCTCAGACACCTTTTCTTTCCCTTTTTTTTTTTTCACTTTTTGGTGCTGAATATGGGAAGAAGATGGGTGTTATAATGTGGGCACCTTAAAAATATCTTTCATGGTTCGCTCATGTGTTGTCAATCCTTTACAATCCCCACCACCCAAGTGTACGCATACAAAAGGAGCAATTCTATTCATCTCCATGCTAACACCAAAACAGTTTGACTTTTCAACATGAAACACATGTTTGTTGATAGTCAAAGAAATTAAGAAATATGGTTGATAAGTCAATCACAATCAGTTTTTTTTTTTTAATGTTAACCTTCATTGAAAAGACTTAATAGTACAAGAAAAAAATACTGAAAAGTCAAAAAGAGAAAGAAAAAGCAAACACCACTAAAAGCAATAAGTAGAGAGAGATACTAACAACCCCGAGCCACCAAAAACTTTAAAGGAAAGCAACCTCCGTCTAGTTTCTAAAAATGCTGTCAATAGAAATCCCATGAAATAAAATAAAATCTAGTAGGATGAGGGGCAAACCTCATATGGAATGAAACTAATGGTTGAAAGGCAAATGGATATAAGTTTTCTCTGATATTTTGACCATCCTTATAATACAAAGTCTATCATAATTTAAACTGGCAATACATAGGTTATCATTGTTTCCCTGTTGCACACAATTTAAGCTAGATTCAAGTGCATCCAAACAAGGATAATATGAATCACTGCCACACACACACATCACCATGTTTTGGTGGATTAAGAGAACATGGGGAAGTCTTCATTGTATATGAAAATCTTAAGGGAATTTTGTTAAATCATTATTCTTCAATTTATTTTGATTTTACTCTTTCCTTTGGCTCGTGGTTTGGTATTTTGCATCAAAAAACAGTATCTCTGAATGAATCACCTTATAAAACCACTTTGAATGAATCACCTTATAAAATCATGTATCTTTCTTGGACTAGCTCTCATAAGGTTGTTGCTTCTATCAGTTTGTGTTGTTGATAATAGTTCCTTGCAATTTTTTTCTTTTTTTCTTTTCCATAGCTTAAGAACATAAGTTTCTCTGATCAGCGATAGGCTTAACTAAGTACTTGATTTGTGTTCAATAATGATTTTTAAATTTTATTCTAGTGCTTAGGGCCAACTTTGTTAGCAGAATTTAGAGAATTCATTCCTAGGGGGTTTACAAATTCTCCAAATGTTGTTCCACACATGTAGTTCCAAAATCCTCATGGCCAACGAATTATTTTGTAAATGCCAAGGGGAATGGGATTCAACGAATTCAAATGTATATTTGTAACCTTTCACATAATTGGAATTCAAAATTCTAACAAAAAATGTATCATTTCTAAATGCCAAGGGGCTCCTCCCTTGTAGATGTGAGTTCCTTCTTCTCACATGTGTGAGTTTTTGTTTCTTCTTGCATGTGTGAGTTCCCATCTCCTTGCATGTGCAAGGTATACCCTCTTTGGCTTGTATGAGTTTTCTATATCCTTGCATGTGTAAGTCTCTCAAGGGACCCAACCCTGTAGATGCATGCCTGTGAAAAATTCTAAGAGAGGATGGGGTTGTTGTGATTGTATGTGTACTTCTAGCTAGTTGTTGATTTGGTGCATCGCTAGAAAGAAACTTCTAGGGACCTGTTTTGAACGATCTAGGTTTTTCAATATTGAAAATTTTTAAAGAATTAATTCTCAGTTTTGAAAGTTACATATGACCCACCTATATCCTAGACATAAACTAACCTAATCTATCAACTCAGGCATCATCCTTAGGACGCTCCACTGCACTTGCTGACTCCGCCTATGTTTCTTCCACTATAGTGCCTTCACTTGAGTGTCCCTTGCTTTGGCGCACATTTTAACTATGCTCTACTAGTGCAATGACGTGAAATAGGGTACCACATGCGAGGAGGGTTGAGTTGGAGAGACCAGTGATGGAGGGTCAAGCGGAGTAGGTTAGGCTTCCACCAAAAAAATTGGCCTAACTCCAAACTCCACATCTTGGGTGCTGAAGAAAATGAAACTTGGAAAACCCAAATCACTACATAAACTTTTCATTAATCATTAATTAAATAGTCAATGAAGCTTTACATCATTATCTAGGAAAAATAAAAACCTAAAACTAACTTGGACTATTGTTTTGTTTTATTAATGGTTAGGATTAAAACATCCAACTAAAATAATTGAAGATAAACTAAAAAAAATCTAAATAATAAGAAGATTTGATTGATATGTGGGTTGGACCCAAAAGAATTGGTTGAGATGGATGGGGTGGGCCCATTGGCAAGTTGACCCATGGGAACCATGGGTCTATCGTGCACTAACTCCTCCCTTTTTAGAGAACTCGACCTTAGTTCAATAGAAGTCATAAAGAATTGAAAATCTAACCTATGACTTTTCAATTTGTTAGTTGATCTTCATTTTCTTTACATGACTTAGAGGCTTGGTTTGATCTTTCCATCAATGTAGAAGAAGAATAGAGACATGACTTCTTCTGATGCTTGAATCCAACATTAGCTCGTGATCTGACCGTCAAATGTATCAGTTGTTGGCTTCGTACAAATGGATGACAATCTTCTAATTCAGTATCTTATACACAAAGATAAAGTCAACATAGGGAATCTCAATGACTAGATTTCAAAATAACCTATTCTTCTAATGATTTATTTGGCTCTTCATGAAGTGGACTTATGATGAGATCTACCAAATGATTAAACTCCCTACTATTTTCTTCACTGTTTGTTTTCTTCTTGTTCCACCTACACTGCATGAGCAACATTGTCAGAAGAAGTTTTAAGTTCTTTTTCCTACAATTCATTTAAAGTAGAATCCTTTGGGAGAGTTTTGTCCGTTATTCCACTTACTTTAGTGTGGAAAAAGTATCAAGTTTTTAGCATGCAGTAGTGACACAATGTTCATGATCCTCATCTAATGTACATTGTAGTTTTAGCCTTGAAAATCTATCAGAATATTTATCAACCGTTAGCTTGCCTTGGCTCAAATTAAGAAATTGATCATAGTACGTTTTATTATCATCATACCATTGTCCATATTTAACTGAATATTTCATTATGAGTACATTATTATAGATTCTCAATTGCAGTTTATTGTGACATGTAGATCTCTCTAAGTGGAGTTTGCAAATGAAGACAGTCTGATTGAATTTGCACTTTGACCTCTGACTGGGTGTTGATGTCACCAATGCTTGCACAATTTTATTATTATTATTATTGGGGAAAATTTTAAAATAGGGCTCAACATTTCAACACATTTTAAATCAAGACAAAAAAAAGAAAAAAAGAAAAAGAAAAAACTTACATTTCAAATCAAGACTTAAGTCTTCTACATTTCTTTCAAATGAGGACAAATGACCGGAGTTTTTATTTTCCAGTAACTTTTCTCCTTAATTTTTTCAAAAACCCCAAAGTACTCTTCCAGATTAAACCGTCTTCCAAAATGCAAAATCCCAAAAGCCGCCTTCATCTTTCGTTCGTCTTCCACCTCTCCCTCTCCGGTATTGTTCATCTTCTCCCTTCTACGCCATATTTTGAAAAATTCTCAAAGAAAAACACTTCTCTTTCTCTCTCTCGCCGGAAAGGCGAAAGTGGTCCTCTCTCCCTGTCATCCCTCAACCGATCGGAGAGACCTCCTCCGATCGGAGAGACCTCCTCTGTGTCATCCGTCTCCTCTGCTCGTATCCTCTCTGCGAAAGGACCATCCTCACTCACAGAAAATGCACTCACCCTCACCATTCTTTCAGGTATGCATCCAATGATGGTCATCACTCACCCTTCTCCCGGTCTCCATCAATTGATCCAATCACCGGTACCTCTCCCTCTCTCTGTCTCTTCTTCTCTCTCTCGCCAATCAAGGTTGCGATTGCTGGGTGGATTTGGGCATGGAGGCTGGCCTTTCTCGAGCTTAAATAGATGGAAGGAACAAGTCATTGCCTACTGGAACAGTGAAACACCATTTTGTGGTTTTACGACAATCTGAAGTGTGTTGAGTATTCAACACAAGCTTACCGCGCTTTATTTTCTTGAAAAAAAAAATGAAGGCGACTTTGAGGCCAGGGAATTTAGACTTCACTCGTTGTCTTTCAAAAATGATAAAAAGAGGTGGAGGTGGCTATTTTTATTATCCAGATGAAATTGGAGTCAACTAGCATGTTTAGTTGCCATGTTTTTGATTTGATACATTTTATTCTTCCACATTCAATTTCTTTCTTGTTAATTAATTCATTAATTCTGTCATGCGTGTTTACATTTTAGGGGCACTGTTGTACTCCATCTATATCAGAAGACTACTATGACTCAAGACATGTTTACATTTCAGGGGCACTATTGCACACCATCTCTATTAGAAGACAACTCTGACTCTTTCGTTGAAAGCAATGCCTCAATTATGTCTGCTTTTAATGATGACCCATATCTGGGTCTCCCCAGTCTCCAGCTCTACTACTGAAATTGACTTATGATGTTCAATGTTGAATGATGAAATTGGTGTTTCATTTTAAACCGTTGATGTTGAATTTGATGTTGAGCAAGAATGGTTGTATTGATGAAATTGATTATAATGTTAATGTGGATGTTTATAATATCTCAAAATACATAACTGGGCAGTGTGTTAAGCTATAAAAGTCCCAATCTTCTTCCTCCATACGTGGTCACTATTTTATTTGGGGTTAAAAAAAAAAAAAACCAATGTCATGCAGGTCAACCCAATCTTGGTTTTGTAGGACTCATCATTTATCAATTGTCATTAGAATGTATCATAAGTTATTGTTTACATTTAGTAGCAAGTATAAGTTCTTTAAAGCAAATAAGCATGCCACAATATGTCCAATGACCTGCAAATTACTGCAAACAAGGAGCTTCACCTGTAAAAATATTACTTCCGATATTCTACATGACAAGTTGCAGCCATCAAAATTCTTCATTTGTCAGTGGGTTACATTTGTCATAACACTCTCAGGCACACTTCCCACCAGAGCTCGCTGATGCCACCTAGACGTTGCTGAGAAGGGAGAAGATGAACAGTAGCGAAGAGTGGGGAGATGGACGAAGAAGGGTTTTGGGTTTTGGGTTTTTGCCTGCATTTTGGGTTTTGCGTTTTTGCATTTTGGAAGACGGTTTGAACATTAAACGGTCTGCAAGGGTACTTTGGGGTTTTTGAAAAAATTAAGGAGAAAAGTTATCAAAAAATACAAAATCCATCATTTGTCCTTATCTGAAATGTAGAAAACTTAGTGCATGTTTGGCATGTCTAAATTTTAAGCTCTTATTGTCTAAATGTCTAAATTTAATAGACTTGGAAAAATAAAAGCGTTTGGCATGTATTTTTAGCTCTATTTAATCTAGATATATAGAGGTAAAAACTCTATTTTGAAGAGGAGGCCTCATGATGCATTTCCAAATAAGAGGGAGAAAATAAGAGGCGCCCAGCTACAGTAAATTGATGGATCACGCCCAGTTCGGTTTTTTCGATTTTTCTCGAAATCCGAGCCCCTAAATCTATATCCAAACCGTTGAAAATGTTTACATGATCAATTACGGCCACCCATCCAAATTTCAGCCATTAATTCATCCTGAATCTCAAGATATGTGCAAGAAAGCGTGAGCCATTGGATATTAGTTTTTGAATTCTATGGGGCCCAAACACAAGATCCAAACCATTGGAAATATTGGGAAGACTAAAAACGGCTATGTGGTCAATTTTCAAGGATTGATTCCTTGTGAATCTCAAGATATTTGTGAAAAACTTTCAACCATTGAATTAATATGCTGAATTTGTAACTAGTCCACAGGCGGCCCCTTTTTTTATTTTTTATTATTATTTCGGGGACAGTAAATAACAATCCAAACCATTGAAAATGTGTAGAAGGTCAATGAACATTATGAGACCAAATTTTAGCCGTTGGATCATCACCAAACTTGAGATATTTATGTAAAAACATGAATTATTAAATATTTTTTTAAAAAATTAGGGGCCTCAAACATAAGATCCAAACCGTTAGATCTATTTGGGAGGCCAAACATGGTTATAAAGTAAAATTTCAAGGCTCGATACCTAGTAGATCTTAATATATTTGTGAAAAGCTTTTAACTATTTATTTAAAATGGTCTATTTAAAATAGATGCTTCCATTACCAAACACATATTTTAATTCTAACATCTTTTTTTTAGCTCTTTTTTTAATGGCTCTATTTTGAATTGTCTATAAAAATAATATTAGACCTACCAAACAAGCCCTTAGGTCATGACTTGAAATGTAGGGTTCTTTTTTTTTTTTTTTTTCTTTTTTTGTGTTGTCCTGATTAAAACTGTGTTGAAACTAGAATTCATGTAGTTTAAGATGATTTTGACATATTAAGCGTAGGCCGGTTATGACACCGATGAGGAAAAGTTTGGTTATGCAGGTAGATGGCCCGTCAAAAGGTAAGGGTGGGCCGAAGAAAACATTCGTCATTAAATCAGATTTGAAAAAGTTTAACTTATCTTTGGATTTGGCTCAAAATAGAACGAAATAGAAAAATAGAATTCATATAGCCGACCTCAACATGATTGGGATAAGGCTTTGATAATGCTGATGGTGATGATGATGATTTGAAATGTGTTGAAAAGTTGAGCCCTATTTTGAAAATTATTATTATTATTATTATTATTATTACCGCTGTTGGGTCAGGTCGGATCTGCGTTGACCTGAGATTAACCTCAGACATAGGCTGTTTCAGTTTCAGACCAGTCAGGTCCGGTGCAAAAGGTTTTTTTATTTTTTTTAGTTCATCGTGCCTAGTGGAGATGAAATGGGGCTGAGAACTCCTCCCCCATATGCACATGTGAAGTTTACATTGATATTATTACTGTGAGAAGAATCTGCTTAAACCTTCATCTAATAAACACACAGGCATCCACTCACTTCTCCTAAATAAAGAATTCCTAATTTCACTCCTATATATATATATATATACATACCTATTCTGAGATATCTACTGTTGCATTTCAAAAAAGCAAAAAAAAAAAAAAGAGAAAGTGTTCTTAAGTTCTTCCTCTAAAAAAAGGTTAAGACGGGCTCTGGTAGCAGTCTCAAAAGCCACGACTGAGCTGCCTGCATATTTGTTGATCATGTCATGGTTAAATTGCATTTTAACTGGGTGCGTACTGTTTGTTTAACAGGTTGCCGTTTCAACTAAACGGACTGCAAACTCCCATATTCCAAACTATCCAAATCTCCCGTCTCAGCTAATGTGTCAGGTTCACAATGTTACACTACATGTACGTGCTAACTGATTTTCATGTTTCATGGTATTGTTTTCATGTTGAATAAAAGGCTTTCTCTAATCTGTCTTCTGATTGCATTATTTTGACTAGCAGGCGGACAGAGAGACCGATGAGATATATGCACAAATGACTCTTCAGCCTGTGAACTCTGTAAGCAAACCTCACTGATTTTTCCGATTTGATCATTTATCTTTCTTGTCAATCTGTTTTACTTTAACTTATATTACATGGTTTTTGGATGGTGATCAAGCCCAACACTTCTTCAGAACAGTTTTTATTGAAGATGGTCACTGTTTTCAAAAGTACAGTTTCTATAAAGAGGAAATACTCTATGCTCAGGTCCCATAATATGAAATTCATCTAGTTTCTTTTTGTACAAATGCAGCCATGGTTCAGTTATCCACCATGCACCAAAAGTCCTCCAGGATTGGAGTTAGGACCTTAAAGGCAGAAAAGATGGATAAGAAATTATAGCGAATTGTTCACATGCAAGCAGAAAAGGGTTGAATTTTGGTGGCTAGGATTTTTCCCATCTGGCCATTTTTTCTAAATATGGAATTCCATTTTGAGACTCATCTATTCAGAACTTTGATCACTGTCTATGTGTCCCACCTTTGCATGATAAAGCCTATGCAAAACTATTGAGCACCTGAGCAAAGCAGTCAATTTTGGCCCAGAATCTGAACTTGTTCAGCTTTATGGTCCAGATTCCGGGTGAGCAGGGACTATGGTGCAACTTTTCCCTTTAAAAACAAGAATGATCTTCATTTTGATTTATGTAATAATGTGCACAGTTGTTGTGTAGTGATTATGCAAATGCATTTATTTATGTTACTTTGGATTATGATATGGTAACTGTAGATGAGATTTCAGAATGGATTTCATAATTTTACAGTTTCATAGACATTGTTTATAATTTATATATATGGTACATAGATATAAAAAATTGCTGTAAAATGAATTAAATGGATATTGTTATAATATGTGTTAATTAACACTCTTTTTTAACTATTTTTATGTTTTTATAATTATATATAGGGGTTTTTACCAAAAAATTGTAAAAAATTGACTTGTTGCTAAATAATGATAGGAATCTGAATTTTTTTTTTTTGCAAAAAAAAAAAATGATATCTTTAATACTTGCTTTTTTTGATGAAATTGCCCATAGGTAGCGATACTGCGATCTATGTAAACCCTTTAACACCAACTTTTTCTGCACAGCAAAATGATCTCTACCCTTTACGTGCATTTGCAGTCTCTTACTACCCCGTTGGATTTTCTCCATATTGAATTGAACTCTTCTAGGAAGAAGACTGAGTGAGAGATCGGTCCTCAACGTACTTCTGCTAGGTTCAAGTTATCCGTTTAGACTCGATCATACTGCCAAGACCTGGTATGAACTTTTTTGTACTAGGACAAAACTGGGTCAAAATGCAAGAAAAAGTATTAAAAATTATTATAAAATTCAGTGGTAATTGCACAATAAATCGGTTAGCTCCGGTCGTCAAGTTAACTAGGATGTGTGGCTTCAACAATTCAACTCAAATCCCACCTATTTATTAGTTCAGCAGGAAATTTAAACCGGCCCAGTATTACAGGGTTGTGATAGAAAATCATTTTTTCTCACTTTAGAACGTGTGCCATTTGATGAATTAGATTTGAAGATTGAAGAAAATGAGTAGAAGTGCCAAACACTTCTTTATTTCAACCCATTCGAAAAAATTCTAGCAATACAAGTAGGCCCAGGCCTAATACATTTGGACTTTTAGACACTTCTATTTAACATACCAATGGTCTCTCTATTGCTTGGGTATTAAATTCTCAGGAATTCGAAGTAAAGTTGTTTGCTAAAGATACAAGAGAAGAGAGAATTATATAAGGTGGAGATGTATATGCAACCCCCACTAAGGCTCCATTTAGGAAGGAAATGTGAAGGGTTGGGGCAATTTCGGCAAAACAAAAATTTGAGTATTAACAATTACCATTTTTTGGAAAAATATTAATTATTTATCATTAATTAGTGATAAGTAGCTTTGTTATCATTAATTATTGATAAATGAGCTTCTTTATAAGTTTTTGGTAAAATCCCCTTATATATTTAGATTTTTAAAAATTACCAAAAAATGTAACTCCTAAATGAAGAGGGAAGACTGAATCAGCCAAAATGTTTTGGTCGGGTGTCAAATCAAAATGGGATTTGATATGAATATGAAAACTAAGCACTTGAGACTCACATGGAGATTTGGGTTAAAAAAAGTAGAGCTCCTCCTAACCAAAAGAAATAGACTTATCTACACAAGTGATCTTGGGTTACTCAAATTTGAATTTTCTATTACTTTTTCAAACTAATAAAAAATCTACTTACTTTTGTCAGGAAAAGGATGTCTTATCTATTCCAGGTTTTGAATTTCGGCAAAGCAAGCAACCAAGTGATTTCTTTTGCAAGACTTCGACTGCGAGCGATAGCAGCACGCATGGAGGCTTCTCTGTGCCTCGTAGAGCTGCAGAGAAGTTGTTTCCGGCATTGGTGAGTCTCTTATTTGAAAAGTTATCCAACAAATGTGTACTTGAGAATCAGAATGGCTTTTGAAACTGGCCTTGTAATCACTTCTTTTTTGTTATATGTCAGGATTATTCACTGCAACCGCCCACTCAAGAGCTTGTTGTCCAAGACTTGCATGATACTTCGTGGACATTTCGACATATATACCGTGGTTAGGATGCTTTGTTATATAAGCAATATAAATGCTTTTAATATTCTTAAAATATATACAAAAATATGATATTTATATACTTACTGATTTCTACCTAGTGTTTTATCAGGGCCAGTGTTGATGTCTGACTCAAAATGGCTATTTTAATTTTCTTTTTTTTTTTCTATTTGCTCAATGCAACTTATTGGTTTTCACCTTTTACATTGGGTAGGACAACCAAAAAGACACCTTCTGACAACTGGTTGGAGTTTGTTTGTGGGAGCCAAACGGCTTAGAGCTGGTGATTCTGTTCTTTTTATCAGGTAATTACTCCATGTGCTCCTTCATAGGTTCCAAAATATCAAAGCATCGTTCTACTCCATGGAATGTGAGAAGGCTTCAAATGATTGCAGATTTTCATGTAAACTCGGTTGTAAATTACATTTAAGGATACACCTTCATATAGATGTCGAGTAACAAAGATAAACTAGGAAACTATATCAAATCGAAACCTAACATGAAACTATCAAACTACAAGAAAACTCTAGATAATAATTCTAGATAATCTTGTCATTATCTTAATGTATTCCAACACACTTCGCAAATTCATCATGCTCAGAAATCTTGAGTTTGTAAAATACCGATGAATCCAGTGGTTGCTGATGCGTATCGATGACTGTGGTCTAGTAAGCTTGATTAAGCGGATATCTCAGTGATGTTGATGATGTTGTAGATCCATGATTCATATTTCAGTTGAAACAATTTCAATAATCACTAATGCAGACGACGGAGACATGAGTGAAAAGAAATCATATATTACCAACGATGATCCTATTGAAGACCCAATGGAGTGCAAACAAGAATGCAAGCAAATCCGTACTTATGATTGAGTTCGATGATCCAATCCAAAACAAATCAAATTAGAAGATCTGATTCAGATGTATGTCGTAATAGCGCAATAATATATGGGAAACCGGTGGTCTGCTCCGAAGATATGTTTGAATTTACCAAATAAAAATGGTTGGATTTGAACATCCAATCCATAGTCAAATGATTGGGTCTATATACAGATGATTAGATCCAAAGATGAGAGCGAACACCCAGGGATCGATGATCCATGGCTAAACAGCTTATAGATAGAAGATCATATATCCTTTCAAAGATTATAAGACCCAAAAATAAGAGATCTAATCTTGAAACATGTGTTTTGAACGGAGAAATAAGTCAGTTTTGGAGACAGATGAACTGCAATAAATATACAGATGTAGCAATGTGAGAAATAAATTTTGGTGATGAAATCTAGAACTTGTATGACAAAATTCTCGTGAATGACATGCTTACAGTGATCCCAAGGAGAAGCATGCAAAGAGAGAAATGGCATGTGCTTGTTGGGCATGGATGATAAAGTTTGACATTTGGCAATGTAGTAAACTCAGAATTAAAAAAATATAAAAAACAAAAAAAACAGATGAAGGGGTGCCTTATTATACATTAATAACTTAAAAATGGTATGTTCTTGTCAGACAAGTCACATAGGTGATAAAATCAGATGTGTGACAATGGCAGTAAACTCAGGAATCCTTCTACCATGGAACATAGAAACTGACAAAACTAAGCGATGAAGGGGTGTACATGCAAAAACTGAAGTTCTCAGTTTTCTTCTTTCATTTTTCTTTTTAGTCTGCTGTGCAAGGACACGAGGATGATTTAAAAGATCTGAGGAGAAAAGAGAATCAAATTACTCCAACAAACCCATGACTACCAGATCTGATCCAGGGCTGAGATTTGTAGTTAAGTGCTGATATACCATCATGTCTAGAAGTGCGATATTAGGTATCCCATGGAGCTCCGATATTGGACTCCACTGAGTCCAATAGGACTTGGCCGACTTGACTCAACTTGATTCAAGAATCAAGGGTGATCGAGTTGTCCCCCAAGTGTGGTTTTTTAAACCTTCTATAACATTTACAGAAAGATAGGGAAATATGCCCCGGCAATGTCATCCCAATTACAATTTTGGTGTGAGCAAATGTGGTTGAGCACATTATGTTCGCAATTACTTATCCACTTCAAATCATTGTTTGCAGATTGCCAATGTTTGTTTGGGCTGGAAAAGTTAGGCTCTGTGCTTTCTGATTGTAGTGATCAAGTGTATGGCATTGTGGATAACCATCCATTCTGTTAAATTTGACAACTGATTGTTACATTAGATACTCACAAGTGCATGCAGTTATGTGTCCTCTCCTCCACCTCTACTGGAGTTACTTTGTGAGATATTTGTTGTTGTTAGTTAGTGTCCTTCCTTCCATGAAAATGGTCTAATTCAGAATTTAGATACTGAATTTGTACAACTGAAATACTTCCCTTACACAGTTTGCTATTTTTATGAACTATTTGTTCAAATTCTAATCTTTTAGAATATTCTACAAACTGAAATTGCTAATATCTGTGATAAAAAGGGATGAGAAGTCGCAGCTGCTGCTTGGTGTGAGGCGTGCAAACCGTCAACTAACATCATTGCCGTCATCTGTTCTTTGTGCTGATAGCATGCATATTGGAGTTCTTGCAGAGCTGCAGCAAATCGCAGTCCTTTTACAATTTTCT
Organism: Sextonia rubra; assembly: GCA_037013555.1. Taxonomy (NCBI): domain Eukaryota; kingdom Viridiplantae; phylum Streptophyta; class Magnoliopsida; order Laurales; family Lauraceae; genus Sextonia; species Sextonia rubra. The sequence continues at coordinate 47,051,642 of JASUAD010000006.1, read as the reverse complement.
ATAATCCAAGGTACAAGTAATCTGATGATGATGATGATATGCTTCTTCTCTCTTCTGTTATTTTGAATTTACTTCACAGTGTCTTAAAGTTAGTGTTTTGGTCAGCGGAGATTATATATTATTCTTTTGCATCTTCTTAGGGCATGTCCTTCAGAGTTCGTCATTCCTTTGTCCAAATACCAAAAGGCTGTATATGGAACCCAGGTTTCAATTGGAATGAGATTTGGAATGATGTTTGAAACAGAGGAGTCAGGTAAACGCAGGTATTTTTCTTCATTAAGTTTATTCAATTTACTGGATCCTTTCCTGGTTATGTGCAATTTCGTTCTTGAGGGTCAGGAATTAGCTTAGGCTGGACTTAGAGCTTTTTATTCTATTGGGCATTGTTGAGATTTAGGATGTCGCAAGTCTGATGACAAAAATCTTCTCAAAGGACATTTTTCCATTGAAAATTTTGTTTTTATACAGACTGGTTGGTCTATGGAAAGTATATGTTAATTCATTTGAAAATGTTTTGTCATAGTATCATATAAATACTGCATGTAAAAAATTGTGCTAAGTGAAATATTGAAGTAAAATTTAACTTCCATTGTCCACCAGAAGTTAATAAGCTAGCAGTAATTTTCTGTCATACAGAAGCAATATCATTTTTGAGAGCATAGTGGTGATTTCATAAGATTTCTTCTATTTCATGAACCTCATATTGCTTGTTTTTTCTAACCAACATGCAACAGCAGAACTATATTTCTTACCGAAAGTAGCATCACTAATGCATTTCATTTTTTGTCCCTGCATGGAAAACATCCTTTTGCATGATGGATGATAAAATCATAAATATTCACAAAGAAAGAAGAAAGTATAGTGTTCATTTGCAGTCTAGCCCAGTGAGGGGTGACCTGGTGTCACGTCCAGCATGACACTCATCTAACTAACTCTCACTGTTGGGTTGAATATAAAAGAAAAATATCTTTATCGTTTATGCGTCTCAATCACATGACTGAATTACAAAAATGAGAATATTGGAATGAAATTGGATGATCTTAACATGAGTGTGCATCCTCTTTGATATATCTCTTGTATTCTAATCAATGCAAGTATGAATCATTACAGCCCATGAATTGGGCAATTACAATTTGATCTATCCGGGCCAACTATTTACAACCTATGAAGCAGGGGTACTAGTACGGGCACCGATATGGGCACAGTATGGGTACGCCGATACAATAAAATCCTAAAAAACTGGACACGAGTACAGCCGGGATATGTCCATAAAAAAATAATATTTTTTAAAATTTTAGTAATGCAATAGGCTAATAATTAAAATAGGTTAGAATCCGTAAATGCAACAAGCCAACAATTATTTAATACCATTACAAATTCAACCTATTACAAAAAGGCAAGGAATATTGGTAGAATTCTAAAAGTTATAAAAAGATCCATCACTCGTGGTACAATTGGGCTGACTGATCTGGTGGGTCACCTTGAAAATATCCAGATTTGGAGTCTTAGCCATGGAATCATCAGTCTAGAAATCAAACAGTTTTAATAAAACAAATTCACATCATTAGGGTAGTGAAACATGCCAAGCGGAGTGATGAGAATACATTAAATACACATGACTAATTACACAGCTGCATCATGTGCTAACACATAACAGAGAATAGTTTTTCTAAAGCATAAAAAATCACACAGAAAGAAACAATATAGTAGCAATTAAAAAAACAAACAAAGTAGCAGAGCAGCATCAATAATCATCATCATCATCATCATCATCATCAAAGCCTTATCCCAACCATGTTGGGGTCGGCTACATGAATTCTGTTTCTTCATTCCGTTCTATTTTGAGCTAAATCTTCGATAAGTTAAACTTCTTCAAATCTGAATCCGAGCAGCATTAATAATAATGACAAAAAAAAAAAAAAGAAATAGCAATAGCACGAAGGCTGTAGTAGTAGCAATTTAAAAGAACAAAAATAAAAAGAGAAGCAGAGTGGCTACAATACAAAAAAAAAAAAAAAAAAAGAGTAACAGCAAACACATACCCATGTTGTACCCATGTAATACCTGGTACGGTACCAAACGCATACCCATGTTATACCCAAAAGTCTTCAAAAATAAAACGTTCCCGGTATATATTTAGCTGTACCCATGTAGGTACTTGGTATGGATATGTGTACATTTTTGAAGTACCCGTGCTTCATAGTTTACAACTATGATAAAGATATTTAAGTATGGTACAATGAGGTTGTTTCTAAATGTGTGGTCTACTCTGAACAATCTGACCATAAGAACGAGAGGCCATCAAATCAAGGGTTATAAGTAACTGCTGTGGTTGATTTGTTGCCCAACCCTAATATGTGATGCGGCCTTTCTAAGGCCTTCCCTTCACACTCCCCTCCTTGGATGTTTGGAGACCACATATGAATGGTGTGCTGTCCACTCATCAGAGACAATGTTTCGTACAAATACTTACTATGGTGTGTATCTTGTGACCCACCATGATTTGAGACGTGAAGGAAAGTTTCTGTCCTGGGTGGAAAAACTCTCCCTTTTTGAATGATATTATCTATGAATTTAAGGCCTTCAAAGTTTTCAGCATAAACTTGATTAGGACCAAAGTTGAGCCAATGCCAATTACACAGGGTAGATGAGTCTGAGGCAGTTAGACTGATCACAGGTGGGCACTAACACTGTTAGCAGCTACGACATCGTAGTACCATGTTAACACTGTTTTTCTGAAACTGAGTTGTGTATCCCACGTAGAGATTACTGGGAGTTGAAGATAAATTTGATCTCTTCAAATCATATCTACTCAAGTTTCATCTCAAAAAGAATGGGACCGGTCATATGGTTGAGTACCCAGATGGAAGCATTAATCACACCGCGTGAGCAATGCCACGCCAGCTATTTCTGCATGGTGCTCAATCAGATGATGGGGGACTACTCTTTTGAGTTGAAACTTACAGAGATATAGGATCGAAGAGGATTAAACATACCTTTAACCGTCTGGATGATCTCTATTTGGACCCACGATGGAATTTTAGAAAAGAGCGTTACATCACACCATGCAATACCTGCGGACTCCAAATTCGTCTTGCTCAATCTCAGTCAACCGGAATGAACATAAATCAAAGTGTAGTTTTGACCATATGATACAATTTACACACAACGTGGCCTGAGCTAGATTAAACCCATGGCACGAACATTGGTTAAATTGATTCTACTATTTCATTTGTCTCGCGGTCTGCTCTGCCGCATTAAGAAACACGTCTATTCGTGAATCACCATATAAAACCATGTACCTTTCTTAGCCTTTGTATTTCTCAGAAACATGTTGCTTTTGTCAGTTTGTGTTGCCGACAGTGCATTGCAGTTTTTCATTTTCATGAGAATAGAGTTACTATCTGATCATCCCTAGGCTCCGCCGGGTACTTGGCTTGTATTATGTTATATTTAAGGCTTAAAGTCATTAGGTTTTTAATAATAGTTTTGCAAGTCAAAACCAACGCTATAAAAATGTGACTCTTATTGGTAGAAAATAAAGAACGCTTTAGATGAGGAAGTCACTTTTAGCGCTGGGGTTTTTTTTTTTTCTGCCCTTAAAAACTGTCATTTTTCCCTTGTAACCCACCGTCCAAATTCGGAGTAGTTTCAGTGGTTGAAATTGAAACGACATTTAGTAGTGAAAAAATAAAAAATAAGAAGCAACAGTTGTTAAGCAACAGTTGTTAAAGGCAGAATCTTTCTGCCGCTAAAAATTTCATTTTTTGTTTGCAATATGCATCAAATTATATGATCTATGAGATAATGCGTCACAATCGAGGACCCAAAAAAAGATTCCCATCATAGTTTAGGCCCGGATCCTCTCATGCGCCACCTCATAGTAATTGTGGAGAGACCTGAGTTACCAGTGGACAACTTGTCATGAATCTAGGAAGTGTAGGCAGGCTACCTGCTCATGATGAAGGTCCCCCAATGGTCACTGTTGGGGTTTCTCCTCATATAATTTCAGTTCCATGGTTTAATATCATGATCATCACTAGGTTGACATAGTGGCACCTAAGTCCAAGTCATGGCAGGTAACAACATCAATATATCATATATTTTCAAGGGATAATGATTGTACGGCTGTCCTTCCATTTGATAATTTGCTTTAATGGTTGAAAAAAGATAATTTTTGAAGAACTATTCATACAAAAAAGGACACCCGGCAAGTGATGATTATATCATTTAAGTCTTGTGATATTCTAAATTTGTAAGATATCTAATGGTATAATATCGCAGGACTGTAAGATATTGAACAACGCAATATCAAATATAGATAGGATATCACTTAATCTCTGCTTTTCTGCCACAACCCAAAGCACTTATTCACCATGAATTTAGCCTGCTATCGCAGAAGCTCACTAGCTTCTTTGTCAATAATGTTCCAAAAAAATGAAAAAAGAGAATTTATTGGAGCGATCTCTTCTTATGATATAGAAAGAAGATTGTAAGGTAAAAAAGGGGATGGGGACTGGAACTATAGAGGAAGGAAGAAGAGAACCTCCTTAGGGCTTTTACTGTGATTCTTTTTCTCTATTTTGTAGAAAAGTAGAGGGTAAAAAAATTCTTTTCTTTTTCATAATTCTTTATTACAAATAAGCTCTTATATTTTTGCATAACTTTAAAAAGAGAAAAGCCCTTATATATTGGTGGGAATTCCGGATCCTCTAATTAAAAAATTATGGCAAGATCAATTAAATCCAGCCATGTCATGAGTGGATAACTTGCCATGCACATGTGAGGGATTTCTTTATATAATCCCGATTCATTCTTGGGGTGGAGGTGTTAGAACTATCAATTGTAAGGAGAGCCAGGGAAAAATTATTTTGGAATGAGATGAAGTGGTTCTAGTGTAAGGAAGCCGAATGCATCAGGTTGCTCGCAGAGAACGCCAAACTTGGGCAAGTCCCTTGCGATGGCGAGAGAAGCCGCAATGTCAATATTCGGAAAGAAAGATGGCCCTTGATCTAATCTTGTCCATCACGCCTTTGAGGAATGACTCACACGGGACCAGTTGCCAGTTGTTGAAAAGAAAAAAAAAACAATAGGGTTGTTTTCTTGAAAGGGTTTTTTTATTCTTCTTTTGGTGGTTGGGGGGTTTGGGTGGGGTAGGGGTGTCTTATCAACAAGTAATGAGGGGTGTGGGTGTCTTCTTTCTATGTACTGGTTGAAAACTTGGTGCATTGAATAAGAAAGAAACTCCCAAGAAGGACCTCTGTTCGACAGTGCCGGCAATTTTACGGTATTTTACTGATGATAATGATCAACTATCCATTTACGAAAGGAATTGAGATTAAATGAGCATATGGTTGACCTTAGGCGGACCGCTAACGCACGCAGGCCAGCCCATTCTATACGGCAGGGCGTCGTGAAACACTCAGATCATCCAAAATCACTCAGATCATCCAGACTCTTTACGAGAGTTACATGTGGCCACCAACTTTCCCATCAAACATAATGAAAGAGAAAAACAGGAGAGACTTCTATTAATCTCTATCCCAGCACCATAGATTTGATATTTCAGCGTCTATTAAACGTAAAACGAATTAAAAACACATGGTCTGACTACTGTGTCCATCACTATCATTTTTTTATTTATCATCACAATCATTCTATAGGAAGCTTTTATTACACATAACTTCAAGACGGCAAACATGACCAAAGACTCTGCTTGCAGGTTACGACGAAGGACTATAGCAATGGCATCTTCATGACCATCGCCCTCTCTCTTCGTTCTCACATGTGCAGTAATGGATAGCAATATCGGAAAGATTGCAGCTACACTTGGTTTTCTTCTCTTTGCTAACCTCTTTCACATGCATACTTGCACTGCAATCGGCACCATTTTAGCAACCAACAATACAATGAAAGATGGAGACACTCTTGTTTCGACGGGAGGAGACTTTGCTCTAGGTTTCTTCAGCCCTCCCAATTCAACCAACCGCTACGTTGGGATTTGGTACAACACGATCACGCCACAGACCATTGTATGGGTAGCCAACAGAGAAACCCCACTTGCAGATTCCTCCGGAAGTATAACCATAGACTCGAATGGAGACTTGGTGATCTTGGATGGCAGAGGATTCACTGTTTGGTCTACAAACACCTCAGGCACCGCGAAGATCTCCACTGCCGAGCTCCTGGAGAAAGGAAATCTTCAGCTGAGAGAAGTGGATTCAGACAACAACACCAAAAGGGTCTTGTGGCAGAGCTTCGATTTCCCCACAGACACCCATCTTCCATCCATGCCGCTCTATGCTGATCCGAAAGGGAACGACAGTCTCACCACACGACTATTTTCATGGAGAAGTGCATCCGATCCTGCCCCCGGGAACTTCTCTTCGTCCATTGACGTTAAAAAGCTGCCCCAGATTGTGACGCTTGATGGTACCAATGTGCACTGGCGAAATGGCCCGTGGAACGGTCAAAAATATCTTGGGGTGCCTTTCACGGACTACAACTATCTCAATGGATACAGTCTCATTAGAAACCCTGAAGGGTTGATAGAGATTTCTTATGATTTCTTCAATGACTCTTTTTATAGCAGGTTTCTTTTGGATTTAACGGGTAAGTGGCAACAACTGAGGTGGGAAGAAGAGAAAAATGAGTGGTTCCTTGTCTGGTCTGCACCAGATACTGATTGTGATTTGTATGGTAGATGTGGACCAAATGGGAGATGTAGCATGTCAAGTTCACCTATTTGCAAGTGTTTGCACGGATTTGAACCCAAGTTTGTTGATGAATGGCGTAGAGGGAACTGGTCAGGTGGGTGTGTGAGGAGTAAGCAATTGGAATGTGAGAAGAATGGGACTGGTAGTTGGAAAGGAGATGGGTTCTTAAAAATGGAGAGAATTAAAGTGCCTAATTTCGCTGATTCTTTGGAAGGTGGCAGTGTGAAGGAGTGCGAGGATAAGTGTCAGAAGAACTGCTCTTGTGTGGCTTTTGCTTATGATAGTATGATTAGGTGCTTAATCTGGAGAGAGGATTTGATGGACATTCAACAGTTCGCTAGAGGTGGTGTGGACTTGTATATCCGTCTTCCAGCTTCAGAACTAGGTATGTAATTAAATTTTAACTAATAGGACCAGACACTAGTTGATTTTGTTAAACCATCCCCACTCCCCATCACTTCAATTTAATGTTTGGAATCCTGTGGTGCTTGATATAGTGGGTTTTTTCATTAACATTGAAATACAATTTCTTCAAAATAGTAAGATATTTAGGTGGATTAGATTCCCTTGATTGAGAAAATGGCCCACGCAGCCCTCCCTCATGTCATCAGGTCAGTGGAGAAGAAAGACTTAAATGTGGGCTTTCATATGGGTTGCATCCAAGATCGGCAGGGGGATGGAGAGAGAGGTGACGTGCAAGGTTTAGTTTCTACCACCTATGTCGGTCATGACTCATGACATTGAAAGGCAGTGTTGAAAAACGATGCTAAGCCTAGCGAAGCCATCGGAGCTTGACCTCTAGCCCATAAGAAAAAATGAGACCCTGAACTTGAGCCAAGCCAAGCTGATACGTAAAATTTCAGAAGCTAGCCCTGCTCATTGACTGCCCAAACTATAACTAAGAAGAGTACATAACCACCATATTGTTCTGTTTTGATGTACAGATGAAAAGAAAGATATGAAGATAGTGATCATTTCCACGTTCCTTCCAGCAACATTGATCCTGATGGCATGCATTTACTTTCTCTGGAGGTGGAAGGCAAAACAAAGAGGTATTTCCATTACCTTTGCCAATTATGGACTCTCATTTGAAGGGCCTTTTTGGTTTCTCTGTATTGAATTTCCAATGGTAGTAAAGAGGTGGAGGGTGGATAGGCCGTATTTTGCCCTCACTTTTCTAGAAATTAATTTACGAAGCATGGGTAATCATTTTCTACAAAAGGGACACTTTTGATAGCTTTTTTAGTGGATCTTCACCTTCAGTTCTTACATTTTAGCTCCTGTGAATGAAGGCAGTGCTTGGAATTTTTCTGGCAATTCATTATGTAGGAAACAAATGGACCCTTATAGGTTTAACTTGCGTTGGCCAGTATGGTCCCAGTTTGAGTTTGGGCACCTATCGACTGACCATGTAAGACCATTGAAGCAACCTAAACTTTTACAACAATAGATAAATTGATTACCAGGCCCTGCTAGGCGGTCTAGTGTCACCACTCACCAGACATTTTCAACGTGCATGTGTCTACTATTTCACTAATGGGATGGCTGGCCCAACTTGTGGACCTGTGGGTTGAAACTGTACCTGTACATTTGGGTCATGTTAGGTAAATGAGCCTCTTTTATTCTACTAATTGGGCCACTTTCCTTTTTACTATTCTTACGAATGTTCTCTTTATCACTTCAATCAGAGCGTCAGGAGTATCACAACAACAGAGTCAACGGGATGTTACATTTTAATCTGTATAGGAGGGATAAAGCATCCAATGTAAAGGGAACAGCAGCTCCAGAGCTTCCGTTATTTGGTTTTAGCATAGTGGCAGCTGCAACTAATAACTTTTCTGATGCAAATAAGCTTGGAGAAGGAGGATTTGGTATTGTTTACAAGGTAGTTTCTTTGTTTATTTAAGTGCTGAATGATAGAGGTTGATTCATAGCAGACGTCCCTGTTGCCAACGAGGTTTGTCATCTTGTGACTTTATGTGTTGAATTGTTGGGTGGTTCTAGGCCCATAAAAGTCAGAGCTTTTGGGCCTAGACTATCCTGCTTTGTGTTAAATGTATTGGCCAAGGAAAGGCCCATACTTAGTGTTCAAAGCTTAGGTCTCGGCTGAGCTCTTTTAGCTATCAGTTTAAAACAATCGATCCATGAGCCAAATAAGAATGACTATTTATGACTGGATTGTGCCTGGCTTAGGATGAGCTGCCCTAGGCAATGCCTATTTAAGGATATAACCAACAGGCCCACAACTAATCATGCATCAAATATCCCACATGTAAATCAACGTGTCATTGAGCCAATCGGTTTGACTTGGATGTAAATCGATTTCAGGGCTGCAATAGTACAATGACGCCGGACTTTTGACAAACTTCTAAGCGCCTGGGCTATGGAAGGGCCTAATTGTCAAACATGCTTATTACGTTAAATGGGCCCGTGCTTCCTTTTGAATGATCACCAATTCAAACATGCCTAGTCAATTAAGTCTAGTTAATGTATTCTCTACTGTTGTACGGCTACAATAGTACAATCAGGCCAGACTTTTGACAAACTTCTAAGCGCCTGGGCTACGGAAGGGCCTAATGATCAAACATGCTTACTAAGTTGAATGGGCCTGTGCTTCAGTGCTTCCTTATGAATGATCACAAGTTCAAACATGCCTAGGCAATTAAGTCTAGTTAATGTATTCTCTACTGTTGTAGGGCTACAATAGTACAATCAGGCCAGACTTTTGACAAACTTCTCAGCGCCTGGGCTACGTAAGGGCCTAATGATCAAACATGCTTACTAAGTTGAATGGGCCTGGGCTTCCTTTTGAATGATCACGAGTTCAAACATGCCTAGGCAATTAAGTCTAGTTAATGTATTCTCTATTTGGTTTTATGCATTTTCACAACACCTGAATTGTTTCTTCTCCTCCTGCACCTCCACCTCTTCCTTTCATGTAAGAGAAGATTGAAATAGAACTATATACTGTTCCACATTTAAGGGAAAGTAACCAACTTAGTTAAAACTTTTAGGCCTAGGCCTCCATCTTAATCTTTTTTCCAAGAGCCAGACTTGTGGATTGAACTGAAGGCAGCAATTCCCAGATGGGCCTCAAGTTCAGGCCCAAATACAATTGCTCTGTTTTTTGAGTTTACCTCAGCCCAGCCAATTGGCCTCTGATTAAACTTGGGACTGTTGGCCAAATTATCCTTCAGCCATGCATTTGTTTCATGAACTACTCACTCATGCCTAGGCTTGAGCATCTACAGAATGGGCATGTGCTGGGGCCTCCATATATGGCCATGGTGATTCTTGAAGTTAATTGGAAATCAACATGCATGGAGTGCTTGTATGCCTTAAATCAAATAAAAACATTTACCCATTTAGCCATTCTCCCTACTATTCTACAGGGCAAGCTACCAGGAGGACGAGAAATCGCCGTGAAAAGACTTTCTAAAAGTTCTGGACAAGGCCTAGAAGAGTTCAAAAATGAAGTGGTGCTGATTTCTAAAGTTCAACACAGAAATCTTGTTAAGCTTTTGGGTTGCTGCACAGAGGGAGAAGAAAAGATATTAATTTACGAATATATGCCCAAAAGAAGCTTGGATGCCATTCTGTTTGGTGAGATTTTAACTAAAACTTTCTTCAATATCTGAATTATTTACTTCTCTTCATCTGTACATAATTCTTTTAGAAGAGTTTATAGATTATAAGCCATGTTTACTTATCTTAAATTCCTATCATCATTTTCTTATTTCTTGCTATAATGGTATTTGCATTAGGTTCATCCAAGAAAGAGCTATTGGATTGGGAAAAACGCTTCCATATTATTGAAGGAATTGCTCGAGGGCTTCTTTATCTTCATCGAGATTCGAGATTAAAGATTATTCATAGAGATCTTAAGGCAAGTAATATTCTATTGGATGAAGGATTAAACCCCAAAATTTCAGACTTTGGGATGGCAAGGATTCTTGGAGAGGAGCAAATTCTAGCAAAAACAACTAGAGTCGTCGGGACATAGTAAGTCACAGTTGCTTATGTGAATGGAAAATTTTCCCAGTGTCTAGCTTTAAATTGATAACAAAAGTATATACATAAGAACAATTGTTTCTAGTGTTTCTCAAATAGATATTTCATATGAAGAATGACAAACAGATAAAGTACATTCCTAGATTCGTTATGACACACATTAGATGGTTGGATGGAAATATAATGACATCAGATGGCATATAAATTTATAAATGCTTTCATCTTGATTGGATGACCATAGCCAAAACAAATGAAGTTTTCACTCCTAGTAATTGATTTTGTTGGCTCTTGCTTGAATGACAATGATGATCTGCGCGCCTCAGCCTGTTATTTTGTTCATACATCTCTTTGTGATCATTCCATTCAACTATCCATTAAGCGTGAAAGATCAAGTATGGCTTTCAATATGTGATTTTCAATGTTCTTAAACAATATTGTTGCACTTACTCATTCTACATTTTAATTATGATCAACACAGTGGCTATATGTCTCCTGAGTATGCCATGCAAGGAAGATTTTCCGAGAAATCAGATGTGTTCAGTTTCGGAGTTTTGTTGTTAGAAATACTGAGCGGTAAGAGGAACACTGGTTTTTATGAAAATGAGCATAGTTCAAACCTTCTATGCCATGTAAGTACACATCAATCATTTCTTATTTTTCTTGTTATAAATTCCAATATCTTCATACGAAAAGGATCATAACATTGACATCTTGTAAATTGATCTGGGATTATTTCAGGCCTGGCAGCTGTGGAATGAAGGCACTGCCTTGGAGCTGATTGATCCTGCCTTGGGCAGTCATTTTCAACAAGAACAAGTACAGAGATGCATCCATCTGGGGTTGTTGTGTGTGCAAGAATTTCCAAGAGATAGGCCAACAATGTCTTCAGTGGTTTTCATGCTCGGTTGTGACATTTTGACTCTTCCTTCTCCAAAACATCCTGCATTTACAGAGATCGGTCCTCCAGCGTCAGATTCAACAGGAAGAAACCATGAAAATTTCTCCTTAAATGTTGTTACTATAACTGACTTAATTTTCCAAGGAAGATAAGTGAACATGGGCCTGATTCCCAGTGAAAAATTATGTTCGCACCTCCAGAAGCAATACAAAAGCTTTTTATCCTAGGGTGTGAGCTCAGTTGGTAAGAGCTATTGAAGTCCAATAGGGGGAGGCAAGTTAGCTGGGTTCTAGTCCTAGTTGGAACAAGAATGTATTGGCCAATAGTGTTTTAAAGAAAATTGGTTAGGCAAGGTAGCTTAGAAGGGTAAAATGCAAAAGCTTGTCAATAAGATATGGTCCATGTGGAGATGTATTTTAAAACATTTATATCTTCTTATGAGGAAATGTATATTCTTGTGATTTTCTTCTTGAGTTATGCTTCATTTTTAGCTTGGGTAATCAATTTGTGTTACATTTAATTTCCTTGTGCATTTTCAGACATTTATAGCTTCTTATGAGGACATGTAATTCTGCTTTTGTTACGCCATGCCATCCTGCAAATTAATAAAACGGTTGCCTAGGAGTGGTAATTGTTTTGCATTTTCTGTTTTTTGAAAGCTTTTTTTTAATTCAAACTTTATTTAGTTCTTTTATTATACTTAATGATCATTTACACGTTTCATCAGTTATACCAGTTATACTTGATGATGATGATGTTATGTTAGATTCAACAACCTCATACATTTTTTCCTCACTTTCATAACTTTCACTGCAAAGGAACTAGGGAATTTTGAGGAAAAAAAATTAGTCTTAAAGTATGATTAAACAGATAAGTAAATGGAAACATAACAATAACAGCAAAGGGTGTCATACATCTTTTTACCAAAATATTGGTAGTGGCGCTAGGGCTACTCTTCCTAATTTTTTTTACCCCACATCTTTTCCCTTTATGCATCTGAAAACTTATTCTGAGAGGTGTGAGTTCTCTTCTAAAAGTTGAAAAATATCAAAGAAAATTAATATTCATCATCCCTTTAACCATTAATCAATTTCATTTTGTTGGAGGTTTTCCCCACATCTTGTCGGCTTGATTACTATTATTTATATTGTATTATTGTATATATTATTTTCCTTTTATGTGTTATCTTTTCTTCTTCTATATGAGAAGGTAAATTGGTAGAAAATCTATTCTTCTTAGTATCCAAATAAGACTTGCATTTCCAAAATGGTGAAACCATCTATGAGTTGACCATCAAATTATCTCCCCTCTAATGTTATATGAATGAAGCAGTGGAATTGATGTGAATGCTCACCAGTCCCCACCGATGTAATTCAAATCCCATAATGTGAGGGGTGCATTGGAGCCTTTGGTGGAGCTCAGTTGATTTGCGTAATAAACTCCTATGCATTCTACTGCATCTTGTTTTCTGAACATATCAAACTAGCTCTACTAAAAGATCCAATGCACTCTCACTTTCATGGGAATTGAATTACATGGGTGGTGGCCGAGTGCTCACATCATTTCCACCTAGTCACTCATTCAACATCACAGGAGAGATATTTTGAGGGTCAACTAAGAAGTACTAGGAATAGTTCATTTTTGCAATTTTACTTTGTAATGTAGAAAAGAAAAAAGAAAGGCTTGACAGTTGTAACACTCTGACCTAAATTAAGCTTGATTAGTGAGTAATTAATCTTGATTTCTACTAATTAATGTTTTTTATTTTAAATAATTATGTTTAATTTGACATTGAGATAGGTCAAGTCTATTTGGTCTTATTTGACTCTAGTGGTTCGAGTTTGGGTCATTGATAGGTAGTTGAGACCAGGTTTGACCTCTTTACGTAGAGAAAGCCCTTTTTAGTAATTTCAAATTTTGTGATTTTACATGATACATACATGATATTTGCATCATCGTATTCATCTCATCGCGCTCATCAAACTTTGTATCTAGCTGAAACTCATTTGAAATCAACTAGGTCAAATTGAACTTCAAATGACTTAAGTTAAAAGATATACTACAGAAGTGGATTTTTCTATAAAATCCAGAACTTGGTTCAAATAAAAAAACCATCTTCATCGGTTGTCTTCATTCTTTTGGGGGTAAGACCCTCTTATTTTCCTCTCTTCTTTTCCTCTCATCTTCTTCTTCCTCCTTTTACAAAATCTACACCCTAATAGCTTGCTTGTGAGAGTGGAGATCTTCATCTTTTTCCCCAATTCCACTTTTCTGCTGTCTTGGCTCTAGGTTGTTGGAATTCATTGTTCTCCACCAAAACCTTTTCTTTTGGGAAACCAAGATTTAGAGTGTTGCATGTGTGGCTAAAGATTCCAATATTCATTCCCATCACCATTTTCATCTCTTCCATGCATTAGATCTTACAACCTCATTTTCTCTTTATTCCCACAGTCTCACCAAGGTAATACCTTCTTCCCAAAAATCAGTTGTTGGCTATCATTGAATTAAGGAGACTACAATTAGTATCTGTATACACTCATTTCATGCCATCTCATTTCTTGCCATTGTAGGTTGTCATTTGGATTGAGAAATTTGGAAATTCCCCCTCTTCTTGTTTCAATCATTACCAAGGTAAGAGTCTCTTTTCATTTATGTTTATTAGGCTTCCAAATAGGCTAAGAGATCTCTATACATGCCGTGCATCTCATCTCTTTTATTATTTGCAAACTTTATACGTGAGGATTAAAAGATTTGAGGAATTCTTGTATTTGAACACAAGAAAAATTGTGTAGAGCTATAACACCACAAATCAAAGGCAAGAATAAGTTGGTTTATAGTGAAGCATGCTGGTTTTTTCCTGATTGCATATAACAACTGAATATGTGTCTTAAAATTTTCAGCCTTTCTCACATTACATTATTGTTAGGTATGTGATGTTTTAAAAGAAATGAAGGTATGAGAAATGGATGGTAGTGTGGTATTAAAAATAGTTAGATGTTGTAAATTAAATGTTAATGAAATGGGGGAATTGGTGGTTCCAATGCAGGTGAAGTGAAGAAGAAAAGAGTGTGCTACAAAAATTCCAAATTAGAATTCTGGAGCACGCAATTGAGCACCGGTGAGTGTACACTAGAGTGCGGGTGCAAAATTGATTGACAAAAATTCATCAGTTGACACTTGTTGGAACCAAAAGCTTGGGCACTCGAGCGTGGCTCTAGCACGCCTAGGGCCACGCTCGAGCGAACCCTGTAATTTTGAAAGGGTCAATTCTAAACCTCTTTAAACTTAATTTTGTGGTTTTAAACTCACCCCAAATGATCTGAAACACCTCATAATTAACTTTAAGGTTAATTGTGATATGAAATTGAAACTGTAGGACACTAAAAAACCTATTAGGTCCTTAGTTTTGGAACTCTTAACTATGAAATTTAGACCAATGGTAATTATATAACACATGAATAGTCTTGGCTAGGAGTTATTCATGTAATGTTACTTGTATATCGAGCACTTAACCATGGGTGTTGGTTTAGAGGACTTTGATACATATTGTATACAACATAAAACCAAACAAAGATAGCAGTATATCAAATAACCTAAAACTAAATCGAAATAGATTGTTAGAGGCTACGGGTGATTAGGTTAGGATTGGTTAGTAAATTCATTGATCCCATAAATCGAATTGCATTGCATACTGTTACACTTGATTATTGTTCTATTAAATTGTTACTGAATCATTGTTTACAATGATGTTATATTGATTGATTATTTCTACTGTTTAATTGATACTAATTCCTAACTTAATTGAGTAAGAACGATTGAACTAACTGAAATTGAAGTTAATTGATAAAGACTGAAATCTTACTCAATTTATATTGATTGATTCAAATTAGTCAAGCCCTACTCAGGTTCACCACTATAAGACTCGACAAGGTTGAATTTATGTATAATGATTATTACCACTGCAGATGGTATCTGGAACACTGGACTCCAAAAACTATGAATCCAAATGTAACCGAGCACGTGCACTAGTGTACTCATAGAATTCCTGCTGAGAGGATTTAGCTATATGTAGTAACCATTTGATTGTGTTTTCTTTAATTGATTTGTATAGCATACTTTATTCAATACTTAAAATACCTAGTGGACTTTATTGATCTCTTATAACCATCTGCTAATTAATTCTACTAGACACAGCTTAAATTACTTTAATCATGCTTATACTTTGTTAAACAGTCTTATTCACAGTTAGCTCATTGGTGTTAAAGACTAAGGAGTCAGAGGAGGAAAACTCGGTGGTTTCTTTAGGCCTTTATAGGTGGATAGTAGAAACATTCTAACCGATCCTAGACTTCGGATAACGACATAACGTCATCTAGAGTTTTGTACATTGTGTAGTTTTGGAATTTTGGGTTGATAGGATATTAATGACATTTGCATTAGCAGATCACATTTGTAGGCCATGATTCATTTTGTCTTTTATCCGTACTAGATGATGTACATCCTTTGTATAACCATTCATAGTTGTTTATGCTCTTTCATTAGACATGCACCACGTTTATGTCAAGTAAAACTTATGGGTATATTATTGTATTTATTATAGAAATGGATTATGTATATCTTTGGTATTTTAGAAATGTTATATTATCTGGACTGTTTTTATAATTTAGGTACCACTGAATGTTTGATATATTGAAAAGTTGAGATTTATAGCTGATATTGACAGGCTTCTGCATGCTCCTTACTTAAACTTGTATCCTTGTATGGTCCTCACATGTGTTACATGTGAATATCTCTTGTGGAATTTTGCCTTCACTTCAGTTTGAATGTGAATTTTATGGAAGTATATATGTCACACCTTATGAATTACCCTAACTAAAGGATTCTCGGGCTCAGGTCTTAACAACAGTTCTTACCTCATGGGCTTCCTTCCAGCAAGTGCGGGCTCTCTTCCCACTTCTGTGGGCTTCTTTTCAAGTGTGCGGGCTCTCTCTTAGGTTCTAAATCCTTTGGCTAGGTTAAAAAAAAAGGTAGTAACACATAAAAAGGAAATAATTAATATACAAAATACAATACAAGTGAAGAATACAATAATAATAATAATAATAATAATAATAATAAATCCAGCAGGATGAGGGCGGGGCAAACCTCATATGGAATGAAACTAATGGTTGAAAGGACAATGAATATAAATTTTCTTTGATATTTTGACCGTTTTTAGAATGTAGAGTCTATCATAATCTAAACTAGCAATACATAGGTTATCATTGTTTCCCTATGGCTCAACGTTTAAATTGGATTCAACTGCGTCCAAATAAGGATAATATGAATCACTGCCACACACACATCATTATGTTTTGGCGGACTAAGAGAAAGTGGGGAAGTCTTCATTGCATATGAAAATCTCAAGGAATTTTGTTAGATCATTATTCTTCAATTTATTTTGATTCTACTTTTTCCTTTGGCTCGTGGTTTACTATTCTGTGTCAAGAAACCATATCTCTGTATGAATCACCTTATAAAACCATGTATCTTTCTTGGCCTAGCTCTCATAAGGTTGTTGCTTCTGTCAATTTGTGTCGTTGATAATAGTTCCTTGCAATTTTTTTCTTTTTTTTTTCCATAGCTTGAGAACATTAGTTTCTCTGATCAACGGTAGGCTTGACTAAGTACTTGGTTAGTGCTTAATAAAGATTTTTAAATTTTATTTTAGGGCTTAGGGCCAACTTTATTAGTAGATGTCACAACCCGAACCCAAGAAATCAGGGATTCGTTTAAACCTAATCAGTGACACACGTATTACCATGCATACACACTTAGACCACATCTAAATGCACATGCACAAGGGAAATTTACAAATGCAAATGTAGTGTACAGGGAAGCTATAAGTATCATTGCATTAAAAAGAAAAGATACATGAGCATAAGACAAACAAACAAAAGACAATATCTACCGATAACAACATATTCTGACTGTACAAGAGGAAGAGAATAGAGACACAAGTTCTATACTACAAGACAAACACAAAAATGAAAAAAGTTAACAACTCGGAGGCAAGCACATGATGCATCCCACAAAAATCCAAGAAGAAGTCTATCATGCCATGACGCTCTCCAATGGAGTGATCACATCCACTCCTCTAGCTCTGACGGGGCTTCTATGGTCACTTGTGGAATCTGGCCGACCGACGAGGGGTCGGCAGAGGGATCTAAGCCTGCAACATCAAGAACAACTAATGAATACAAAGATTCAGCAAAGCATAAACAAACAAGAAGGTAACACACGTTCTGTCTACAAGAATAATTAAACAAGAGTGCATAGAGTTTCAATTTCGTATACTAGGCAAGTCGTGCATCAGAATAAAACATGCTATCAGAATCATAAAACAGATAACTTGCTAGGTGGCTACTACATTTGCCATATTCTCCTTATCGAGAGCACGCGTTGAGAACACCATCGACCGGGCCAGGGTACGAATGGGTTTCTGGTTCCTGGGGTTCGGAAGTCCCAAGATAAGAGCACACTGCAGTGGCAATAAGCAGGCTACGCCAAAGTCAACCCCATCGGGTATCCTGAGGCTGAGGCTAAGTAGAGCCAGACCGTATCAATCATGTCATATAATATACGTCAAGTGAAGTGACATTTAAGCCGTACAGTACGTATATCACATCATATCACAATAATGTCAAACACCAGTATCCTCTCATTCAAGACAAACACCAATCGAAACAATAATAAAAAAATGGAGGGCGATACCCGAAATCAACATGCAATGCAAGTTAAGTTATTTAGGGAGTCATGATCGTTTACCAGCCAACCCTAAGCTAGTTGTCCATGATTTCTAACCATGCATGATGATGTAATTTTAAGTTGTTCGATATACAGTTGTCCGTCTGGTGGATGTTGCAATGTATCCAGAAGGGTGTATCGAAGTCCCTTAAACCAACACCCATGGGGAGGTGCTTAACAATTGGACAACACACATAAATGAGTCACAGCCCTCAAGACCATTCATGCTATTAAGGTAGTCCATTGGGCAAGTTAAGAGGTTTGAAAAATTCATGTGAAAGCCCTATAAGGTCTCTCATCATTAAACCTATCCTTTTCTCCATTTTCAGTGGTTTCTCGGCTTAGCCGTATTATGCGCTATGGCTCAGCCGTGGTTCCCCAGAAATGTTTCTGCATTTACGGCTTAACCGTGTTTGTTCTATGGCTCAGCCATGGTTAGGGCACGGATTAACCGTAGTACATTTTACGGCTTAGCCGTAGCTTGATCGTACTGTAAAGTCAGGTTTTCAGCTCTCTGGAAATTGAGCCGTGAAGCCCTACGATTTAGCCGCAAGGCTTCAGAAAGTCACGAGTTGAACCTATTACAGATAACACTGAATTTGCAGAACTTTTAGACCAAGAAGACAAATAGGAAGAATTGGACACAAAAGGGCTATAAAACACAAACCATATGCAAGATCAAGAAGACTATTCACAATCATAGTGTACCAACAGGTGTTCACCCAAATCGTGCTTATACTTGCCTCAAATGAGCTTTTTCACATGAATCAGTTGTCCTTTGGCTCAAAGTGATTGAGTCTATGCCACCCTAACACCATGCATGCTAAGAGTGAGAAGTGAGGTATGCATGCAAAGAAAGACAAGGATTATAGACCCCAAGATGTGAAAATTAAGCAATTCTTACCTCATACCACACAAAAAGGTGAATTGGATACTAAGTGCACAAGGATTCCCTCCCTTTCTTTACTTTGATCCTAGAAGAAGATGAAGAAACAGAGAAACAACGAAGGAAAGAAGAAACCAACGTTGAGTTGAGAGAAAGTCGGTGCATGGCTCTCTTTATATAAGATAAGGATGACTGAAATTATCTAAAAGTCCAACAGTTTAAGATAATTACAATTCGAGTCAAATAACTGTCCAACGGAAGCAAACAAAGTCGTTTACCTGTGAGTCAGTTACGAAAGTCAACGAGCTTGACAAGATACACGTGATGACACCAAGATGATGCATGAAAGACGAAATCACACAAAATCTAAAATTACGAAAAAGGGCTCATATTTACCTAAACCAGGTTAAACTCAATTCAACTATCTAGCCATGACCCAAAACGAAACTCTAAAGGACAAAATAACAAACATCAAACTAATACACTGGCAAAAACGCAAGAAAAAGATTAATTAGGCGTCAAACAGGCTTACATTGGGTTGGAGTGTTACATCCTCCTTTGTTTAGGAATCATTCCATTTTCGGAATGAACATATACCTACGTGAAAAGGTTGGGATATTGTCGTGCCATCTGTTCCTCCAATTCCTAAGTGACTTCATCAGGTCCGTAATGTTCCTAAAGCACTTTGACCCATCGTATAGTCCTAGTACGTAATATTTGCTCTCTAGTCTCAATAATATGGAGCGGACGCTTGACGTATGATGCATTCGGTTGAATTTGCACATCATCATATCGAATGACGTGGGTGGGGTCTCGAACGTATTTGCAGAGCATCGACACATGGAACACATCATGTACTTCGGAAAACTCAACGGGAAGAGCCAACCTGTACGCCAAATCACCAATTGTACTCTTGATCTCGAACGGCCCAACGTACCTCGGAGCCAATTTGCCTTTCTGACCTAAACGCATTGTACCTTTCATCAGCGAGACCTTCAGAAACACCCAACCTCCAACCTGAAATTGTAAAGCTCTTCTACGAGTGTCTACATAACTCTTTTGTCTTGACTGAGCAACCTTCAAATTCTCGATTGCCTTCTGTACTTTCTTCGTGGTTTCGGCAATAATGGTTGGTCCGTGGAAACTTCTCATCCCAACTTCTTCCCAGCATACTGGACTCCTACATTTGCGTCCATACAAGGCTTCATATGGCACCATACCAATACTCTCATGGAAGCTGTTATTATAGGCAAATTCGCACAACGAGAGATGTAAATCCCATTCCTTTTCAAAACTTAAAACACTGGCTCGCAGCATGTCTTCCATGGTCTGAATCGTACGTTCAGATTGTCCATCTGTCTGCGGCTGATATGCTGTGCTGAAGTTCAGCTTGGTTCCCATAACTTCTTGGAAAGCCTTCCAAAATGACGATATAAAATGGCTATCATGATCGGAAATGATAGACACTGGCGTACCTGGTAATCGGACAATCTCATCCACAAACTTCTTAGCCATCTCCAACAATATCATGCCCTTCCTGATGATCGCGTTTAAAAATATAGGCGTGGAAATGAATTACGGAATCAAGGTCCGACATTCACGCAGTTTAAGCGTTAAGAAAAATGGGAAATAATTATAGTTCATCATTAATTTCCCTTTTGTTTACATGGGTTCAAGTGCCCTGACCGAGGGGATGCAGGTTGTTTACATACATTTTGAAAGTTTACAACCCCTCCCTCAAGTCTTAGATGTGATCTCAATTTGAAAAATACAAGAAAATATACATAAGGCGGAAGAAAATGTGAAAAAGAGGAAAAAATGGGGAGTGACCGTGACCCACGGTCACTGCCCCATTCCAGTGACCGTGACTCACCCACGGTCAATGGGGCCTTCCAGTGACCGTGACTCACCCACGGTCACTGACAGACAATGGCCGTGAAGCCACTGTTTGCCTCCGTTTTTTATGCTGTTCGCGCTGGTTCTTTCTTGGAACTTCTTTCAAGTGTTGGAACTCCATTTTCATGACTTTGGAGCGGTGGACAACCATCAAGAAGATCACATTTAACCATGGAATCAATTGAAACCGCTGTAACTCATCATTCGTGCTTACGGACTGCGTTTTTGTTTCAAGTCCGAAATGGGCAAATTTGAAGCCGGAGTTGTGTCATTTTGAACCTATCATTTTCAAGGAACAAAATGAGGCCTAGGGAGACTTCTTTCACAACTCTTGCAATGGCCAAGAAGCCCTACGAATAAGAGAAACAGAGGTGACAATGTCATCCTCTCAAAAATTAGCGTCGTATGAACATAGTATGGACTTTGGCCATTCCACTTCCTTCTCTCCTTCTGAATTTTCTTGCTCACCTTCAAAACTGAGAAAAGAAGGTGGGAATGGTCATGGAAGTACTGCTGGAGTTTGCTTCTTTGTTGCTTTAAGTGCTTCTTTCTTTGATTTCTCCTCTTTTCTTCTTTGTGTATGTGTTCCCCCCCTTTTTTTCTTCAAAATTTGAAGCTTTTATAGACTCCCAATCAGTTTTGTGCAGTTTTGGGGAGTTAATAGCAGTTGTGGGGAGTTGGATTTCGAAGAGGAGTGGAGGGAAACTGCCCAAAATCTTTGGAAACATCTTTTGAAGGTCCATGACCGCAGGCTGGGTCACGGACGAGGCCCAATTTCGAGTTTTCACGTATGTGGCCCATTTTCATCTGTTTTGGTCTCAAACGAAGTCCGATTGCCACGAAACTTGGAGGGATGCTTCTTGACACTATTTTATGAATGTCATAAAAATTTCAGCCCGTTTTGACTTCAGGAAGTTGGTCAACTTTTTCATTAATTGGGCCCCGGTCACGGACAAGGCCCACTTTTGGAACATTGCATATGTGGTCTATTTTCCATTGTTTGAGGCCCGAATGATGCCCAATCATCACAAAACTTGGAGAGATGTTGCTTGACACCATTTTAAGTGTTTCATAGAAGTTTCAGCTCTGTTTGACCACCTGAACTTGGTCAACTCCTTTTGTTTGTGGGCCCCGGTCACTCCCAAGGCCCATTCTTGAACTTTTGCATATGTGGCTTGTTTCCGCTTGTTTGGGGTCCAAACGACGTCCAATCGCCACGAAACTTGGAGGAACACTTCTTGACACTATTTTGAGTGTGTCACAGAAGTTTCAGCTCTGTTTGACCACCTGAACTTGGTCAACTCCTTTTGTTTGTGGGCCCCGGTCGCTCCCAAGGCCCATTTTTGAACTTTTGCATATGTGGCTTGTTTCCGCCTGTTCGGGGTCCAAACGACGTTCAATCGCCACGAAACTTGGAGGAACACTTCTTGACACTATTTTGAGTGTGTCACAGAAGTTTCAGCTCTGTTTGACCATCTGAACTTGTCCAACTCTCCAGTTGACTTTTTTATGACAGTCGGCCCTTGTTTCAGCTGTTTAAAGCCCAAATGACCACGGTTTGATTTGAAACTTGGAGGGACTGACGTCAAGAACATCTTGGAGTATTCATCCAAATTTCATGCAGTTTGGATTTGAGGAAGTAGAAACAGTGGCCTATTCATTGCATGCGTTAGGTCACTATTCACTCTACATTGAGATAGTTAGCCTGTTTTCTATCCGAATAGCCTCCACTTGACTTGAAACTCTGGGAGAATAACTTGGGGCATTCTTTGAGCATTCGTTCCAAATTTTATCTACTTTGGCTTTCTGGAAGCAAGATCTTAGTTGGTGACCCCGAAATTCGGGATTACGGTCCTCTAAGCTGACATGTAATGAAATTTAGACCAAACGGAGTCTGTTCAACTTGAAAATTTGCAAAGTATCTTCTGAGCATGACTGAAGTTTCGTGCCCAAATTTCATCAATTTTGGACATTGGGAAGCAGGACTTTGGTCAGTGACCCCTTGGCTTGGGGGGAACTGACCTCAGGCTGACATGCTTATGGCTTTTGAGTTCGATTATGTCTGTTCAACCCGAAATTTGAACTTCCTTTGAGAGTTCCAGCTACCTTGATCTTCATGGAATGCCGGTTCTCATAGTGATTCCCCAGGATCTGTAAATAACCTCTGTAGCCTAAATTAAGCTGAGATGAGGTGTCTTCGCTGCAGTATTTGCAATTTTTATAGGTCGACAAGTGCCCCCTCGAGGCGCAATGATTATAGTATAATCATTGTGCCTCGAAATAACCAATCTGTGGGAATGATGGATGGCTTGATGAAAAGACAGTTTGTCAAGGTAGGTTGTAGGCCTAAACTTGGGATTTGAAAATTTTCATAAAAACCATGAAGAGTTTGATGACGGAATTTTGAAAAGACATAAGAAATCTGAATTTCTTTACCCTATTTTTACGGATATCAAAAGTGGCATCTCCGTGGGGACTGTGGGGAACACCCACAAAGGAATCTCTTAGGTATTTAGAAAATTCAAAAGTTTATGAATTTTATTTAGATTTTGGAAATGAATTTAATTTTCTTTTGACCTATTTTTCACAGATATCCAGAGTGGCGTCTCTGTGGGGATGTGGGGAACACCCACAAAAAGAATCCCTAAGGTTTTAAGAAAATCAAAAGTTTTAGTAAAAATGGATTTGGGTTTGGATCTTCATGGATTTTTGGTTTATTTTCAAAGATCAAAGTTTGGGTTTTGACTTGGCTTGACATGATTTAAAATGAGATGCAATTTTGACAAAATGAAATGTAATTTTGAAAGAGATTGTCTTTTATGGGTTTTGATAAAAAACAATTTGAAACATTGGTTTGAAATCAAATTTTGACCCAAATTTGATTTGGAAAGAGACTCCGCATCTCTTTTTTTTTTGTATGATTTCCCTTAAAATACTCTAAAATAGGATTATTTCATTTATAAATTACCCCAAGTGGACCCCTCATAGGACTTGCAAAAGATCACAGAGATCGTAGATGAAGAAGGAGGAATCCATTAAGACTTGATCTTAGACTCCACTGATTTTAACCAAATTGTATTTGTGGGAAGGAGGCCAAACAGGGAAGAGACCGTGGGCATTTAAAACACAACGTCTTTTTTTTTAACTGAGAAAAAGGGAGAGAGACCAGAGAAAGAGAGAAATTGGGAGAAAGGAAGAGAAGGATCGAGAAAATGGGAGAGAGACCGAGAGAGAGAGAAACCGGGAGAGGGAGAAAAGAAAGAGAGACCGGGAGAGAGAGAAGAAAAAGAGAGAGACCGGGAGAGAGAGAGAGAAGAAAAAGGGAAAGAGGTAGAGAGACCGAGAGAAAAAACTGAGAGAGAGAGAGAGAGACCGGGAGAGAGAAGAAAAAGAGAGAGAGACCGGGAGAGAGAGAGAGAAATTGGGAGAGAGAAGAAAAAGAGAGAGGGAGAGAGACCGAGAGAAAAAACTGAGAGAGAGGGAGAGAAAGACCGAGAGTGAGAGAGAAACCGAGAGAAAAAAGAAAGAAACCGAGAGAGAGGGAGAGAAAGACCGAGAGAGAGAGAGACCAGGAGAGAGAAAGAAAAAAGAGAGAGACCGGGAGAGAGAGAAATTGGGAGAGTGAGAGACCGAGAGAGAGAGAGAGGACTGACTGGGAGATAGAGAGAGACCGGGAGAGAGAGAGAGAGACCGGGAGAGAGAGAAAGAAATCGGGAGAGAGAGAAATCGGGGGAGAGAGAGAAGGACCGGGAGAGAGAGAGAGAACTGACTGGGAGAGAGGGAGAGAACTGACTGGGAGAGAGGGAGGCCGAGAGAGAGAGGACTGACTGGGAGAGAGGGAAAGACCGGGAGAGAGGAAACTGATTGGGAGAGGGGAACAAGCTGGCACCAAGGGTCTAAAGGCATTCATCTTCTCCGCTTCTCCGATCCTGTAGCCATCTTGTAGTGTCATCTGGTTGAGGACAATCACCATGGCAGGTGTTGTTCTTGGGTTTGTATGTGGCAACTGATGCATCTCTTTTGCTGAATGGGTGCTCAATAATCCAATTTACAATGGTTGCCTTGTTTGATCGGGCTCAGCTATTCGTCTTCCTCTTCTCTTTTTCTTTTATTTTGTGTTGTGCTATCAGAGCCATAATTCCATGCTCTGCTATAGGACCATGTTCAAATTAAACATTGGCCGAGCAGGTGCCATTGTCACAAGTTGTGCTTTTGCTCATGGTCACAACCTGTATGACAGAATGCTTGACTGATTCTTGCTCTTTTTTTTTCTTTGAGATGTAAAATCTGTAAGGGAATTCTGATATTGATTTCCCCAAACTGGATTCAATCAATTTTCTTAGCACATGATGGTGTTTTGTCAATCAGTTTTCTTGGCACATGATGGTGTTCTGAATGTCATTCTCTGGTGGAGTCTACATTGAGCAAGCCCATTGCCAAAACCACTGCTGTAGTCCACGGTTGCTTGCACATACTTCTTCTCTTCCTTTTTTCTTTTTTTTTTTTTTTGTTGCTCTCGGTTTGCTGTCTATCATAAGGATCTTGCCCGGGCTTTTTTTTTTTTGACAACAGCCTAACTTGGGCATCATAATTAGGAAATTTACAGTCACACCCGGTTGAGAACAATTCTTCTGTCTTAAACACTATCAGAACTTCATAATCATGGTCAATCCTGACTGTCTAATACTTGTTACTGTTGTCACAGTGACTGTTACAAACTAAAATTTGCAATTCATGGTGACTGATATGAGTTGGAATTATCATTGGTGAGAGTGCTTCATACCGAATAGTGGGGAAGTTTAAAACCAGGGAGGTTTAAAACTAAACAGCCATTGTATCTAAGTGCACAAATTTCACTTCTTGTTCACAGTATGACAGAATCCATTACCACTTCGTTTAAGTGTTAACCCTCACTATTAAACTTAGTGAAAGGACATCCACCTGTGTTTGAGTAGTAACATACACACCACTGAATACGCGCCTAACCTTCTGTGATCATAGCCTCTGTGGGAATTATAGAAGATTGGATTGTGGTGATTTGCTCAGTCACTTATATGAATCCATACAAACTCAATCACCATAGTCTTTATAGGAATTGCAGCCAGAATCATCAGACCGGATAGCTGTTAGGGGCACTCTTCTTGTTTTTGATGAGAAGGTTACTTCCCTTAAATCTCACCAAACATGAGAAACATAAACCACCTTGAATATAAATGGCTAATGAAGGAGACTGACGAAAATAGGGCAGATCCTCACATCGACGCCAAAATTGAATGTCGTCTTGAATGAACTATTGTCTTTTTCTATCATAACTTCCAAACATGAAAAACCGCCGATCACATGGTCGAATGTAGTTTTGAATAAGACATTTTACATTGTCTTTTTCTACTACAACTTCCAAACATGAAGAACCACCGATCACATTGTTGAATGTAGCCTTAAGTAAGACGTTTTGCATTGTCTTTTTTTTACTACAACTTCCAAAGATGATCCGTTCTTCGCTGCACTTCCGATCATCGACGACGGTTGATGATCATTAAAATTGGCTTTGCAAAGTAACTGAAGATCCCACAAGAATGTTTAAAGGTCTCATCATAGCAGATCATCATCTGGGCCTTTGCTCACTTGTTGATTTCACAAGAATGTCTAAAGGTCCCATCATAGCAAATCATCACCTGGGGCCTCATTTGCTGTTGCCTCCTGAAAAGGTCTTAAGGTGCTCGAACATCTGTTTGGACTGGGAGCCTTGGTTCTAGAACTTAAGTGTGCCTTTGATGCCAATTCTTGGTCTCAGAACTGAGTATTGCCTTTTTTTTTGGCCTTATACTAAGGGTACTTGCTGCCGATTTTTTTTTTTGAAACATTGGTACTGATATCCATCTTTTCTTTCTTTTGATTTGTTTTGTAGATAGAAAGGGTAAAGCACCTGCAACTGCAACTGCTGGGGCACTTAAAAGTCGTGCCAAGGGTAAGACCGCAAGAGAGCCTGATTCGAAACACCCAAATGAAGCATCTGATGTCAACTTGTGACTCCAGAGAACTACTTATGTCGATGACTTAACTGAGATTCTCTGCTGCAACTCCTATTTGATGGTTTTGCTTTTTTTTTTTTATTCTGATTAGTCCTGAGGGCCATATGTACGTTGACTTCACTGCTTATATTCGAACTTTAAAATGGATATCAATGGAAAATTTTTTTTCTTTCTATTTTTGTCATTGGTATAGGTGTTTGATTTGATTTTGTGTGGATGTTTGTTGTGATTTATGTGGATGGTTTGTAGGTGGTTTGTATGGATGGTTTATTTGGTTTGGTTTTCTCAGATTTGTATAAGGGTGTGATTTGTGATCGTTTGGATCCACAAATCGAAAATAAGGGAGTCATATAGGTGGACGTTATCCGGTGCCCATGTGTGAGGCTTTCTCCAGGGTCCATGACTTGATCCTTTTGGTGTCGAAATGGGTCAAACAAAGTGGATGTTATCCGGTGCCCATGTGTGAGGCTTTCCCCGGGATCCTTGACGTATTCCTTAGGACAAAGATTTGGTTTTGGTTTTTGTTTAGATTTTGGTTATACAGGGTCTGCAAAAAGACTTGTTCTATATAACCGAAGGTAGTTATATAGGGTCTGCAAAAAGACTTGTTCTATACAACTAAGGATTAGCTATATGGGGTCTGCAAAAAGACTTATTCCACATAGCTGAGTTTTGCTATATAGAGTCTGCAAAAAGACTTAATCTATATAGTAGGATGTTACAAGGGGTCTCGTAAGGACATTATCCGAGTAACAAAGGTTTGACTAGAGGGGTTGAAGGACTTGATCCTCGCAGTCATTTTATACAAATCTGAGGGATTTTGGTTACGAGTCATAGGTTGTAAGGCTCGAAACCAAAGGATTGCAATTTTGGTTGGGAGTCATAGGTTGTGAGGCTCGAAACCAGAGGATTTTGATTTTGGTTAGGAGTGAGAATGTACACTGTACATGGTTTGGGTACATTGTACATGGTTTGGGTGTACCAATGACATTCAGGTATATTTTTGAGAAGTTTTCCATTGATAAACATCATGCATCTGTCTCCTTCGAGGTTTAAGGAGTGCGCGTGCACCATTAGAGTAAACCTTGTTGACAATAAAAGGTCCTTCCCATTTGACTTTAAATTTGCCTTTTGACATGTGTGTGGAGAACATCTGCCTTTTGACTGCAAGGACTAAGTCTCTTTTCTTGTAAGCTCTGTATTTTTGACCTTCTTATCAAAAAATCCAGTCATATGAGTGTGATAGAGCTCGATGCTTTGTCAAGCGACAAGCCTTTTCTCATCAAGGCTCTTTAGCTCTTGGAGTCTGAGCTTGGTATTCTTTTTTTTTTTCGGTGTATTTTTTTATCATAGCTACCAGAAGAGAAGGAAGTTGAATTTATAAGGGTATCACAATTTCACAACCATAAACCAACGAATATGGTGTTGACTTGGTCGGACTACGAACAGTAGTTCTGTATGCCTACAATGCTTCTGGAAGTTTGATACTCCAACCTTTTGTTGCCAGAGACCATTTTCTTCAAAATTTTGCAAATAGTCTTGTTGAAAGCTGCAACAAGTCCATTAGCTACAGTGTTCTATGCCATGGAAGGACAGCATTGGATTCTTTACAGCAGTTCATATTGAGAGAAAATAATAGATCATTTGGATAGACGATCACACAGTGCACCAGCTTTTGTCACAAATGCCTTCAGTGGATTGGTGTTGGAAACCAAATACATTTCATTGGAAATAATATAGTGGTGTAATTTCCTCATTTTTCTTTTGAGCTAGCAATGTCCCCAGAGAGTGATCAAGAGCTTGAATGTAGAGGATGAGAGGTTTGCCTGGAGTTGAGGCTGCAAATGTAGGCAAGTTTGCCCTGCAATCCCTAGAGTTATTTAAGAGTTCTCAGAGAAGGCATCTTCAATATAGCTTTGACTTTGACTGATCTCTTTGAAAGTTAGTTCTGCATCAGTGGTAACTTCAACCAATCGAGCCAAAGACTTAGTTTTATGACTAAGTATGATAGCCTTGATTTCTGGTATCAAATTGGTTTTGCACATTTCGATTATTGCCCTTTGAGATGGTTGTTTTAAGCATTTATAGGATAATGCTCTCTATCTATTGATAAAGGCCTGTGCAGTTTCGTTGTCTCCCTGCCTTATGTTGCTGAGTATAGCAAAGGTGACTGTTTGATCCTCCTCCTGAAAATGGAGTAAAAACTTATCTTCTGTGATCGACCATGTCATGAATGAGAGTTCTGGTAACTGCTTGTACCAATCGAAGGTGACTCCTTTCAATGTGTCGACGAATAGTCTTATTTTTAGTGCATCTAACTCTGGTAGGCTTCCTAGGAGTGATTTGAAATGCACAATATGCTGATATGCTGACCCTTTTCCAAGGTATAGTTGGAAAGTCGGAAGTTTATAATCTGGTGGAAATGGAACCAGATCAAATTCCGGGGGATACTTGGGTGTAATACCTTTCTTTTTCATTATGGTCTCCACTTTTGATTTTGTCAGTATTTCTTCAACTTCTTTGAAGGTCACATGTTTTTTAGGATTTGCATGAAGACCAAGGATTGATGAATGATCACCACCAGTAAAACTTGCAGCTATCACCTTGTCTGTTAGGGACTTGAATTGAGCTGTGAGAAGGTCAATTTTAGTGGCATTCTTCATGATTATTGCTTGTTCTCTTCTGTTGGCAAATGGAGGATTTATTTGAACTTCATCCAGACCACCTAGCTTATCTGTTAAGATTTTCACTTGGGCAGTTAAGTGGTTGATCATAGCTCCTTGTTGTTTGACAACATCACTGACATTGTCATTTTCATTTTCACTAGCATCTTTTTCGTGAGCATCTTTACTTCCACTAGCATCGTCATTTCCATCCTTGCTAGTTCCATTCCCTTCAGCCATAAATACAGTGTACTGACGGGGATAGGATGATGTTAATGCCTGAGGAGTAGATTGACTATCTTTTGTATCCAAGATAGTGATAGGATCATCGTCAGAATCAGTTTCGACATGACCTTCAGAAGTGCTACTTGAATGAGAGTTTGAATCAAACTCTTGTAATTGAGTCCGAGCCATACTCCGAGTAATTCTTCGAATTGAACCTGGCCCGACCATGCAAGACGAGGTCAAGTCCGGATCTTGCACTGTGACAGCTTCTGAGTTTGGTCCTTATAATGGGCTAAAGCTTTCTTCTTGAGTTGGTTAGCCATCCTGGCTGCTGAGGTCTGATCTTTAAACTTGGCAACCAACGGCCTAGAAGTGCTTGTCACTCGTTCCCAATCCATGGAATCTGAAGTGGGAAGTGAAAGGATGTCAATAGGACCCCCCTTGTTCTTTTTCTTTTGCACTTTCTTCTGTTGGAGTGAATCTTTGAAATGAGCGAGATCGGTCGAATTATTGATGACCAATCACTCAGCTTGTTTGTTGCCTTCAGCGCCATATGATAAGCCTTGGGGGTGAAGATAGCGGAGAAGGTGCCACTATGATAGAAGGTAGATGCCCCCTGCCAAACCTCCGTCCTTCTTTTTGAGTCGGAGGATAGAAAGTATTATCTTTAATTGAGGCCAAGAGTTTGTTCTCAGCCATATTGGATTTTGGAGTGTGTGGTTGAGGTGACCACGTGCTGTATCTGGGGATGGATGCACCCTTCTGGACCTTCTTACGAGTTAGGAATTGCCGGAAGTCCTTTGGTGTTTGCTTGGTAATGACCCGCTGTTTGGGCCTAGTAAGTGGTGACTTTAAGCATTGAGCAGTCATTAAATGTGACTTGTTAAGTACCATTGATTTATGATCCGTGGACCGGACCTTCCTTGCCCCCAGACGAGGCTTGGTGATATGAAGATTGCTGCCTTCTGACTTCAGTTTGTGATTTGGTTCCTTCTGAACCTTGTTGAAAACTCCAAACGGATTCTGGGCGTATTTGGAAACCTAAGATTAGGGAGTTTTAGTCTTCTTGATGAATTTGAGGGTCACTGATGACCCATTTGGATCAGCCGAAGTTATAGAGCCTGTTGGAATAAAGAGTCTCTGAAATACTGAGACTCTTAACATAGGGGCAGTAAAGTCCATTCGAGCCTTTTTTGATGCTCTTACAGTTGGTTTGTTTTGAGTTATGGATATTTTAGAGAGCCTCTCCTTGGCCTCATCAAAAGTGATGATCAGGGAACCCATGATGTCTCTGCAAAAAGTAAGCCCACAGGACTATATTAGTGGTATAACCAACATGGCTGCCTCTTGGGCTAGCCGGAATGGTTTATAGATGCCATCTAGACCAACATGGTTTTGAACCGAAATGGTTAGATATAGGCATAAATCCCATCTCATTATGCTATGCTGACTATCCCTACTGTCAGAATTTCTACAGCATTTCAGGTTTATCGAGTCAGGCTTAAAAGCATGCTATGCTAACTAGCCCTGGCTACCAAAATTTCAACAGCATATCTGGACTATCTGTGTCAGACTTATAAGCAAGAGAGGGTTAGATCAATCAAAGGGATAGGGCCCATAGGATCAAGCCTGCACCACTATCACAATGACCACACAAGATCCATCAGTGGTTGACGCCGGACAATGCATAATTACAATGTCGTTGGTCTTATCACTGATTTAATAAACATTTTATATAGGTCAGAAGCCCTTTGAACTGAATCATCACTCTTCTAAAGTGAAAAAGGGTGATGATTTGGTTTATGCACATCAAGGTGCAAATTCTTCCAATCAAATGGCAAATGTACATACATCAAGGTGCAAATTCTTCCAATTAAATAGCAAATGTACGCACATCAAGGTGCCCAATGCCTTAATTTGTATGAACAATATGCACTTCAAGGTGCAAAAGTCATTTAATGATATTTTCAAACCCATTGCAGACATCAAAGGTCTTGTATGGGTGTAATTAGAGGTTAAATAAGCATTTGTTATCATAAAAATAGGTAAGTGACCGTGTGCCCCGGTTACAGGCTTTTAGCAGCAGTTTTCAGTGAAATAGTAGCAATATCCAGCACAACAGTGGCAGTTTCCAGTACAATAGCAGCAGTTACAGTGCAATAGCAGCAGTTTCAGTGAAACAGCAGCACTCTCAGTGCAACAGCAGCAGTTTCAGTGAAATAGCAGCACTCTTCAACACAACAGCAGCACTTTCAGTGCAATAGCAGCAGTTACAGTGCAACAGCGGCACTTTCAGTGCAACAGCAGCAGTTTCAGTGAAACAGCAGCACTCTTCAACACAACAGCAGCACTTTCAGTGCAATAGCAGCAGTTACAGTGCAACAGCGGCACTGTCAGTGCAACAGCAGCAGTTTCAGTGAAACAGCGGCAGTTTTCAGGGCAACAGCGGCAGTTTTCAAGGCAACAACGGCACTTTTCAGCAATTTTCAGTGCTTTCATGCATTTTTCACCAAATTTGATCACAAATTAGGGCATATAAATTCCCACAGATGGTGCCAATCTTCTGATCGCGCTTAAAAATATAGGCGTGGAAATGAATAACGGTATCAAGGTCCGACATTCACGCACTTTAAGCGTTAAGAAGAATGGGAAATAATTACAGTTCATCATTAATTTTCCTTTTGTTTACATGGGTTCAAGTGCCCTGACCGCGAGGATGCAAGTTGTTTACATACATTTTGAAAGTTTACAACCCCTCCCTCAAGTCTTAGATGTGATTTCAATTTGGAAAATACAAGAAAATATACATAAGGTGGAAGAAAATGTGAAAAAGAGGAAAAAATGGGGAGTGACCGTGACCCGCGGCCACTGCCCCATTCCAGTGACCGTGACTCACCCACAGTCACTGGGGCCTTTCAGTGACCAAGACTCACCCACGGTTACTGGGGCCTTCCAGTGACCGTGACTCACCCACGGTCACTGGAACCTGCTAGTGACCGTGGGTCACGGTCACTGACAGACAATGGCCGTGAAGCCACTGTTTGCCTTCGTTTTTTATGCTGTTCACGCTGGTTCTTTCTTGGAACTTCTTTCAAGTGTTGGAACTCTATTTTCATGACTTTGGAGTGGTGGACAACCATCAAGAAGATCACATTTAACCATGGAATCAATTGAAACCGCTGTAACTCATCATTCGTGCTTACGGACTGCGTTTTTGTTTCAAGTCCGAAATGGGCAAATTTGAAGCCGGAGTTGTGTCATTTTGAACCTATCATTTTCAAGGAATAAAATGAGGCCTAGGGAGACTTCTTTCACAACTCTTGCAATGGCTAAGAAGCCCTACGAATAAGAGAAACAGAGGTGACAATGTCATCCTCTCAAAAATTGGCGTCGTACGAACATAGTATGGACTTTGGCCATTCCACTTCCTTCTCTCCTTCTGAATTTTCTTGCTCACCTTCAAAACTGAGAAAAGAAGGTGGGAATGGTTGTGGAAGTGCTGCTGGAGTTTGCTTCTTTGTTGCTTTAAGTGCTTCTTTCTTTGATTTCTTCTCTTTTCCTCTTTGTGTATGTGTTCCCCCCCTTTTTTTCTTCAAAATTTGAAGCTTTTATAGACTCCCAATCAGTTTTGTGTAGTTTTGGGGAGTTAATAGCAGTTGTGGGGAGTTGGATTTCCAAGAGGAGTGGAGGGAAACTGCCCAAAATCTTGGGAAACATCTTTTGAAGGTCCATGACCGCAGGCTGGGTCACGGACGAGGCCCAATTTCGGGTTTTCACGTATGTGGTCCATTTTCATCTGTTTTGGGCTCAAACGAAGTCCGATTGCCACGAAACTTGAAGGGATGCTTCTTGACACTATTTTCTGAATGTCATAAAAATTTCAGCCCGTTTTGACTTCAGGAAGTTGGTCAACCTTTTCATTAATTGGGCCCCGGTCACGGACAAGGCCCACTTTTGGAACATTGCATATGCGGTCTATTTTCCATTGTTTGAGTCCCGAATGATGTCCAATTATCATGAAACTTGGAGAGATGTTTCTTGACACCATTTTAAGTGTTTCATAGAAGTTTCAGCTCTGTTTGACCACCTGAACATGGTCAACTCCTTTTGTTTGTGGGCCCCGGTCACTCCCAATGCCCATTCTTGAACTTTTGCATATGTGGCTTGTTTCCGCCTGTTCGGGGTCCAAACGACGTCCAATCGCCACGAAACTTGGAGGAACACTTCTTGACACTATTTTGAGTGTGTCACAGAAGTCTTAGCTCAGTCTGACCACCTGAACATGGTCAACTCCTTTTGTTTGTGGGCCCCGGTCACTCCCAAGGCCCATTCTTGAACTTTTGCATATGTGGCTTGTTTCCGCCTGTTCGGGGTCCAAACGACGTCCAATCCCCACGAAACTTGGAGGAACACTTCTTGACACTATTTTGATGTGTCACAGAAGTTTCAGCTCTGTTTGACCACCTGAACATGGTCAACTCCTTTTGTTTGTGGGCCCCGGTCACTCCCAAGGCCCATTCTTGAACTTTTGCATATGTGGCTTGTTTCCGCCTGTTTGGGGTCCAAACGATGTCCAATCACCACGAAACTTGGAGGAACACTTCTTGACACTATTTTGAGTGTGTCACAGAAGTTTCAGCTCTGTTTGACCACCTGAACTTGGTCAACTCCTTTTGTTTGTGGGCCCCGGTCACTCCCAAGGCCCATTTTTGAACTTTTGTATATGTGGCTTGTTTCCGCCTGTTCGGGGTCCAAACGACGTTCAATCGCCACGAAACTTGGAGGAACACTTCTTGACACTATTTTGAGTGTGTCACAGAAGTTTCAGCTCTGTTTGACCATCTGAACTTGGTCAACTCTCCAGTTGACTATTTTATTATAGTGGGCCCTTGTTTCAGCTGTTTAAAGCCCAAATGACTCCGGTTTGATTTGAAACTTGGAGGGACTGACGTCAAGAACATCTTGGAGTATTCATCCAAATTTCATGCAGTTTGGATTTGAGGAAGTAGGAACAGTGGCCTATTCATTGCATGCGTTAGGTCACTATTCACTCTACATTGAGATAGTTAGCCTGTTTTCTATCCGAACAGCCTGCACTTGACTCGAAACTCTGGGAGAATAACTTGGGGCATTCTTTGAGCATTCGTTCCAAATTTTATCTGCTTTGGCTTTCTGGAAGCAAGATCTTAGTTGGTGACCCCGAAATTCGGGATTACTGTCCTCTAAGCTGACATGTAATGAAATTTAGACCAAACGGAGTCTATTCAACTTGAAAATTTGCAAAGTATCTTCTGAGCATGACTGAAGTTTCGTGCCCAAATTTCATCAATTTTAGACATTGGGAAGCAGGACTTTGGTCAGTGACCCCCTGGCTTGGGGGGAAATGACCTCAGGCTGACATGCTTGTAGCTTTTGAGTTCGATGATGTCTGTTCAACCCAAAATTTGAACTTCCTTTGAGAGTTCCAGCTACCTTGATCTTCATGGAATGCTGGTTCTCATAGTGATTCCCCCAGGATCTGCAAATAACCTCTGTAGCATAAATTAAGCTGAGATGAGGTGTCTTCGCTGCAATATTTGCAATTTTTATAGGTCAACACCTGAATGGAATAAAGTGGGCCAACTTCATTAATCTATCTACAATCACCCAAATGGCATTATTCTTCTTACTCGTTAGGGGTAATACAGAAATAAAATCCATCGTAATGTGTTCCCATTTTCACTGAGGGAGATGTAATGGATGCAAAGAACTAGGAGGCCTCTGATGATCAGCTTTTACTTTATGACAAGTCAGACAGCGAGCGACGAACCCTACGATTTCTCTTTTCATGTTATTCCACCAAAATTGATCCTTTAAGTTCTGGTACATCTTCGTACTCCCTGGGTGCATCACATATTGTGCATAATGTGCCTCTGTCATGAGGTTCTCCTTCAAACCATCAATTGCTGGTATGCACAACTTATTGCGAAAGTAGAGGACACCATCCTCCAGTCGAAAATCTAGTTGATCTTGTATATGTTCCTTGATTCGCACCAAATTAAAATCTTCACACCGCTAATCCTTGATTTGTTGAATCACCTCAAGTTGGAAAACAATGGTATTAGCTAACAACACATAGTTATCTACTAATCTCACTTCCACAGGTTTATCTTTAAATTCATCTTGTATAAACACATGGGAACGTATTAATGCATTGAAAGTTTCTGACTTTCTACTAAGAGCATCTGCCACCACATTTCCTTTTCCTGGATGATACTTGATAGGAAACTCATAGTCCTTGATAAATTCAAGCCATCTGTGTTGCCTCATATTTAACTCATCCTGTGTGAACAAATATTGTAAACTATGGTGATCTGAGTATACCTCAAACTTCACGCCATACAAATAATGTCGCCATAATTTCAAAGCAAACACGATAGATGCTAGTTCCAAGTCATGTGTGGCGTAGTTCTTTCCATGCTCCTTGAGTTATCTCAATCCATATACAATCACCTTCCTGTGCTGCATCAACACACATCGGAAACCGATTCTATAAGCATAAGAATAAATCACAAATCCTTCACTTCCATCAGATAGAGTCAATACTGGAGCAGTTGTTAG
Source organism: Sextonia rubra (assembly GCA_037013555.1). Taxonomy (NCBI): domain Eukaryota; kingdom Viridiplantae; phylum Streptophyta; class Magnoliopsida; order Laurales; family Lauraceae; genus Sextonia; species Sextonia rubra. Next base: position 47,014,929 of record JASUAD010000006.1, on the reverse strand, counting down.
CTTTTCCTTCAAAGTTTAAAAACTAGTTTCACATGCATCTATCTAAGTAAAGGGAACATTCTTTTGTATCAGCTTAGTCAAAGGGACGGATATCTTGGGAAAGTCTCAGACAAATCTGCAGTAATATCCTGCAAGTCCAAGAAAACTCCTAATATCTGTCACCGACTTTGGACTAGGCCAATTAACGACCGCCTCAACTTTTGCCGGATCAACTGCCAATCCTTCTCATGAAATGATATGTCTAAGAAATGCTACTTGCTCAAGCAAAAAGTCACATTTCGACAACTTGGCATATAGCCGATGCTATCTCAACAATTGCAAGGCTTTTCGTAAATGATCTGTGTGCTCCTCCGCCGTCTTTGAGTACACCAAAATGTCATTAATGAATACCACAACAAAATGGTCCAAGAAAAGAGCGAAGATTCGATTCATCAGAGCCATAAAAGCAACAGGTGCATTGGTTAATCCAAAAGGCATCATGAGGAATTCATAATGACCATACCTCGTCCTAAAGGCAGTTTTCGGAATGTCATCTTCCTTCACCCTTAATTGATGATACCCAGACCTTAAATCAAGCTTGGAAAAATACGCTGCACCTTGAAGTTGATCAAACAATTCATCAATACACGGCAGGGCATACTTATTCTTGATTGTTACCTTATTTAATTGCCAGTAATCAATACACATCCAAAAGGTGCCATCTTTCTTCTTGACAAACAACAACGGAGCTCCCCAAGGTGATATGTTCGAGCATATGAAACCTTTATCCCAAAGGTCTTGTAATTGCATTTTCAATTCCAATAACTCCGCAGGAGTCATACGATATGGAGCTTTACTAATCGGTGCTGTACCTGGCACAAGGTCAATAGCGAATTCCACTTCTCGCAAGGGAGGTAACTCTGGAACTTCATCCGGAAATATGTCTGGAAAGTCACACACTACCGGAATCTCTCCAAGTCCTTCTTTTCCAAAACAAAGGCAATCAAGCCTTCACACCCTTTGCATATCAATCGATCGACATTGCATGCGAAGATAACACGCCTAAGGCATTTCTTCTGACTGGCCTCAAAGCAAAACCTATTCCCTATATCAAAATAGATCATCTTGCTATAACAATTCACATAGGCACGATACCTCATTAGCCAATCCATTCCAAGGATCACATTGAAGTCCAACATCGACAACATGATCAAGTCAATTAGAAATTGGCGACCTTCGATTCGCACATCACATTGGGGGTAGTATACACTACACTCTACTCTCTTGCTAACAGGAGTGGACACCACCAACACATACGGTAGCAGCTTAGGTAGCTGCCGTAGCTTATCAGTAAAATGAGGTGCTACGTATGAATGCGTAGACCCCAAATCAAACAATGTGAGAGCTTCTGCTTGAGCAATCAAAACAATATCTTCCACCACATCCGCATCCTCCACACTTTCATGAGTGGCGGTGTAAGCACGTGTAGTCTGGCGATTTGGCTTCTGGCTTTGATGAGAGTGCTTCAGTTTGCCTTGAGTGATGGAAGTAGTAGGCTTGGATTGTTAAGAAAACTTGGACTTCGAATATTGAGCCACCATATGATCCATGGAACCACACCCTAAACAAAATCCTGTTTTCCTCTAGCATAGCTCTGTCTTGTGTGGTTTACTATAGTATCCACACACCATGCCTGCTGAACTTGACGTACCTTGCTTTCCTTTCATCTTTTTCTGTGCTTGCCCCTTTGCACCGAAGGGCGCATTCCTCTTTGAGTCAGCAGCTCACTCTTCTTGACTTTGGCTTCTGCAGCATAGGCTCGATCCACTGCATCATCGAAGGTAATGGGTCTCTGGAAAGCTGTCACATGGTTCTTAAACTTGGGATTCAGGCCATTGATAAATCTATTGACCTTCTTCTTTTTGTATTGACCATGTCCTCGACAAAGTGTGACAACTGTGTAAACTTATGCACATAATCTGCTACCGACATCTACAACTGCTGTAAAGATAGAAACTCGACTTCCTTTGCTCTTTGCACGTGAGTCAAAATAAACTTCCTTCTAAATTGCTTCTTAAATGTCTCCCAAACTGTCATACTCGGCATGTCCTTATAGGAATCTTTCACACTCTTCCACCAAGTCTTCGCCACATCACGAAACATTGAAACTATGAGTACTACTTTTTGTTTGTTGGTGCACACAACTGTATTGAACAGATCCTCCGTATGCTACAATCACTGATCTGCTTTCAAAGCATCTTCATTCTCATAGAACTCAGTAGCTCCGCATTTTTGAAATTTGTCATATAAAGCACTGGGGTCGCTTTCTTTAGGCTGAAAAACTACTTGCTACTCCACATGAGGTGAAATAAACACTTGGCTTTGTCGGTCCACTATAGATGCTATTTGTGCTTGCAAGGAATGTACCGACTGTGATTGAGCTTGAATCGCTTGCAACATCATGAGAAAGCGATCGTCTGCATTAAGTGGTTGTTGTGGGGTGCTGATTCACTCTTGGTATCTCTATGATTGTTATTGGTACCGGATCCAGATGCCATTTCCTGCAAAAGTAAAGGGTCAAAACTCATACACAAGGCATCCCCGACCATAAATCCCCCAAAACACCTCAAAATATCGGACTGTACAGTCAAATATTTAAACATATCATTACTACGTTCTTAGATGCCTACATGCTTGTCAACTAGAACAACCTGGCTCTGATACCATACAATACATATGTCACAACCCAAGCCTAAGAAATCGGGGATTCGTTTAAACCTAATCAGTGACACGCGTATTACTATGCATACACACTTAGACCTCATCTAAATGCACATGCACAAGCGAAATTTACACGTGCAAACGTAGTGTACAGGGAAGCTATAAGTATCATTGCATTAAAAAGAAAAGATACACGAGCATAAGACAAACAAACAAAAGACAATATCTACCGATAACAATATATTCTGACTGTACAAGAAGAAGAGAATAGAGAAACAAGTTCTATACTACAAGACAAACATAAAAATGAAAAGAGTTAATAACTCGGAGGCAAGCACATGATGCATCCCACAAAAATCCAAGAAGAAGCCTATCATGTCATGACGCTCTCCGATGGAGTGATCACATCCACTCCTCTAGCTCTGACGGGGCTTCTATGGCCACTTGTGGAATCTGGCCGACCGACGAGGGGTCGGCAGAGGGATCTAAGCCTGCAACATCAAGAACAACTAATGAATACAACGATTCAGCAAAGCATAAACAAACAATAAGGTAACACACGTTCTGTCTACAAGAATAATTAAACAAGAGTGCATAGAGTTTCAATTTCGTATACTAGGCAAGTCGTGCATCAGAATAAAATATGCTATCAAAATCATAAAACAGATAACTTGCTAGGTGGCTACTACATTTGCCATATTCTCCTTATCGAGAGCACGCGTTGAGAACACCATCGACCGGGCCAGGGTACGAATGGGTCTTTGGTTCCTGGGGTTCAGAAGTCCCAAGATAAGAGCACACTGCAGCGGCAATAAGCAGGCTACACCAAAGTCAACCCCGTCGGATATCCTGAGGCTGAGGCTAAGTAGAGCCAGACCGTATGAATCATGTCATATAATAGACGTCAAGTGAAGTCACATTTAAGCCGTACAGTACGTCTATCACATCATATCACAATAATGTCAAACACCAGTATCCTCTCATTCAAGACAAACACCAGTCGAAACAATAATAAAAAAATGGAGGGCAATACCCGAAATCAACATGCAATGCAAGTTAAGTTATTTAGGGAGTCATGATTGTTTACTAGTCAACCCAAAGCTAGTTGTCCATGATTTCTAACCGTGCATGATGATGTAGTTTTAAGTTGTTCGATATACAGTTGTCCGTCTGGTGGATGTTGTAATGTATCCAGAAGCGTGTATCGAAGTCCCTTAAACCAACACCCATGGGGAGGTGCTTAACAATTGGACAACACACATAAATGAGTAACAGCCCTCAAGACCATTCATGCTATTAAGGTAGTCCATTGGGCAAGTTAAGAGGTTTGAAAAATTCATATGAAAGCCCTATAAGGTCTCATCATTAAACCTATCTTTTTCTCCATTTTCAGTGGTTTTTCGGGTTAGCTGTGGGTGACTTACGGCTTAGCCATATTATGCGCTATGGCTCAGCCGTGGTTCCCCAGAAATGTTTCTGCATTTACGGCTTAACCATGTTTGTTCTACGGCTCAGCCACGGTTAGGGCACGGCTTAACCGTAGTACATTTTACGGCTTAGCCGTAGCTTGATCGTACTGTAAAGTCAGGTTTTCAGCTCTCTGGAAACTGAGCCGTGAAGCCCTACGGTTTAGCGGTAAGGCTTCAGAAAGTCACGAGTTGAACCTATTACAGATAACACTGAATTTGCAGAACTTTTAGACCAAGAAGACAAATAGGAAGAATTGGACACAAAAGGGCTGTAAAACACAAACCATATGCAAGATCAAGAAGACTATTCACAATCATAGTGTACCAACAGGTGTTCACCCAAATCGTGCTTATACTTGCCTCAAATGAGCTTTTTCACATGAATTAATTGTCCTTTGGCTCAAAGTGATTGAGTCTATGCCACCTTAACATAATGCATGCTAAGAGTGAGAAGTGAGGTATGCATGCAAAGAAAGACAAGGATTGTAGACCCCAAGATGTGAAAATTAAGCAATTCTTATCTCAAACCACACAAAAAGGTGAATTGGATACTAAGTGCGCAAGGATTCCCTCCCTTTCTTTACTTTGATCCTAGAAGAAGATGAAGAAACAGAGAAACAATGAAGGAAAGAAGAAACCAACGTTGAGTTGAGAGAGAGTCGGTGCATGGTTCTCTTTATATAAGATAAGGATGAGTGAAATTATCTAAAAGTCCAACAGTTTAAGATAATTACAATTCGAGTCAAATAACCGTCCAACGGAAGCAAACAAAGTCGTTTACCTGTGAGTCAGTTACGGAAGTCAACGAGCTTGACAAGATACACGTGATGACGCCAAGATGATGCATGAAAGACGAAATCACACAAAATCTAAAATTACAAAAAAGGGCTCATGTCTACCTAAACCAGGTTAAACTCAATCCAACTACCTAACCATGACCCAAAACGAAACTCAAAAGGACAAAATAACAAACATCAAACTAATACACTGGCAAAAGCGTAAGAAAAAGATTAATTAGGCATCAAACCGGCTTATATTAGGTTGGAGTATTATAGTAGAATTTAGAGAATTCATGCGTAGGGACTTTACAAATTCTTCAAATGTTGTTCCGCACATGTAGTTCCAAAATCCTCATGGCCAAAGAAGTATTTTGTAAATGCCAAGGGGCATGGGATTCAAGGAATTCAAATGTATATTTGTAACCTTTCAAGTAATTGGAATTCAAAATTCTAACAAAGAAATGTAGCATTTCTAAATTCCAAGGGGCTCCTCCCTTGCATATGTGAGTTCCTTTTTCTCGCATGTGTGAGTTTTTGTTTTCTCCTTACATGTGTGAGTTCCCATCTCCTCGCATGTGCAAGGTATACTCTCCTTGGCATGCATGAGTTTTCTATATCCTTGCATGTGTAAGTCTCTCAAGGGACCCGACCCATTAGATGCATGCCTACAAAAAATTCTAAGTGTTTTGAATGATCTTGGTTTTTCAATATTGGAGATTTTTAAAGAATTAATTTTCATTTTTTAAAAGTTACATATGACCACCTATGTCCTAGTTATAAACTAACCTAATCTATCAACTTAAGCGTCATCCTTAGGGTGTTCCACTGCCCTTGCTGACTCTGCCTATGTTTCTTCCACTATAGTGCCTTCACTTGAGTATCCTTTACTTTGGCGCACATTTTAACTATGCTTTACTAGTGTAATGACATGAAGCATGGTACCATATGTAAAGAGGGTAGAGATGAAGAGACCAGTGATGGAGGGTTGAAGGGAGTAGGTTAGGCTTCCACCTAAAAAATTGGCCTAACAACAAACTTCCCATCATAGGTGATGAAGAAAAGGAAACTTGGAAACCCAAATCACTCGACATAAACTTTTTGTTAATCATTAATTAAATAGTCAATGAGGCTTTACATCATTATCTAGGAAAAATCAAAACCTAAAACTAATTTGGACTATCATTTTGTTTTATTAATGGTTAGGATTAAAACATCCAACTAAATTAATAATTGAAGATAAAATAAAAAAATCTAAATAAATAGAAGATTTGATTGATATGTGGGCTGAACACAAAAGAATTGGTAAAGATGGATGGGGTGGGCCCATTGGCAAGTTGACCATGGGAACTATGGGTCTATCATGCACTAACTCTTCCCTTCTTAGAGAAAACTAGACCTCAAGTTCAATAGAAGTCATCAAGAATAGAAAATCCAACGTATGATTTTTTAATTTGTCACTTGATCTTCGTTTTCTTTACATGACTTAGAGGCTTGGTTTGATCTTTTCATCTATGTAGAAGAAGAATAGAGGCATGACTTCTTCTAATGCTTGAATCGAACATCGGCTCGTGATCTAATAGTCAAATGTATCAGTTGTTGGCTTGGAACAAATGGATGACAATCTTCTAATATCAATATCTTATACCTGAAGATGAAATCAATATAGGGAATCTCAATGACTCGATTTCAGAACAACCTATTCTTCTAATGATTTGTTTGGCTCTTCATGAAGTGGACTTATGATGAGATTCACCAAATGATTAAACTCCCTACTATTTTCTACACTGTTTGTTTTCTTCCTGTTCCACCTATGCTGTATGAGCAACGCTGTTAGAAGAATACGTTTTAAGTTCTTTTTCCTCCAATTCATCTAAAGTAGAATCCTTTGGGAGAGTTTTGTCTATTATTCCACTAAATTTAGTGTGGAATAAGTATCAAGTTTTTAACATGCAGTAGTGATACAATGTTCATTATCCTCATCTAATGCACATTGTACTTCTAGCCTTGAAAATCCATCAGAATATTTGTCAACTGTTACCTTGCCTTGGCTTAAATTAAGAAATTGATCATAGTAGGTTTTAATTTAACTGAATACCTCATCCTGAGCACATTGTTATAGATTTTCAATTGCAGTTTATCATGATATATAGATCTCTCTAAGTGGAGTTCGCAAATGAAGTCAATCCAACAGTGAAGCAAAAATGATTTCTCGCAATTGGATTGCACTTTGACCTCGGACTGGGTGTTGATGTCACCAATGCTTGCACACTTTTATTATTATCATTATTATTATTATTATTATTATTATTACTGGGAAAAATTTCAAAATAGGGCTTAACATTTCAACACATTTCAAATCAAGACAAAAAAAACTTACATTTCAAATCAGGACTTAAGTTTTCTACATTTCTTTCAAATGAGAACAAATGATCGGACTTTGTATTTTCTGGTAACTTTTCTCCTTAATTTTTTCAAAAACACCAAAGCACTCTTCCAAATTAAACGGTCTTCCAAAATGCAAAATCCCAAAAGCCTTCTTCATTCTTTGTTCGTCGTCCACCTCTTCCTCTTCGGTATCGTTCATCTTCTCCCTTCTAAGCCATATTTTGGAAAATTTTCAAAGAAAAACACATCTCTCTCTCTCTCTCTCTCTCTCTCTCTCGCCGGAAAAGCTAAAGCGGTCCTCTGTCTCTATCACATAAATCAAAGCCTCAACGAGTTGGAGAGACCTCCTCTTTGTCGTCCCTCTCCTCTGCTCGTATCCTTTCTGCGAAAGGACCGTCCTCACTCACAGACAATGCACTCATCCTCACCATTCTTTCAGATATGCATCCAACGATGGTCATCACTCGCCCTTCTCCCGGTCTCCATCGCCTTCTCTCTATCTCTTCATCTCTCTCTCACCAAGCCAAGTTGTGATTGCTAGGTGGATTTGGGTATAGAGGCTGGCCTTTCTCGAGCTTAAATAGATGGAAGGAGAGAGTCATTGCCTACTGGAACAGTGAAACACGATTTTGTGGTTTTATGACAATTTGAAGTGTGTTGAGTATTCAACACAAGCTTACCGCAATTTATTTTCTTGAAAAAAAATCAAGACAACTTTGAGGCCAAGGAGTTCAAACTTCACTCGTTGTCTTTAAAAAATGATAAAAAGAGGTGGAGGTGGCTATTTTCATTATCCAGATGAAATTGGAGTGTAGCATGTCTAGTTGCCTTGTTTATGATTCGATACATTTTATTCTTCGACATTCAATTTCTTTCTTGTTAAATAATTCATTAATTCTGTCATGCATGTTTACATTTCAGGGGCACTGCTGTACTCCATCTATATCAGAAGACAACTATGACTCAAGACATGTTTACATTTCAGGGGCACTGTTGCACTCCATCTATATTAGAAGACAACTGACTCATTTGTTGAAAGAAATGCCTCAATTATGTATGCTTTTAATGACAACCCATATCTGGGTCTTCCCAGTCTCCAGCTTTGCTCCTGAAATTGATTTATGATGTTCAATGTTGAATGATGAAATTGGTGTTTCATTTTAAACCGTTGATGTTGAACAAGAATGGTTGTATTGATGAAATTAATTATAATGTTAATGTGAATATTTATAATATCTTAAAACACATAACTGGGCAGTGTGTTAAGCTAAAAAAGTCCCAATCCTCTTACTGCATACTTGGTCACCATTTCATATTGGGTAAAAAAAGAAAAAAAAAACCAATGTCATGCAGGACAACCCAATCTTGGTTTTGTAGGACTCATCATTTATCAATTGTCATTAGAATGTATCATAAGTTAGTGTTTACATTTAGTAGCAAGTGTAAATTCTTTATAGCAAAGGAGCATGCCACAATATGCCCAATAACCTGCAAATAAGGAGCTTCACCCAGTGGAGATGAAATGGGGCTGAGTAACTCCTCCTTCTGTTGATGGTGATGTCTGCTGTGCTCGGTGACGATGGTGTTAGCCGGAGGGCGCCGCTGCGGTGTCAACATGCGACGGTGACGGGCGGTCGTGCTCTTCGGGCGCGGGGGATGTCCTCTCCTCCCTCGGCCTCCTCTTCTTTTCTTTATTATTATTATTTTTTGGGCTGAATATGGGAGGAAATGGGTTCGATGGTGGCGGGTTGGGGTTTGGTTGGATGGGGTTCTTAAGGTTCGGCTAGTAGATTTGGGACATGGTCGACATGGGATCCATCATGTGGGCACCTGAAAATTATCTTTCATGGTTGCCTCCTGTGTCGTCAATCCTCTGCAATCCCCACCTCCTTAGTGTGCGCGTACAAAAGGAGCGATTTTTATTCATCTCCATCTCAGCACCAAAAGAGTTTGACTTTTCAACATGTAAAAGTACTTGTTGAGAGTCAAAGAAGTTGGCTAATATGGTTGATGAGTCCGTCACATAAATTTCAAGGAAGCTTCGTTACATAAAATTCCAAGGCGTCAAAAAAGACCAAAGGTTTTTTTTTTTTTTCTTTTTTATGCAGGTTAATGAGGAACTCTAGCATTGGCATTTTTATGTCCATCTTGATCTCCTGTTTCTCTATTCTCACATGTGAAGTAATGGGCATCAGCAATATAGCGAAGGTAGCAGCTACAGTTGTTTTTTTATTCTTTGCCAACCCCTTTCACATGCAAACTTGCACCGCATTTGGCACCATTTTAGCAACAAATAATACACTTAAAGATGGAGACACTCTTGTTTCAGAAGGAGAAGACTTTGCTCTTGGTTTCTTCAGCCCTCACAATTCAACCAACCGCTACGTCGGGATTTGGTACAAGAAGATTAGGCCGGAGACTATTGTATGGGTTGCCAACGGAGACACCCAGCTTGCAGATTCCTCTGGAATTATAACGATAGACGCGAACGGAAACTTGGTGATCTTGGATGGGAGAGGAGACGCTATTTGGTCTACAAACATCTCAACCGTCGCGAAGATTGCCGACGCTGAGCTCCTGGACGCAGGAAATCTTCAGTTGAGACAAGTAGATTCAGACAACAGCACAAGAAGAGTCTTGTGGGAGAGCTTCAATTGCACTTCAGACACCTTCCTTCCATCCATGAAACTCTACGCCGATCCGAAACGGAAAGACACTCCCACAAGAATCACATCGTGAAAAGTGCATCCGACCCTTCCCCCGGGATCTTCTCTTCTGGCATTGATCCTCAAAAGCTTCCTCTGTTACATCTAATAGGGTATGTAATAAAACATCAAATCTAAGGATCTAGATTTATGCATTTCTCAAGAAAATAAATGCATACTTTGCGCCATGATCTTTATGATGAGTAGATCTTGATTCTCAAATTGAGTTTTCTCCTATCTCTCTTATTATCCACTCCAAGATGCGTGAGAGTTGATCGGTACTTTTCAAATCTCGTGGGTTAAGAGAGAGGACCGGAAAACCACTTTTATAGATAAAAACCTAGAGAGATTTCTTCTCATCAAAGAAATCATTAAAAATAAGTTTCCTTAATTCTTCAAAGATTAGTCAACCAAGATATCTTAAATTGATTGGGCTTACTAAAATTGAATCCAAGTTATATATAGTAAAACCAAAACCAAAAGGGAAAAACATATTAAATTAGTGGCCTCAAACTGTAAAATTTAGTTGAATCCAAGTTTAGTCATAAAATATATATATTTTTAAAAAAATTTTTTTTTTCTTTTCAAAATTTATATATATTATAATAAAAGGTGGATTGTTTTTTATATGGTCGTCATGACCAAGTGGGAGATTACATATTTGTGGTCATTCGGACCAAGTGGGAGATTGTTGGACATATGTGGTCCTCATGACCACATGTCTAATGTTGGGGTTCACAGTTTGAGCCTACTAATTTAATATGCTTTCCCCTTTTAGTTTTGGTTTTACTATATATAGCTTGGATTCAATTTTAGTAAGCCCAATCAATTTAAAATATCTTGGTTAACTAATCTTTGAGAAATTAAGGAAACTTATCTTTAATGATTTCTTTGATGGGAAGAAATCTTTCTAGGGTTTATCTATAAAAGTGATTTTCCAGTCCTCTCTCTTAACCCACGGGATCTAAAAAGTACCCGTCAATTCTCACGCATCTTGAAGTGGGTGATAAGGGAGATAGGAGAAAACCCAATTCGAGAATCAAGATTTACTCATCATCAAGATCATGGCACACTGGTACAATATTTCTAACAGTCCAATTAGTTGTCAATCCTTATATATATAATGTTAGGAATCCACAAAAAGTGGCAGACTCACCTGTACCCACTATATAGGGTCCCACCAAAAGGGTGGGCCCACTAGGCAGTCGGGTCAGGGGCTCAACTGCCTGCTAATATAGGTGGGAGACCCACCTGTGCAATTTTGCACAAGCGCACAGAATTGCACAAGGGGTCATTCCGCCATACATAGCATTTGCCATAAAAAATTTGAATTAGTGAATGGATGATCCAAACCAGTAATCTAATATAATTTCACTTCCAAAAGACAGATTGAAATCCCGAGATAGGATGTATATATCTAAATTGTCAAATTATCATTTTAATGGTTTGATCTAACCAATCCAACCAATTTAAGCGTTAGTGATAGCCTAGATAGGGATGGAATGTTATAACATGTCAACACCATATTTTGTCCTTTAATAATACTACAACTAATACTACATCAAATAAACTGATACAATTCAATTTGCCTAAAGTTAGCCAAAAGCCCATGATTTATGCAAAATTTAGTTGGATGCGGTATAATGAAAATAAAGAGATTTATATGCAGTAAGATCAAGTCAATACAAGCAAGTGATCAAATGATCTGGACACAATATTAGATGGGCTGGAAACATCTAGCCAGAAGTTAGAAAAAAAAATTAAAATAAATAAATTAACCAAAGTAGGTCGATGTTTGTATCCAGCTCGTCACATTCTGCCCGGAGTCTATATGCAACCCAACACTTCACTCTAGCCACTTGTTACAAGAGGCGTTGAAAGGCATGCCCTGTGACGGCGCATCATATGGAGTGTATGTAAGGCACACTAACATAAATCATGAGTCCCGTATAACTCATTGTTAATTCCTTGCAATGGAAGGCAAGGAAAAAAAAAGGCATTGATTCATATGAGACAGATTCAAGAAACAAGAAATCTAATGAATATAATCAAAGGTCCGAAATATTTCTTCATTAGAATCACAATTGTTGAATGCATAAATAAAAAAAAAAATTAATGTATAAATTAGAACATATGCTCTAATACCATTGTTAGATCTAATACGGTTTGTAATAAAACATCAAACCTAAGAATCTAGATTTATGCATTAAACAATATATGATCTCAAGAAAATAAATGCATACCTTGCGCCATGATCTTGATGATGAGTAGATCTTGATTCTCAAATTGGGTTTTTTCCTATCTCCCTTATCACTCACTCCAAGATGCGTGAGAATTGATGGGTACTTTTCAGATCTCGTGGGTTAAGAGAGAGGACCGAAAACCACTTTTATAGATAAACCCTAGAGAGATTTCTTCCCATCAAAGAAATCATTAAAGATAAGTTTCCTTAATTTCTCAAAGATTAGTCAACCAAGATATCTTAAATTGATTGGGCTTGCTAAAATTGAATCCAAGTTATTTATAGTAAAACCAAAATTAAAAGGGAAAAGCATATTAAATTAGTGGGCTCAAACTGTGGGCTCCAAATATATTAGACATGTGGTCATGAGGACCACATATGTCCAACATCCTCAAGTTGTGGTATGGGATGGAGCTTATCTGCGCCGGCGAAGTGGGCCGTGGAACGGCTGGACCTATCTATAGGGCAGGGTATCTTCAACAGTCCACCACGGTCTCCCAAAATCACTTAGATTATCCGGACTCTTTACGAGAGTTACACGTGGCCCCCTACTTTCCTATCAAACATATTGAAAAATAAAAAAAAGGAGAGACTTTTATTCATCTCCATCCGAACACCATTGGTTTGACATTTCAACATCTATTAAAAATAAAATAAATTAAAAATATATGGTTCCTGACTCCTATGTCCATCACTATCATTTTTTTAATTTTCCATCATAATCATTCTATAGGAAGCTTTTATTGCACATAACTTAAAGACCGCAAAGATGACCCGAGAATCTTCGTATGTATTCGTTTTTTATCATTTTTTTCATAAGAATTCTAGGTGGAGCCCATCTATCACTCAATCCAAATCTTGCAACACACATGGGACCCCATGATAGCAACTTGCCCCAATTTTCGGTCGGATCCGAATTTATTAGACCATTGGATTGACTATACACCAATCCGAACGGAATGAATTTGTGAGTCATGGATGAAGGGATTAAGGACATGTGATTGGAACTAAATTTGATATGCAGGGTGCTTTTACATAGATCTTTCCAACCCCCCGTCTCATCTCTTGATGGGGTCCACAGTGGGCCCCACCAAAGACTATGCACAAAAAGTCCATGAGGGATATATGCATAGGAAAAGGCCCCAAGATCCAAGGTTAAGACGAAGAACTATAGCAATGGCATCTTCATGACCATCTCCCTTTCTCTTGGTTCTCACATGTGCAGTAATGGGTAACAATATCGGAAAGAATGCAGCTACACTTGGTTTTCTTCTCTTTGCTAACCTCTTTCACATGCATACTTGCACTGCAATCGGCTCCATTTTAGCAACAAACAATACAATGAAAGATGGAGACACTCTTGTTTCAGCGGGAGAAGACTTCGCTCTAGGTTTCTTCAGCCCTGACAATTCAACCAACCGCTACGTTGGGATTTGGTACAACACGATCAGGTCACAGACCATTGTATGGGTAGCCAACAGAGAAACCCCACTTGCAGATTCCTCCGGAAGTATAACCATAGACTCGAATGGAGACTTGGTGATCTTGGGTGGCAGCGGAGGCACTGTTTGGTCTACAAACACCTCAGACACCGCGAAAATCTCCACTGCCGAGCTCCTGGACAAAGGAAATCTTCAGCTGAGAGAAGTGGATTCAGACAACAACACAAAAAGGGTCTTGTGGCAGAGCTTCGGTTTCCCCACAGACACCCACCTTCCATCCATGCAGCTCTATGCTGATCCGAAACGGAACGACAGTCTCCAACGACTAATTTCATGGAGAAGTGCATCCGATCCTGCCCCCCGGAACTTCTCTTCGACCATTGACGTTAGCAAGCTGCTCCAGGTTGTGACGTGTGATGGTACCAATGTGCACTGGCGAAGTGGCCCATGGAACGGTCAGAAATTTCTTGGGTGCCTTCCATGGACTACAACTATCTCAATGGATACAATCTCATTAGAAACACTGAAAGGTTGATAGAGATTTCTTATGATTTCTTCAATGACTCTTTTTATAGCAGGTATCTTTTGGATTTAACGGGTAAGTGGCAACAACTGAGGTGGGAAGAAGAGAAAAATGAATGGTTCCTTGTCTGGTCTGCACCAGATACTGATTGTGATTTGTATGGTAGACGTGGACCAAATGGGAGATGTAGCATGTCAAGTTCACCTATTTGCAAGTGTTTGCAAGGATTTGAACCCAAGTATGTTGATGAATGGCGTAGAGGGAACTGGTCAGGTGGGTGTGTGAGGAGTAAGCAATTGGAATGTGAGAAGAATGGGACTGGTAGTTGGAAAGGAGATGGGTTCTTAAAAATGGAGAGAATTAAAGTGCCTGATTTCGCTGATTCTTTGGAAGGTGGCAGTGTGAAGGAGTGCGAGGATGAGTGTCAGAAGAACTGCTCTTGTGTGGCTTTTGCTTATGATAGTATGATTAGGGGCTTATTCTGGAGAGAGGATTTGATGGACATTCAACAGTTCGCTAGAGGTGGTGTGGACTTGTATATCCGTCTTCCAGCTTCAGAACTAGGTATGTAATTAAATTTTAACCAATAGGACCAGACACTAGTTGATTTTGTTAAACCATCCCCACCCCCCATCACTTCAATTTAATGTTTCGAATCCTGTGGTGCTTGATATAGTGGGATTTTTCATTAACATTGAAATACAATTACTTCAAAATAGTAAGATATTTAGGTGGATTGGATTCCCTTGATTGAGACAATGGCCCACGCAGCCTTCCCTCATGTCATCAAGTCAGTGGAAAAGAAAGACTTAATGTGGGCTTTCATATGGTTGCATCCAAGATCGGCAGGGGGATGGAGACAGAGGTGACGTGCAAGGTTTAGTTTCTACCACCTATATCGGTCATGACTCATGACATTGAAAGGCAGTGTTGAAAAACAATGCTAAGCCTAGCGAAGCCATCCGGAGCTTGACCTCTAGCCCATAAAAAAAAATGAGACCCTGAACTTGAGCCAAGCCAAGCTGATACGTAAAATTTCAGAAGCTAGCCCTGCTCATTGACTGCCCAAACTATAACTAAGAAGAGTACATAACCACCATATTGTTCTGTTTTGATGTACAAATGAAAAGAAAGATATGAAGATAGTGATCATTTCCACTTTCCTTCCAGCAACATTGATCCTGATGGCGTGCATTTACTTTCTCTGGAGGTGGAAGGCAAAACAAAGAGGTATTTCCACTACCTTTGCAAATTATGGACTCCCATTTGAAGGGCTTTTTTGGTTTCTCTGTATTGAATTTCCAATGGTAGTAAAGAGGTGGATGGTGGATAGGCCGTATTTTGCCCTCACTTTTCTAGAATTTAATTTATTAGAGTGAAGCATGGGTAATCATTTCCTACAAAAGGGACACTTTTGATAGCTTTTTTAGTGGATCTTCACCTTCAGTTCTTACATTTTAGCTCCTGTGAGAATGGAAGGCAGTGGTTGGAATTTTTCTGGCAATTCATTATGTAGGAAACAAATGGGCACTTATAGGTTTAACTTGCGTTGGCCACTATGGTCCCAGTTTGAGTTCAGCCTGGTTTTGGGCACCTATCGACTGACCATGTAAGACCATTGAAACAGCCTAAACTTTTACAACAATAGATAAATTGATTATCAGGCCCTGCTAGACGGTCTAGTGTCACCACTCACCAGACATTTTCAATAATTGTGATATGACATTGGTAATCATATAAAGCATAAATAGCCTTGGCTGGGACTTATTCATGTTGAGAACTTAACTATAGGTATTGGTTTAAGGGAATTTGATATATATTATATATAACGTAATACCAAGCAAAGCTAGCAGTAAATCAGATAACCTAAAAGTACATCAAAATAGATAGTTAGGGGCTATGGGAAATTTGTTTAGGATTGACTAGTAAATTCCTTTATCTCATAAATTGAATTGTATTGCATACTGTTACGATTGTTTATTGCTCTCTTAAATCATCACTGAATTGTTGTTTACAATGACTTTATATTGATTAATTGTTGCTACTGTTTAATTGATATTGATTCCGAACTTAATTGGGTAAGAACGCCTGAACTAGAGTGCAATTGAAATTGATTGATAAAAACTGAAATCTTATTCAATTTATATTAATTGATTCGAATTAGTTAGGCTCTTCTCAGGAGGGTTGAATTTGAGTAAAATAATTGTTACCACTGCAGATGATATCTAAAGCACCAGACTTCAGAAACTAGGGACCCAAATGTAACTGGGCACGGGCACTGGTGTACTTGCTAACAGGATCTTTGTTAGGAGGATTTAGCTATATTTAGTACCTATTTGATTGTGTTTTCTTTAATTGATTAGTATACTAAGCTTTATTCAATGCTTAAAATGCTTAGTAGACTTTATTGATCTCTTATAACCATTTGTCAATTAATTCTGTTAGACATAACTTGTATTACTTTAATCATGCTTATGCTTTACTGAATAGTCTTATTCATAGCTATCTCATTTGTGTTACAGGCCCAAATCCCTATATCGGTCTTGTTGAGACCGAGGAGAAGGAGGAGACTTCAGTAGTTCCTTCAGGGTTTGACGAGTGAACAATAGAAACATTCTGATTGATCCTAGACTTTGGAGAGTGGCATAACGTCGTCTACGGTTTTGTATATTGGGTATTTTGAAAATTTTGGGATGATAGGATGTTCATGACATTTGCATTAGCAGATTACATGTGTTGGCCATGATTCATTTTGTCCATTATCTGAGATGATGTACATCCTTGTATAATTGTTCATAGTTGTTTGTGCTTTTTCGTGTAGATATGCATCCATGTTCATGTCATGTAGAACTTATAGGTACATTATTGTATATATTGTAACTTATGAGTTGGTGGTGAACTCATTTTGTGGCTTACAGTTGATTCTATCATTTGGCAAATACAAGTCTCATTTGGATATTAAGATCAAGATTTCATTTCAACCATTTTACTTTCAAATATAGAAAAAGAAAAGGCAATAATACATAAAAGGGAAATAATGTACCGTATACAATACAAGAGGAGATGACAAATAAATAAATAAATAAATAAATTCTAACGGGATAAGGGCCAAACCTATTAAAGAATGAAACATATAGGTTAAAGGAATGATGAATATGTTAGGATATTTGTATGTTGGCTAATTCATGGGTTAGACAAAACTCTAGGTCCATTGGGTTATAAATTTTTATTCCTTTTAGAATGGATCATGGTATGAGTTACCAGATGCACTAAAGTGCAGAAGTTGAAGAAAGAACATAAATTGAAATGTTTTGAAGTGATTTTCTAAGGATAATATAGATTAAAAAGGCCATATCGCACAAACCAAGTATCGAATTAGGGCAAACTGCTTACCATTGGAAAGCTTTTTTCGAGTAAATATCCGTAGGTTCTAATATTGCATCAATCGAAGTTAAAACGACAAAGTTATGATATCGAAAAGTTTGTAGAAAAGTGTAAAATTTACATGTGAACTCGAGCGCTTGTGCACCTACGCTCAAGCGCCCAAGGCAGAGTTTCTAGACAGAAACTAATGTGCTCGAGCACCCATTTAGCTGTCATGAGTGCCTTGCGCATAGAAAACTCACTTTCTTAGATAGAATTGTTTCTTGTTTGCGCAAGAAGTATCATTTTTTGTTCTACAAGGACTTTAATCATAAGGTACGAATTGTGAGCTATTTAAATGTTATTTTTCTTAACCTAAGGAATCTATCTTCCTATTCTTAATTAAGAATACGCATTGGAGATATCATTTTTCCTTAGAGCAGTCATTGTAGAGATTGTACTAAAGCTTGAGTTCTAAAGAATATTGCTTGTACTTTCTTATAGAATATTGTCATGTTGAAGATTAGTTGAATCAAGCACTGCGAGTAATGAATGACAACGGGTCATGATAATAGAAATTGTACAAAAAGAACTACAATCTTTAAATTGAGTTGCAACTAGAAAAGGGTCTACGAATATATCTTATAATTGCTTGTTATTAATGCTCTGTTTTTGTTAGTTCGAGGATAACTTGTGGTTTTTTTCTCCGAGTAGAGTTTTCCACTTAAAAAATATGTGTATCTTCTTCTTGTGATGTATAATTGATTTATTTACTAATTCTTTTATTCTTCCACTACATATATTTTGAATTGCAATTTAGAAATCTAAATCTAGATGACCTTTCATACTATATTGGAATTCTTGGTCTTAGATTTGTGTTCGAATTGAACTTGCAAAGACTCTCTGTGCGTTCCAATGTGAGAGACATCATGTGAACTTGCTGCTAATATTGTAAGATTTTTTGAATGATCAATCATGGCTTTCCATCTTCCACATTTTGAGTAATCATGAGAGGTCACGACTACTGCATACTTTCTCTTTCGAAATGCCACATCTTTTGACCAAGATGCCTCACCTGAGTTAGATGCCGATGTACGATTGCCATAAGAGTGATCTTCATCCATACTCTCATAGGGTTGCGGAGTAAGACTTTAGTGGGAGATTCGCATATAGTGTTATCCACATCTATAGGAAAGCCACTTGCCCCTCTCAAGCAACAGTATTAAAAAATGGAAAAGAAGAAAGTTGTGGTTCTACAAACAATTTAAAAAGAGTGGGTGGCAATAGAACCACTATCGGTACCCTACTCAAAAAAATGTGCCGCATGGTATTTATATTTTTCTTTACTTATGCCGACTAGACTAGCTTTTTCGCTAAAAATCCCAAGAAACTAACAACTTCAAAAGCAAGACAATAAGAAGATAAAGCCACAAACAAACAAATGTAGCATCAACTTCCAACAGAGTTTAAAAAAAAAAAAACAAACAAACAACTTCCTATAGATTTTGAAGAGTTGAGTAGTCAGAATTTGAAAGTTGTCACTTCCTGCCACTTTGGTAAGGAGTCCCTCTTGAAAGAATCACAAATTAATTTGTAGTTATTGACAAAAACATTTATATTCACTCACCAATTCCTCACCAAAATAGGCGGATTTCATGATACTGCAAGAATATAAAATGCAGTTAGTATTGCGTTAGACAACGTTTGCACGTAATCCATACGATCAACATGACAATTTGTTGACCGGTTGTTTGCATCGTTGACTTTTGATGGCGACTGAGGCTGTAGACTTTTAAAGAAACTGTTGTAGAATTCAAATCTGAGCATCTGTAGTTTCGGGTTTTCTTTGATTTGAAAATTTCAACAAGATTTGCAGAGAACGAGGGGTTTTTAGACCTGAAGTGGGAGATGAGATCTTAGAATGCCATGACTGACGTTAAAGTTTTGTTACAGGAAAAACAAAAATGCAATTTCATCGTTTATTCCTCTTTGGTATTAATTGAGATACTTATTATTAATTGCTAATTAGTAAATATCTTTATAAATTTATTTATTTTTTGGTAAAAATTCATTTAATCTATCATGTAATTCGTAAGAGTCTTCATGTATGCATTGTGCCACTTGGGGCAGATCAGTATAAGCTTTTAGGTGTAGTCCGCCCCGCTGGACTTGGGTTCACTTCAAAAGCCCTTTTGAAAATTTTGTATTCACTTCCAAAATCCACGTAAAATCCCTGATCTGCCCTTAAAACCAACATGAAAATTCTAAATTTACCTCTAAAATCCAACTACCATTTAGGTCCATCCCTTTCAAATGAAAATCCTAAAACCACTATAGCAAGTTATAAATTGTGCAGTCCAGCTCTTTGGGCCCTATTTGATTAGTTTAACAATTACCCAAGCATCACGGACCGATCATCTCCCCTACAATCCATGTGGTACTTGACTAGTGCCCTGTGCACTCAGTGAGTCAGCTTTTCCTTCTAAGTTAATCATAACTCACCCAGCTATAAGGCTAACACCACAATCACAAGAGAAAATACTTGGAGAATGGTAAGAGAATTAGAGAGCTTCTATTATTTGAGAACTTTTTACAATTCTTGTTGTTTACAAATGAGGGAGGCTACCACTTTAACACATTTTGGCCTTACAAAGTGTAACTTAAAATGTGCCATATGTCATCCATTTATTGCTTGAGAGTTTTCCATAACTCTCTTTAGAATGTTCTACACAAATTATTACAAATATCTATAAAAGCTTCTACACCATCCTAAAATTGTAAAGAATTGAAGAAGTTTCTAGATAATGAGCCCTTGAACATGAATCATCTGATAAGTTCAGCCGATAAAATTCTTGAGATTAAGCCTCTCTTTGACACAAAAAGTAAAGCAAATTGATTGTGACACAAGGCCCAGTGAGGCCGACGCTTCAAAAATCGAGATCAGTCATTGATCCTCCCCCTTCTAGTAATACTCATCATCTTGACCCACCCTACTATTGGAAGTCTCGTTGTATTTGCCTCACACGTTAGGAAAGAACCGCGCCTTTTTATGAATCACCCTACCGAAACATCCTACCTTTTGTTAGCCTATATATCGCCAGTTAGGTTGTTGCTTCTATCAGTCTATGTTGCTGAATGATTATTCCTGCAGTGGTTCATTTTCTTAGTAGTTAACGTAAGTTACTCTCATCAGTGTCAAGCTCCACCAGGTACTTGGTTTGTGTCCAGCAATGGTTTTTTAAGTTTTTATTATTTTAGGGCTCAAAGTCATTAGTTTTTTTAATAATATTTTTGCTAGTTGAAATCATCTTGGTCCTTCAATATTGAGGGGTGGACTTGATATATTTGAGACCATTGGATGTGATTTATTTCAATAAGCAATTGTTTGTATGTGTAGGCTGGTTGATGGTTTGGTGCATTGACATACAACATGAAAGGCCTAAGAGGGACCTGTATTGAATCATCTTGGTCTTTCAATATTGTGCATTTTAATGAAATTTTATAGATAATCAACTATCAATTTCTGAGAAAAATGCCTTTTCACATTTGCCAACACAAGCCTCTATAACCAAGAATTTCTTTATACATAATGGCTTATCAAGAAGATTTCCTAGTTCCATTGCCCTGTTTGCTACTCTAAATATAATCTCCCCTTCTCTGAAAACATGAGTTGACTTGACTGACTCATAAGTTGACACACTAGGTTTTCGACCTTGCTCACAATCTTGACAAGCAAATAATTGGGCAAAGTGTGGGGCGGGCTCATGCATAAGGTGACCAAAGCCTTTGCTTTAAGCCCCAAAAGGTAAGGTCAAAAATAAGGTCCCATTTATTTTGAAATAGAAAATCGCATAATGCCTCGCTAAAATCTCTCATATGTTTCTCTATCTAATTCATTCACTTGGTTTTACCATCATCTAAATTTTCAACATAATCTCATATATAAGTTCTATATCCACACTTTTCAACTTTTATCTCAAATATTACTTTTATGTTATCTAAACCTAATTCCATTTCAATATGGATAATCAAAACTCATCTAATCTCATTTAAATTTGAATGATCGAATTGTATCCCATGGAATGCATTTATGTTAAATTTAAATGCTATCATTTATCTATATTGAATATGTCCAAAATGCTTTTACCATATAAAAACTTAATTAGTGATTTATATTGTGAAAAATGAGAAAAATAAAATTTAAATAAAATATTTATAATAATATTTAAAAATAAAAAAAAGTCATTTAGTGTTATCGCTTTAGCCGGCCACGGCAGAGAGCGAGTACTTGGTGAGGCTCGGTCAAACTAGTCTGCCTATTTGCTTGGCCGAGTTGCAATTCTACTTTTTTTGGTTTTGCATCAAGTATTGGAGCAATGGGGAACCGTGTGATCCAATTATTGAAACTGGATACCTTTTCTTCTGCAAGGACATTGAGTTCTCCATGTTATGCTGACCGCCTTCCTTCCACTTTTTCACAACAAACGGACTAATTCGTCGAGCCTGGATCCTCTGTTAGCAGCTACGACATCGTAGTACCATGTTAACACTGTGTTTCTGAAACTGAGTTGTGTATCCCACGTAGAGATTACTGGGAGTTGAAGATAAATTTGATCTCTTCAAATCATATCTACTCAAGTTTCATCTCAAAAAGAATGAGACCGGTCATATGGTTGAGTACCCAGATGGAAGCATTAATGACACCACGCAAGTGATGCCACGCCAGCTATTTCTGCATGGTGCTCAATTAGATGACGGGGGACTACTCCTTTTGAGTTGAAACTTACAGAGATATAGGATTGAAGGGGATTAAACATACCTTTAACCGTCTGGATGATCTCTATTTGGACCCACGATGGAATTTTAGAAAAGAGTGTTACATCATACCATGCAATATCTGCGGACTCCAAATTCGTCTTGCTCAATCTCAGTCAACCGGAATGAACATAAATCAAAGTGTAGTTTTAACCATATGATAAAATTTACACACAACGTAGCCTGAGCTAGATTAAACCCATGGCACGAACATTGGTTAAATTGATTCTACTATTTCATTTGTCTCGCGGTCTGCTCTGCCGCATTAAGAAACATGTTTATTCGTGAATCACCATATAAAACCATGTACCTTTCTTAGCCTTTGTATTTCTCAGAAACATGTTGCTTTTGTCAGTTTGTGTTGCCGACAGTGCATTGCAGTTTTTCATTTTCATGAGAATAGAGTTACTATCTGATCATCCCTAGGCTCCGCCGGGTACTTAGCTTGTATTATGTTATATTTAAGGCTTAAAGTCATTAGGTTTTTACTAATATTTTTTCAAGTCAAAACCAACACTATAAAAATGTGACTCTTATTGGTCGAAAATAAAGAACGTTTTAGATGAGGAAGTCACTTTTGGCGGTGGGATTTTTTTTTCTGCCCTTAAAAACTGTCATTTTTCCCTTGTAAACCACCGTCCAAATTCGGAGTAGTTTCAGTGGCTGAAATTGAAAACGACATTTAGTAGTGAAAAAATAAAAAATAAGAAGCAACAGTTGTTAAAGGCAGAATCTTTCTGCCGCAAAAAATTTCATTTTTTGTTTGCAATATGCTTCAAATTATATGATCCATGAGACAATGCGTCACAATCGAGGACCCAAAAAAGATTCCCATCATGGTTTAGGCCCAGATCCTCTCATGTGCCACCCCATAGTAATTGTGGGGAGACCTGAGTCACCAATGGGCAGCTTGCCATGAATCTAGGAAGCGTAGGCAAGCTACCTGCTGGTGGCGAAGGTCCCCCAATGGTCACTGTTGGGGTTTCTCCTCATATAATTTCAGTTCCATGGTTTAATATCATGATCATCACTAGGTTGACATAGTGGCACCTAAGTCCAAGTCATGGCAGGTAACAACATCAATATATCATATATTTTCAAGGGATAATGATTGTACGGCTGCTCTTATATTTGATAATTTGCTTTAATGGTTGAAAAAAGATAATTTTTATTTGAACTATTCATACAAAAAAGGACATCCGGCAAGTGATGATTTTATCATTAAGTCTTGTGATATTCTAAATTTGTAAGATATCTAATGGTATAATATCGCAGGGCTGTAGGATATTGAACAACGCAATATCAAATATAGATAGGATATCACTTAATCTCTCCCTTTCTGCTACAACCCAAAGCACTTATTCACCATGAATTTAGCCTTCTATCACAGAAGCTCACTAGCTTCTTTGTCAATAATGTTCCAAAAAATGAAAAAAGAGAATTTATTGGAGCGATCTCTTCTTATGATATAGAAAGAAGATTGTAAGATAAAAAAAGGGGATGGGGACTGGAACTATAGAGGAAGGAAGAAGAGGACCTCCTTAGGGCTTTTAGTGTGGTTCTTTTTCGCTATTTTGTAGAAAAGTAGAGGGTAAAAAAATTCTTTTCTTTTTCATAATTCTTTATTACAAATAAGCTCTTATATTTTTGCATAACTTTAAAAAGAAAAAAACCCTTATATATTGGTGGGGATTCCGGATCCTCTAATTAAAAAATTATGGCAAGATCAATTAAATCCTGCTATATCATCAATGGATAGCTTGCCATGCACACGTGAGGGATTTCTCCATATAATCTCAATTCATTTCTGGGGTGGGCGGTGTTAGAACTATTAATTGTTAGGAGAGCCAGTGAAAAATTATTTTAGAATGAGATGAAGTGGTTCCAATGTAAGGAAGCCGAATGCATCAGGTTGCGTGCAGAGAACGCTTAGCTTGGGCAATGTGAAAGCGAGAGAAGCAGCAATGTCAATATTTCAGATTGCGTGCAGAGAACGCTTAGCTTGGGCAATGTGAAAGCGAGAGAAGCAGCAATGTCAATATTCAGAAAGAAAGATGACGCCTTTGAGGAATGACTCGCACGGGGCCAGTTGCCGGTTGTTAAAAAGAAATTAAAAAAAAAATAGGGTTGCTTTCTTGAAATAGGGTTTTTTTTTTATTCTTCTTGTGGTTGTTGGGGGGTTTTGGGGGGGTAGGGGTGTCTTATCAACAACTTATGGGGGTTGTGGGCATGGATGAAAATCGCGGTATCGGTCGGTCCCAAAAATTGATATGGTATCGGTATCGGTCACAGTTCGCGGTCTGTCGCGGTCGTCGCGGTGTGAATTTTTTTTTAATCCAAAAAAATTTGAAAAAATATCCAAAAAATCCAAAATATTAGAAAATGCTGGAAAACAATATTTGTTTTCATTAGTAACAAGTATAAATCAAAATATCGGTCCTCCTAAGTTATGATATCCCGCATCGCTGTCCTGTCTGAAATTGTGATTTTTTTTTTGTAAGAACAATAATTATAACTTATGAATTATCTTTAATGAACTTTGCTAGTTGGCCTTACCTATAAGTTAAGCTCTAAAAAATAATAGAAACCAAGACAAATCATTTTAGCATTTGAAATCCCAAATAGGCATATTTAAATGATGCATTAATTTTTTTCTAATACCATATTTTAATAACCCAAAAATAAATTCACAAATACAAAAAATATTGACATAATCACATAAATGATAAAATAACCGTAAAAAATTAGCATATATGAACTATACAATGATTATATAAAATTAAGAAATGACATCTATAGTGAAAACCTAAATATATAATAGTTAAATATTAAATTATTAGAAAATATGAAAATAAATTTTAAAATATAAAACAAATTACATAAACGAACAATGAAAAAATTTATCAAACATGAAGCATATAATGATTATGCTTATTTTACAAAATAAATTAGTGATGAAATCCTCAAAAATCTAATTTTAATATTAGCTTATTAAAAAATCCGAAAATAAATTTAAGAATATAAAAATAATTACATGAAAAAATAATAAGAAGCTATCATATACGAAGTATGCAATAATCATACTTACTTAAACAAAAAACAAACTTGTGGTGAAATCCTTAAAATATCCTATTTTAATATTAAATTTTTAAAAAAATTTTGAAAAAAAATAAATATTACATATGACCGATATTTTCAAAATATCGGCCGATACGGCCGATATATCGGCCGATATATCCCGATAATTTGGGGATATTTTGACAGAGCGGTACCGAGACCGATACACATCAAAATATCGTCTCGGTATGGGCCGATACCGGTACGTATCGGCCGATACGAACCGGTATCGGCCGCTTTTTTAAACCATGGTTGTGGGTGTCTTCTTTCTATGTACTGGTTGAAGACTTTGGTGCATTGAATAAGAAAGAAACTCCCAAGAAGGACCTCTGTTCGACAGTGTCGGCAATTTTACGGTAACTGATGATAATGATCAACTATCCATTTACGAAAGGAATTGAGATTACATGAGTATATGGTTGACTTTAGGCGGACCGCTCACGCACGCAGGCCAGCCTATTCTATACGGCAGGGCGTCGTGAACAGTCCACCCACATCAGGAGAACAGCCTATTCTTTACGAGAGTTACATGTGGCCACCAACTTTCCCATCAAACATAATGAAAAAGAAAAACAGGAGAGACTTCTATTCATCTCTATCCCAGCACCATAGGTTTGATATTTCAGCGTCTACTAAACGTAAAACGATATGAGAAAGACATGGTCTGACTCCTGTGTCCATCACTATCATTTTTTTATTTATCATCACAATCATTCTATAGGAAGCTTTTATTACACATAACTTGAAGACGGCAAACATGACCAAAGACTCTGCTTGCAGGTTACGACGAAGGACTATAGCAATGGCATCTTTATGACCATCTCCCTCTCTCTTCGTTCTCGCATGTGCAGTAATGGGTAGCAATATCGGAAAGATTACAGCTACACTTGGTTTTCTTCTCTTTGCTAACCTCTTTCACATGCATACTTGCATTGCAATCGGCTCCATTTTAGCAACAAACAATACAATGAAAGATGGAGACACTCTTGTTTCAGCGGGAGAAGACTTTGCTCTAGGTTTCTTCAGCCCTGACAATTCAACCAACCGCTACGTTGGGATTTGGTACAACACGATCAGGCCACAGACCATTGTATGGGTAGCCAACAGAGAAACCCCACTTGCAGATTCTTCCGGAAGTATAACCATAGACTCGAATGGAGACTTGGTGATCTTGGATGGCAGAGGAGGCACTGTTTGGTCTACAAACACCTCAAACACCGCGAAGATCTCCACTGCCGAGCTCCTGAACAAAGGAAATCTTCAGCTGAGAGAAGTGGATTCAGACAACAACACAAAAGGGGTCCTGTGGGAGAGCTTCGATTACCCCACAGACAACCACCTTCCATCCATGAAGCTCTCTGCTGATCCGATACGGAACCACACTCTCCAACGACTAACATCATGGAGAAGTGCATCCGATCCTGCCCCCGGGAACTTCTCTTCGGGCATTGACCTTCAAAAGCTGCCCCAGGTTGTGATTCGTGATGGTACCAATGTGCACTGGCGAACTGGCCCATGGAACGGTCGGACCTATATTGGGGTGCCTTCCATGGACTACACCTATCTCGATGGGTACAATCTCATTAAAAACACTGAAGGGTTGCTAGAGATTTCTTATGATTTCTTCAATGACTCTTTTTATAGCAGGTATCTTTTGGATTTAACGGGTCAGTTGGAACTACTGAGGTGGGAAGAAGAGAAAAATGAATGGTTCCTTGTCTGGTCTGCACCAGGTACTGATTGTGATTTGTATGGTAGATGTGGACCAAATGGGAGATGTAGCATGTCAAGTTCACCTATCTGTAAGTGTTTGCAAGGATTTGAACCCAAGTTTGTTGATGAATGGAGTAGTGGGAACTGGTCAGGGGGGTGTGTGAGGAGTAAACAATTGGAATGTGAGAAGAATGGGACTGGTAGTTGGAAGGGAGATGGGTTCTTAAAAATGGAGAGAATTAAAGTGCCTGATTTTGCTGATTCTTTGTCTGGTGGCAGTGTGGAGGAGTGTGAGGATAAGTGTCAGAAGCGCTGCTCTTGTGTAGCTTTTGCTTATGATAGTATGGTTGGTTGCTTCATCTGGAGAGAAGATTTGATGGACATTCAACAGTTCGCTAGAGGTGGTGTGGACTTGTATATCCGTGTTCCAGCTTCAGAGCTAGGTATGTAATTAAATTTTAACTAATAGGACCAGACACTAGTTGATTTTGTTAAACCTTCCCCACCCCGCATCACTTCAATTTAATGTTTCGGATCCTGTGGTGCTTAATATAGTGGGTTTTTCCATTGACATTGAAATACAATTACTTCAAAATAGTAAGATATTTAGGTCGATTGGATTCCCATGATTGAGAAAATGGCCCACGCAGCCTTCCCTCATGTCATCAGGTCAGTGGGGAAGAAAGACTTAATGTGGCCTTTCATATCGTTGCATCCAAGATCGTCAGGGGGATGGGGAATTGGAGAGACAGTTGACGTGCAAGGTTTAGTTTCTACCGCCTATGTCGGTCATGACTCATGACCTTGAAAGGCAGTGCTGAAAAACGATGCTAAGCCTAGCCAAGACATCCGGAGCTTGAGCTCTAGCGCATAAAAAAAATAAGCGCCTGAACTTGAGCCAAGCCAAGCTGATATGTAAAGTTTCAGAAGCTAGCCCTGCTCATTGATTACCCAAACTATAACTATCAATCGATTAAATACAAGGAAGAGTACATAAGTACTGCTCCAATTATATATGCAGATTAGGGAAATTCTGTTTTGATGTGCAGATGAAAAGAAAGATATGAAGATAGTGATGATTTCCACGGTCCTTCTAGCAACGTTGATCCTGATCGTATGCATTTACTTTCTCAGGAGGTGGAAGTCAAGACAAAGAGGTATAGATATTTCCATTACCTATCCAAATTATGGACTCTCATTTGAAGGGCCTTTTGGGTTCTCTGAATTGAATTTCCAATGGTACTAAAGAGGTGGATGGTGGATATGCGTATGGTGGGGCTCTCACTTTCCTAGAATCTGAGTCACTATAGTGGGGCATGGCTAATCATTTCCTACAAAATGGATACTACTTGATAGCTTTTTTTTGTGGATATTCACTGCCACTTCTTATATTTTAGCCCCTTTTATTGGAAGACAGTGCTTGGAATTCCTAGCAATTCAATATGTAGGAAACAAATGGGCCCATATAGGTTTAACTTGCGTTGGCCAGTATGGTCCCAGTTTGAGTTCAGCCTGGTTTATGGCACCCACCAACTGACCTTGAAAGACCATTGAACCAAGCCTAAACTTTTAAATCAATAGACAAATTGATTATATCAGGCCCTACTAGACGGCTTAGTGTTACCACTCACCAGACTTTTTTTAACATGCATGTGCCCATTACTTCACCAATGGATGGCTGGCCCAACTTGTGGACCTGTGGGTTGAAACTGTACCTTTACATTTGGGTCATGTTAGGTAAATGAGCCTCTTTTCTTCTACTAACTATGCCTCTTTTCTTCAATCAGAGCGTCAGGAGTATTACAACAACAGAATCAGGGGGATGTTACATTTTTATCCGTATAAGAGGGATAAAGCATCCCATGATTCTTCAGAGGGAAGCAGCACATTGAATGATGGTGTGAAGGGAACAGCAGCGTCAGAGCTTCCTTTATTTGGTTTTAGCATAGTAGCAACTGCAACTGATGACTTTTCTGAAGCAAATAAGCTTGGAGAAGGAGGATTTGGTACTGTTTACAAGGTAGTTCCTTTGTTTATTTAAGTGATAAATGATTGAGGTTGATTCATAGCAGACGTCTCTGTGCCAACAAGGGTTGTCATCTTGTGACTTGCTGTGTTCAATTGTCGGATGGCTCTAGGGCCATAAAAGTAAGAGCTTTTGGCCTAGACTCTCCTGTTTTGAAACTTCTCTGTCACTGTGTGTTAAATGTGTTCGCCAAGGAAAGGCCCATACTCAGTGTTCAAAGCTTAGGTCTGGGCTGAGCTCTTTTAGCTGTCAGTTTGAAAAATTACATCCATGGGCCAAACAAGAATGAGGATTTATGACTGCATTGGGCCTGGCTTAGGATGAGCTGCCTTAAGGATATAACCAACAGGCCCACATCTAACCATGCATCAAATATCCCAATTGTAAATCACCTTAACCAAAGAGGTCATTGAGCCAGTCGGTTGGACCTGCATGGAAATCGATTGTAGGGCTACAATAGTACAATCAGACCTGACTTTTGACAAACTTACTAAGGGCCTGGGCTACAGAAGGGCCTAATTATCAAACATGCTTACTAAGTTGAATGGGCCTGTGCTTCCTTTTGAATGATCACGAGTTCAAACGTGCTTAGGCAATTAAGTCTAGTTAATGTATTCTCTACTTGGTTTTATGCATTTTCACAACACCTAAATTGTTTCTTACCCCTCCTCCTCCACCTCCATCTCTTCCTTCTATGTAAGAGAAGATTGAACTAGAACTATATATATATACTGTTTCACATTTAAGGGAAAGTAATCAACTTAGATACAACTTTTAGGCCTAGGCCTCTATTTTAATCTTTTTTCCAAGGGCCAGACCTGTGGATTGAACTGAAGGCAGCAATTCCTAAATGGCCCTCAATTTCAGGCCCAAATACAATTGCTTTGTTTTTTGAGTTTACCTCAGCCTAGCCAATTGGCCTCTAGCTAAACTTGGGATTGTTGACCGAGATATTCTTCAGCTATGCATTTGATTCATGAACTACCCACTCACGCCTAGACTTGAGCATCTACAGAGTGGGCATGTGTTGGGGCCTCCATAGATGGCCATAGTGATTCTTGAAGTTAATTGAAAATCAACATGCATGGAGTGCTTGTATGCCTTAAATCAAATGAAAACATTTACCCATTTAGCCATTCTCCCTACTATTTTACAGGGCAAGCTGCCAGGAGGACAAGAAATCGCCGTGAAAAGACTTTCTAAAAGTTCTGGACAAGGTCTTAAAGAGTTCAAAAATGAAGTGGTGCTGATTTCTAGAGTTCAACACAGAAATCTTGTTAAGCTTTTGGGTTGCTGCACAGAGGGAGAAGAAAAGATATTAATTTACGAATATATGCCCAAAAGAAGCCTGGATGCCTTTCTGTTTGGTGAGATTTTAACTAAAACTCTCTTCAATATCTAAATTGTTTTTTTCTCTTCATCTATACATAATTCTTTTACAAGAGTTTATAGCTTATAAGCCATGTTTACTTATCTTAAATTCTTATAATCATTTTCTTATTTCTTGCTATAATGGTATTTGCATTAGGTTCATCCAAGAAAGAGCTATTGGATTGGGAGAAACGCTTCCATATTATTGAAGGAATTGCTCGAGGGCTTCTTTATCTTCATCGAGATTCGAGATTAAAGATTATTCATAGAGATCTTAAGGCAAGTAATATTCTATTGGACAAAGGATTAAACCCCAAAATTTCAGACTTTGGGATGGCAAGAATTCTTGGAGAGGAGCAAATTCTAGCAAAAACAACTAGAGTCGTCGGGACATAGTAAGTCACAGTTATGTGAAGGAAAGTTTTCCCAGTTCCTAGCTTTAAATTGGACAAAAGTATATACAGAAGAACAATTTTTTCAAGTATTTCACAAATAGATATTTCATATGAAGAATGACAAACAGATTTAAGTACATTCCTAGATGCGTCGTGACACATATTAGATGGTTGGATGGAAATAAAAGGACATCAGATGGCATATAAATTTATAAATGCTTTCATCTTGATTGGATGACCATAGGCAAAACAAATGAAGAAAGTTTTCACTCTTAGTAATTGATTTTGTTGGCTCTTGCTTGAATGACAATGATGATCTGCTCAGCCTGTTATTTTGTTCATACATCACTTTGGGATCATTCCATTCAACTATCCATTAAGTGTGAAAGACCAAGTGGCTTTCAATATGTGATTTTCAATGTTGTTAAACAATGTTGTTGCACTTAGTCATTTTACATTTTAACCTTAATTATGATCAACACAGTGGTTATATGTCTCCCGAGTATGCCATGCAAGGAAGATTTTCCGAGAAATCAGATGTCTTCAGTTTTGGAGTTTTGTTGTTAGAAATAGTGAGTGGTAAGAGGAACACTGGTTTTTATGAAAATGAGCATAATTCAAACCTTCTATGCCATGTAAGTACACACCAATCATTTCTTATTTTTCTTGTTCTAAAATCCAATATCTTCATAAAAAAAGGATTTTAACATTGACATCTTGTAAATTGATCTGGGATTATTTCAGGCCTGGCAGTTGTGGAATGAAGGCATTGCCTTACAATTGATTGATCCTGCCTTGGGTGGTCATTTTAAAGAAGAACAGGTACAGAGATGCATCCATCTGGGGTTGTTGTGCGTGCAAGAATTTCCAAAAGACAGGCCATCAATGTCTTCAGTGGTTTTCATGCTCGGTTGTGACATTTTAACTCTTCCTTCTCCAAAACATCCTGCATTTACAGAGATCAGTCCTCTAGAGAACCATGTATATTTCTCCTTAAATGATGTTACTATAACTGACGTAATTTTCCAAGGCAGATAAGTGCATATGGGCCCGATTCCCACTTGCCACCCCAGAACCAATATAAAAGCTTTTTGTCCCAGGGTGCGAGCTCAGTTGGTAAGAGCTGTTGAAGTCTAATAGGGGAAGGCAGGTTAGCTGGGTTATAATCCTGGTTGGAGCAAGAATGTATTGGCCAATAGCCTTTTAAAGAAAATTTTTTAGGCGAGGTAGCTTTGGAGGGTAAAAAACAAAAGCTTGTCAGTAAGATGTGGTCCACGTGGATATGTATTTTAAAACATTTATATCTTCTTATGAAGACATGTATATGCTTAGATTTTCTTCTTGAGTCATGCTTCATTTTTGGCTTGGGTAGTCAATTTGTGTTACATTTAATTTCCTTGTGCATTTCCAGACATTTATAGCTTGTTGTGAGGACATTTAATTTTGCTTTTGTTATGCCATGCCATTCTGCAAATTAATGAAACGGTTGCCTAGGAGTGGTGATTATTTTGCATTTTCTGTTTTTTGAAAGTTTTTTTTAATTGAAACTTTATTTAGTTATTTTATTATACTTTGTTGTGCACGTGTGAAGCGCGCAATTTGCGATCAACAATTAAAGCCACACATAAGAAGAGACAAGCACACAAGAGCACACACGAGAGATTTATGTAATTCGATGACAGGCTTACATCCACAGCGAAAAAAGAACTCTATTCTTTTATTGCACTATTCTGCTTAAGTATAGGGTTACATGTTACATCATATATATATATATATATAACCTTTTCTTTTTAGCTCCTAAGAAAACTCGGTACAAGGACCAAAATACCTCTAACCCAAAGCTCGGTCAAAGACTAACCTTATGGACCAATCCGATGAACCCAAATATAAGACATAAACCCAACAATCTCCACCTTGATTTGGATTCCATAAAACTTGAGTCACCAAAAGAAAAATCGGCAATGTCTTTAGTTCCACGTGCCTCACTGAAAGGTACATCCCTGTGCCCACTGTCACCGGGCACAGTCTTCACTCTTCAATGATGAGTGACATGGATCAAGTCCAAATAAAACTTGAACTTGTCCTTAACCAGTTTCATCATAAATGCTCCAAATTGCTTTTAGCATTGTCCATAAGCTTGCTTCGACATGTACAATGATTTCTCTGAATTGCATACATGATTAAGAATCTGAAACTTCACTCCACCTGCATGGGAAATTCCTTCCTTATCCTCGTAGACCTGCTTGTATCCTGTAACACTCCGACCCGACTTAATCCGAAGTAGTGGGTAATTACGTGCAAAGTTTGACCTGGTTTAGGTAGTTCGAGCCCTTTTTCGTAATTTTTACTTTTATTGGACTTTGTCAGATTTGTGTCATTTTGATGTCAACGCGTGTATTTCATTGAGTTTGTCAATCTTTGTAATTGACTCGATCGCAAATGACTTCGATTGCTCTCGTTGGATCGTCAATTGACTCAAACTGGAAAGTGTGCAACATGTTGGGACTTGTTTGTAATTAGACTCATTTTCTCTGATAAATATCCTACCTACCCCTCTCTCTCGTTTCTTCAACGCTCATTCTCTCTTTGTCTCTCTCTCGTTCAGCTCTCTTTCTCTTCCTTTCCTTTCTGTCTTGTGTACGTGAGGAAGAAGAATAGCATGCCGTCAATTTTGTGTGTGTTTCCAGTGGATTGAGCCAAGGCAACGACTGTGAGTGTGTCATTCCATTTTGAGGCAAGTATAAGTACAAGTAGCTTTAACACTTATTAGTAACACTGTGATTGTATGCATATTTTACTCTTCTTGCATGAATCAGTGTTATATAGCCCTTTCAAGTGAGTTTTGTTCTTATTATTCTGTTTTTGTCGAGAGTTAGCCATTTCTGTATTCCTGTAACTGTTTCAGGAAATTGACTCAGCGCACTCACGACTAAACCGTGAATTGTGCTACGGCTAAGCCGTGAAATGTCCTATGGCTAAGCCGCGACCCAGCCGTAACCTTAACCGTAGATTAATATAGGGTGACATCTGAAATAACTAAGAGTTCGCATAATCGCTGCTCTTCTACGGCCCAGCCTGATCTAAGTCGTACGTTGTACTACGGCTAAGCAGTGGGGCAAGATACGGCTGCGCCGTAGAGAAAAATACGATTGAGCCATAAATGTGGATGAATAGTTTGGGGAACCTCAGCTCCGCCGTAGTGCAGCTTACGGCTACGCCGTGAGATGCCTACAGCTAAGCCGTATGTTCACGTACGGCTACGCCGTGCAACCCTGAGAAATGGATAAAAAGATTAGGATTAAGGAAAAGACCTGATATGACTTTCATGCTAGAATATAGACAACCGAACATGTCCAATGGGATGTCCGAATGACATGAATGATCTTGAGGGTTGCGTCTCATTCATGTATGTTATCCAGTTGTTTAGCACCTTTCCATGGGTGTTGATTTAAGGGACTTTGGTACACATTCGGGATTGAATGCAGCACTCTGTGATGGAACAACTGTGTATCGAATAAATTAAAACTACATCAGCATGCACGGTTAGAAACACTGGATAAATAGGTTAGGATTGGCTTGTAATTGACCTTGATTTGTTAAAGAAATCTGATTGCAAAGCATATTGATTTCGGTTTTGCCATCTTATGTGTTCTACGCTGGACCTCTCGATTCTGTGGGACATGCAGCAGCCCCAGAGCGAAGCCTGGGCAGGCACAATCTACTACTATGTAATTGTCCTTACTCCTGTGGAGTACTTGAGTTCAGTGTATCTGTTATTTGCCCACATTCATCAGTATTTCTGTGCTTTGCTAATTTGTATCGTTATGCGCAGTGAGTATCCATATCTGTGATGCACTTCCTATTGTTCATTTATTGTGATAACTTGTGATATGTGAGATCTGTATGTGATATGGATTGGGGTGCATCATCTGATTTGATTGTGATCGTCTAATTGGCGCTACTGAGCCTCGGCCTCAGGATACCCGACGGGGTTGATTTTGGCTTAGTTTGTGTGTTTGCCTCTGCAGAGTGCTTTTGTCCTGGGATTCCGGACCCTGGGAAATAGAGATCCATGCGTATCCTGGCCCGGTCGATGGTGTTCTCATTCCGATTGCTCTCGAAAGGGAGAATATGGCCTATGTAGTAGCCACTTTGACCGTTATCTATTTGTTTATGATTCTGCTAGCATACTTATTCATATGCACAATTTGCCTAGTATACGAACATGCTTATTCTGGATCCTTGTATTACTACTTTTGCTCATTACTAGATATAATTCGTGTTATCTTCTTGTGGCTTATATTTTGCTAAGTCGTTGTACTTATAAGTTGTTCTTGGTGTTGCAGGCTCAAATCCCTCTCCCGATCCTGCGTCGGTCGACCCGACTCTAGGAGAGGTGCGCGAGGCCCCCTCCGGCCTAGAGGAGTGGACTTGATCCATTCTTCAGAGTACGGTTTGCATCATTTTGTTCTCCCTAGTCCCTTGTGTCCGAGCTGATTTTGGGGATTTTTCTATACATTGTATTTTGGGTTTGATTGATATCTGTATTTTGATTTTGTCGACTAGTCCCTATATTTTGTTGTACATTGTGTAATCAATCAGTTTAATCTTTTGTAATCATTGTGCCTTTTGTTATCTTGTGGTATGCCTTGATACGTACAGCTTCTGCGTACACTTGTTTGCACGTGTGATTGATCCCTTATGTGTGTACATTTGGGTGAGGTCTAGGTGTACATGCATGGGAGTACGTATGTCATTGGTTAGGTTTTCTCTAACCCCCGATTTCTGGGCTCGGGTTGTGACATATCCAATGGCCTTATTGGCTTCATTAAGAGACTCCATCTCTTCATCTATGATTGCCGCCTGTTGACCATTTTTCTGCCCTTCCACTGACTCTGAATACGTGGATAGTTCACTCGTAAATGCATATGCTACCTCATCATATGTTACCAACATATCTTCAAAACTGTATCTGACTGGTGGCTTCCTCACTCTCAACGGTCTACCTGTGCGCTGCTCAGTTTAACTATCCTCAGTATCCCAGGAGGAGCTGGATGCATTCTTCTTCTAAACTTGGATATCTGACTCCACCTAAACGATGCTACTGCTACTACCTACTTCTGTATGCTCCACCTGTTTTTTCGCATCAAGCAAAGCATCCTCATGAAATGTAACATCCCTGCTGATGATATATTTGGGTGAATCCTGATAGATACACCACAACCTGTATCCCTTCACCCCATAAGCATATCAAACCAAGATGCACTTCATTGCCCTTGGTTCTAACTTATCCATTTTTACATGAGCATACGCTGGACAACCTAAAACCCTCAAGTTAAAATAATCAGTTAGATTACCTGACCACATTTTTTTAGGTGTTTTACAACCAATCCCTGAGTGTGAAGACCTGTTAATCAAGTAGCTTGCAGCATGAATTGCATTAGCTCAAAAATCTTTGGACAATCCTGCAGTAAACAACATACAATGAGCTCTTTTCAAGATCGTTCTATTTATCCTCTCTGCAACTTCATTATGCTGTGGAGTTCCTGTGGTGATGTAATGCCGAACTATGCCTTTATCCTTGCAATAGTTCTCAAACTCAGTGGATCTGTACTCATTGCCTTTATCTGTCCTTAACTTCCTCACCTTCCTGCTGGTCTGTTTCTCAACCATTGCCTTCCATCGCTTGAATGTTTCAAAGGTCTGATCCTTCATCTTCAGTGAATAAACCCAGACTTTCTCTAAATAATCATTTATGAAAATCAGCATAAATCGAGACCCACCCTTGGAATAAACCTTATAAGGACCTCACACATCTGAATGAACATAATCAAGGATACCTTTTGTACGATGAATACCCGTTTTGAAATTGACCCTGCCGAGTTTTCTGAATATGCATTTCTCATAGAAATCCAACTTGCTTGTCTTTGTGCCACATAGCAAATTCCGCTTGCTCAGCATTGTCAAGCCCTTCTCAGTGATGTGACCCATACGCAAATGCCACAAACGCGTTAAAACAGATTCATAGTCATCTGATGAAAACACTGTAGCTCCACCTAAAATAGTA
This sequence comes from Sextonia rubra, assembly GCA_037013555.1. Lineage (NCBI taxonomy): Eukaryota > Viridiplantae > Streptophyta > Magnoliopsida > Laurales > Lauraceae > Sextonia > Sextonia rubra. The sequence goes on along the minus strand of JASUAD010000006.1, from coordinate 46,977,817 downwards.
TTTCCAGACAAAATATACAAGTTTCCAACTCTATTGCCTCTCATAAGAACCAGAGCATCCTTCACAACCTTCATGACTCCACCTTCAGCTGAAAACTTACAACCATCGGAGTGTAAGGCACCCAAAGAAATAAGATTTTTTTTCAAATCAGGGACATGTCAAACCTCTGCCAATTTTTGACGATTCCATCATACATTTTTATTCTGATTGTTCTAAACTCAATCGTCTTACATGCAACATTATTGCCCATTAATATACTACCACTGTTGATCTCGCGATAAGTGATAAACTAGTCTATATTGGAACATATATGATAGGAACATCCAAAATCAAGAATCCATTCATTAAGACAATGAATACCTTTTGATATCACAGAAAATGCACTGTTGATGTTAAAATCTGATTTTCTCTCTACAACACTGATTGAATTATCAGAGGATGATTCTTTTTATTTCTTTCCCTTTCCTCTGCGTGTCAGGGCAGTATTTTCGAATGTGCCCTTTCTTATGGCAATAATAACATTTAATGTTCTTTCTATTGGATTTAGACGTGGATCTATGTTTGCCCCTATTATTGGAGTTATTTTTTCTTCCTCTTGCAACCAAACCCTCACTCAAGTTATCATTATTTTTAGGCATAATCTTTTTCTTCAACTCCTTAGAATTCAATGTTGCCTCTACATCTTTTTTTGAAAGAGTATCTCTACCATATATCATGGTATCAAGAAAATGCTCATATGAGGGTGGTAAAGAACATAATAGTATAATAGCTTAGCCTTCATCACCAATTGAAAAATCAATATTCTTCAAATCTATGATAGTTTTATTAAATGCATCAAGATTGGTATCAAGGGACATATGTTCCTGTATCTGGAGAGAGAACAACCATTTCTTCATATACAAATGGTTCGTTAGAGACTTGGTTATATACAGATTTTCTAATCTCAGCCACAGCTCAGCAGCGGTTTTCTCTTGAGCAACCTTTCGCAGCACTCCATCACTCAAGCATAACAAAATCGCTCAATATGCATTCTCTAGTATATCCTCCTTTTTGTCTTTTGACATCATCGCAAGAAGGGCATTCTTTCCTTTCAATGCTTTTTGCAGCCCCTTTTGAACTTACAAAACATTCATCTTCATGTGCTATAAGTTGAAATCATTCCTGCCATTGAAAGTTTTCAACTTCAAATTTTGCGTCCATTCTGACAAAATTTCTGTACCACACTATAGATCTCGTCACCACGAGCATACTGGAAGAAATGGATCTAAAATTCGAGTTCGGATGGCTCCGTTATCCCAAAAACAGGTTTCTACGCTTCGATCAGTCAAACCTCCTTATTGACTGTCAAACAGCCAATCACCCTTTTCCACTAACTAGATATGCTCAAAATGGGTTCGTAGGCACAAATAGATTTTCAATCGGACACCGAATGATCAAGATATCCCAAAAAGAAGTTTTTGCCATCGATTCATAGTCAAACTGCTTTAACTATACCTGCTAACTTCAGCCTTGCACCTTCTGGTGGGCTGCGCTCTGCACATGGATCAAGTCAACCCAACTCAACCCGACTTGCAACCTGTGTTGTTTCTTGGGCTTTGCTGCTAATAGGTCAGGTTAACCGGACATAACCTCAACCCAGATCGGACCTGGCCCAAGTCTTGTACTGTCTCCTTCCTCTTTTGAAAGCTAGGTTCTGCAATAGAACCTATAGTCCCCTCCTATGCTTCTTTTGTAGAGGTAAGGCAGGAGTGAACAACAAGGTCCAGAGGTGGTTGATGGCGGCGGGTGAGGCACTCTTTGGCGACAAGCAACAACAGCGGCAGTGGTGACTGGGTGAACCTTCTAGTGAGTTTTTTTTTTCAAATCTAAGACTTTTCCAAAGTCTTTCTCAATCTCTCTTTTCTGATGATTTTCAAGAAACACAACTTGAGGGGCCACCAAGATCAACAACTTTGATCTCTATCTATTTCCTAATGAAACAGAAATCAAACCATCCGTGTTTCTTCCTCTCTTCTTCAATTTCTGCAAACTTCAATGAGTCCTTGTGGCTACGATCTCTGATCTCCTTCTCTGTTTCAGAAAAAGAGATCGATTGGAGACCAAATCCGAACCTTCCATGTAGATCAATCCAACCCTTGATCAACCCCGCACAACCTTGCTCCAATACCACTTGTAATGCACGTGCAGAAGCGCGTAACCTGCGATTAACGATCAAAGCTACACACAAGAAAAGAAAAGCACAAAAGATGACACATGAGAGATTTTCGTGATTGGTAAGATGCCTACGTTCACAGTTAAAAGAGAACTCTATTCTTTTACTGCACTTTTTTGCTTAAGTATAAGGTTACAGGTTATATTATATATATAACCCTATCTTTCTTAGCCCCTAAGAAAGCTCAGTACAAAGACCAAAATACCCCTGATGGTCCAAGACTAACCCTATGGACCAATTTAGCGAACCCGGCATACTAGATATAAACCCAACATACTTGATGATCATTTTTTATTTAATTCTTTTATTATACTTGATGATCATTTACATGTTCCATCCGTTAGACTAGTTATACGGGATGATGATGATGTTATGTTAGATTCAACAACCTAATACATTTTTTCTCACTTTCATAACTTTCACTACAAAAGGAACTAGGGAATTTTAAGGAAAAAAATATTAGTCTTTAAGTTTGATTAAACAGGTAAGTAAATGGAAATATAACAATAATAGCAAAGGGTGTCATACATCTTTTTACCAAAACACCCATAATGGCGCTAGGGCTACTCTTCATAAATTTTTTAACCCCACATCTTTTCCTTTTATGCATCTGAAAACCTATTTTTGAAATGTGTGAGTTCTCTTCTAAAAAGTTGTAAAATATCAAAGAAAATTTATATTCATCATCCCTTCAACCATTAATCAATTTCATTTTGTTAGAGGTTTTCCCCAGATCCTATTGGATTTATTATTATTATTGTTATTTTGTATTATATTGTGTATATTATTTTCCTTTTATGTGTTACCTTTTCTTCTTCTATATGAGAAGGTAAATTGGTAGAAAATCTATTCTTCTAGTGTCCAAATAAGACTTGCATTTGCAAAAAGGTAAAACCATCTATGAGTTGACCATCAAATCATCTCCTGTCGAATGTTAAATGAATGAAGGGGTATGCTATAGGAATGAAGGGATGGAATTGATGTGAATGCTCAGCAGCCCCCACCCATGTAATTCAAATCCCCTCTGAAAGTGAGGGGTGCATTGGACTCTTCGGTGGAGCTCATTTGACTTGTGTAATCAACTCCTATGTATTCTACCTCACTATGTTTTCTGCACATGTCAAATTAGCTCCACTGGAGGATCCAATGCACTCTCACTTTCATGGGAATTGAATTACATAGGTGGTGGCTGAGTCCTCACATTATTTCAACCGCTTCATTCATTAAACATTATAAGAGAGATAATTTGATGGTTAACTAAGAAATACTAGGAATAGCTCATTTTTGCCTTTTTACTTTGCAATATAGAAAAGACAAAAAGAAAGGCTCGACAGTTCTTACATGATGGGCTTTTTTCCCGTGAGTGCGGGCTTTCTTCCTACTTCTGTGGGCTTCTTCCCCATGTGCGGGCTCTCTCTTCGGTTCCAACTCCCTTGGCTAGGTTACTAAGAAAATATATAGAAAAGAAAAGGTAGTAACACATAAAAAGGAAATAATATACAAAATACAATACAAGAGAAGAATACAAAAAAAAAAAAAAAAAAAAATAATAATAATAATTGAAAAAAATCCAGCAGGATGAGGGGAAAACCTCTTAAGGAATGAAACTAATGGTTGAAAGGACAATGAATATAAATTTTCTTTGATAATTTGACCATTCTTGGAATACAGAGTCTATCATAATCTGAACTGGCAATACATAGGTATCATTGTTTCCCCATGGCACATAGTTTAAATTGGATTCAAGTGCGTCCAATCAAGGATAATCTGAATCACTGCCACACACACATCACCATATTTTGTTGGATGAAGAGAACATGGGGCAGTCTTCATTGCATATGAAATCTTAGGGAATTTTCTTGGATCATTATTCTTCAATTAATTTTTATTCTACTCTTTCTTTTGGCTCGTAGTTTGCCATTCTGTGTCAAGAAACTATGTCTCTTTATGAATCACCTTATAAACCATGTATCTTTCCTGGCCTGGCTCTTATAAGGTTGTTGCTTCTGTTAGTTTGTGTTATTGATAATAGTTCCTTGCAATTTTTTTTTCATAGCTTGAGAACATAAGTTACTCTAATCAACGGCAGGGTTGACTAGGTACATGGTTTGTGTTTAGGAAAGATTTTTAAAGTTTATTCTAGGGCATAGGGCTAGTTTCGTTAGTAGAATTTAGAGAATTCATGCTTAAGGAGTCTACAAATTCTCCAAATGTTGTTTTGCACATGTAGTTCCAGAATCCTCATGGCCAAGGAAGCATATTGGAAATGCCAAGGGGGATGGTATTCAGGAATTTGAAATGGATATTTGTAACCTTTCATGTAGTCTTTCAAAATGCCAAGGGGCTCCTCCATTGCACATGGGAGTTTCTTCTTCTCACATGTGTGAGTTTTTGTTTCTCCCTACTTGTATGAGTTCCCATCTCCTTGCATGTGCGAGGTATACCCTCCTTGTGTGCACGAGTTTTCTATGTCCTTGCATGTTTAAGTCTGTCAAGGGACCCAACCCCTTAGTTGCATGCTTACCAAAAATTCTAAGAGAAGTTAGTGTCATGAGGGGTTGTGATTGTATGTGTAATTCTAGTTGATTTATTTGGTGCATTGCTGGAAAGAAACTCCCAAGAGGGACCTGTTTTGAATGATCTAGGCTTTTTAATATTGGAAATTTTCAAAGAATTAATTTCCATTTTTGAAAGTTACATATGACCACCTATATCCTAGTCGTAAACTAACCTAATCTATTAACCCAGGGGTCTTCCTTAGGGTGCTCCACTACCCTTGCTGACGCCGCCTATGTTTCTTTCACTATAGTGCCTTCACTTGAGTGTCCCAATCTTCGGCACACATTTTAACTATGCTTTACTAGTGCAATGATGCAAAGTAGGGTACCATGTGCAGAGAGGGTAGAGATGGAGAGACAAGTGAAGGAGGGTCGAGGGGACTAGGTAAGGTTTTCGTCCAAAAAATTGGCCTGACACCTAACTCCCCATCGTTGGTGATGAAGAAAACGAAACTTGGAAAACCTAAATCACTCAAAATAAACTTTTTATTAATCATTAACTAAATAGCCAATGAAGCTTTACATCATTATATAAGAAAAAAAAACCTAAAACTAATTTGGATCATCATTGTTTTATTAATGGTTAGGATTAAAACGTCCAACTAAAATAACTAAAAATAAAACAAAAAAATCTAAACAAATAGAAGATCAAATTGATAGGTGGGCTAGGCCCATTGGCAAATTGACCAATGTGGACCATGGGTCTATCTTGCATTAACTCTCCCCTTCTTGGAGAAAACTTGACCTCGAGTTCAGTAAAAGTCCTCAAGAATAAAAAAATCCAACGTATGAGTTTTCAATTTGACAGTTGATCTTTGTTTTCTTTACATGGCTTAGAGGCTTGGCTTGATCTTTTCATCTATGTAGAAGAAGAATAGAGACATGACTTTTTAGATTTTTAATCCAACATTGGCTCATAATCTGACCCTCAAATGTGTTAATTGTTGGCTTGGTACAAGTGGATGGCAATCTTCTAACATCAATATCTTATACCCGAAGATAAAATCAATATAAGGAATCTCAATGACTCGATTTCGAAACAACCTTTTCTTCTAGTGATTTATTTGGCTCTTTTGGAAGTGCACTTATGATAAAATGCACCAGAATATTAAACTCCCTACTATTTTCTTCACAATTTGTTTCTTCTTGTTCCACCTACATTGTATGATCAACATTGTCAAAAGGATAAGTTTCAAGTTTTTTTTCCTCTAATTCATTTGAAGTAGAACCCTTTGAGGGAGTTTTGTCTGTTATTCCATTTGAATTTATTATGGAATAAGTATCAAGTGTTTAACACAATTGTTTTCCAAAATGCATTAGCAACATAATGTTTTTGATCATTTGTCAGAACATTTATCGACTGTTACCTTGCCTTGGCTCAAACTAAGAAATTGATCATAGTGGGCTTTATTATCATTGTGCAATTGTCCATATTTAATTGAATATATCATTATGATCACATTATTGTGGGTTTTTAATAGTAATTTATCTTAACATGTAGATCTCTTTGAATGGAGTTCGCAAATGAAGACAATCTAGTAGTCCAGCAAAAAATGATATCTCACATTGGATTAATCACTATTGCACTTTGACCATGGACTGGGTGTTGATGTCACTAATGTTTACATACCTTATTATTATTATTATTATTATTATTATTATTATTATTGTAGCTATTGGGTCGGGTCGAATCGACCCTGATCTGAGATTAACCTTAGACATAAGCTGTTTTAGGTTTGGACCAAGTCAGGTCCAGTGAAAAAAGCTTTTTTCTTGGTTCATCATTCCTAGTGGAGATGAAATGGGGCTAAGAACTCCTCCTTTTGTTCATTGTGATGTGTGCTCTAGTCGTTGACAATGGTGTTGGCCGAAGGGCGTTGTTACGGTGTTCATAGGTGGCTGCAAGGGGTGGTCATGCTTTTTGGGCACCAGGGATGTCATCTCTCCTTTTCGGACTCCTCTTCTTTCCTTTTTTTTTTTTTCATTTTTTGGTGCTGAGTATGGGAAGAAGATGGGTGTTATAATGCGGGCACCTTAAAAATATCTTTCATGGTTGGCTCATGTGTTGTCAATCCTCTATAATCCCTGATGGATCCAGATGAGGAGACTCCGTCACACGGCCGGAGACTTATGTGCATTCCGGTGATGGAAAGCTCTGTGGATCTCTTCGCCTCTTGTCTTTCCTACGGGAATGGAGAGAATAATAATCATCCAAACCCTGGGGCTCCCTTATCATTATATAGTAAGTCCCAAAGAGTCACACTTACTAGAGACATCTTCCACCAGAAGCCAACATCCACTAATCCTATTGGGAGTCTTATTATGGGGCCCAGATTAAGTCTTACACTAAAGTGGGATTGCAATCTCTGTTGGCATCTGCTCTGTTTGATCTGGCGTGGGACTCGTGGCATGCGAGCCACACGATTTCCTACAATCCCCACCACCCAAGTGTATAAGTACAAAAGGAGCGATTCTATTCATCTCCATGCTAACACCTAAACAGTTTGACTTTTCAACATGAAAAAAATGTTTGTTGATAGTCAAAGAAATGAAGAAATATGATTGATAAGTCAATCACAATCAGTTTTTTTTTTCTAATGTTAACCTTCATTGAAAAGACTTAATAGTACAAGAAAAAAATACTGAAAAGTCAAAAAGAGAAAGAAAAAGCGAGCACCACTAAAAGCAATAAGTAGAGAGAAATACAAACAACCCTGAGCCACCAAAAACTTCAAAGGAAAGCAACCTCCATCTAGTTCTTAAAAATGATGTCAATAGAAATCCCATGAAATAAAATAAAATAAAATCTAGCAGGATGAGGGCAAACCTCATATGGAATGAAACTAATGGTTGAAAGGCAAATAAATATAAGTTTGCTCTGATATTTTGACCATCCTTATAATACAAAGTCTATCATAATCTAGACTGGCAATACATAGGTTATCATTGTTTCCCTGTTGCACACAATTTAAACTGGATTTAAGTGCATCCAAACAAGGATAATATGAATCACTGCCACACACACACATCACCATGTTTTGGCGGATTAAGAGAACGTGGGGATGTCTTCATTGTATATGAAAATCTTAAGGGAATTTTGTTAAATCATTATTCTTTAATTTATTTTGATTTTACTCTTTCCTTTGGCTTGTGGTTTGCTATTTTGCATCAAAAAACAGTATCTTTGTATGAATCACCTTATAAAACCATGTTTCTTTCTTGGACTAGCTCTCATAAGGTTGTTGCTTCTATCAGTTTGTGTTGTTGATAATAGTTCCTTGCAATTTTTTTCTTTGTTTCTTTTCCATAGCTTAAGAACATAAGTTTCTCTGATCAGCGATAGGCTTGACTAAGTGCTTGATTTATGTTCAATAATGATTTTTAAATTTTGTTCTAGTGCTTAGGGCCAACTTTGATAGCAGAATTTAGAGAATTCATTCCTAGGGAGTTTACAAATTCTCCAAATGTTGTTCCACACATGTAGTTCCAAAATCCTCATGGCCAACGAAGTATTTTGTAAATGCCAAGGGGAATGGGATTCAAGGAATTCAAATGTATATTTGTAACCTTTCACATAGTTGGAATTCAAAATTCTAACAAAAAAATGTAGCATTTCTAAATGCCAAGGGTCTCCTCCCTTGTAGATGCGAGTTCCTTCTTCTCACATGTGTGAGTTTTTGTTTCTCCTTGCATGTGTGAGTTCCCATCTCCTTGCATGTGCAAGGTATACCCTCCTTGGCTCGTATGAGTTTTCTATATCCTTGCATGTGTAAGTCTCTTAAGGGACCCAACCCCTACTACGAAAATATGCACTTTTGGCGACGTTTTTTACCGACGCTTTTATAATTCCGTTGCTAAAGACTATTATTTACCTACACAGATAATTTTCGTGGGTGAGAATTAAACATTTACCGACGTTTTCTAAAAAATGTCGATGAAAATTAGGTTTTTTAGAAAACATCGATAAATGTTTAATTTTCACCCACGAAAATTATCTGCGTCGATAAATAATAATCTTTAGCGACGAAATTATAAAAGCGTCGATAAAAAACGTTGCCAAATTGTTGTTTGAATTTTTAATAAAAGATAGCCAATTCTTATCCTATATATGATCATTAGGAATTTTTAAGAAAAAAAATCACTTTTAAATATATGATAAAAGATGGATGGGATGGCCTAAACAGCGCACAACGCAGTTGGACTTTATATACTACTAGCTCATGGAATAATCCGATAGCTCTTGATATTATAGAATAATCCAACATGCTAATTTCACAGGCTATATAATAACCTTATATTCCATAATATATGGAATGACGGAAAATCTGTTTTAAAAAATATAAGGTGGTGTTTGGCTAATCTAATTTTTGCCTCTTAATCTCTTAAAGTTATTTCAAAACTCATTTAGACTATTTGGTAAATGTTTTTCCCACCTCTATTTGAAATCTCATGGAGAGGTTTTGTCTCTATTTAAATAAGGCACCCAAGTACCACATTTGAAATAGACCTGGGCATTTTAAGCGCACATATGGGCATTGGAACAGTGTTAGAAACGTGATTCCCCGGCACAATAGATTTTTCAATGTTTTATAAATTCTTTGATCTGACTTTTTTCAATCTGACTTTTTCCGACATTTTTAATTTTCCCCATTATTAATATATTTTACTGACGTAAAATATAACATTGGTAAGAAACATCAATCACTGTTACCGACATAAAATTAAAATACTAAAGTAAGTTTACATATTTTTTTTACTTATTTTTAGAAAAAAGAAAAAATTTTAACCCACATATAAATTCATTGGTAAAAATTATAAAACATTAGTAATGGTTAATTTTATTGAGCCAAAATTATTATACATCAATAAAGTCCTAATTAGTTTCGTAGAATATTTGATGCAAAATGCATTTTTTGGCGACAAAAACTTGTCGTCAGTAAAAATTTTACAAAATTTCGCGCCTCCCTCTTTCCCCTTTTTCAATCACCTGCCCCCATTTTGTTTCTCTCTCTCACTCTCTCTGATAAAAAAACATGAATGACTTGATGAAAAATGGTGATGGCTGTTTGTTTATTTAGCAATTCTTGTATGGATGGATTTCTTATGTTAAATACAGGTATATGAATAGATTTATATTTGATATAGGTGTAAACAAGTTTATTGGAAGATTATAATGAAAAAGCAAATATTATATTTTAAAAAAATTAAACCATTGCTAACGAAAATGATAAAAACGTCAGCAAAAGAAAATCAAATTTTTGATGAGATTTTAAATTTTAAAAATCCAAAAAATTCTTTACCGACGTTAAAAAATCGTCGGTAAAAGTGGAATTAAAATTTAAATTACATAAAATGATTTTTACCTACGTTTTTATAAAAATGTCAGTAAAATTAGATTTTAAATTTTAAAAATCCAAAAAATTCTTTACTGGCGTTAAAAAATCGTCAGTAAAAGTGGAATTAAAATTAAAAGCACATAAAATGACTTTTACCAACATTTTTATAAAAATGTCGGTAAAATTAGATGTTAAATTTTAAAAGTCCAAAAAACTCTTTATCGGCGTTAAAAAATCGTCGATAAAAGTGGAACTAATTTAAATTACATAAAATGACTTTTACTGATGTTTTTATCAAAATATCAGTAAAATTAGATTTTAAATTTTAAAAATCCAAAAAACTCTTTACCGGCGTTACAAAATCGTCGGTAAAAGTGGAATTAAAATTAAAATTAAATTAAATGATTTTTACCAACGTTTCTATAAAAATGTCGGTAAAAGTAGATTTAAATTTTAAAAAATCCAAAAAACGCTTTACCGACGTTAATGAATCGTCTGTAAAAGTGAAGTTAAAATTAAATAAAATGATTTTTCCTGACGTTTTTATTGAAACGACGGTAAAATTAGATTTTAAATGTTAAAAAATCCAAAAAATTCTTTACCGACATTAAAAAATCCTCGGTAAAAGTGGAAATAAAATTAAAAATAAATAAAATGATTTTTGCCGATGTTTTTTCAATTACTAAAACGTCGGTAAAATGAGATTCTAAAGTTTTAAAAATACAAAAAATTTGTTGCCGACGTTAAGAAATCATCGGTAAAAGTGAAATTAAAATTATAATTAAATAAAATGATCTTTACCGACGTTTGTTAACATCGGTAAAGGTCAAATTATTGCGTCGGTAAAATATTTTGTTGACCTTTTTTTGGCGACGAAAATGTTTCCGTCGGTAGAAGTGTATATTGACTTTTTTTTATCTTTTGGTGACAAAATTTTTCGTAGCTAAAAATGTGAATTCTTGTAGTGCCTATGGATGCATGCCTGCGAAAAATTCTAAGAGAAGATGGGGTTGTTGTGATTGTATGTGTACTTCTAGCCAGTTGTTGATTTGGTGCATCACTAGAAAGAAACTCCCAGGGACCTGTTTTGAATCATCTAGGTTTTTCAATATTGAAAATTTTTAAAGAATTAATTTTCAGTTTTGAAAGTTACATATGACCCACCTATATCGTAGTCATAAACTAACCTAATCTATCAACTCAGGCATCATCCTTAGGATGCTTCACTGCGCTTGCTGACTCCGCCTATGTTTCTTCCACTATAGTGCCTTCACTTGAGTGTCCCTTGCTTTGGCGCACATTTTAACTATGCTTTACTAGTGCAATGACATGAAACAGGGTACCACATGCAAGGAGGGTTGAGTTGGAGAGACCAGTGATGGAGGGTCAAGCGGAGTAGGTTAGGCTTCCACCAAAAAAATTGGCCTAACTCCAAATTCCACATCTTGGGTGATGAAGAAAATGAAACTTAGAAAACCCAAATCACTACATAAACTTTTCATTAATCATCAATTAAATAGTCAATGAAGCTTTACATCATTATCTAGGCAAAATAAAAACCTAAAACTAACTTGGACTATTGTTTTGTTTTATTAATGGTTAGGATTAAAACATCCAACTAAAATAATTGAAGATAAAATAAAAAAATCTAAATAAAAAGAAGATTTGATTGATATGTGGGTTGGACCCAAAAGAGTTGGTTGAGATGGATGGGGTGGGCCCATTGGCAAGTTGACCCATGGGAATCATGGGTCTATCATGCACTAACTCCTCCCTTTTTAGAGAACTCGACTTCAGTTCAATAGAAGTCATAAAGAACTGAAAATCTAACCTATGAGTTTTAAGTTCTTTTTCCTCCAATTCATTTAAAGTAGAATCCTTTGGGAGAGTTTTGTCCGGTATTCCACTGAATTTAGTGTGGAAAAAGTATCAAGTTTTTAGCATGCAGTAGTGACACAATATTCATGATCCTCATCTAATGTACATTGTACTTTTAGCCTTGAAAATCCATCAGAATATTTATCAACTGTTAGCTTGCCTTGGCTCAAATTAAGAAATTGATTATAGTATGTTTTATTATCATCATACCATTGTCTATATTTAACTGAATATCTCATTCTGAGTACATTATTGTAGCTTTTCAATTGCAGTTTATCGTGATATGTAGATCTCTCTAAGTGGAGTTGGCAAATGAAGACAGTCGGATTGGATTTTGCACTTTGACCTCTGACTGGGTGTTGATGTCACCAATGCTTGCACACTTATTATTATTATTATTATCAATATTGGGGAAATTTTTAAAATAGGGCTCAACATTTCAACACACTTTAAATCAGGACAGAAAAAAAAACTTACATTTGAAATCAAGACTTAAGTTTTCTGCATTTCTTTCAAATAAGGACAGATGACCGGAGTTTTTATTTTCCGGTAACTTTTCTCGTCAATTTTTTCAAAAACCCCAAAGTACTCTTCCAGATTAAACTGTCTTCCAAAATGCAAAATCCCAGAAGCCTCCTTCATTCTTCGTTCGTCTTCCACCTCTCCCTCTCCGGTATTGTTCATCTTCTCCCTTCTAAGACATATTTTGAAAAATTCTCAAAGAAAAACACAACTCTCCCTCTCTTGCCGGAAAGGCGAAAGCGGTCTTCTCTCTTTGTCACATAAATCAAAGCCTCAATCGATCGGAGACGCCTCCTCTATGTCATCCCTTTCCTCTGCTCGTATCCCCTTTGCGAAAGGACCGTCCTCACTCACAGAAAATGCACTCACCCTCACCATTCTTTCAGGTATGCATCCAACGATGGTCATCACTCACCCTTCTCCCGGTCTCCATCAGTTGATCCAATCACGGGTACCTCTCCCTCTCTCTGTCTCTTCATCTGTCTCTCGCCAATCCAGGTTGCGATTGCTGGGTGGATTTGGGCATGGAAGCTGGCCTTTCTCGAGCTTAAATAGATGGAAGGAACAAGTCATTGCCTACTGGAACAGTGAAACACCATTTTGTGGTTTTACTACAATCTGAAGTGTGTTGAGTTTCAACACAAGCTTACCGCGATTTATTTTCTTGAAAAAAAAAATCAAGGCAACTTTGAGGCCAGGGAATTTAGACTTCACTCGTTGTCTTTCAAAAATGATAAAAAGAGGTGGAGGTGGCTATTTCATTATCCAGATGAAATTGGAGTCAACTAGCTTGTCTAGTTGCCATGTTTATGATTTGATACATTTTATTCTTCCACATTCAATTTCTTTCTTGTTAATTAATTCATTAATTCTGTCATGCGTGTTTACATTTCAGGGGCACTGTTGTACTTCATCTATATCAGAAGACTACTATGACTCAAGACATGTTTACATTTCAGGGGCACTGTTGCACACCATCTATATTAGAAGACAACTCTGACTCATTTGTTAAAAGCAATGCCTCAATTATGTCTGCTTTTAATGATGACCCATATCTGGGTCTCCCCAGTCTCCGGCTCTACTACTGAAATTGATTTATGATGTTCAATGTTGAATGATGAAATTGGTGTTTCATTTTAAACCGTTGAAGTTGAATTTGATGTTGAGCAAGAATGGTTGTGTTGATGAAATTGATTATAATGTTAATGTGAATGTTTATAGTATCTTAAAATACATCGCTGGGCAGTGTGTTAAGCTAAAAAAGTCCCAATCCTCTTCCTCTATACGTGGTCACTATTTCATTTTGGGTTAAAAAAAAAAAAAAACCAATGTCATGCAGGGCAACCCAATCTTGGTTTTGTAGGACTCATCATTTATCAATTGTTGTTAAAATGTATCATAATTATTGTTTACATTTAGTAGCAACTATAAGTTCTTTACAGCAAATGAGCATGCCACAATATGCCCAATAACCTGCAAATTACTGCAAACAAGGAGCTTCACCTATAAAAAATATTACTTCCCATATTCTACATGACAAGTTGCAGCCATCAAAATTCTTCATTTGTCAGTGGGTTACATTTGTCATAACACTCTCAGGCACACTTCCCACCAGAGCTCGCTGATGTCACCTAGACGCTGCTAAGAAGGGAGAAGTTGAACAGTAGCGAAGAGCAGGGAGATGGACAAAGAAGGGTTTTGGGTTTTTGCCTGCATTTTGGGTTTTGCGTTTTTGCATTTTGGAAGACCGTTTAAACATTAAACGGTCTGGAAGGGTACTTTGGGGTTTTTGAAAAAATTAAGGAGAAAAGTTATCAAAAAATACAAAATCTATCATTTGTCCGTATCTGAAATGTAGAAAACTTAGGTCATGACTTGAAATGTAGGGTTTTTTTTTTTTTGTCTTGATTAAAAATGTGTTGAAACTAGAATTCATGTAGTTTAAGATGGTTTTGGCATATTGAGCGTAGGCTGGTTATGGCATTAATGAGAAAAAGTTTGGCTATACAGGTAGATGGCCTGTCAAAAGGTAAGGGTAGGCCGAAGAAAACATTCGTCATTAAATCAGATTTGAAGGAATTTAACTTATTTTCGGATTTGGCTCAAAATAGAACGGAATGAAAAAATAGAATTTACGTAACCGACCCCAATATGATTGGGATAAGGCTTTGATAATGCTGATGGTGATGATGATGATGGTGAAGATTTGAAATGTGTTGAAAAGTTGAGCCCTTTATTGAAAATTTTTCTTATTATTATTATTATTATTATTATTATTATTACCGCTGTTGGGTCAGGTCGGATCTGCCTTGACCTGAGATTAACCTCAGACATAGGCTGTTTCAGTTTCGGACCAGTCAGGTCCGGTGCAAAAAGTTTTTTATTTTTTTTAGTTCATCGTGCCCAGTGGAGATGAAATGGGGCTGAGAACTCCTCCTTTCGTTGATGGTGATGTCCGCTCTGCTCGGTGACGATGGTGTTAGCCGGAGGGCGCGGCTGCGTTGTCAACAGGAGACGGTGAGGGGCGGTCGTGCTTTTCAGGCGCGAGGGATGTCATCTCCTCCCTTGGCCTCCTCTTCTTTCCTTTATTATTAATATTTTTTGGGCTGAATATGGGAGGAAATGGGCGTTGGGTAGGGACCGGGGCTTCGATGGTGGCTGGTTGGGATTTGGTTGGATGGGGTTCTTAAGGTTCGGCTCGTAGATTTGAGACTTGGTCGACATGGGCTCCATAATGTGGGCACCTTAAAATTAGCTTTCATGGTTGCCTCCCGTGTCGTCAATCCTCTACAATCCTCATCTCCTTAGTGTGCGTGTACAAAAGGAGCGATTTTTATTCATCTCCATCCCAGCACCAAAAAAAGTTTGACTTTTCAACATGTAAAAGTACCTGTTGAGAGTCAAAGAAGTTGAGTAATATGGTTGATGAGTCAGTCACATAATTCATTTTCAAGGAAGCTTCGTTACATAAAATTAGAAGGCGTCAAACAAGACCAAAGGTTTTTTTTTTTTTTTTTATGCAGGTTAATGAGCAACTCTAGCATTGGCATATTTATGTCCATCTTGATCTCCTTTTTCTCTATTCTCACATGTGAAGTAATGGGCATCAGCAATATAGCAAAGGTAGCAGCTACAGTTGTTTTTTTATTCTTTGCCAACCTCTTTCACATGCAAACTTGCACCGCATTTGGCACCATTTTAGCAACAAATAATACACTTAAAGATGGAGACACTCTTGCTTCAGAAGGAGAAGACTTTGCTCTTGGTTTCTTCAGCCCTCACAATTCAACCAACCGCTACGTCGGGATTTGGTACAAGAAGATTAGGCCAGAGACTAGTGTATGGGTTGCCAACGGAGACACCCAGCTTGCAGATGTTGGACATATGTGGTTCTCATGACCACATGTCTAATGTTTTTGGGGCCCACAGTTTGAGCCTACTAATTTAAGATGTTTTTTTCCTTTTAGTTTTGGTTTTACTATATATAGCTTGGATTCAATTTTAGTAAGCCCAATCAATTAAGATATCTTGGTTGACTAATTTTTGAGGAATTAAGGAAATTTATCTTTAATGGATTTCTTTGATGGAAAGAAATCTCTCTAGGGTTTATCTATAAAAGTGGTTTTCCGGTCCTCTCTTTTAACCCACGAGATCTGAAAAGTACCCATCAACTCTCACGCATCTTGGAGTGGGTGATAAGGAAAATAGGAGAAAACCCTATTTGAGAATCAAGATCTACTCATCATCAAGATCATGGCGCAAGGTATGCATTTATTTTCTTGAGATCATATATTGTTTAATGCATAAATTTAGATCCTTAGGTTTGATGTTTTATTGCAAACCCTATTAGATCTAACAATGGTATCAGAGCTTTTTGATTTATGTA
This sequence comes from Sextonia rubra, assembly GCA_037013555.1. Classification (NCBI taxonomy): domain Eukaryota; kingdom Viridiplantae; phylum Streptophyta; class Magnoliopsida; order Laurales; family Lauraceae; genus Sextonia; species Sextonia rubra. The sequence goes on along the minus strand of JASUAD010000006.1, from coordinate 46,961,425 downwards.
TTCAACAGTAATTATAATTCAAATAACGATGGATCTGAGATTTAAGCTTTTCATTATTCTCGTTGTCCGTGGTTATGATCACATGTTAGATGATCCCGATCCATATTCTCGCATGTCTAATTTAGTTCAATATTTTCCAACATATCACATGAATAGATTGGCTTATCTTAGATTGATCACATATAGCCGAACATGTTGGAATCAAATTTTTCCATCCCATGTTGTCAAGTTGTTTCACGTTTTCCTATGCAAGTGTACCCCATGTAAGGAATGCCAGAATATAAATCTGGCCTGGGCATTGGTTTGCTGGATTCATGATATTTCTGTTTCGAGGTATGATGATGAACTGGTTGTAGTATAATACTAATAAAGGACAAAAGGTCAAAAGGGCTACTGTGTTCCAAAATCAATTTCTTTCACGTTAAGTCTTCGTTTCTGTGCCAGCCAGGCACTAACACTCCAATCCATGAATTGTTATTTACAAAATTATGACGCCTTGATATGGAAAGACGGGATCCATTGTGATCTGTTGTTGCTCATTTATACCTTTATTTTAATATTTTTTATTTATTTTTATTTTACCATCATCAAACAACCAATCCATGCTCTCTTGCATATCTGAATGAGAACATATATATATTTTTTTCGATCACAAGGGTTAAATCACGCACATGATAAGATACAATATTTCGTGATCAACAATCACATAGCATCCTATAATTTTGGTTAACGTTGTGCTTTGATTTGATCAATTTTAAAAGTGGGACCCACATAGTTGTTTAATCTCATTTATTCTTATAAGGGGGCCTCATGCTGTCTCGAGTGTGCATTGCACACAGTTAAAGAGACATGCCATCATGTGTTTCTGTTTTGTTTTTTTTTTTCATTCATGACCCCTGTTGCCCTAATGATATATATTTTTAGCATAATTATCATTATTATAATTTACTGATTCTATAGATGGAATTAATATTTTGTGGTCTTGGCGTATGTTTTATCAATGCCCGATTTAAGTGAATTTTGGTAAAACTTTATTGATTATGTTGGGTTTGTTCAATTTGCTTGCTATAATTTTCGTTAGTTATTTTCTTTTTTTTTAATTGCATTTTTTGGAGGGTCTTCATTATTTATTAATGAGATTGGATTTTATGTCACATTTATCGGGTTTTACAATCTTTGGGTCATTTTATTTAAACCCATGAAAAGTGTCCATAAATATTCGGGATCCATAATAACTAAATATTCCATAATTGTATCTTTAATTCATGGACCTATCAAATTATCACAACATTTGATAATATGGATCAATTTTGGAGAAATCATGACCCAATATTTTAATATTCACCACTAGTGACATTGTAACTAATCTAAATTAGACTCCTTCATGTCATTTATAAATGCTATTAAATTCAATTGATACTTGTTGTAACACTCCGACCTAGCTTGACCTCATTTAGTGACTAATTAAGGTTGTTTTAGTTGTTAACTGTGTTTTGCTTGTAGTTTGATTTTGTTGCGGGTCATGGATAGATAGTTGGGTTGAGTTTAACCTGGATTAGGTAGACCAAGCCCTTTTTCGTAATTTTAGCTTTTCTAAGACATGGTCATTTTCGCGTCATTTTGATGTCAACATGTGTCTTTCGTTGAGCTCGTTAACTTTCATAACTACGTCATTTGTAACAGATATTATATGATTCCATTGGACCCAGATTGGACTTGAATTGTAAATTGTTTTATGACTTGGACTTGGTTGCAATTTGGTCTTAAATCTTATCTTATAAAGCCATTCCACCGATTGTTTCTCTCACTCTTCGCTCTTAGTTCACGTGGAGCTCCATTTCTCTCTTCCTCTTGAGTTTTCTTCTCCACCGATCAAGCCAAAAGGAGGAATTTGTGCTCTTTCATTCATTGGTGATTGGATTGAGGTGAGTTCGAGGTCTCCTCCATCTCCCTCATCTTCTTCTTCTTGTTTCCATGATTCCATGACTGTGCTCACGAGTTTCTCTCTTTTTCTCATGCATGCATGATAGTTGTGAGAGTGTGGTTATGAATTGAGCCCCAAGGACAGCAATTAGAGTGTTAGAACTCAATTAAGGCAAGTATAAGCATAATATGTATGAACCCATGTTGGTATTTGCTTTATTTTGGTTAATTCACATGATTTTGCAGGGAAAACATGTGTACAACCCAATTTGATATCATTCTCCCTTTTCTGTTGGAATTTTGCTCAATTGATGTCGTTATAGGTTTTCTATGCGTGACTCAGAAATCAACCCAGCGCATGCATGGCTAAGCCATGAAATGTGCTACGGCCAAGTCGTGAAACACACTACGGCTAAGCCGTAAGCCCCATCGTGACCCAAGCCGTAGAACAATACAGAGTGTCCCTGAAAATAACTGAGAGTATACAAATCAGCAACTCTTCTATGGCCCAGCCACGGCTAAGCCGTGAAGCCTTCTACGGCTAAGCCGTAAGAAGCTTACGGTTAAGCCGTAGGGTTACCTACGGCTGAGCTGGTTGCCATGAACAGTAAGAAAGATAGGAAAGGAAGGAGACCTATAGGACCTTTCAATTAGAAGGTAGGCATCTTCGACTTGCCCAACGGAACGTGATAAAACGCGTGAATGATCTCGAGGGCTGCGAATCATTCATGTTCATTATCCAGTTGTTAAGCACCTCCCCATGGGTGTTGGTTTAAGAGACTTCGGTACACCAGCTGATACAATGCAACACTTGACAACGGTGCAGCGGATATCTTAAAATTACATCATCATGCACGGTTAGAAACACTGGATAATTAGATGAGAGTCGGCTAGTAAATGAAAGTGATTCGATATGTTAAGAATTGCTTGCATAACATGTTGTATTTCGATCATTGATTTCCACTCTTTAGCATGATTACTTGTTCAGTTAATTTCGCTTATGATGCTTTCCACACCTTGAGTATGCATGTATGTTACACGTATAAGACATGTTCTCGAATCTGCACGCATGATATATTTGTCACGATTTACTCAGGGTTTTCATGATTGACTCTGTATGGTCAGGCACTACTTAGTCTCAGCCTTAGGATCCCAACGGGGTGAATTTGGTGTAGTTTTCATGGCCTTGCTGCAGTAAGGAAACGTCTTGGGGAATCCGGACCCCAGGAACCCGAGACCCATTTGTACCTTAGCCCGGACAATGGTGTTCTCTACACGGATATAAGATCCCTCTTTTGGGAGCATATGGCAATGTAATCGCTAACTAGTTATGTACACATCATGTATACATTGATTCACATGGCATGTTTCTTTCTTGCATGATAGTTTAGCATACGAATGTGACCTATTATGATTTACACGATGTTCTTTATTCTATTAGACATAGCATGTGTTAACTTGTAATGGCTTATACATTGCTGAATTATTGTATTCATGAGTTGTGTTTGGTGTTGCAGGCTCAGATACCCCGACTGACCCCTCGTCGGTCGACCAGACTCCAAGTGAGGCCCTCGAGGTCCCATCAGGACTAGAGGAGTGGATGTAGTCACTCCATCGGAGAGCGCCCTGGACATTCATTGCATAGGAGTTTGCCTTATTTTGAGATTTATCACGATTGGATCCGATCATGATTGTACATATTATTTTGTTCCATTTTGTAAAACCTTTATCTATATATGTCAGTTCTATTTCATATTCTCTTCTTGCATTGTTAGTGTGATGTTTTGATATCTACAGCTTCCGCGTACATGTTTAGCATGTGTGAGCCTTCCCTTGTGGGTGTGCATTTAGACCAGGTCTACATGTACAGGCACGGGAGTACGTGTGTCATTGGTTTGGCTTTTGCTAACCCCTGAACTCCTAGGCTCGGGTTGTAACATACGTATTGTATGGTATCAGAGCATCTTTACTTTAGATGATAAGCATGTATGCATGTAGGAACGTGGTGAGGATACGGTTATCTCTTTGTGTTTTTCTAGAATTTTGGGGAATAGTTGGGCGGAAATATTTGTGTTTGTGTATTAACCTCTTTCATTTTACAGGATATGGCATCAGGTTCAGGTCCTCAACCTAATGCCGGAAATAACGAAAGCGGTTCCACACCGTCACCACAGGCAATGAGCACCGATGAGTGCATCCTTATGCTATTCCAGTCCATGCAGGCTCAGTCACAGTCTATGCAGAATTTACAGGCACAGGTAGCGACGATGTTAGACAGGCAAAGCCAAGCACCAGCCCAGTCACATGTGGACCAGCAGGTGGTCTTTCAGCCGAGAGAAAACGACCTAAATGCCCTCTATGATAAATTTCGCAAGCGAGGAGCCACTGAGTTCTACGAGACAGAAGAGTCACTCAAAGAAGAGCAGTGGTTAGAGCAGACAGAAGACGTATTTGAGACTGTAGTGTGCACGAACAGGCAGAGGGTTGGTCTAGCAGCTTCTATGTTCAGAGATGTCGCGAAGACCTGGTGGAAGAGCGTGAAGGACTCGTATAGAGACATGCCCAGTGCAACAGTTTGGGAGACGTTCAAGCAACAGTTTCAGAGGAAGTTTATCCCGGGTTATGTGTTTAGAGCCAAGGAAGTCGAGTTCTTAGCCCTCCGTCAGCAGTAGACGACCGTGGCAGAGTATGTGAATAAGTTCACTCAGTTGTTGCATTTTGTTCCAGATATGATCAATACAAATGAAAGGAAGGTGAACCGGTTCGTTGAAGGTCTGCATCCCCGATACATGCACCATGTGATTGCTTTCCAACGCCCGGCTACGTTTGATGATGCAGTGGACAAGGCCTATTCTGCTGAGGCCATCCACCAAGCTGAAAGAGCTGTTGATCCTAAGCGTCAGCCACCATTCAGTGCACGGGTGTAAGTACAGAAGAAGATGCGAGGCCAACAGAGTACTTCCAGTTCCGCTAGTTTGACATGTGAGCACTGTGGCAAGGGCCACAAGTCCGAAGTTTGTTGGAGGAAGATAGGAGCTTGCCTCATCTGTGGTTCTAAGGAGCATATGATGGCCAGTTGTCCCAGATATAAGTCTTCCCAGCCTCCACCATCTAGTACTACAGCTGTTGCAGCTTCTGGCAGATCTAGTGTGTCCACAGCTCCAAGCAAATCCCAGTCAGCTCGTCCAGGCCCGAGACAGCCACGTTAGACAGCTCGTGCATACGCAGCTACCCATGAAAGTGCCGAGGATCCACAGGTGGTTGAAGGTACTGTTCTGATTTCGCACGTTGAGGCGTTAGCATTGTTCAATTTGGGGTCTACGCGGTCCTACGTAGCACCTCATTTCGCTGAGCAGTTGCAGCAGCCGCCGAAGCCATTGCCATATGTGTTGGTTGTATCCAACCCAGTTGGCAAGCGAGTGGAGTGTAGTGTATACTACCCCCATTGCGACGTGCAGATTGCAGGTCATCAGTTGCCCGTTGATTTGATCTTGCTATCGATGCTAGACTTCGACATGATCCTTGGAATGGATTGGCTCGCTCGATATCGTGCCTGTGTTAACTGTTACAACATGACGATCTTCTTCAATTTAGGCAAGGGCTTCTGTTTCAAGGGCAGTCATAAGAGATGCCCCAGGCATGTGATTTCTACGTGTAAGGCAGATCGCTTGATCCGCAAAGGGTGTGAAGGCTTCATTGCCTTTATCTCGGAGAAGAAAAAGATGAAGCAGCTAGGTGAGATTCAGGTGGTCTGTGACTTTCCTGATGTTTTTCCGGACAATGTGCCAGACCTACCTCCGGTTCGAGACGTGGAGTTTGCCATTGACCTTACTCTAGGCACGGCACCGATCAGTAAAGCTCCATATCGCATGGCCCAGCTGAATTGTCAGAGTTGAAGAAGCAATTGCAGGAGCTTTTGGATAAGGGTTTTATTCGCACGAGTGTCTCACCTTGGAGAGCGCCAGTGTTGTTTGTTAAGAAGAAGGATGGTACTTTTCGGATGTGGATAGACTATCAGCAGCTGAACAAAGTGACGATAAAGAATAAGTTTCCCCTCCCGCGGATTGATGAGTTGTTTGATCAACTTCAGGGTGTAGCTTACTTTTCCAAGATTGATTTGAGATCTGGATATCACCAGTTGAGGGTAAAGGAAGATGACATCCCTAAAACTGCCTTCAGGACATGGTATGGACATTATGAATTCCTTGTGATGCCTTTTAGACTAACCAATGCACCTGCAGTGTTTATGGCTTTGATGAATCAGATTTTTGCTCCTTTCTTGGACTAGTTCATCGTTGTTTTCATTGATGATATTTTGATATACTCGAAGTTAGCAGAGGAGTATAGGGAGCATTTGAGAAAAGCCTTGATATTGTTGAGAGAGCATCGCTTATTTGCCAAGTTGACGAAATGTGATTTTTGGCTTAAGCAGGTGGCATTTTTGGGTCATATCATATCACAAGAGGGATTGGCAGTTGATCTATCTAAAGTAGAGGCAGTTGTGAATTGGCCTAGCCTTAAGACAGTGACAGAAGTTTAGAGTTTCCTTAGACTAGCAGGCTATTATTGGTGATTCGTCCAGGATTTTGCTAAGATTTCCTCTCTTTTGACTAAATCAACTCGAAAGAATGTGCCGTTCGATTGGACTGAGGAATGTGAAGCCAGTTTCCAGACCTTGAAAGAGAAGTTGACTACAACTCCGATGTTAACCTTACCAGATGGTAGTGAAGGGTTCGTGATATGTTCAGATGCTTCTCGAGTTAGCCAAGGCTGTGTGTTGATGCAGCACGGGAAGGTAATTGCATATGGATCGAGACAGCTTCGAGAACATGAGAAGAATTATGCCACCCATGATTTAGAACTGGCAGCCATCGTGTTTGCATTGAAGCTTTAGAGACATTATCTGTATGGCGTGAGATTTGAGGTCCATTCTGATCATCACAGTTTGCAGTACTTATTTACGCAGCAGGAGCTGAACATGAGATAGCGTAGATGGCTTGAGCTCATCAAAGATTACGACTTCCCGATCAAATATCAGCCAGGAAAAGAGAATGTGGTGGCAAATGCACTGAGCAGGAAAGCAGAGTCTGTACAGATGTTGACCAGTTTTCTTTTGATGTTCCATGATCTACCTGTTGAGGTGAAACTAGTGGATGAGTATGTGACTTTGGCTAGTACGCTAACTTTTCAGCCTGAGATGATTCAGCAGATGAAAGACAAGCAATTTGAAGATCTCACTTTGAAGCACATTCGTGACCACATTGGAGATAGACCTGATTTTAGACTGGAGGATGGTGTGCTTTATTTTCGGAACAGGTTGTGTGTGCCAGCGGTTGATGCTTTCAAGGAGAAATTGATGAACGAAGCACACTATGCTAGATATGCGATGCACCCAGGCAGCACAAAGATGTATCAAAATCTTAAAGATCGCTTCTGGTGGAACAATATGAAGAGAGAAGTAACTGGGTTTGTTGCTCGATGCTTAACATGCCAGAAGGTGAAAACAGATCATCAGAGACCTCCAGGCTCGTTGCATTCTTTGCATATACCGCAGTGGAAGTGGGAACACATCACCATAGACTTTATTTCAAGATTACCTCCGACGAGCAGGAAGAATAATGCCATTTGGGTGATTGTAGATCGATTGACGAAATCAGCCCATTTCATTCCTTTTCGAAAGGGTATGACGTTTTTAGAGATGGCAAGGAAGTTCGTAGATGAGATTGTCAGGCTCCATGGTACGCCCGTATCGATTGTATCCAACCACAACAGTCGTTTCGTTTCGTCATTCTGGAGAGCATTCCAAGAGGCTATGGGTACGAAATTGAGCTTCAGCATGGCATATCATCCACAGACAGATGGACAATCAGAGCGGATGATTCAGACCTTGGAAGACATGTTGAGAGCCAGTGTGTTGAGTTACGAGAAAGAATGGGATATTCATCTCTCGTTGTGTGAATTCGCCTACAATAACAGCTTCTACAAGAGTATTGGGATGGCGCCATATGAAGCGTTGTATGGACGCAAGTGTAGAAGCTTGGTATGTTGGGAAAAAGTTGGAACTCGCAGTTTTCATGGACCTACAATCATCGCCGAAACTACGGAGAAGGTACAGAAAGCAATTGAGAATTTGAAAGTTGCTCAGTCGAGACAGAAGAGTTATGCAGACACTCGAGACGGCCATTAGAGTTTCAAGTTGGTGAGTGGGTTTTTCTGAAGGTCTCACCGATGAAGGATACGATCCGTTTCGGCCATAAAGGCAAGTTAGCTCCACGATATGTCGGACCGTTCGAGATCAAGTGCCGGATTGGTGATCTGGCTTACCGATTAGCTCTTCTCGAGGAGTTTTCAGGAGTGCACGATGTTTTCCATGTTTTGATGCTTTGGAAATATGTTCGTGATCCTTCCCATGTCATTTGTTATGACGATGTTCAGATCCAGCCGAATGCCGTATACGTTGAGCGACCGCTCCGTATCGTGGGAACCCGAGAGCAGATTTTGCGCACCAGGACAATTCGATGGGTCAAAGTGCTATGGGAGCATCACAGTCCAGATAAAGCTACATGAGAGTTAGAAGAGCAGATGGCGCGACAGTATCCCGATCTGTTTACGCAGGTATGAGTGCGTTCAGTCCGAGAACGGAATGATTCCCAAGTAGGGGAGGATGTAATACTCCGACGCAGCTTGACCTCATTTAGTGACTAATTAAGGTTGTTTTAGTTGTTAATTGTGTTTTGCTTGTAGTTTGATTTCGTTGTGGGTCATGGATAGGTAGTTGGGTTGAGTTTGACCTGGATTAGATAGACCAAGCCCTTTTTCGTAGTTTTAGCTTTTCTAAGACATGGTCATTTTTGCATCATTTTGATGTCAACATGTGTCTTTCGTTGAGCTCGTTAACTTTCGTAACTACGTCGTTTGTAACTGATGTTGTATGATTTCATTGGACCCGGATTTGACTTGAACTATAAATTGTTTTATGACTTGGACTTGGTTGCAATTTGGCCTTAAATCTTATCTTATAAAGCCATTCCACCGACTGTTTCTCTCATTCTTCTCTCTCAGTTCACGTGGAGCTCCATTTTTCTCTCCCTCTTGAGTTTTCTTCTCCACCGATCAAGCCAAAAAGAGGAATTTGTGCTCTTTATTCATTGGTGATTGGATTGAGGTGAGTTCGAGGTCTCCTCCATCTCCCTCATCTTCTTCTTCTCATTTCCATGATTCCATGACTGTGCTTACGAGTTTCTCTCTTTTTCTCATGCATGCATGATAGTTGTGAGAGTGTGGATGTGAATTGAGCCCCAAGGACAGCAATTGGAGTGTTAGAACTCAATTAAGGCAAGTATAAGCATAATATGTATGAACCTATGTTGGTATTTACTTGATTTTGGTTAATTCACACGAGTTTGTATGGAAAACATGTGTATAGCCCAATTTGATATCATTCTCCCTTTTTCTGTTGGAATTTTACTCAGTTGATGTCCTTACAGGTTTTCTGTATGTGACTCAAAAATCGACCCAGCGCATGCATGGCTAAGCCGTGAAATGTGCTACAGCCGAGCCGTGAAATACACTACGGCTAAGCCGTAAGCCCCACTGTGACCCAAGCCGTAGAACAATATAGGGTGTCCCTGAAAATAACTAAGAGTATGCAAATCAGCAACTCTTTTACGACCCAGCCACGGCTAAGCCGTAAGAAGCTTATGGTTAAGCCGTAGGGTTACCTACGGCTGAGCTGGTTGCCATGAATAGTAAGAAAGATAGGAAAGGAAGGAGACCTATAGGCCCTTTGAATTAGAAGGTAGGCATCTTTGACTTGCCCAACGGAACATGATAAAACGCGTGAATGATCTCGAGGGTTGCGAATCATTCATGTTTGTTATCCAGTTGTTAAGCACCTCCCCATGGGTCTTGGTTTAAGAGACTTCGGTGCACCAGCTGATACAATGCAACACTAGACAACAGTGCAGCGGATATCTTAAAACTACATCATCATGCACGGTTAGAAACACTGGATAATTAGATGTTAAGAATTGCTTGCATAACATGTTGTATTTCGATCATTGATTTCCACTCTTTAGCATGATTACTTGTTCAATTAATTTCGCTTATGATGCTTTCCACACCTTGAGTATGCATGTATGTTACACGTATAAGACATGTTCTCGAATCTGCACGCATGATATGTTTGTCACGATTTACTCAGGGTTTTCATAATTGACTCTGTATGGTCAGGCACTACTTAGCCTCAGCCTTAGGATTCCAACGGGGTGAATTTGGTGTAGTTTTCATGGCCTTGCTGCAGTAAGGAAACGTCTTGGGGAATTCGGACCCCAGGAACCCGAAACCCATTTGTACCCTGGCCTGGACAATGGTGTTCTTTACACGGATATAAGATCCCTCTTTTGGGAGCATATGGCAATGTAGTCGCTAACTAGTTATGTACACATCATGTATACATTGATTCACATGGCATGTTTCTTTCTTGCATGACAGCTTAGCATACGAATGTGACCTATTATGATTTACACGGTGTTCTTTATTCTATTAGACACAGCATGTGTTAACTTGTTATGGCTTATACATTGCTGAATCATTGTATTTATGAGTTGTCTTTAGTGTTGCAGGCTCAGATACCCCGACCGACCCCTCGTCGGTCAACCAGACTCCAAGTGAGGTCCCCGAGGTCCTATCAGGACTAGAGGAGTGGATGTAGTCACTCCATCGGAGAGCGCCCTGGACATTCATTGCATAGGAGTCTGCCTTATTTTGAGATTTATCACGATTGGATCCGATCATGATTGTACATATTATTTTGTTCCATTTTGTAAAACCTTTATCTATATATGTCAGTTCTGTTTCGTATTCTCTTCTTGCATTGTTAGTGTGATTTTTTGATATCTACAGTTTTCGCATACATGTTTGGCATGTGTGAACCTTCCCTTGTACGTGTGCATTTAGACCAGGTTTACATGTATAGGCACGGGAGTATGTGTGTCAATGGTTTGGCTTTTGCTACCCCCGAACTCCTGGGCTCGGGTTGTGACACTTTTATGACATGGTCAAAATAGTTTCAAGAAGCATTCCTCCAAGTTTTGTGGCGATTGGACATCGTTTGGGCCCTAAACAAGTGAAAATGGATCACAAACGCAAAAGTCCAAAAATGGGCCTTGGGAGTGACCGCGGCCTGTTCATCAAGGGAGTTGACCAACTTTAGATGGTCAAAATGAGCTGAAACTTTTATGACATAGTCAAAATAGTGTCAAGAAGCATTCCTCCAAGTTTCGTGGCGATTAAACATCGTTTGGACCCAAACAGGCGAGTGCAAAAAACCGAAATTGGGCATTATTTGTGACTGTCGCTGCGGTCACAGACCCCCAAAGGACACTATTTGTGGTTTTGGGCGGTTTTTCTCCACTTCCTTTTGAAGTGTAACTTCCCAAAACTCCCCTCAACTCTCTGGAACAGCCAAAAACCACCTGAAGGCTCTATAAAAGGGGTAGTGTTTGAAGGGAGAAGAAAAAGGGAGGAAAGAGCAGAAAATAGACGGAGAAAATTCCAAGAACAAAAGCACTCAAAAGGCATCCAAAGGAAGAGACACAGCAGCATTCCACGACCCTTCCCTCCCCTTTTCTCAGTTACCAAGGTGAGCAAGAAAGTTCAGAGGAGGAGGAGAGGAAAGGGTGGCCAAGGAACAAACCATGTCCATGCATTAATGACTATTCGGAGGATGACGTTGTCATCTTTGTTTTTTTCATTCAGGGGGTTTTCTTAGCCATTGCAAACGTTGTGAACAAGCCCCTTTGGGCCTCATTTTGTTCCTTGAAAATGATAGGTTCAGAATGACGCAACTTTGGCTTCTTACGATACCCTCTTCGGACTTGAACAAAAGACAGTTTGTAAACATGAATGATGAATTACAAAGTTTTCAATCGATTCTATGATTGAATTCGATCCTCACGGTTGTTCAACACCCCAGAAGTCATAAAAACGGAGTCTAAGCACTTGAAAAACGTTTAGAAGAAGAATCAGCATGATTAGCGTGAAAACGGAGGCAAAATAGTGACTGCAAAGTCATTGTCTGTCAATGACCGTGACTCACGGTCACTGGCTGGTGCCAGTGACTGTGACTCACGGTCGCTCGCAAGTGCCAGTGACCATGACCCATGGTCACTGGCCTGGGGCAGTGACCGCGGGTCACAGTCACCCCCATTTTTTTCCCCTTTTTCTCATTTTTTCCTACTTTATGTACATTTTTTTGTATTTTCCAAATTGAGATCACATCTAAGACTTGAAGGAGGGGTTGTAAACTTTGCAAACTCATGTAAACAACCTGCATCCCCGCGGTCAGGGCATTAGAACCACGTAAACAAAGGGAAATTAATGATGAATTGTAGTTAATTCCCATTCTTCTTAACGCTTGAAGTGCGTGAATATTGGACATTGAATCCGTTACACATTTCCACGCCATTTTTAAGTGCGATCAGAAGATTGGCGCCGTCTGTGGGGAAATTATTGCCCTAATTTGTGTTCAAATTTGGTTTAAAATGCATGAAAAATGCTAAAAATTACTGAAAAGTGCTGCGGTTGCATTAAAAACTGTTGCTGTTGTGCTGAAAAGTGCTGTTGTTGTGCTGGAAAGTGCTGTTGTTGTGATGGAAAGTGCTGTTGTTGTGCTGAAAAGTGCTGTGACCGCGGGAAAGTGTGTAAAATGTGTTGTGACCGCGGAATCAATGGAAAATGGGCAGTGACCGTGGGTCACGGTCATTGACCTATTTTATTGCTAAAAATGGATTGTTTGGCTTTTAAAGACACCCATGCAAGACCTTGATGTTTACAATGGGTTTGGAAATATTAATGAAGAAATTTTGCACCTTGAAGTGCATGCTTTTATCATTCAAATGAAGGGATTAGGCACCTCGAAGTGCATACTTTTGCCATTTAATTGGAAGATTTAGTTGAGGGAACTTGCACCTTGATGTGCATGGACTAAATCATACCCTTTCATGCTTTAGAAAAGTGATGATTCAGTTCATGGGGCTTTGACCCAAATAAATGTTTTATTAAATCAGTGATAAGACCAACGATATTGCAGTTATGCATTGTCCGGCGTCAAGCACTAATGGATCCTATATGGTCATTGCGGTAGTGGTGTAGGCTCAATCCTGTAGGCCCTATTCCTTTGATTAGATCCAACCCTCTCTTACTTGTAAGACTGACACAGATGGCCCTGACATGCTGCCAAAATTGCCTTAGCCAGGTCTAGTTAGCTTAGCATGCTTTTAAGCCTGACTATATGGTCTCGAGATACTGCCAAAATTATGACAGATAGGACAGTCAGCATAGCACAATGAGACGGAATTTATGCCTATATCTAACCATTCTGGTTCAAAACCATGTTGGTTCAGATGGCATCTATAAACCATTCCGGCTAGCCCAAGAGGCAGCCATGTTGGTTATACCACTAATATAGTCCATTGGGCTTATTTTTTTGCAGAGATATCATGGGTTCCCTAATCATCACTTTGGATGAGGCGAAGGGGAAGCTTTTTGAAATCTCCATAACCCAAAACAAATCAGCTGCAAGAGCACCGAAAAAGGTTTGAATGGACTCTACTGCCCTACGTCGAGAGTCTCGGTCTTCCAAGGACTCTCTACTCCAATGGGCTCCATGACTTCGGCTAATCCAAATGGGTCACTAGTGACCCCTAAATCCATCAAAAAGGCTAAGATTCCCAAATCATGGGTTTTCAAATGTACCCAGAATCCGTTTGGAGTTTTCAACAAGGTTCAAGAGGAACCAAATCACAAGTTGAAGTTAGAAGGCAGCAAGCTTCATATCACCAAGCCTCGTTTGGGGGCAAGGCAGGTCCGGTTCATGGATCATAAGTCGGTGACACTTGGCAAGTCACATTCAGTCACTACTGAATGCTTAAAGTCACCACCTACTCGGCCTAAACAGCGGGTCGCTACCAAGCAAACACCAGAGGACCTCCTGCAGTTCCTAACTCGTAAGAAGGCCCAGAAGGGTGCATCCATCCCAAGATGCAGCACGTGGTCACCTTAACCACACACTCCAAAATCCAATAAGGTTGAGAACAAACCCTTGTTCACACTTGAAGAGAATACCTTTTACCCTCTGACTCAAAAAGAGGGGCAGAGGTTTGACAGGAGGCCTCTACCCTCCATCATTGTCGCACCATCCCTGTCATCTTCACCCCAGGGCTTATCACATGGTACTAAAGACAAAAAGCAAGCTGAGCGATTGGTCATCAATAACTTGACTGATATCACTCATTTCAAGGATTCTCTCAAACAAAAGGAGGAGCAAAAGAAAAAGAACAAGAGGGGTGCTATTGGCATCCTTTCACTTTCCACTTCCGATTCCATGGATTAGGAACGAGTTGCTAGCACTTCCAGGCCACTGGGTGTCAGGTTTAAAGATCAAGCCTTGGCAGTCTGGATGGCTAACCAAATCAAGAAGAAAGCTTTAGCCCACTGCAATAACCAAACTTAGAAGCTATTGCAGCTAAAAATCACTCAAAAATGGGTGATTAAAGAAGATGATCCGGACTTGACCTCGTCTTACATGGTCGGGCCAGGTTCAATTCGAAGAATTACTCGGAGTATGACTCGGACTCAATCACAGGGGTCTGATTCAAACTCCCATTCAAGTAGTACTTCTGAAGGACATGTCAAAACTGATTCTGACGATGATCCTATCATTATCTTGAATGCAAAAGATAGTCAATGCACTCCTTAGGCATTAACATCATCTTATCCCCGTCAGTACACTGTGTTTATGGCTGAAGGGAGTGAAACTAGCAAGGATGAAAATGGCGATGCTAGTGGAAGTAAAGATGCTGACAAAAAGATGCTGGTAAAAATGAAGATGACAATGTCAGTGATGTTGTCAAACAATAAGGAGCTATAATTGACCACTTAACTGCCCAATTGAAAATCTTAACAGATAAGCTAGGTGGTCCGATTGAAGCTCAAACAAATCCTCTTTTTGCCAATAGAAGAGAACAATCAATGATCATGAAGAATGCCACTAAAATTGACCTTCTCACAGCTCAATTTAAGTCCTTAACAAACAAGGTGATAGCTGTAGGTTTTACTAGTAGTGATCACTCATCAATCCTTGGTCATCATGGAAATCTTGAAAAACATATAACCTTTAAAGAAGTTGAAGAGATACTGACAAAATCAAAAGTGAAGACCAGGATGAAAAAGAAAGGTATTACACCTAAATATCCTCCGGAATTTGATCTGGTTCCATTTCCACCAGATTATAAACTTCCGACTTTCCAACTATACCTTGGGAAGGGGTCAGCATATCAGCATATTGTGTATTTCAAATCACTCCTAGGAAGCCTGCCAGAGTTAGATGAATTAAAAATAAGATTATTCGTTGGCACATTGAAAGGAGTTGCCTTCGATTGGTACAAGCAGTTACCAAAACTCTCCTTCATGACATGGCCGATCACAAAAGAGAAGTTCTTACTCCATTTTCAGGAGGAGGATCAGACAGTCACCTTTGCTATGCTCAGCAGCACAAGGCAGGGAGATAACAAAACTGCACAGGCCTTTATTAATAGATGGAGAGCATTATCCTATAAATGCTTGGAACAACCATCTCAAAGGGCAACGATCGAAATGTGCAAAACCAATTTGCGACCAGAAATCAAGGCTATCATACTTAGTCATAAAACTAAGTCTTTGGCCCGATTGGTTGAAGTTGCCACTAATGCAGAACTGACTCTCAAAGAGAGCAATCAAAGTCAAAGTTATATTGAAGATGCCTTCTCTGAGAACTCTTAAATAACTCAAGGGATTGCAAGGCAAACTTGCCTACATTTGCCGGTTCATCTCAAACTTATTTAAGAAGCGTAGAGCATTATCCAGACTCATGAATAAAGGAATTGCATTTGTGTGGGATAAAGCTTGTGAAAATATCAAATGGTGTCTTATAAACCCACTGATCCTTTCAGCCTCAATTCCAAGGAAACCTCTCATCCTCTATATTCGAGCTCTTGATCACTCTCTGGGGGCATTGCCAGCTCAAAAGAAAAATGAGGAAACTACACCACTATATTATTTCCAATGAAATGTATTTGGTTTCCAACACCAATTCACTGAAGGCATTTGTGACAAAGGTTGGTGCACTGGGTGATCGTCTATCCAAATGATCTATTATTTTCTCTCAATATGAACTGTTGTAAAGGTAGTGAAAGGACAAGCTCTTGTTGACTTCCTAGTAGAACATCCACTCTCGAAGAATTCTGAATTCGGACATGCTTCCTTTCTTCAACAAAGCTTATGAAATCATGGAGAGATTTGTGCTAATCGAATTTCACCACATTCCAATAAATCAAAATGTCAAAACAGATACGGTCCTCTACTTCTTGAAGACTCACATCATTTGTTGTTTTGGGGTACCTAAACGTCGACATCATGACAATGGTCCTTAGTTCAACAAAGATAAATTCTACAGATTATGTGACAAATGTAGAATCCAATGCTGTCCCTCCATGGCATATAACATTGCAGCTAATGGACTTGCTGAAGCCTTCAACAAAACTATTTGCAAAATTTTGAAGAAAATGGTCTCTGGCAACAAAAAAGTTGGAATACCAAACTTCCTAAAACATTGTGGGCATATAGAACTACTATTCGTGGTCCGACCAAGTCAACACCACATTCCTTAGTTTATGGCTATGAAGCTGTGATACCCTTATAAACTCAACTTCCTTCTCTTCGGGTAGTTATGATGAACAAATACACTGGAGAAAAGAATACCAAGCTCGGACTCCAAGAGTTAGAGAGCCTTGATGAGAAAAGGCTTGCCACTCGACAAAGCATCGAATTGTATCAAGCTCGTATAGCCGAATCTTTCGACAAAAAAGTCAAAATACAGAGCTTATAAGAAAGGAGACTTAGTCCTTACAGTCAAAAGGCAAATGTTCTCCACACACATGTCAAAAGGCAAATTTGAAGTCAAATGGGAAGGACCTTTTATTGTCAACAAGGTTTACTCCAATGGTACACACGCCACTCCTCGCACTCGAAGGAGACAGATGCATGATGTTTATTAATGGAAAACTTCTCAAGAAATAATATACTTGAATGTCATTGCTACACCCAAACCATGTACAATGTATCCAAACCATTACAGTGTACATTTTCACTCCTAACCAAAATCAAAATCCTCTTGTTCGAGCCTCACAACCTATGACTCATAACCAAAATCCCTCAGATTTGTATAAAATAACTGCAATGATCAAGTCCTTCGACCCCTCTAGTCAAACCTTTGTTACTTGGATAATGTCTTTACAAGACCCCTTGTAACATCCTACTATATAAATTCAGTCTTTTTGCAGACCCTATCTAGCAAAACTCGGCTATGTGGAATAAGTCTTTTTGCAGACCCTAAATAGCTAATCTTTAATTGTAAAGAACAAGTCTTTTTGCAGACCCTATATGACTACCTTCGATTATATAGAATAACTCTTTTTCCAGACCCTGTATAACCAAAATCTAAACAAAAACCAAAACCAAATCTTTGTCCTAAGGAATAAGTCAAGGATCCTGGGGAAAGCCTCACACATAGGCACCGGATAACATCTACTTTGTTTAACCCCTTTCGACACCAAAAGGATCAAGTCATGGACCCTGGAGAAAGAATCACACATGGGCACCAGATAATGTCCACCTATATGACTCCCTTATTTTTGATTTGTGGATCCAAAAGATCGCAAATTACACCCTCATACGAGTCTGAGAAAACCAAACCAAACAAACCATCCACATAAACCACATCAAACATCTACACAAAATCAAACCAAGCACCTATACAAATGACAAAATGGAGAGAAAGAAAAGTTTTTCCGTTGATATCCATTTGAAGTTTAAGTACAAATAATGAAGTCAATGTATACATGGCCACCCGGGCAGATCAAGATAAAAGAGTTATACAAGAAGCTGCGGTGATGAAATCTAGTCCAAGAACTTCTCAAGTCGCCTCCCTCAAGACGTGCCCTTTATAGCTTGGATAAGCTGGGACAACAGTATCATTGTCAAGTTCATTCGTTCTGACACTCATTTCACTTTCAAGAGATTGAACAAAGTCATTCAAGGTTGTCTGCTTCGCCTTTAGTTTGGCGAGAATGCACTCTTCGTAGGCCTGGTTCTTTGAACTAGACTTTTCTAAGCCATCTATGGTGCCTCGAAGCTTCAGAACATCATCTTTCAAGGATGAAAATTGTTACTACAATGTGATGATCTATGGTTGCAATGTTCCTCACAGCCAAAGTTCTAGTTCTATCTCAAGACACAACATGGTGAACCCACTTTGGGCATTTCGCCCCAAACAAAAATGTGTGTTTTCTTGAAAGCCAACCTAATCCAAATTTTAAGTTCATCATGGGACAAACCCAATCTTGAGCCAAAATTGTCATCTCAAATTGCTTTGGATCAAGATCTACAAAAGCCAAAAGCCAATTTTTTTAAAAAATTGCATCTCATTTTGAATCATGTCAAGTCAAGTCAAAACCCAAACTTTGATTTTTAAAATGAACCAAAAATCCATGAAAATCCAAACCCAAATCCATTTTAAACTAAAACCTTTGATTTTCTTAAAACCTCAGGGATTCTTTTTTGTGGGTGTTCCCCACGTCCCCATAGAGATGCCACTCTGGATATCTGTGAAAAATAGGTCAAAAGAAAATCAAATTCAGTTCCAAAATCCAAACAAAATTCATAAACTTCTAAATTTTCTAAATACCTAAGGGATTCCTTTGTGGGTGTTCCCCACAGTCCCCACGGAGATGCTACTTTTGATATCCGTGAAAACAGCGCAAAGAAATTTAGATTTCTTATATTTTTCAAAATTTCATCATCAAACCCTTCATGGTTTTTATTAAAATTTTCAAAAACCCAAGTTTTGGTCTACAACCCATAAAAAATTGCAAATATTTTAGCAAAGACACTACAAGCTTTGGATTATAAAATTCCAAAGTTTTCAAAGATTTGGACAGCATCTCAATTCAAGTAAGGCTTCAAAGGCTGTTTGTTAGCTTATTGGGAATCACTGTGAGACCCGGCACTTCCACATGTCGAAGCAATATCCTATTCAACGAAATGCTTTCAAGTACATTTGAAGACTATACTTCAAGGATTCAGGGCATTTAAACATCATTCGGATCCAAACTCGGCCTAGATGGTTATATACTATGTTCTGTGGGTCTCAGTACAAAGCGACACTTCGCAAAGATCAAACCAATTGAAACTCTCAAAAGCAGCTCAAATTATGCTTGAGAGAGGCCCTGCAAAGTTTCAAGATAAACAAACATCATTTGGCCGAAAAGCTACAAGCATGTCAACTTGGGGCCAGCTCCCCCCCAAGCCATGGGGTCACTGACCAAAGTTCTACTTCTTGATGTCCAAAATTGATGAAATTTGGATGAATACTCCAAGATGTTTCTAACTTCAGTCCCTCCAAGTTTCAAATCAAACCAAGGTCATTTGGGCCTCAAACAGCTGAAACAATGGCCCACTTTCATGAAAAGTCAACTGGAGAGTTGACCAACTTCAGAAGCTCAAAACATGTTGAAACTTCTATGACACACTCAAAATAGTGTCAAGAGACATCCCTCCAAGTTTTGTGAGGATTGGACTTCGTTCGGACTCCAAACAGGTGAAAATGGGTCATAAATGCAAAAGTCCAAAAATGGGCCTTAGGAGTGACCGGGGCCTGTTCATTAAGGGAGTTGACCAACTTCAAATGGTCAAAACGAGCTGAAACTTTTATAACATGGTCAAAATAGTTTTTATAAGCATTCCTCCAAGTTTCGTGGTGATTGGACATCGTTTAAGACCCAAACAGGTGAAAATGGATCACAAATGCAAAAGTCCAAAAATGGGCCTTGGGAGTGACCGCGGCCTGTTCATTAAGGGAGTTGACCAACTTCAGATGGTAAAAATGAGCTGAAACCTTTATGACATGGTCAAAATTGTCAAGAAGCATTCCTCCAAGTTTCGTGGCGATTGGATATCGTTTGGACCCCAAACAGGTGAAAACGGGTCGCGAATGCAAAAAACCGAAATTGGGCCTTGTCTGTGACTGCGGCTGCGGTCACGGATCCCCAAAGGACACTATTTGCGGTTTTGGGCGGTTTTCTCCACTTCCTTTTGAAGTGTAACATCCCAAAACTCCCCTCAACTCTCTGGAACAACCAAAAACCACCTGAAGGCTCTATAAAAGGGGTAGTGTTTGAAGGGAGAAGAAAAAGGGAGGAGAGAGCAGAAAATAGACGGAGAAAATTCCAAGAACAAAAGCACTCAAAAGGCATCCAAAGGAAGAGACACAGCAGCATTCCACGACCCTTCCCTCCCCTTTTCTCAGTTACCAAGGTGAGCAAGAAAGTTCAGAGGAGGAGGAGAGGAAAGGGTGGCCAAGGAACTAACCATGTTCATGCATTGATGACTATTCGGAGGATGACGTTGTCATCTTTGTTTTTCTCATTCGGGGGGGTTTCTTAGCCATTGCAAACGTTGTGAACAAGCCCCTTTGGGCCTCATTTTGTTCCTTGAAAATGATAGGTTCAGAATGACGTAACTTTGGCTTCTTACGATACCCTTTTCGGACTTGAACAAAAGACAGTCTGTAAACATGAATGATGAATTACAAAGTTTTCAATCGATTCTATGGTTGAATTCAATCCTCTCAATGGTTGTTCAACACCCCAAAAGTCATAAAACCGGAGTCTCAGCACTTGAAAAAAGTTTGGAAGAAGAATCAACACGAACAGTGCGAAAACGGAGGCAAAACAGTGACTTCAAAGTCACTGTCTGTCAGTGACCGTGACTCACGATAACTAGCAGGTGCCAGTGACCATGACTCACGGTCACTGGCAAGTGCTAGTGACCATGACCTATGGTCACTGGCCTGGGGCAGTGACCGCGGGTCACGGTCACCCCCATTTTTTTCCCTCTTTTTCGCAATTTTTCCAACTTTATGTACATTTTTTTGTATTTTCCAAATTGAGATCACATCTAAGACTTGAGGGAGGGGTTGTAAACTTTGCAAACTCATGTAAATGACCTGCATCCTCACAGTCAAGGCATTAGAACCCATGTAAACAAAGGAAAATTAATGATGAACTGTAATTAATTCCCATTCTTCTTAACGCTTGAAGTGCGTGAATGCTGGACATTGAATCCGTTACACATTTCCATGCCATTTTTTAACGCGATCAGGTTCCTATACCCAAAGGTATAAAGCCTAGCGAATTGCATTCATATTATCACGTTAGCCTTATGGATAAATAGTTTTCATTCATGAGTAATCCTATTTGCATGTTGTAGTCTCAACCCAAAGGAGGGACTTTGATGATGTACTGGATCACTCACCAGATTGTTTCATTTATGTAAAAAATCATTCTGGATTTCTATTTTAGCATGAACTCAAAGTATTTAAGTAAATTAAGCATTTTCTTTTCCCCTTTATGTTTTCAACATTGACCCCTGCTGCATTGAATGGACATCTCTCGAACATACTAATGTTGAATGGATCAAACTTTACTGATTGAAAAGAAGAGCTTTTAATAACCTTGGGTTGCCTTAACTTGGACACTGCATTATTGGATCTCAAGCCCGCTGATCTTACTGAAGATAGCTCTCAAACTCAGAGAGCATACTATGAAAAATGGACCAAGGCCAATCGATTGAGTCTTATGATGATTAAAAGGTCCATTGCGAAAAATATTCGTGGGTCAATTCCTGAAAATGAAAATGCTAAGGCCTATCTTGAATCAGTGGAGCAACAATTTCAAGCATCAGATAAGGCTTTGGCAGCTACTTTGATTGCCAAATTATCTTCTATGAAATATGATGGATTTAACGAGATCAGGGAACATATTATGCATATGAGAGGTCTAGCGCCCCAACTCAATTCTCTTGAAATGACCATTTCTAAGAATTATATAGTCCAATTTATCTTGAATTCTTTGCCGCCTTTATTTGGTCCTTTCAAAACTTCTTATAACACCCAAAAGGACAAATGGACTATGAATGAGTTGGTTTCTATGTGTGTTCAAGAAAAAGGCAGACTTAGATAGGAAGGGCAGCCACAGAAAGTGAATCTTGTCTCTTACAATCCTTCAAATAAGAAAAAGTTTAGAAAAAGTAAGAAACACTTGAAGAAAAAAGACAAGAAATCTGCTCCGAGTGACAAAATCGGGAAGAAAGGCAGTGAACCAAGGTGCTTCTTCTGCCGTAAAAAGGGACATCTCAAGAAAGACTACTTGAAGAGACAAAAATAGTTTGAATCTAGAGGTATATATAAGTCCTTTGTTTGTTATGAAACAAATCTTTTAGAAGTTCCTTCAAACAATTGGTGGATTGATTCTGGTGCCATTGTTCATGCGGCAAATTCCATGTAGGGCTTTTACTCAAGCCGGAGTCCAAGTAATGAACAAAGAAATATTTTTATGGGGAACCGGTTGGAGGCAAAAGTGAAAGCGATGGGGACTTGCAGACTGATTCTTGATTCTGGATTCCAATTGGACCTAAATACCACGTTTTATGTTCCTACAATAAGTAGAAATTTAATTTCTTTATCTAGACTTGATTTAGAAGGTTATACCTTCTCTTTTGGACAAAGTACTTTGAGTATTTATAAAAATCAAGTTTTAGTTGGCAGTGGTATTTTATGTGATGGTCTATATAAGTTGAATCTGGATTCACATTTTGCTAGTTCTTTACTTACCATGCATGGGAATAATTTTATGGATGTTGGTGTTAAGAGAGGAATTGTTGCTGAAAACTCCTCAAGCTTGTGGCATAAAAGACTTGGACACATCTCTCTTGAGAGATTAAAAAGATTAGTAAATGACGGGGTATTGAGAGCTCTAGAATTTACTGATTTTGGTATTTGTATAAACTACATTAAAGGCAAGCAGACAAACACTGTCAATAAAAAATAAGGCCACAAGACGTTTAGAGCCACTTGAGTTAATCCATACAGATATTTGTGGTTACTTTCCCACACCATGTTATAGTGGTCAAAAATACTTTATCACCTTTATTGATGATTTCACTAGATATGGTTATGTCTACCTGTTATATGAGAAATCTGAATCTTTGAAAGCTTTTGAAACTTATAAGGCTGAAGTGGAAAATCAATTAGATAGGAAAATAAAGGTTGTGAAATCTGATAGAGGTGGAGAGTATTATGGGAGGTATGATGAAACGGGTCAAAATCCTGGCCCATTTGCTAAATTCCTAGAAAATCATGATATTCGTGCTGAATATACATTGCCTGGATCTCCACATCAGAATGGTGTGGCTGAAAGACGTAATAGAATGCTCATGGAAATGGTATGGAGTATGTTAAGTAATTCTACTTTGCCTGACTCTATGTGGGGAGAAGCCTTAAAAACAGCTGCATATATCCTAAACTGTGTACCCACTAAGGCTGTTCCAAAAACTCCTTATGAGTTATGGACAGGTAAAAAGCCAAGTTTAAGACATTTCCATGTTTGGGGTTGTCCGGCGGAAGCTAGAATTTATAACCCACAAGAGAAGAAATTGTACCCTAGGACTATCAGTGGGTATTTTATTGGACATCCAGAAAGATCCAAAGGCTTTAGATTTTATTGCCTTACTCATACCACAAAAGTTGTTGAAACCAGAAATGCCAGATTCATAGAAAGTGATGACATTAGTGGGAGCAATGCACCACGAAACGTGGTATTTGAAGAACATCGGATACCTGTACAAACACCGATGGAAACGATTAGAGTTGTTATTCCAAATGACTTCGTTCAGAACGATACGATGGAAATACAACCTACCATATCAGAAACGCCACTAGATGAGAATGTCATTCACAATGATGTGATTGAAGATATTAATCATCCGAATCAAGATTTGGCAGAGGCACAACCTTTAAGAAGATCTCAAAGATCTAAAAGATCTGCTATATTGGATGATTATATTGTTTATCTTTAAGAATCTGATTTTGATATAGGTGTCAAAGAAGATCCGATAACATATTCACAAGCCATTAAAAGTGACAATTCAAATAAATGGATCGATGCCATGCAAGAGGAGTTAAAATCCATGTCTGTAAATAAAGTCTAGGATATTGTCGAATTGCCTCAAGGGTCTGTAGCTATAGGATGCAAATGGATCTTTAAAACCAAACGAAACCAAAAGGGCAAAATCGAACGATTTAAGGACAGACTTGCAGCTAAGGGATTTACTCAAAGGGAAAATATTGATTATAAAGAGACCTTTTCACCGGTTTCTTCAAAGGACTTTTTCGAATCATAATGGCATTTGTAGCTCATTTTAATTTAGAGTTACATCAAATGGATGTGAAAACAGCATTCTTAAATGGAAATTTAATTGAAGAGGTATATATGAAACAACCAGAAGGATTTCAGGAAAAAGGCAAAGAGAATCTAGTTTGTAGATTAAAGAAATCTATATCTTGGCTTAAACAAGCTTCAAGGCAATGGTATATTAAGTTCAATGATATCATTACTTCCTTCAGGTTTAAGGAAAACATTGTTGATCAATGTATTTATCTGAAGATCAGTGGGAGTAAGTTTATTATTTTAGTCCTGTATGTAGATGACATTCTACTTGCTAGTAATCATCTAGGCCTGTTGTGTGCAATAAAGGAATACCTCACAAAGAATTTTGAAATGAAAGATATGGGCGAAGCATCCTTTGTACTTGGAATCGAGATTTTCAGAGATAGGTCTCGAGGTATACTAGGATTATCATAGAAAGCCTACATTAATAGAATTCTTGAAAGATTCAATATGCAGAACTGTTCTGGAGGAAAAGCACCTAGATCGAAAAGTGTTCAATTCTCCAAAGATCAATGTCCCAAAAATGACATCGAGAGAAATCAAATGCGGGACATCCTATTTGCTTCAATTGTAGGAAATCTCCTGTATGCTCAGACTTGTACTCGTCCAGATATCAGTTTTGCAGTTAAAATGCTAGGAAGATATCAGTCTAACCCTGGCATGACTCATTGGAAGGCAGCAAAGAAAGTCATGAGATATTTACAAGGGACTAAAGAACATATGCTCACTTATAACAAATCTGATCACTTGGAAGTGATTGGATATTTAGATTCAGATTTTGCTAGGTGCCTTGACAGAAGGAGATCTACATTAGGATACATTTTTCTCCTTGCTGGTGGGGCTATTTCGTGGAAAAGCATTAAACAGACTACAACTGCTTCTTCTACATTTTAAGCTGAATTTGGAGCATGCTTTGAGGCCACTAATCAAGCTGTATGGATACGGAATTTCATTTCCAGGCTTCAGATTATGGACTTCATTTCTAAGCCACTAAAAATTTATTGTGATAACATATCAGCTGTTCGCTTCTCTAATAACGACAAGAGTTCAAGCGCTGCAAAGCACTTTCAGATAAAATATCTTGTTGTTAAAGAAAAGGTTCGGGATAATATTGTGTCTATATAGAGCAAATAAGTACAAAGCTCATGATTGCAGATCCTATGACTAAAGCATTACCGGCAGAGGCCTATAATGATCATGTTAGAGAAATGGGTCTCATTGTGTTACTTTAATGTATGTGGTTGAAAGGATTTCTGCTTATTTATTTAACACTTTAGTTGATAAATTTTCATTAATGATAAATTTGTTCTCTTGCTTATTTTGTGTGCACCATTTATTAATTATTGAAGAACAAGATAAATTTCATTTGGACCATAAATAGGAATTTATGTATACTCCTATTAGTTTCCTCGATTTATGACTTAATTAAATGAAATTACTAATGTTGTAGTACATAGAAGGAATTATGTCATATAATTGATGTTTGACCGTCATGATCCGCATTATTGATTTCGTTTAATTACAGTATATCAGAACTAGCATAAACTGATTGACTGGGCTTTTTTTTTTAATGAGTGGCCACTCGTCGGGATTTTAAAATTTAGTCAAATCCAAGTTTAGTCATAAAAAAAATATATTTTTTCAAAATTTTTTTCTTTTCTTTTCAAAATTTATATATATTATAATAAAAGGTAGATTGTTTTTATATGGTCGTAATGACCAAGTAGGAGATCACATATGTGTGGTCATTCGGACGAAGTGGGAGATTGTTGGACATATGTGGTCCTCATGACCACATGTCTAATGTTTTTTGAGCTCACAGTTTGAGCCCACTAATTTAAGATGCTTTCCCCTTTTAGTTTTGGTTTTAATATATATAGCTTGGATTCAATTTTAGTAAGCCCAATCAATTAAGATATCTTGGTTGACTAATCTTTGAGGAATTAAGGAAACTTATTTTTAATAGATTTCTTTGATGGGAAGAAATCTCTCTAGAGTTTATCTGTAAAAGTGGTTTTCCGGTCCTCTCTCTTAACCCACGAGATCTAAAAAGTACCCATCAACTCTCACGCATCTGGGAGTGGGTGATAAGGGAGATAGGAGAAAACCCTATTTGAGAATCAAGATCTACTCATCATCAAGATCATGGTGCAAGGTATGCATTTATTTTCTTGATATCATATATTGTTTAATGCATAAATCTAGATCCTTCGGTTTGATGTTTTATTGCAAACCCTATTAGATCTAACAGCAGATTCCTCCAGAATTATAACGATAGACGCGAACGGAAACTTGGTGATCTTGGATGGGAGAGGAGACGCTATTTGGTCTACAAATATCTCAACCGTCGCGAAGATTGCCGACGCTGAGCTCCTGGACGCAGGAAATCTTCAGTTGAGACAAGTAGATTCAGACAACAGCACAAGAAGAGTCTTGTGGGAGAGCTTCAATTGCACTTCAGACACCTTCCTTCCATCCATGAAACTCTACGCCGATCCGAAACGGAACGACACTCCCACAAGAATCACATCGTGAAAAAGTGCATCCGACCCTTCCCCCAACAACTTCTCTTCTGGCATTGATCCTCAAAAGCTTCCTCAAGTTGTGGTATGGGATGGAGCTTATCTGCACGAGCGAAGTGGGCCGTGGAACGGCCGGACCTATCTTGGGGTAT
Organism: Sextonia rubra; assembly: GCA_037013555.1. Classification (NCBI taxonomy): domain Eukaryota; kingdom Viridiplantae; phylum Streptophyta; class Magnoliopsida; order Laurales; family Lauraceae; genus Sextonia; species Sextonia rubra. The sequence goes on along the minus strand of JASUAD010000006.1, from coordinate 46,934,446 downwards.
CTGCAATGGACTACATGTATCTCAATTGGTACAATCTCATTAGAAATTCTCAGGGGTTTATAGAGATTCCTTATGATTACTTCAATGACTCTTTTTATAACAGGTATGTTTTGGATTCATTGGGTATGTTGAAACAAATCGTATGGGAAGAAGAAAAAGATTCCGGGTTCACTGCTTGGTCTGGACCAGATACTGACTCTGATTTCTATGGAAGCTGTGGACCAAATGGGAGATTATATGAGAATATGTTTGACCTTAAGTGGAGCACTCACGTACGCAGTGCAGCCTAATCTATACGGCAGGGTATCTTGAACAGTCCACCACGGTCTTCCAAAATCACTCAGATCATCCGGACTCTTTACGAGAGTTACACGTGGCCCCCTACTTTCCTATCAAACATATTGAAAAATAAAAAAAAAGGAGAGACTTTTTTTCATCTCCATCCCAACACCATAGGTTTGACATTTCAACATCTATTAAAAGTAAAATGAAATAAAAATATATGGTGCCTGACTCAGTGACTCCTATGTCCATCACTATCATTTTTTCAATTTACCATCATAATCATTCTATAGGAAGCTTTTATTGCACATAACTTGAACACGGCAAACATGACCAAAGACTTTGCTTGCAGGTTACGACGAAGAACTATAGCAATGGCATCTTCATGACCATCTCCCTCTCTCTTCGTTCTCACATATGCAGTAATGGGTAGCAATATCGGAAAGATTGCAGCTACACTTGGTTTTCTTCTCTTTGCTAACCTCTTTCACATGCATACTTGCACTGCAATCGGCTCCATTTTAGCAACAAACAATACAATGAAAGATGGAGATACTCTTGTTTCAGCGGGAGAAGACTTCGCTCTAGGTTTCTTCAGCCCTCCCCATTCAACCAACCGCTACGTTGGGATTTGGTACAACACGATCAGGCCACTGGTCATTGTATGGGTAGCCAACAGAGAAACCCCACTTGCAGATTCCTCCGGAAGTATAACCATAGACTCGAACGGAGACTTGGTAATCTTGGATGGCAGAGGAGGCGCTGTTTGGTCTACAAACACCTCAGACACCGCGAAGATCTCCACTGCCGAGCTCCTGGACAAAGGAAATCTTCAGCTGAGAGAAGTGGATTCAGACAACAACGCAAAAAGGGTCTTGTGGCAGAGCTTCGATTTCCCCACAGACACCCACCTTCCATCCATTCAGCTCTACGCTGATCCGAAACGGAACGACAGTCTCCAACGACTAATTTCATGCAGAAGTGCATCCGATCCTGCCCCCGGGAACTTCTCTTCGACCATTGACGTTAAAAAGCTGCCCCAGGTTGTGACGTGTGATGGTACCAATGTGCACTGGCGAAGTGGCCCATGGAACGGTCAGAAATTTCTTAGGGTGCCTTCCATGGACTACAACTATCTCAATGGATACAATCTCATTAGAAACACTGAAGAGTTGATAGAGTTTTCTTATGATTTCTTCAATGACTCTTTTTATAGCAGGTATCTTTTGGATTTAACGGGTAAGTGGCAACAACTGAGGTGGGAAGAAGAGAAAAATGAATGGTTCCTTGTCTGGTCTGCACCAGATACTGATTGTGATTTGTATGGTAGATGTGGACCAAATGGGAGATGTAGCATGTCAAGTTCACCTATCTGTGAGTGTTCGCACGGATTTGAACCCAAGTATGTTGATGCATGGCGTAGAGGGAACTGGTCAGGTGGGTGTGTGAGGAGTAAACAATTGGAATGTGAGAAGAATATTGGGACTGGTAGTTGGAAAGGAGATGGGTTCTTAAAAAGGAGAGAATTAAAGTGCCTGATTTCACTGATTCTTTGGATGGTGGCAGTGTGAAGGAGTGTGGATAAGTTGTTGGACATATGTGGTCCTCATGACCACATGTCTAATATTTTGGGGCTCACAGCTTGAGCCCACTAATTTAAGATGCTTTCCCCTTTTGTTTTTGGTTTTACTAAATATAACTTGGATTCAATTTTAGTAAGCTCAATCAATTAAGATATCTTGGTTAAATAATCTTTGAGGAAATTAAGGATACTTATCTTTAATAGATTTCTTTGATGGGAAGAAATCTCTCTAGGGTTTATCTATAAAAGTGGTTTTCCGGTCTTCTCTCTTAACCAACGAGATCTGGAAGGTACCCATTAACTCTCACGCATCTTGGAGTAGGTGATAAGAGAGATAGGAGAAATTAAACTCCATTTGAGAAACAAGATCTACTCATCATCAAGATCATGACGCAAGGTATGCATTTACTTGATTGAGATCATATATTGTTTAATGCATAAATCTAGATTTTTAGGATTGATGTTTTATTGCAAACCCTATTAGATCTAAAAGGGTATCAGAGCATTGTTTTTTATGCATTAATTTTTTTTATTTATGCATTTAACAATTGTGATTCTAATGAAGAAATATTTCGAACCTTTGATTATATTCATCAGATTTCGTGTTTCTTGAATCCGTCTCATATGAATCAATGCCCTTTTTGTCCTTGCCTTCCATTGCAAGGAATTAACAATGAGTTATACGAGACTCACGATTTATATTAGTGTGCCTTACATACACTCCATATGATGCGTCGTCACATGGCATGCCTTTTAACGCCTCTTGTAACAAGTGGCTAGAGTGAAGTGTTGGGTTGCATATACACTCTGGGCAGAACTTGACGAGCTCAATACAAACATCGACCTACTTTGGTTATTTATTTATTTTAATTTTTTTTCTAACTTCTGGCTAGATGTTTCCAGCCCATCTAGTATTGTGTCCAGATCATTTGATCACTTGCTTGTATTGACTTGATCTTATTGCATATAAATCTCTTTATTTTCATTAGACCTCACCCAACTAGATTTTGCATAACTGATGGGCTTTTGGCTAACTTTAGGCAAATTGAATTGTATAAGTTCATTTGATGTAGTATTAGTTGTAGTATTATTAAAGGACAAAATATTGTGTTGACATGTTATAACATTCCATCCCTATCCAGGCTATCACTAACGTTTAAATTGGTTGGATTGGTTAGATCAAACCATTAAAATGATAATCTGACAATTTAGATATATACATCCTATGTCGGGATTTCAATCTGTCTTTTGGAAGTGAAATATGTATTAGATTACTGGTTTGGATCATCCATTTACTAATTCAAATTGTTTATGGCAAACGCTATGTATGGCGGAATGACTGCTTGTGCAATTATGTGCGCTTGTGTAAAGTTGCACAGGTGGGTCTCCCACCTATATTAGCAGGCAGTTGAGCCCTGGCTCAGCTGCCAAGTGGGGCCACCCTTTTGGTGGGACCCTGGGCAGTGGGTACAGGTGAGTCTGCCCCTTTTGTGAATTCCTAACACTATATATATATATATATATATATGGATTGACAACTAATTGGACTGTTAGGAATGCTGTACCGGTGGGCCATCACTTATGTGAGACCAAGTAGATGCATGCAGCCAAGTTCTATAATTTTGGACTAGGCTCAGTTCTGTTAGTTTGGACTTAACCCATTGACCAACCTGGCCTAGTTTAGATCATTCCCTAATTTAAGTGGGATTATTTTTTAATGCAATTTATTAATTATCATGTGATTATTAAAATTTTATGTTAACATATATATTGTGCTATTGGTATTGCAATTTTTTATTTATTCTTATTGGGTTTTGATGATTTATTATCTAAATTGACTGTATTATATCACTTTTCTTGGGTGTGCTAATTTTTGGTCCGTTTTATTTAAATACATAAAAAGTTTCTATGAATATTTGGGATCCATAATAAATATTCAATCATTTTATGTTTGTTATATGGACCCAATAAATTATTATAAAAGTTTGATAATATGGATGAATTTTGGAGATATCCCGGCCCAATATTTTAGCATTCACTACCAGTGACATTATAACTAAACTAGATTAGACTCCTTCATGTCATTTATAAATGCTATTAAATTCAATTGATAACTATAGTTTAAGTAATGTGGTAGTCACCAAAGTGGCCCTATTATGAAAGACTTATAAAAATCACTTGAAAGTTAAGACCCTTAACACTATTTATTGTGTAAGGATAATAGCATTAGACTTGCGATCTTAAATTAGGAAAGTGAGAATTGGCCCAAAGGTTCGATTGTCACTCAAATAATTGTAAGACGGAATAAGGTAATTTGATATATGTGCCTAATTGAGAATGGTTCCTATACCCAAAGGTATAAAGCCTAGCGAATTACATTCATATTATTACGTTAGCCTTATAGATGAATAGTTTTAATTCATGAGCGATTCTATTTACATGTTGTAGTCTCGACCCAAAGGAAGGACTGTGACGATGTACTGAATAACTCACCAGATTTGTTTCATTTATGTAAAGAATCATTCTGGATTTCTGTTTTAGTGTGAACTCAAAGCATTTAAGTAATTGAGCATTTTTTTCCCTTTCATGTTTTTCAGCATTGACCCATGCTGCTTTGAATGGACATCTCTCGAACAGACCAATGTTGAATGGATCAAACTTTACTGATTGGAAAGAAGAGCTTTTAATAACCTTGGGTTGCCTTAACTTGGACATTGCATTATTGGAACCTAAGCCCATTGATCTTACTGAAGATAGCTCTCAAACTCAGAGAGCATACTATGAAAAATGGACCAAGGCCAATCGTTTGAGTATTATGATGATAAAAAGGTCCATTATGAAAATTATTGGTGGTTCAATCCTTCATAATGAAAATGCTAAGGCTTATTTCGAATCAGTGGAGCAACAATTTCAAGCATCGGATAAGGCCTTGGCAGCTACTTTGATTGCAAAATTATCTTCTATTAAATATGATGGATTTAACGGGATCAGGGAACATATTATGCATATGAGGGATACAGCGGCCCAACTCAATTTTCTTGAAATGAAAATTTTTGAGAATTAATAGTCCAGTTTGTCTTGAATTCTTTGCCCCCTTTATTTGGTCCTTTTAGAATTTCATACAACACCAAAAGGACAAATGGACTATGAATGAGTTGGTTTCTATATGTGTTCAAGAAGAAGGCAGACAGAGAGGAAAGGCAACTACAGAAAGTAAATCTTGTCTCTCACAACCCTTCAAATAAGAAACAGCTTTCCAAGGGTAAGAAACACTTGAAGTAAACAGATAAGAAATCTGCTCCGACTGACAAAATCGGAAAGAAAGGCAGTGAACCAAGGTGCTTCTTCTGCAGTAAAAAGGAACATCTCAAGAAAGACTACTTGAAGAGACAAAAATAGTTTGAATCTAGAGGTATATATAAGTCCTTTGTTTGTTATGAAACAAATCTTTTAGAAGTTCCTTCAAATAATTGGTGGATTGATTCTGGTGCCATTATTCATGTGGCAAATTCCATGTAGGGCTTTTACTCAAGCCGGAGTCCAAGTAATGAACAAAGAAATATTTTTATGGGGAACCGGTTGGAGGCAGAAGTGAAAACAGTGGGGACTTGCAGACTGATTCTTGATTATGGATTCCAATTGGACCTAAATACCACGTTTTATGTTCCTACAATAAGTAGAAATTTAATTTCTTTATCTAGACTTGATTTAGAAGGTTATACCTTCTCTTTTGGACAAAGTACTTTGAGTATTTATAAAAATCAAGTTTTAGTTGGCAGCGGTATTTTATGTGATGGTCTATATAAGTTGAATCTGGATTCACATTTTGCTAGTTCTTTACTTACCATGCATAAGAATAATTTTATGAATGTTGGTGTTAAGATAGGAATTTTTGCTGAAAACTCCTCAAGCTTGTGGCATAAAAGACTTAGACACATCTCTCTTGAGAGATTAAAAAGATTAGTAAATGACGGGGTATTGAGAGCTCTAGAATTTACTGATTTTGGTATTTGTATAAACTACATTAAAGGCAAGTAGACAAACACTGTCAATAAAAAATAAGGCCACAAGACGTTTAGAGCCACTTGAATTAATCCATACAGATATTTGTGGTTACTTTCCCACACCATGTTATAGTGGTCAAAAATACTTTATCACTTTTATTGATGATTTCACTAGATATGGTTATGTCTACCTGTTATATGAGAAATCTGAATATCTGAAAGCCTTTAAAACTTATAAGGCTGAAGTGGAAAATTAATTAGACAGGAAAATAAAGGTTGTGAAATCTGATAGAGGTGGAGAGTATTATGCGAGGTATGATGAAACGGGTCAAAATCCTAGCCCATTTACTAAATTCCTGGAAAATCATGGTATTCGTGCTGAATATACCTTGCCTAGATCTCCGCATCAGAATGGTGTGGCTGAAAGACGTAATAGAATGCTCATGGAAATGGTATGGAGTATGTTAAGTAATTCTACTTTACTTGACTCTATGTGGGGAGAAATCCTAAAAACAGCTGCATATATCCTAAACTGTGTACCCACTAAAGCTGTTCCAAAAAATCCTTATGAATTATGGACAGGTAAGAAGCCAAGTTTAGGACATTTACATGTTTGGGGTTATCCGGCAGAAGCTAGAATTTATAACCCACAAGAGAAGAAATTGGACCCTAAGACTATCAGTGGGTATTTTAATGGATATCCAGAAAGGTTCAAAGGCTTTAGATTTTATTGCCTTACTCATACCACAAAAGTTGTTGAAACCAGAAATGCCAAATTCATAGAAAGTGATGACATTAGTGGGAGCAATGAACCACGAAACGTGGTATTTGAAGAACATCAGATATCTGTCCATGCAACGATGGCAACGGTTAGAGTTGTTATTCCAAATGACTTCGTTCAAAACGATACGATGGAGATACAACCTACCATATCAGAAGTGTCACTAGATAAGAATGTCATTCAAAATAATGTTATTGAAGATGTCAATCATCCAAATCAAGATTTGGCAGAGGCACAACCTTTAAGAAGATCTCAAAGATCTAAAAGATCTGCTATATCGGATGATTATATTGTTTATCTTTAAGAATCTGATCTTGATATAGGTGTCAAAGAAGATCCAGTAACATATTCACAAGCCATTAAAAGTGATGATTCAAATAAATGAATCAATGCCATGCAAGAGGAGTTAAAATCCATGTTTATAAATAAAGTCTAGGATCTCGTCGAATTGCCTCCAAGGTCTGTAGCAATAGGATGCAAATGGATCTTTAAGACCAAACGAGACCAAAAGGGCAAAATCGAACAATTTAAGGCCAGACTTGTAGCTAAGGGATTTACACAAAGGGAAAATATTGATTATAAAGAGACTTTTTCACCAGTTTCTTCAAAGGACTCTTTTCGAATCATAATGGCATTTATAGCTCATTTTAATCTAGAGTTGCATTAAATGGATGTGAAAACAGCATTCTTAAATGGAAATTTAGCTGAAGAGCTATATATGAAACAACCAGAAGGATTTCAGGAAAAAAAGCAAAGAGAATCTAGTTTGTAGATTAAAGAAATTTATATATGGGCTTAAACAAGCTTCAAGGCAATGGTATATTAAATTCAATGATACCATTACTTCCTTTGGGTTTAAGGAAAACATTGCTGATCAATGTATATACCTAAAGATTAGTTGGTGCAAGGTTATTATTTTAGTCCTGTATGTAGATGACATTTTACTTGCTAGTAATCATCTAGGCTTGTTGTGTGCAACAAAGGAATACCTCACAAAGAATTTTGAAATGAAAGATATGGGCGCCGCATCCTCTGTCCTTGGAATTGAGATTTTCAAAGATAGGTCTTGAAGTGTACGAGGATTATCACAGAAAGCCTACATTAATAGAATTCTTGAAAGATTTAATATGTAGAACTGTTCTGGAGGAAAAGCACCTATATCGAAAGGTGATCGATTCTCCAAAGATCAATGTCCCAAAAATGACATCGAGAGAAATCAGATGCCGGACATCCCATTTGCTTCAATTGTAGGAAGTCTCCTGTATGCTTAGACTTGTACACATCTAGATCTTAGTTTTGCAGTTAACATGCTAGGAAGATATCAGTCTAACCCTAGTATGACTTATTGGAAGGTAGCAAAGAAAGTCATGCGATATTTACAAGGGACAAAAGATCATATGCTCACTTATTGCAAATCCGATCACCTTGGAAGTGATTGGATATTCAGATTCAGATTTTGCTAAGTGCCTTGACACAAGGAGATCTACATCACGATACATTTTTTTCCTTGTTGGTGGGGCTGTTTCATGGAAAAGCATTAAACAGACTACAACTACTTCTTCTATATTTCAAGCTGAATTTGTGGCATACTTTGAGGCCACTAATCAAGTTGTATGGATACGGAATTTCATTTCCGGGCCTCAGATTATGGACTCCATTTTTAAGCCGCTGAAAATTTATTGTGATAACACATCAGCTGTTTGTTTCTCTAATAATAACAAGAGTTCAAGCGCTGTAAAGCACTTTCAGAAATATCTTGCCGTTAAAGAAAAGGTTCGGGATAATATTGTGTCTATAGAGCAAATAAGTACAAAGCTCATGATTGCAAATCCTATGACTAAAACATTACCGGTAGAGGCCTATAATGATCATGTTAGAGAAATAGGTCTCATTGTGTTACCTTAATGTATGTGGTTGAAAGGATTTTTGATTTTTTATTTGACACTTTCATTGATAAATTTTCATTAATGATAATTTTGTTCTCTTGCTTATTTTGTGTGCACAACTTATTAATTCTTGAAGAGCAAGATTAATTTCATTTGGACCATTAAATAGGAATTTTTGTACACTCATATTATTTTCCTCAATTTATGACTTAATTAAATGACATTACTAATGTTGTGGTACATGAAAGGAATTATATCGTATAATTGATGTTTGACTGCCATGATCCGCATTATTGATTTCATTTAATTACAGAATATCAAGATTAGCCTAAACAAGATTGATTGGGCTATTTTTCAAATGAGTGGCCACTCATCGGGATTTTAAAATTTAGTCTAATCCAAGTTTAGTCATATAAAAAACATATATTTTTTCAAAATTTTTTCCTTTCAAAATTTATATATATTATACTAAAAGGTGGATTGTTTTTTATATGATTGTCATGATCAAGTGGGAGATCACATATGTATGGTCATTCGGACCAAGTGAGAGATTGTTGAACATAGGTGGTCCTCATGACCACATGTCTAATATTTTGGGGCCCATAGCTTGAGCCCACTAATTTAAGATGCTTTCTCCTTTTGTTTTTGGTTTTACTATATATAACTTGGATTCAATTTTAGTAAGCCCAATCAATTAAGATATCTTGGTTGACTAATCTTTAAGGAAATTAAGGAAACTTATCTTTAATGGATTTCTTTGATGGGAAGAAATCTCTCTAGGGTTTATCTATAAAAATGGTTTTCTGGTCCTCTCTCTTAACCCACGAGATTTGGAAGGTACTCATTAACTCTTACACATCTTGAAGTGGGTGATAAGAGAGATATGAGAAATGAATGAAATGATAGGATTAAGAAAGAGACTGATATGACCTTCATGATAGAATGTAGATCACCTAGACTTGTCCAATGGTATGAGTGTATGACATGAATGATCTCGAGGGCTACGAATCATTCATGCACGTTATCCAGTTGTTTAGCACCTCCCCATGGATGTTGGTTTAAGGGACTTCGGTGCACATTCCAGATACCCTGCAATACTAGATAATGGCGCATCGAATAACTTAAAACTACATCATCATGCACGGTTAGAAACACTGGATAATTAGAATAGGATTGGCTAGTAACAGATCGTGATTCCTGCAAGAACATCTGATTGCATGGCATATTGACTTCGGTTCTTGTCCTTTTATTCGCGTTCTATGCTGGGGCACACGATTGGATATTTCTAGCTCTGTCCATGGTTAATTCCGGGTGGAACAGCGGTCTTACATGTTCCTGGGCTCGGGTTGTGACAAATTGTATTGCATACTATTACACTTGTTTATTGCTCTCTTAAATTGTCACTGAATTGTTGTTTACAATGACTTTATATTGATTAATTGTTGCTACTGTTTAATTGATATTGATTTTGAACTTAATTGAGTAAGAACGCCTGAACTAGAGTGCAATTGAAATTGATTGATAAAAACTGAAATCTTATTTAATTTATATTAATTGATTCGAATTAGTTAGGCTCTTCTCAGGAGGGTTGAATTTGGGTAAAATAATTGTTACCACTACAAATGATATCTAAAACACCATACTTCAGAAACTAGGGACCCAAATGTAACCGGGCACGGGCACTGGTGCACTTGCTAACAGGATCTCTGCTAGGACAATCTCTGCTAGGAGGATTTAGCTATATTTAGTACCTATTTGATTGTGTTTTCTTTAATTGATTAGTATAGTATGCTTTATTCAATGCTTAAAATGCTTAGTAGACTTTATTGATCTCTTATAACCATCTGTCAATTAATCATGCTAGACATAATTTGTATTACTTTAATCATACTTATGCTTTACTGAATAGTCTTATTCATAGTTATCTCATTGGTGTTACAGGCCCAAATCCCTATATCGGTCTTGTTGAGACCGAGGAGTTAAAGGAGGAGATTTCAGTAGTTCCTTCAGGGTTTGACAAGTGAACAACAGAAACATTCTGATTGATCCTAGACTTTGGAGAGTGGCATAACGTCGTCTAGGGTTTTGTATATTGGGTATTTTGAAAATTTTGTCCATTATCCGAGATGATGTACATCCTTGTATAACTGTTCATAGTTGTTTGTGCTTTTTGGTGTAGATATGCATCCATGTTCATGTTATGTAGAACTTATAGGTACATTATTCATATAATCTCGATTCATTCCTTTGTGTGTGTGTGTGTGGGGGGGGGGGGGGGGGGGGGTGGGTTAGAACTATCAATTGTAAGGAGAGCGTGAAAAATTATTTTAGAATAAGATGAAGTGGTTCCAGCGTAAGGGTGCCGAATGCATCAGGTTGGAGAGAACGCCTAGCTTGGGCAAGTCCCTTGTGACAGCGAGAGAAGACAGCAATGTCAATATTCAGAAAGAAAGATGGCCCTTGATCTAATCTTGTCCATCACGCCTTTGAGGAATGACTCACACGGGGCCAGTTGTTGAAAAGAAATTAAAAAAATAGGGTTGTTTTTCTTGAAAGGGTTTCTTTATTCTTCTTGTGGTGGTTGGGGGTTTTGGGTGGGGTAGGGGTGTCTTATCAACAAGTTATGAGGGGTGTGGGTGTCTTCTTTCAATGTACTGCTTTAAGAGTTGGTGCATTGAATAAGAAAGAAACTCCAAGAAAGACCTCTGTTCGACGGTGTCGGCAATTTTACGGTACTTTACTGGTGATAATGATCAACTATCCATTTACGAAAGGAATTGAGATTGTATGAGTATATGGTTGACTCCAGGCGGACCGCTCACGCACGCAGGCATGCCTTTTCTACACGGCAGGGCGTCGTGAACAGTCCACCCACGGTCACCTAAAATCACTCAGATCATCCAGACTCTTTACGAGAGTTACATGTGGCCACTGACTTTCCTATCAAACATAATGAAAAAGAAAAACTGGAGAGACTTTTATTCATCTCTATCCCAGCACCATAGGTTTGACATTTCAGCGTCTATTGAAAGTAAAACGAATTAAAAACACATGGTCTGACTCCTGTGTCCACCACTATCATTTTTTTATTTACCATCACAATCATTCTATAGGAAGCTTTTATTACACATAACTTCAAGACGGCAAACATGACCAAAGACTTTGCTTGCAGGTTACGACGAAGAACTATAGCAATGGCATCTTCATGACCATCTCCCTCTCTCTTCGTTCTCACATGTGCAGTAATGGGTAGCAATATCGGAAAGATTGCAACTACACTTGGTTTTCTTCTCTTTGCTAACCTCTTTCACATGCATACTTGCACTGCAATCGGCTCCATTTTAGCAACAAACAATACAATGAAAGATGGAGATACTCTTGTTTCAGTTGGAGAAGACTTCGCTCTAGGTTTCTTCAGCCCTCCCAATTCAACCAACCGCTACGTTGGGATTTGGTACAACACGATCAGGCCACTGGTCATTGTATGGGTAGCCAACAGAGAAACCCCACTTGCAGATTCCTCCGGAAGTATAACCATAGACTCGAATGGAGACTTGGTGATCTTGGATGGCAGAGGAGGCACTGTTTGGTCTACAAACACCTCAGACACCGCGAAGATCTCCACTGCCGAGCTCCTGGACAAAGGAAATCTTCAGCTGAGAGAAGTGGATTCAGACAACAACACAAAAAGGGTCTTGTGGCAGAGCTTCGATTTCCCCACAGACACCCACCTTCCATCCATGCAGCTCTATGCTGATCCGAAACGGAACGACAGTCTCCAACGAATATTTTCATGGAGAAGTGCATCCGATCCTGCCCCCGGGAACTTCTCTTCGACCATTGACGTTAAAAAGCTGCCCCAGGTTGTGACGTGTGATGGTACCAATGTGCACTGGCGAAGTGGCCCATGGAACGGTCAAAAATTTCTTGGGGTGCCTTCCACGGACTACAACTATCTCAATGGATACAATCTCATTAGAAACCCTGAAGGGTTGATAGAGATTTCTTATGATTTCTTCAATGACTCTTTTTATAGCAGGTATCTTTTGGATTTAACGGGTAAGTGGCAACAACTGAGGTGGGAAGAAGAGAAAAATGAATGGTTCCTTGTCTGGTCTTCACCAGGTACTGATTGTGATTTGTATGGTAGATGTGGACCAAATGGGAGATGCAGCATGTCAAGTTCACCTATTTGCAAGTGTTTGCAAGGATTTGAACCCAAGTATGTTGATGCATGGCGTAGAGGGAACTGGTCAGGTGGGTGTGTGAGGAGTAAGCAATTGGAATGTGAGAAGAATGGGACTGGTAGTTGGAAAGGAGATGGGTTCTTAAAAATGGAGAGAATTAAAGTGCCTGATTTCGCTGATTCTTTGGAAGGTGGCAGTGTGAAGGAGTGCGAGGATAAGTGTCAGAGGAACTGCTCTTGTGTGGCTTTTGCTTATGATAGTATGATTAGGTGCTTAATCTGGAGAGAGGATTTGATGGACATTCAACAGTTCGCTAGAGGTGGTGTGGACTTGTATATCCGTCTTCCAGCTTCAGAACTAGGTATGTAATTAAATTTTAACTAATAGGACCAGACACCAGTTGATTTTGTTAAACCATCCCCACTCCCCCTCACTTCAATTTAATGTTTGGAATCCTGTGGTGCTTGATATAGTGGGTTTTTTCATAAACATTGAAATACAATTACTTCAAAATAGTAAGATATTTAGGTCGATTGGTTTCCCTTGATTGAGAAAATGGCCGACGCAGCCTTCCCTCATGTCATCAGGTCAGTGGAGAAGAAAGACTTAAATGTGGGCTTTCATTTGGGTTGCATCCAAGATCGGCGGGGGGATGGAGAGAGAGGTGACGTGCAAGGTTTAGTTTCTACCACCTATGTCGGTCATGACTCATGACATTGAAAGGCAGTGTTGAAAAACAATGCTAAGCCTAGCGAAGCCATCCGGAGCTTGACCTCGAGCCCATAAGAAAAAATGAGACCCTGAACTTGAGCCAAGCCAAGCTGATACGTAAAATTTCAGAAGCTAGCCCTGCTCATTGACTGCCCAAACTATAACTAAGAAGAGTACATAACCACCATATTGTTCTGTTTTGATGTACAGATGAAAAGAAAGATATGAAGATAGTGATCATTTCCACGTTCCTTCCAGCAACATTGATCCTGATGACATGCATTTACTTTCTCTGGAGGTGGAAGGCAAAACAAAGAGGTATTTCCACTACCTTTGCCAATTATGGACTCTCATTTGAAGGGCCTTTTTGGTTTCTCTGTATTGAATTTCCAATGGTAGTAAAGAGGTGGATGGTGGATAGGCCGTATTTTGCCCTCACTTTTCTAGAATTTAATTTACAAAGCATGGGTAATCATTTCCTACAAAAGGGGCACTTTTGAAGCTTTTTTAGTGGATCTTCACCTTCACTTCTTACATTTTAGCTCCTGTGAATGGAAGGCAATGCTTGGAATTTTTCTGGCAATTCATTATGTAGGAAACAAATGGGCCCTTATAGGTTAAACTTGCGTTGGCCAGTATGGTCCCAGTTTGAGTTTGGGCACCTATCGACTGACCATATAAGACCATTGAAGCAACCTAAACTTTTCCAACAATAGATAAATTGATTATCAGGCCCTGCTAGACGGTCCAGTGTCACCACTCACCAGACATTTTCAACATGCATATGCCTAGTATTTCACTAATGGGATGGGTGGCCCAACTTGTGGACCTGTGGGTTGAAACTGTACCTGTATATTTGGGTCATGTTAGGTAAATGAGCCTCTTCTATTCTACTAATTGGGCCACTTTCCTTTTTACTATTCTTACGAATGTTCTCTTTATCACTTCAATCAGAGCGTCAGGAGTATCACGACAACAGAGTCAACGGGATGTTACATTTTAATCTGTATAGGAGGGATAAAGCATCCAATGATTCTTCAGAGGGGAGCAGCACATTGAATGATGGTGTCAAGGGAACAGCAGCCCCAGAGCTTCCGTTATTTGGTTTTAGCATAGTGGCAGCTGCAACTAATAACTTTTCTGATGCAAATAAGCTTGGAGAAGGAGGATTTGGTATTGTTTACAAGGTAGTTTCTTTGTTTATTTAAGTGCTGAATGATAGAGGTTGATTCAAAGCAGACGTCCCTGTTGCCAACGAAGGTTGTCATCTTGTGACATTCTGCGTTGAATTGTCGGGTGGTTCTAGGCCCATAAAAGTCAGAGCTTTTGGGCCTAGACTATCCTGCTTTGTGTTAAATGTGTTGGCCAAGGAAAGGCCCATACTTAGTGTTCAAAGCTTAGGATTCGGCTGAGCTCTTTTAGCTATCAGTTAAAACAATCGATCCATGAGCCAAGTAAGAATGACTATTTATGACTGGATTGTGCCTGGCTTAGGATGAGCTGCCCTAGGCAATGCCTATTTAAGGATATAACCAACAGGCCCACAACTAATCATGCATCAAATATCCCACATGTAAATCACCGTGTTATTGAGCCAATCGGTTTGACTTGGATGTAAATCGATTTCAGGGCTGCAATAGTACAATCACGCCAGACTTTTGACAAACTTCTAAGCGCCTGGGCTACGGAAGGGCCTAATTGTCAAACATGCTTACTACGTTGAATGTGCCTGTGCTTCCTTTTGAATGATCACCAATTCAAACATGCCTAGTCAATTAAGTCTAGTTAATGAATTCTCTACTGTTGTAGGGCTCCAACAGTACAATCAGGCCAGACTTTTGACAAACTTCTAAGCGCCTACGGAAGGGCCTAATGATCAAACATGCTTCCTAAGTTGAATGGGCCTGTGCTTCCTTTTGAGTGATCACGAGTTCAAACTTGCCTAGGCAATTAAGTCTAGTTAATGTATTCTCTACTGTTGTAGGGCTACAATAGTACAATCAGGCCAGACTTTTGACAAACTTCTAAGCGCCTGGGCTACGGAAGGGCCTAATGATCAAACATGCTTACTAAGTTGAATGGGCCTGTGCTTCCTATAAAGCATGGGTACCAGTACACGTATCGATATGGGTAAGGTACGGGTATGCCGATACGATAAAATTCTAAAAAAACAGGATACGGGTACGGTTGTGATACTTCAATTAAAGAATAATATTTTTTAAAATTTTAATAATACAATATGTTAATAATTAAAATAGGTTAGAATTCTTAGATGCAACAAGCCAATAATTACTTAACACTCTTATAAAAGTTTTTATTTAAAAAAAAACTCTTACAAAAGTACCAAGAACGTACCCATCCCGTATTGATAAACGCACCCGTCCCGTACCCACAAAGTCAAAGCATATCGCATACGTTTGACCGTTCCTGATACATTTTTTGCCATACCCATACCCGGTATGTGTATGGGTAAGTATCCGGTATGGGTACGTGTACATTTTAAAAGTACCCGTGCTTCATAAGTGCTTCCTTATGAATGATCACAAGTTCAAACATGCCTAGGCAATTAAGTCTAGTCAATGTATTCTCTACTGTTGTAGGGCTACAATAGTACAATCAGGCCAGACTTTTGACAAACTTCTAGGCGCCTGGGCTACGGAAGGGCCTAATGATCAAACATGCTTACTAAGTTGAATGGGCCTGTGCTTCCTTTTGAATGATCACAAGTTCAAACATGCCTAGGCAATTAAGTCTAGTTAATGTATTCTCTACTTGGTTTTATGCATTTTCACAACACCTGAATTGTTTCTTCTCCTCCTGCACCTCCACCTCTTCCTTTAATGTAAGAGAAGATTGAAATAGAACTATATACTGTTCCACATTTAAGGGAAAGTAACCAACTTAGTTAAAACTTTTAGGCCTCGGCCTCCATCTTAATCTTTTTTCCAAGGGCCAGACTTGTGGATTGAACCGAAGGCAGCAATTCCCAGATGGCCCTCAAGTTCAGGCCCAAATACAATTGCTCTGTTTTTTGAGTTTACCTCAGCCCAGCCAATTGGCCTCTAGTTAAACTTGGGACTGTTGGCCAAACTATTCTTCAGCCATGCATTTGTTTCATGAACTACTCACTTATGCCTAGACTTGAGCATCTACAGAATGGGCATGTGCTGGGGCCTCCATGTATGGCCATGGTGATTCTTGAAGTTAATTGGAAATCAACATGCATGGAGTGCTTGTATGCCTTAAATCAAATAAAAACATTTACCCATTTAGCCATTCTCCCTACTATTCTACAGGGCAAGCTACCAGGAGGACAAGAAATTGCCGTGAAAAGACTTTCTAAAAGTTCTGGACAAGGCCTAGAAGAGTTCAAAAATGAAGTGGTGCTGATTTCTAGAGTTCAACACAGAAATCTTGTTAAGCTTTTGGGTTGCTGCACAGAGGGAGAAGAAAAGATATTAATTTACGAATATATGCCCAAAAGAAGCTTGGATGCCATTCTGTTTGGTGAGATTTTAACTAAAACTTTCTTCAATATCTGAATTATTTACTTCTCTTCGTCTGTACATAATTCTTTTAGAAGAGTTTATAGCTTATAAGCCATGTTTACTTATCATAAATTCTTATCATCATTTTCTTATTTCTTGCTATAATGGTATTTGCATTAGGTTCATCCAAGAAAGAGCTATTGGATTGGGAAAAACGCTTCCATATTATTGAAGGAATTGCTCGAGGGCTTCTTTATCTTCATCGAGATTCAAGATTAAAGATTATTCATAGAGATCTTAAGGCAAGTAATATTCTATTGGATGAAGGATTAAACCCCAAAATTTCAGACTTTGGGATGGCAAGGATTCTTGGAGAGGAGCAAATTCTAGCAAAAACAACTAGAGTCGTCGGGACATAGTAAGTCACAGTTGCTTATGTGAATGGAAAATCTTCCCAGTTCCTAGCTTTAAATTGATAACAAAAGTATATACATAAGAACAATTGTTTCTAGTATTTCTCAAATAGATATTTCATATGAAGAATGACAATTGACAAACAGATAAAGTACATTCCTAGATTCGTATTGACACACATTAGATGGTTGGATGGAAATATAACGACATCAGATGGCATATAAATTTATAAATGCTTTCATCTTGATTGGATGACCATAGCCAAAACAAATGAAGAAGATTTTCACTCTTAGTAATTGATTTTGTTGGCTCTTGCTTGAATGATAATGATGATCTGCGCCGCGCCTCAGCCTGTTATTTTGTTCATACATCTCTTTGTGATCATTCCATTCAACTATCCATTAAGCGTGAAAGATCAAGTATGGCTTTCAATATGTGATTTTCCATATGTGATTTTCAATGTTCTTAAACAATATTGTTGCACTTACTCATTTTACATTTTAATTATGATCAACACAGTGGTTATATGTCTCCTGAGTATGCCATGCAAGGAAGATTTTCCGAGAAATCAGATGTGTTCAGTTTTGGAGTTTTGTTGTTAGAAATACTGAGCGGCAAGAGGAACATTGGTTTTTATGAAAATGAGCATAGTTCAAACCTTCTATGCCATGTAAGTACACATCAATCATTTCTTATTTTTCTTGTTATAAAATCCAATATCTTCATAAAAAAAGGATCATAACATTGACATCTTGTAAATTGATCTGGGAATATTTCAGGCCTGGCAGCTGTGGAATGAAGGCACTGCCTTAGAGCTGATTGATCCTGCCTTGGGCAGTCATTTTCAACAAGAACAAGTACAGAGATGCATCCATTTGGGGTTGTTGTGTGTGCAAGAATTTCCAAAAGATAGGCCAACAATGTCTTCAGTGGTTTTCATGCTCGGTTGTGACATTTTGACTCTTCCTTCTCCAAAACATCCTGCATTTACAGAGATCAGTCCTCCAGCGTCAGATTCACCAGGGAGAAACCATGAAAATTTCTCCTTAAATGTTGTTACTATAACTGACTTAATTTTCCAAGGAAGATAAGTGAACATGGGCCTGATTCCCTGTGGAAAATTATGTTCGCACCCCCAGAAGCAATACAAAAGCTTTTTATCCTAGGGTGCGAGCTCAGTTGGTAAGAGCTGTTGAAGTCCAATAGGGGGAGGCAAGTTAGCTGGGTTCTAGTTCTGGTTCGAACAAGAATGTATTGGCCAACAGTGTTTTAAAGAAAATTGGTTAGGCAAGGTAGCTTAGAAGGGTAAAATGCAAAAGCTTGCCAGTAAGATGTGGTCCATGTCGAGATGTATTTTAAAACATTTATATCTTCTTATGAGGAAATGTATATTCTTGTGATTTTCTTCTTGAGTCATGCTTCATTTTTGGCTTGGGTAATCAATTTGTGTTACATTTAATTTCCTTGTGCATTTTTAGACATTTAGAGCTTCTTATGAGGACATGTAATTCTGCTTTTGTTACGCCATGCCATCCTGCAAATTAATAAAACGGTTGCCTCGGAGTGGTAATTGTTTTGCATTTTCTGTTGTTTGAAATCTTTTTTTTTTAATTCAAACTTTATTTAGTTCTTTTATTATACTTGATGATCATTTACACGTTTCATCAGTTATACTAGTTATACTTGATGATGATGATGTTATGTTAGATTCAACAATGTTGACCTATAAAAATTGCAAATACTGCAGCGAAGACACCTCATCTCAGCTTAATTTAGGCTACAGAGGTTATTTGCAGATCCTGGAGAATTACTGTGAGAACCGGCATTCCATGAAGATCAAGGTAACTGGAACTCTCAGAGGAAGTCCAAATTTCGGGTCGAACAGACATCATCGAACTCAAAAGCCACAAGCATGTCAGCCTGAGGTCATTTCCCCCCAAGCCAAGGGGTCACTGACCAAAGTCCTACTTCCCGATGTCCAAAATTAATGAAATTTAGACGCGAAGTTTCAGTCATGCTCAGAAGATGCTTTGCAAATTTTCAAGATGAAAAGACTCTGTTTGGCCTAAATTTTATTACATGTTAGCTTAGAGGACAGTAATCCCGAATTTGGGGGTCATCAGCTAAGATCTTACTTCCAGAAGGCCAAAGCAGATAAAATTTGGAACAAATGCTCAAAGAATGCCCCAAGTTATTCTCCCAAAGTTTCAAGTCAAGGAGAGGCTGTTCGGATAAAAAACAGGCTAACTATCTCAATGTGGAGTGAATAGTGACCTAACGCATGCAATGAATAGGTTACTATTCGAAATCCTACTTCCTCAAATCCAAACTGCATGAAATTTGGATGAATACTCCAAGATGTTCTTGACGTCAGTCCCTCCAAGTTTCAAATCAAACCAGGGTCATTTGGGCTTCAAACAGCTGAAAAAAGGGCCCACTATCATAAAAAAAAGTCAACTGGAGAGTTGACCAAGTTCAGATGGTCAAACAAAGCTGAAACTTCTGTGACACACACAAAATAGTGTCAAGAAGTGTTCCTCCAAGTTTCGTGGTGATTGGACGTCGTTTGGACCCCGAACAGGTGGAAACAAGCCACATATGCAAAAGTTCGAGAATGGGCCTTGAGAGTGACCGGGGCCCACAAACAAAAGGAGTTGACCAAGTTCAGGTGGTCAAACAGAGCTGAAACTTCTATGACACACTCAAAATAGTGTCAAGAAGTGTTCCTCCAAGTTTCGTGGCGATTGGACGTCGTTTGGACCCCGAACAGGCGGAAACAAACCACATATGCAAAAGTTCAAGAATGGGCCTTGAGAGTGACCGGGGACCACAAACAAAAGGAGTTGACCATGTTCAGGTGGTCAAACAGAGCTGAAACTTCTGTGACACACTCAAAATAGTGTCAAGAAGTGTTCCTCCAAGTTTCGTGGCGAATGGACGTCGTTTGGACCCCGAACAGGCGGAAACAAACCACATATGCAAAAATCCAATAATGGGCCTTGGGAGTGACCGGGGCCCACAAACAAAAGGAGTTGACCATGTTCAGGTGGTCAAACAGAGCTGAAACTTCTATGAAACACTTAAGATGGTGTCAAGAAACATCTCTCCAAGTTTTGTGATGATTGGACATCATTCGGGCCTCAAACAATGGAAAATAGACCGCATATGCAATGTTCCAAAAATGGGCCTTGTCCGTGACCGGGGCCCAATTAATGAAAAAGTTGACCAACTTCCTGAAGTCAAAAGGGGCTGAAATTTTTATGACATGTAGAAAATAGTGTTAAGAAGCATCCCTAAAAGTTTGGTGGCAATCAGACTTCGTTTGGGCCCAAAACAGATGAAAATGGGCCACATACGTGAAAACCTAAAATTGGGCCTCGTCCGTGGCCCAGCCTGCGGTCACGAACCTTCAAAGGATGTTTCCCACGATTTTGGGTGGTTTCCCTCCACTCCTCTTCGAAATCCAACTCCCCACAACTGCTATTAACTCCCCAAAACTGCACAAAACTGATTGGGAGTCTATAAAAAGAGAAAATTTTGAAGAAACAAAGAAGACACACACACATAAGGAAGAAAAGTGAAAAAATTGAAGAAAGTCACCACCTAAGGCAACAAGAAGCAAACTCCAGCAGCACTTCCACGACCATTCACACCTTCTTTTCTTAGTTTTGAAGGTGAGCAAGAAAATTCAGAAGAAGAGAAGGAAGTGGAATGGCGTCACGGTCACTGGAATGGGGTAGTGACCGCGGGTCACGGCCACTCCCCATTTTTTCCCCTTTTTCACATTTTCTTCCACCTTATGTACATTTTCTTATATTTTCCAAATTGAGATCACATCTAAGACTTGAGGGAGGGGTTGTAAACTTTCAAAATGTATGTAAACAACCTGCATCCCCGCGGTCAGGGCACTTGAACCCATGTAAACAAAAGGGAAATTAATGATGAACTGTAATTATTTCCCATTCTTCTTAACACTTAAAGTGCGTGAATGTCGGACCTTGATTCCGTAATTCATTTCCATGCCTACATTTTTAAGCACGATCAAACAACCTCATACATTTTTTCCTCACTTTCGTAACTTTCACTGCAAAGGAACTAGGGAATTTTAAGGAAAAAAAATTAGTCTTAAAGTATGATTAAACAAATAAGTAAATGGAAACATAACAATAACAGCAAAGGGTGTCATACATCTTTTTACCAAAACACCAGTAGTGCACGCTAGGGCTACTCCTCCTAAATTTTTTTACCCCACATCTTTTCCCTTAATGCATCTGAAAACCTATTTCTGAAAGGTGTGAGTTCTCTTCTAAAAGTTGAAAAATGTCAAAGAAAATTAATATTCATCATCCCTTCAACTATTAATCAATTTCATTTTGTTGGAGGTTTTCCCCACATCCTGTCGGCTTGATTATTATTATTTATATTGTATTATTGTGTATATTATTTTCCTTTTATGTGTTATCTTTTCTTCTTCTATATTAGAAGGTAAATTGGTAGAAAATCTATTCTTCTTAGTATCCAAATAAGACTTGCATTTCCAAAATGGTGAAACCATCTATGAGTTGACCATCAAATTATCTCCCCTCTAATGTTATATGAATGAAGCAGTGGAATTGATGTGAATGCTCAGTAGTCTCCACCGATGTAATTCAAATCCCATAATGTGAGGGGTGCATTGGACCTTTTGGCGGAGCTCATTTGATTTGTGTAATCAACTCCTATGCATTCTACTGCATTTTGTTTTCTGAACATATCAAATTAGCTCTACTGAAAGATCCAATGCACTCTCACTTTCATGGGAATTGAATTACATGGGTGGTGGCTGAGTGCTCACATCATTTCCACCGAGTCACTCATTCAACATTACAGGAGAGATATTTTGAGGGTCAACTAAGAAGTACCAGGAATAGTTCATTTTTGCAATTTTACTTTGTAATATAGAAAAGAAAAAAGAAAGGCTTGACAGTTGTCACACTCTGACCTAAATTAAGCTTGATTAGTGAGTAATTAATCTTGATTACTACTAATTAATTTTTTATTTTAAATAATTATGTTTAATTTGACATTGAGATAGGTCAAATCTATTTGGGTTTATTTGAGTCTAGTGGTTCGAGTTTGGGTCATGGATAGGTAGTTGAGACCAAGTTTGACCTCTTTAAGTAGAGAAAGCCCTTTTTAGTAATTTCAGATTTTGTGATTTTACATAATACATGCATGATATTTGCATCATCGTATTCATCTCATCGAGCTCATCAAACTTTGTATCTAACTCAAACTCATTTGAAATCAACTAGGTCAAATTGACTTTCAAATGACTTAAGTAAAAGATATACTAAAGAAGTGGATTTTTCTATAAAATCCAGAACTTGGTTCAAATAAAAAGAACCCATCTTCACCGATTGTCTTCATTCTTTTGTAGGTGAGACCCTCTTATTCTCCTCTCTTCTTTTCCTCTCATCTTCTTCTTCCTCTTTTTACGAAATATACACCCTAATATCTTGCTTGTGAGAGTGGGGATCTTCATCTTCTTCCCCAATTCCACTTTTTTGCCCTCTTGGCTCTAGGTTGCTGGAATTCATTGTTCTCCACCAAAACCTTTTCTTTTGGGAAACCATAGAGTGTTGCATGTGTGGCTAAAGATTCCAATATTCATCCCCATCACCATTTTCATCTCTTCCAAGCATTAGATCTTACAACCTCATCTTCTCTTCATTCCCCCAGTCTCACCAAGGTAATACCTTCTTCCCAAAAATCAGTTGTTGGCTATCATTGAATTAAGGAGACTCCAATTTGTATCTGTATGCACTCATTTCATGCCTTCCCATTTCTTGCATTGTAAGTTGTCATTTGGATTGAGAAATTTGGAAATTCTCCCTCTTCTTGTTTCAATCATTACCAAGGTAAGAGTCTCGTTTCATTTATGTTTATTAGGCTTCCAAATAGGCTAAGAGATCTCTATACATGTCGTGCATCTCATCTCTTTTATTATTTGCAAACTTTATACATTAGGATTAAAAGATTTGAGGAATTCTTGTATTTGAACACAAGAAAAATTGTGTAGAGCTATAACACCACAAATCAAAGGCAAGAATAAGCTGATTTATAGTGAATGCATGCTACTTTTTTCCTGATTGCATATAACAATTGAATATATGCGTCTTATAATTTTTAGCCCTTTTTCACGTTACATTATTGTTAGGTATGTGATGTTTTAAAAGAAATGAAGGTATGAGAAATGGATGGTAGTGTGGTATTAGAAATAGTTAGATGTTGTAAATTAAATGTTAATGGAATGGGGGAATTGGTGGTTCCAATGCAGGTGAATTGAAGAAAAAAAGAGTGTGCTACAAAAATTCCGAATTAGAATTCTAGAGCACACAATTGAGCACTGATGAGTGTACACTAGAGTGCGGGTGCAAAATTGATTGACAAAAATTCATCACTTGACACTTGTTGGAACCAAAAGCTTGGGCGCTCGAGCGTGGCTCGAGCACGCCTAAGGCCACGCTCGAGCAGACCCTGTAATTTTGAAAAGGTCAATTCTAAACCTCTTTAAACTTAATTTTGGGGTTTTAAACTCACCCCAAATGATCTAAAACACCTCATAATTAACTTTAAGGTTAATTGTGATATGAAATTGAAACTGTAGGACTGTAAGACACTAAAAGACCTAATAGGTCCTTAGTTTTGGAACTCTTAACTATAAAATTTAGACCAATGGTAATTATATAACACATGAATAGTCTTGGCTAGGAGTTATTCATGTAATGTCACTTGTATGTCGAGCACTTAACCATGGGTGTTGGTTAAGTGGACTTTGATACATATTGTATATAATATAACACCAAACAAAGATAGCAATATATCAAATAACCTAAAACTACATCGAAATAGATTGTTAGAGGCTACGGGTGATTAGGTTAGAATTGGCTAGTAAATTCCTTGATCCTATAAATCGAGTTGCATTGCATACTGTTACACTTGATTATTGTTCTATTAAATTGTTATTTAATTATTGTTTACAATGTGTTATATTGATTAATTATTACTACTGTTTAATTGATACTGATTCCTAACTTAATTGAGTAAGAACAACTGAACTAACTGAAATTGCAGTTAATTGATAAAGACTGAAATCTTACCCAATTTATATTGATTGATTCAAATTAGTCAAGCTCTACTCAGCTTCACCACTGTAAGACTCGATGGGGTCGAATTTATGTATAATGATTATTACCACTACAGATGGTATCTAGAACACTGGACTCCAGAAACTACGAATCCAAATGTAACCGGGCACGTGCTGTAACACTCCGTCCCAGCTTAATCCGGTTTAACGATTAATTAATGTGGTTTTGGTCCTAACTATAGCGAATTTATGTTAAGCTCGTGGTTTTACTCTTTTGCGATTCGTTTTGGGTCATAGATAGGTAATTGGGTTGAGTTTAACCTGGTTTAGGTAGTCATGAGCCATTTTTCGTAATTTTTGATTTTGTATGAGTTTGTCATTCATGCATTATCTTGGTGTCAACATGTGTATTTTGTCGCGCTCGTTAACTTCGGTAACTGTCTCATACACAAACGAGGTCGTTTGTTTCCGTTGGACCGTTAATTGACTCAAACTGTAATTCTTCCGGATTGTCGGACTTTTATGTAAATTGAGCACATCCTTATCTTATATAAGAGCAAGCCACCGACTTTTCCTCCCTCAACTTCATCTCTCTCACACGCCAGTTCTCTCTCTCTCTATCTCTCTCTCTCTCTCTCATTTTCTCCCTGCTCTCCATCTTCTCCTCTTGTTATTGTTCTTCTTCTTCTTCTTCTTCTTGTGATCATCAACGTAGAGAAAGGGGGGAAAATTAGTGTGCGCCGGTTGCTTGTCATCTCCTCGGGTTTGCCGGTCTCTTCTCTACCTGACATCTCTTTCTTGTCTTCACTTTCTTCTTTCTTATCTCCTTGTCATGGACAAGACTCTTGCACCCTCTTTTCGGTTCATCTCCGGTAAGTAGTTGAGTCACGAACTCCGTTATGAGTTTAAGCCGTGATTGCACTGCATTCACCATTTTTTTTTGCTTACTCTTGGCATGCATGCTTCTAGGATTGCATCTCCGAGATCGTTTGGGCCAAAGAACAATTAGATTAAGGAAATAGTTCATTTCAGGCAAGTATAAGCACAGTGTGGATGAACACATGTTGGTAGATGTTGATTGTGGTGTTTCTTTTGCTCCTTCTCTCAAGTGTGTTGTGTTTTTTATAGCCCTTTAGTCTTGTGTAACTGTGATACACGTTGTTTTTATGAATGGAAATCATGTAATACAAAGACTCTGTTCTGTACCAAACCCAGTTGTTCGACCGATCGGGACTGGGGTCCGACTGATCGGACACTCCTAAAACCGAAATTCGACAGATCGGGCTTTAGAGCCGACCGGTCAGCCCTGAAGCACTTCTGCTCCGGGAGATTCAGAGTTCAACTAAATCCGAACCTTGCTCATTCCTCTTCTCTTGTTTCTTTAACACCCAGAGGACCTTTTTATGCTACCTTTTGGTCTCTCTGCTCTGTAACAAATGGGAGACAAGATAGGGTTAATGACAGGACCTTATAGGGCCTTCACTTGGACTTCTCAACCACATACCTTACCTAACGGACTATCATGAAAGCATGAATGGTCTTGTGGGCTGTGACACATTCATGTGTGTTATCCAATTGTTAAGCACCTCCCCATGGGTATTGGTTTAAGGGACTTTGATACATGTTTATTGACACAATGCAACACCACGATAGGAACAACTATGTATCGAATAACTTAAAACTACATCATCATGCACGGTTAGAAACATTGGACAACTGGCTTAGGGTTGGCTAGTAAACAATCTTGACTCACAGTAACAACTTGACTTACATTGCATATTGATGTGATTATTGGCTTCCATGCTCTTTGTCTTATGTTTTGTTTGACTTGTAATGTTCTTTGTCTTATGTCTTGTTCAACTTGTAATGTTCTTTGTCTTGTTTCTTGTTCGACTTATAATTGATCACTTGTAACAGTATTGATCCAGTGTGATGCACGTACTGTATTGCCTGATTGTAACATGACATGCAATGTACTGAACTGCACTGCCTGACCGACTGACTGACATTGATTGACGTGCATCCGTCTGATATGACTGACCTTGTCTGTCTGGCTCTACTCATACTCAGCCTCAGCCTCAGGATGCCCGACGTGGTTGACTTTGGCGTAGACCGTTTATTGCCTCTGCAGAGTGCTCTTGTCCTGGGATTCCGGACCTCGGGAACCAGAGACTCATTCGTACCTTGGCCCAGTCGATGGTGTTCTCATGTTGATTGCTCTCGATAGGGAGAATATGATAAATATAGTAGCCACCTAGCCAGTTTATCTGTTTTATGATTCTGGAAGCACGCTTATTGATGTGCACGACCTGCATAGTAAACAAACATGACCTCTATCCACTGTTCACTGTTAACTGTTAATTATTCTGCTAGACACAACGCGTGTTAACTTATTGTTGCTTATGCTTTGCTGAGTCGTCATACTCATTGGTTATTCTTGGTGTTGCAGGCCTAGATTCCTCTACCGACCCCTCGCCAGTCGGCCAGACTCCAGGAGAGATCCGGGAGACCTAGTCAGGGTTAGAGGAGTGGATTTGATCACTCCCACGAAGAGCGGCTAGGCATTGCATCTATCTATTGACTTCCATTTTGTTTGTAGATTCCCCATTTTGTATCAGGATCTTGTTTTGTTTCTTGTACGCCTTATCTTGTGATTGTCTCGAAGACACTGCTTCTCATTTTGTATATCAGTTTTACAGTTAGTATTCCTATTCGTGTTTCTTTTTGTTAAGCAATGATACGTATAGTTCTGCGGATACTTGGTTTGCACGTGTGAATATCCCTTGTGTGCGTGCACTGAGACCAGGTCTAAGTGAGCGTGTACAGGAGTACGTGTGTCACTGGTTAGGTTTTAACTAACCCTCGATTTCTGGGCTCGGGTTGTGACACTTGCACTAGTGTACTCACTTACAGAATTCCTGCTGGGAGGATTTAGCTATATGTAGTAACCATTTGAGTGTATTCTTTTTAATTGATTTGTATAGCATACTTTATTCAATGCTTAAAATACCTAGTAGACTTTATTGATCTCTTATAACCATCTCCCAATTAATTCTACTAGACACAACTTAAATTACTTTTATCATGCTTATACCTTGTTAAATAGTCATATTCACAGCTAGCTCATTGGTGTTAAAGACTAAGGAGTCAGAGGAGGAAACCTCAGTGGTTTCTTTAGGCCTTTATAGATGGATAGTAGAAACATTCTGACTGATCCTAGACTTCGGAGAGCGACATAACATCATCTAGAGTTTTGTACATTGTGTAGTTTTGGAGTTTTGGGTTGATAGGATATTAATGGCATTTGCATTAGCAGATCACATTTGTAGGCCATGATTCATTTTGTCTTTTATCCATACTAGATGATGTACATCCTTTGTATAACCATTCATAGTTGTTTATGCTCTTTCATTAGACATGCACCACGTTTATGTCATGTAGAACTTATGGGTATATTATTGTATATATTATAGAAAAGGACTATGTATATCTTTGGTATTTTAGAAATGTTATATTATCTGGACTGTTTTTATGATTTAGGTACCACTGAACGTTTGATATATTGAAAAGTTGAAATTTATAGCTGATATTGACAGGCTTCTACATGTTCCTTACTTAGACTTGTGTCCTTGTATGGTCCTTACATGTGTTACATGTGAATATCTCTTGTGGAATTCTACCTTCACTTCAGTTTGAATGTGAATTTTATGGGAGTACATGTGTCACACCTTAGGAATTACCCTAACTAAAGGATTCTTGGGCTCAGTTCTTAACAACAGTTCTTACCTTATGTGCTTCCTTCCAGTAAGTGCGGGCTCTCTTCCCACTTCTGTGGGCTTCTTTTCACGTGTGCAGGCTCTCTCTTGGGTTCTAAACCCTTCGGCTGGGTTACAAAAAAAAAAGGGTAGTAACACATAAAAGGGAAATAATTAATATACAAAATACAATACAAGTGAAGAATACAATAATAATAATAATAATAATAATAATAATACTAATATCCAGCAGGATGAGGGCAGGGCAAACCTCATATGGAATGAAACTAATGATTGAAAGGACAATGAATATAAATTTCCTCTGATATTTTGACTGTTTTTAGAATGCAGAGTCTATCATAATCTAAACTAGCAATACATAGGTTATCATTGTTTTCCTATGGCTCATGGTTTAAACTGGATTCAATTGCGTCCAAACGAGGATAATATGAATCACTGCCACACACGTCACCATGTTTTGGTGGACTAAGGGAAAGTGGGGAAGTCTTCATTGCATATGAAAATCTCAAGGAATTTTGTTAGATCATTATTCTTCAATTTATTTTGATTCTACTCTTTCCTTTGGCTCGTGGTTTGCTATTCTTTGTCAAGAAACCGTATCTCTGTATGAATCACCTTATAAAACCATGTATCTTTCTTGGCCTAGCTCTCATAAGGTTGTTGCTTCTGTCAGTTTGTGTCGTTGATAATAGTTTCTGGCAATTTTTTTCTTTTTTGTTTTCCATAGCTTGAGAACATAAGTTTCTCTGATCAGCGGTAGGCTTAACTAAGTACTAGGTTCGTGTTCAATAAAGATTTTTAAATTTTATTTTAGGGCTTAGGGCCAACTTTGTTAGTAGATGTCATAACCCGAGCCCAAGATATCGGAGATTAGCTTAAACCTTATCAGTGACACGTATTCCCGTGCATACATACTTAGACCTCGTCTAAATGCACACGCATAAGAGATATTCACAAGTACAAATACGATGTACGCGGAAGCTGTAAGTATCATTGCATTAAAAAAAGAAGATACACAAGTATAAGACAAACAAACAAAAGACAATATCTACTGACAACAACATATTCTGACTGTACAAGAGGAAAAGATCAAAGACATAAGTTCTATACTACAAGACAGACAAAAAAATGAAAAGAGTTAACAACTCGGAGGCAACTACACGATGCATCCCACAAAAATCCCAAAAGAAGCCTATCATGCTATGACGCTCTCTGATGGAGTGATCACATCCACTCCTCTAACCCTTACGGGGCTTCTATGGTCACTTCTGGAATCTGGCCGACCGACAAGGGGTAAGCAGAGGGATCTGAGCCTACAACACCAAGAACAACTAATGAATACAACGATTCAGCAAAGCATAAACAAACAATAAGGTAACACGCGTTGTGTCTACAAGAATAATTAAACAGGTAAGAGTGCATAGAGTTTCGATTTCGTATACTAGGCAAGTCGTGCATTAGAATAAAACATGCTATCAGAATCATAAAACAGATGTACTTGTTAGGTGGCTACTACATTTGTCATATTCTTCCTATAGAGAGCACACGTTGAAAACACCATCGACCGGGCCAGGGTACGAATAGGTCTCTGGTTCCTAGGGTCTGAAAGTCCCAAGACAAGAGCACACTACAGCGGCAACAAGCAGGCTACGCCAAAGTCAACCCTGTCAGGGATCCTAAGGCTGAGGCTAAGTAGAGCTAGACCATTTCAATCATATCATATAATGTACATCAAATCAAGTCACATTGAAGCCGTACAATACGTGTGTCACATCATATCACAATAAGGTCAAACACCTGTATCCTTTCATTCAAGATAAACACAAGTCGAAACAATAATAAAAAAATGGAGGGCAATAGCCGAAATCAACATGCAATGCAAGTCAATTTATTTAGGGAATCATGATCATTTATTAGCCAACTCTAAGCTAGTTGTTCATTATTTCTAACTGTGCATGATGATGTAGTTTTAAGTTGTTCGATACACAGTTGTCCATCTGTTGGATGTTGCAATGTATCTAGAAGCGTGTATCGAAGTCCCTTAAATCAACACCTATGGGGAGGTGCTTAACAATTAGACAACACACATGAATGAGTCACAACCCTTAACACCATTCATGCTATTAAGGTAGTCCATTGGGCAAGTTAAGAGGTTTGAAAAATCCATGTGAAGGCCCTATAAGGTCTCATCATTAAACCTATCTTTTTCTCCATTTTCAGTGGTTTTTCGGCTTGGCCGTATTATGCGCTATGGCTCGGCCATGGTTCCCCAGAGATGTTTCTATAGTTACAGCTTAACCGTGTTTGTTCTATGACTCAGCCACGATTAGGGCTTAGCCTATGGTGTAGCGGTAGTACTAGCCATAGCCTGACGTAGTGTAAAGTCAGGTTTTCAGCTCTTTGGAAACTGAGCCATGAAGCCCTACGGCTTAGCTGTAAGGCTTCAGAAAGTCATGAGTTGAACTTGTTACAGATAACACTAAATTTGCAGAACTCTAAAACCAAAAAGACAAATAGGAAGAATTGGACACAAAAGGGCTTTAAAACACAAACTACATGCAAGATCAAGAAGACTATTCACAATCATAGTGTACCAATAGGTGTTTATCCAAATCGTGCTTATACTTGCCTCAAATGAGCTTTTTCACATGAATTAGTTGTCCTTTGGCTCAAAGTGATTGAGTCTATGCCACCCTAACACCATGCACGCCAAGAGTGAAAAGTAAGGTATGCATGCAAAGAAAGACAAGGATTCTAGACCCCAAGATGTGAGAATTAAGCAATTCTTACCTTAAACCACACAAAAAGGTGAGTCAGATACTAAGTGCACAAGGATTCCCTCCCTTTCTTTACTTTGATCGTAGAAGAAGATGAAGAAACAGAGAAACAACGAAGGAAGGAGGAAACCAATGTTGAGTTGAGAGCGAGTCGGTGCATGGCTTTCTTTATATAAGATAAGGATGAGTGAAATTATCTAAAAGTCCAACAGTTTAAAATAATTATAGTTCGAGTCAAATAACCGTCCAACGGAAGCAAACGAAGTCGTTTACCTGTGAGTCAGTTACGAAAGTCAACGAGCATGACAAGATACACATGATGACACCAAGATGACGCATGAAAGACGAAATCACACAAATTCTAAAATTACGAAAAAAGGCTCATGTCTACCTAAACTAGGTTAAACTCAACCCAACTCCTGGCCATGATCTGAAACGAAACTCAAAAAGACAAAATAACAAACATCAAACTAATACACTAGCAAAAGCACAAGGAAAAGATTAATTAAGCATCAAACCGGCTTACGCTGGGTCGGAGTGTTACATCCTCCCCCACTTAGGAATCATTTCGTCTACGAAATGAATACATACCTACATGAAAAGGTTGGGATATTGTCGTGCCATCTATTCCTCCAATTCCTAAGTGGCTTCATCAGGTCCGTGATATTCCTAAAGTACTTTGACCCATCGTATGGTCCTGGTACTCAATATTTGCTCTTTGGTCCCAATAATACGGAGCAGACACTCGACGTATGACACATTCGGCTGAATTTGCACATCATCGTATCGAATGACGTATGTGGGATCTCGAACGTATTTGCGGAGCATCGACACATGGAACAAATCATGTACTTCAGAAAACTCAATGGGAAGAGCCAACCTGTACGCCAAATCACCAATTCTACTCTTGATCTCGAATGGCCCAACGTACCTCGGAGCTAATTTGCCTTTTGACCGAAACTTATTGTACCTTTTATCGGCGAAACCTTCCGAAACATCCAATCTCCAACCTGAAACTCTAAAGCTCTTCTATGAGTGTCTGCATAACTCTTTTGTATCGATCAAGCAACCTTCAAATTCTCGATTGTCATCTGTACTTTCTCCGTGGTTTCGGCGATAATGGTTTGTCCGTGGAAACTTCTCGTCCTAACTTCTTCCCAACATACTGGACTCTTACATTTGCGTCTATACACGGCTTCATATGGTGCCATACCAATACTCTCATGGAAGCTGTTATTATAGGCAAATTCGCACAATGAGAGATGTAAATCCCATTCCTTTTCAAAACTTAAAACACTGGCTCGCAGCATGTCTTCCAAGGTCTGAATCGTACATTCAGGTTGCCCATCTATCTACGGGTGGTATGCTGTGCTGAAGCTCAGCTTGATTCCCATAGCTTTTTGGAAAGCCTTCCAAAATGACGATATAAAACGGCTATCACGATCGGAACCAATAGACTCTGGCGTACTGTATAATCGGACAATCTCATCTTTAAACTTCTTAGCCATCTCCGAAAATATCATGCCCTTCCTGAACGGAATAAAGTTGGTTGACTTCGTCAATCTATTTATAATCACCCAAATGGCATTATTTTTTTACTCGTCAGGGATAATTCAGAAATAAAATCCATCGTAATGTGTTCCCATTTCCACTAAGGGAGATGTAATGGATGTAAAGAACCAAGAGGCCTCTTATGATCAGCTTTTACTTTCTGATAAGTCAGATAGCGACAGACAGCGAGCGACGAACCCTGCGATTTCTCTTTTCATATTGTTCCACCAAAATCGATCCTTTAAGTTCCAGTACATCTTCGTACTCCCTGGGTGCATCGCATATTGCTCATAATGTGCCTCTGTCATAAGGTTCTCCCTTAAACCATCAATTGCTGGTACGCACAACCTATTGCAAAAGTAGAGGATACCATCCTCCAGTCAGAAACCTGGTCGATCTTGTATATGTTCCTTGATTCGCACCAAATTCAAATCTTCACACTGCCTATCTTTGATTTATTGAATCACCTCAGGCTAAAAAACAATGGTATTAGCTAACAACACATAGTCATCTACTAATCTCACTTCTACAGGTTTTTCTTTGAATTCATCTTGTATAAACACATGGGAACGTATTAATGCATTGAGAGTTTCTGACTTTCTACTAAGAGCATCTGCCACCACATTTCCTTTCCCTGGATGATACTTGATGGGAAACTCATAGTCCTTGATAAATTCAAGTCATCTGTGTTGCCTCATATTTAACTCTGTTGAGTGAATAAATATTGTAAACTATGGTGATTTGAGTGCACTTCAAACTTCACGCCATATAAATAATGTCGCCATAGTTTCAAAGCAAACACGATAACTGCTAGTTCCAAGTCACGTGTGGCGTAGTTCTGTTCATGCTCCTTGAGTTATCTCGATCCATATGCAATCACCTTCCCGTGATACATCAACACACATCCTAAACTGATTCTAGAAGCATCTGAATAGATCACAAATCTTTCACTTCCATCAGGTAGAGTTAGTATTGGAGCAGTTGTTAGCTTTTCCTTCAAAGTTTGAAAACTAGTTTAACATGCATCTGTCCAAGTAAAGGGAACATTCTTTTGTGTCAGCTTAGTCAAAGGGGCGGATATCTTGGCAAAGTCTCGGACAAATCTGCGATAATATCCTGCAAGTCCAAGAAAACTCCTAATCTCTGTTATCGACTTCGGACTAGGCCAATTAACAATTGCCTCAACTTTTGCTAAATCAACTGCCAATTCTTCTCGTGAAATGATATATCCAAGAAATGCTACCTGCTCAAGTCAAAAGTCAAATTTCAATAACTTGGCATATAACCGATGCTCTTTCAATAATTACAAGGCTTTTCGTAAATGATCTGTATGCTCCTCCGCTGTCTTTGAGTACACCAAAATGTCATCAATGAATACTACAACAAAATGGTCCAAGAAAGGAGCAAAGATTCGATTCATTAGAGCCATAAAAGCAACAGGTGCATTGGTTAATCTAAAAGGCATCACGAGGAATTCATAATGACCGTACCTCGTCCTGAAGACAGTTTTCGGAATGTCATCTTCCTTCACCCTTAATTGATGATACCTAGACCTCAAATCAAGTTTAGAAAAATACGCTGCACCTTAAAGTTGATCAAACAATTCATCAATATGCGGCATGAGATACTTATTCTTGATTGTTACCTTATTCAACTGTCGGTAATCAATACACATCCAGAAAGTGTCATCTTTCTTCTTGACAAACAACACCGGAGCTCCCCAAGGTGATATGCTCGGGTGTATGAAACCCTTATCCAAAAGATCATGGAATTGCTTTTTCAATTCCAATAACTCAGCAAGGGCCATACG
Organism: Sextonia rubra; assembly: GCA_037013555.1. NCBI lineage: Eukaryota > Viridiplantae > Streptophyta > Magnoliopsida > Laurales > Lauraceae > Sextonia > Sextonia rubra. The sequence continues at coordinate 46,900,068 of JASUAD010000006.1, read as the reverse complement.
ATATAGAGCTTTACTAATCGGTGTTGTACCTGGCATAAGGTCAATAGCGAATTCCACTTCTCTCGCGAAAGGTAACTCTGGAACTTCATTTGGAAATATGTCCGGAAAGTCATACACTACAGGAATCTCTCCAAGTTGCTTTGAGTCCTTCTTTTTCGAAACAAAGACAATGAAGCCTTCACACCTTTTGCGTATCAATCGATCCGCCTTACATGCGGAGATAACATGCCTAAGGAATTTCTTCTGAATGCCCAACATATTCCCTAGATCAAAATAGATCGTCTTGCTATAACAATTCACACAAGCACGATACCTCACTAGCCAATCCATTATCACAACCCGAGCTCAGAAATCGGGGGTTAGTAAAAATCTAATCAGTGACACAAGCACTCCCGTGCACGCACACCCAGACTTAGTCCAAGTGTACACACAAAAGGGATAATCACACTGTAATAAAATGTACGCGAAAGCTGTATGTACCATTACATTCACAAAAGATATACAAAAAGAAACAATAACGGCAACATATTATAATAATTACAGAAGGTACAACAAAATGAGAGTTAATAGTCACATGGATCAGAATACACGGATGACCTAAAAATCCTGAGTACATTACCAATGCAACCCCACATGCTTAGATAAAAACTGGAATAATGCAAACCGCTCTCAGGGGAATGGATCAAGTCCACTCCTCTAACCTAGATGGGGTCTCGTGTGCCTCTCCTGGAGTCTAGTCGACCGACGAGGGGTCGGGAGAGGGATCTGAGCTTGCAACACTAAGAACAACTAATGAGTACAACGACTCAACAAAGTATAAACATCAATGAGTTAACACGCGTTGTATCTAGCATAAGAGTTAACAGACGTTAACGCACAAAGATCATGGAGTTCACGTTCGTATACTAGGCAAATCGCGCATATGAATAAAACATGCTATACAAGTCAATAACAGAAATATTGTACTAAGTAGCTACTATATTTGTCATATTTTCCCTTTCGAGAGCAATCAGTAAGAGAACACTATTAACTAGGCCAGGGTATGCATGGGTCTCTGGTTCACGGGGTCTGAAATCCCAAGACGGTAGCACTTTGCAGAGGCAGTAAACAATCTATGCCCAAGTCAACCCCATCGAGTATCCTAAGGCAGTGGCTGAGTAAAGCCGGATAGACAAGATCAGTCAAGTCATATGATGCACGTCAATTTAATGTTAGTCGGTCAAACTATGCAATACAATACCAATACAATGTCACAAGCGATATAGTACAGTACGTGCATCACACGATGATTAAGCATGAACTCATGTCTCACAATATCTATACAAATGAACAGTGACCAATCAATATAAGCATCAGAACATGGGATCAGTTGTTTCTGCCCAGCATGTACCATGGACAGAGCCCTCAGTAAATAACCAATCGTGGCCCCAACGCAGAATGCTTACCATGTGATTAGGAAGGTGTAAAAAAACAACGTAGTCAATATGCAATACAAATCAGATGATCATTATAAATCAAGGTTGTTTACTAGCCAACCCTAATCTAATTTCCCAGTGTTTCTAACTATGCATGATTGTGTAGTTTTTAGTTATTCGATATACAGTTGTTCGTATGAGGTGTGTTGTATTGTATCGAGAAAAGTGTATCAAAGTCCCTTAAACCAACACCCATGGAAAGGTGTTTAACAGCTGAACAACACACATGAATGAGTCACAGCCCTAAGGACCATTCATATGATATTTACATTCCGTTAGGCATGTCGCGTTGCTTACATTCTAACTCGAAGGCCCTACAAGGTCTTGATATTAAACCTATCCATTTAATTCATTTCTCAGTGGGCATACGGCTTAGCCCTGTCTCTGTTCTACGGCTCAGCCACAGTGAGGGTATGGTTTAGCCATAGAACACTTCACGGCTTAGCCGTGGTTGGACTGTAGAAGGCCAGCAAAATGCCAACTTTCAGTTATTTCAAAATTACACCCTCTATTGATCTACGGCTAGGTCACGACTGGGCTACGACTTAGTCGTAGAACATTATACGGCTTAGCCGTGGCCTTACCATAGAAGAAACCTGGATTTTTCAATTGTATGGAGCCTAAGCATAGGATTCTACGGCTTAGCCGTAAGCTTGAGGCGTGCAATTTCTATAACAGGTACAGAACATCTGGAAATGGGCAAATTTACCATTCAAAAGAACAAACATGTCCAATCTAGCTCAAAAGGGTTGTACATCCATAAATCATGCAAGAATAATAAGAGTAAACATAGTCAAATCATTAACAACAAGTGTTCAATCAAATTGTACTTATACCTGCTTCAAATGGATTTCACACATGTGCAGTTATCCTTAGGCTCAATCCGCTGTCCAAACACAATTCCACTCATCATGCATGCAAAAAATGAAAGGAACGTTGAGTACATGCACAGTGACTGATGTGGAGAGAAGAAAAAGTGAGAGAAACACATCGAAAACACAAGACATACCTTAATCCACTCGCGAAATGGAATTATCACTAGGTGCGCAAGCTTCCTTCCTTAGCTTGATCAAGAAGGAAATGAAGGAAGAAGAAAGGAAGAATAACAAGAGAGAGAGATGAAGAGAACGTTGAAGGAAAAAGAGGCGGTGGAGGCTTATATAAGATAAAGATTAACACAAAGTACAAAAAGATCCAAGCATTTACACGAATTACAGTTCGAGTCAAATAACGATCTAATGGAAGTAAACAAAGTCGGTTGCATACGAGTCAGTTACAAAGATTAACGAGCTCGACGAAATACACGTGTTGATACCAAAATGATGCAAAACTAACAACGTCCGACAAAATCAGAAATTACGAAAAAGGGCTCAAGTCTACCTAAACCGAGTCAAACTCAACCTAACTACTTATCCATTACCTGAAATAAAACAAAAACAAAACCAAAACACAATTAATAACTAATTGAGCATTCACTAGTCACTAATCCAGATTAAGTTGGGTAGGAGTATTTCATCCATTCCAAGGATCACGTCGAAGTCCAACATCGACAGCATGATCAAGTCAACTAGAAGTTGGTGACCTTCGATTCGCACATCACATTGGGGGTAGTATATACTACACTCCACTCTCTTGCCAACAGGAGTGGACACCACCAACACATACGGTAGCGGCTTAGGCAGCTGCCGTAGCTTATCAGCAAAATGAGGTGCTACGTCCGAACGGGTAAACCCCGAATCAAACAATGCGAGAGCTTCTACTTGAGCAATCAAAACAATATCTTCCACGGCATCCGCATCCTCTACACTTTCATGAGTGGTGGCATAAGCAAGTGCAGTCTGGCGATTTGGCTTCTGGCCTCGATGAGAGTGCTGTGGTTTGCCTTGAGCGGTGGAAGCAGTAGGCCTAGATTGTTGAGAAAACTTGGACTTCGAATATTGAGCCACCATATGATCCATGGAACCACACCCTAAACAAGCTCCTGTTTTCCTCCAGCATAGCTCTGTTTTGTGTGGTTTGCTATAGTACCCACATACCATGCTGGCTGAACTTAACGTACCTTGCTTTCCTTTAATCTTTTTTTGTGCTTGCCCCCTTGCACCGAAGGGTGCATTCCTCTTTGAGTCAGCAGCTCGCTCTTTTTTACTATTGGCTTCTGAGGCATAGGCTCAATCCACTGCATCATCGAAGGTAGCGGGTCTCTGGAAAGTTGTCACATGGTTCTTATACTTGGGATTCAGGCCATTGATAAATCTATTGACCTTTTTCTCTTCTGTATTGATCATGTCCTCGGCAAAGTGTGACAACTGCGTAAACTTATGCACATATTCTGCTACCGACATCTGCGATTGTTGTAAAGATAAGAACTCGACTTCCTTAGCCCTTTGCATGTAAGCCAGAATAAACTTCCTTCTAAATTGCTTCTTAAATGTCTCTCAAATATCATACTCGGCATGTCCTTATAGGAATCTTTCACACTCTTCCACCAAGTCTTCACCACATCATAAAACATCGAAGCTGCGAGTAGTACTTTTTGTTTGTTGGTGCACATAATTGTATTGAACAGATCCTCCGTATGCTCTAACCACTGATCTGCTTTCAAAGCATCTTCATTCTCATAGAACTCAGTAGCTCCGCGTTTCCGAAATTCGTCATATAAAGCATTGGGGTCGCTTTCTTTAGGCTAAAAAACTACTTGCTGCTCCACATGAGGTGAAACAGACACTTGGCTTTGTCGGTCCACTATGGATGCTACTTGTACTTGTAAGGAATGTACCGCTTGTGATCGAGCTTGAATCGCTTATAACATCATGAGAAAGCAATCGTCTGCGTTAAGTGGCTGCTATGGGAGTGCTGACCCGCTCTCGTTATCTCCATGATTGTTATTAGTACCAGATCCGAATGCCATTTCATGCAAAAGTAAAGAGTCAAAACTCATACACAAGACGTCCCCAACCATAAGTCCCCCAAAACACCTCAAAATATCGGACACGTTCCTAGATGTCTACATGCTTATCAACTAAAACAACCTTGCTCTGATACCATACAATACGTATATCATAACCTGAGCCCAAGAAATCAGGAATTAGTTTAAACCTAATCAGTGACACACGTACTCCCATGTATATACACTTAGACCTTGTCTAAATGCACATGCACAAGGAAAATTTACACATGCAAACATGGTGTACAAGGAAGCTGTAAGTATCATTACATTAAAAAAAACGATACACGAGCATAAAACAAACAAACAAAAGACAATATCTACCAATAACAATATATTCTGACTGTACAAGAGAAAGAGAACAGAGACACAAGTTCTATATTACAAGGTAGACACAAAAATGCAAAGAGTTAACAATTCGGAGGCAACCACATGATGCATCCCACAAAAATCCCAAAAGAAGCCTATCATGCCATGGCGCTCTCCGATGGAGTGATCACATCCACTCCTTTAGCTTGACGGGCCTTCTATGGTCACTTCTGAAGTCTGGTCGACCGATGAGGTGTCGGCAGAGGGAACTGAGCTTATAACACTAAGAACAACTAATGAATACAATGATTTAGCAAAGCATAAGCAAACAATAAAGTAACACGCATTGTGTTTGCAAGAATAATTAAACAGGTAAGAGTGCATAGAGTTTCAATTTTATATACTAGGCAAGTCGTGCATCAGAATAAAACATGCTATTAGAATCATAAAACAGATATACTTGCTAGGTGGCTACTACATTTGCCATATTCTCCCTATCGAAAACACGCGTTGAGAACACCATCGACTGGGCCAAAGAACGAATGGGTCTCTGGTTCCTGGGGTCCGGAAGTCCCAAGACAAGAGCACACTGTAGCAGCAACAAGTAGGCTACGCCAAAGTCAACCCCATGGGGTGTCCTGAGACTGAAGCTAAGTAAAGCCAAACTGTATCAATCATGTCATATAATGTACATCAAGTCAAGTCACATTCAAGCCATACAGTACGTGTATCACGTTATATTACAATAAGGTCAAACACCAGTATCCACTTATTCAAAACAAACACAAGTCGAAACAATAATAAAAGAATGGAGGGGAATAACCGAAATCAACATGCAATGCAAGTCAAGTTATTTAAAGAATCATGATCGTTTACTAGCCAACCCTAAGCTAGTTGTCCATTATTTCTAACCATGCATGATGATGTAGTTTTAAGTTGTTCAATACACAGCTGTCCATCTGTTGGATGTTGCAATGTATCGAGAAGCGTGTATCGAAGTCCCTTAAACCAATACCCATGGGGAGGTGCTTAACAATTGGACAACACACATAAATGAGTCACAGCCCTCAAGACCATTCATGCTATTAAGGTAGTCCACTGGGCAAGTTAAGAGGTTTGAGGAATCCATGTGAAAGCCCTATAAGGTCTCATCATTAAACCTATATTTTTCTCCATTTTCAGTGGTTTCTTGGCTTAGCCATGGGTGACTTATGACTTAGCCGTATTATGCGCTACGGCTCAGCCGTGGTTCCCCAGAAATATTTCCGTATTTATGACTTAACCGTGTTTATTCTACTGCTCAGCCACGGTTGGGGCACAGCTTAATCGTAGTACATTTTACGGCTTAGCTGTAGCCTGACCGTAGTGTAAAATCAAGTTTTCAGCTTTCTGGAAATTAAGTAGTGAAGCCCTACGGCTTAGCCGTAAGGCTTCAGAAAGTCACGAGTTGAACCTGTTACAAATAACAGTGAATTTGTAGAACTTTAAGACCAAGAAGACAAATAGGAAGAATTGGACACAAAAGGGCTATAAAACACGAACCACATGCAATATCAAGAAGACTATTCACAATCATAGTGTACCAATAGGTGTTCACCCAAATCGTGCTTATACTTGCCTCAAATGAGCTTTTTCACTTGAATTAGTTGTCCTTTAGCTCAAAGTAACTGAGTCTACGCCACCCTAACACCATGCATGCCAAGAGTGAGAAGTGAGGTATGGATGCAAAGAAAGATAAGGATTCTAGACCCCAAGATGTGAGAATTAAGCAATTCTTAGCTTAAATCACACAAAAAGGTGAATCGGATACTAAGTGCACAAGGATTCCCTCCTTTTTTTTTACTTTGATCGTAGAAGAAGATGAAGAAATAGAGAAACAACGAAGGAAGGAAGAAACCGACGTTGAGTTGAGAGAGAGTCGGTGCATGGCTCTCTTTATATAACATAAGGATGAGTGAAATTATCTAAAGGTCCAACAGTTTAAGATAATTACAGTTCAAGTCAAATAACCGTCCAACGGAAGCAAACGAAGTCGTTTACCTGTGAGTCAGTTACGGAAGTCAACAAGCTTGACAAGATATACATGATGACACCAAAATGATGCATGAAAGACAAAATAACACAAAATTTAAAATTACGAAAAAAGGCTCATGTCTACCTAAACCAAGTTAAACTCAACCCAACTACCTAACCATGACCCTAAACGAAACTTAAAAGGACAAAATAACAAACATCAAACTAATACACTGGCAAAAGCGCAAGAAAAAGATTAATTAGGCGTCAAATCGGGTTACGCTAGGTCGGAGTGTTACAGTAGAATTTAGAGAATTCATGTGTAGGGACTTTACAAATTCTTCAAATGTTGTTCCGCACATGTAGTTCCAAAATCCTCATCGCCAAAGAAGTATTTTGTAAATGCCAAGGGGCATGGGATTCAAGGAATTCAAATGTATATTTGTAACCTTTCAAGTAACTGGAATTCAAAATTCTAACAAGGAATTGTAGCATTTATAAATTCCAAGGGGCTCCCCCCTTGCATATGCGAGTTCCTTCTTCTCGCATGTGTGAGTTTTTTATTCTCCTTGCATGTGTGAGTTTCCATCTCCTCGCATGTGCAAGGTATACTCTCCTTGGTATGCATGAGTTTTCTATATCCTTGCATGTGTAAGTCTCTCAAGGGACCCAACCCATTAGATGCATGCCTACAAAAAATTCTAAGTGTTTTGAATGATCTAGGTTTTTCAATATTGGAAATTTTTAAAGAATTAATTTCCATTTTTGAACGTTACATATGACCACCTATGTCCTAGTTATAAACTAACCTAATCTATCAACTTAAGCGTCATCCTTAGGGTGCTCCACTGCCCTTGCTGACTCCACCTATGTTTCTTCCACTATAGTGCCTTCACTTGAGTGTCCCTTACTTTGGTGCACATTTTAACTATGCTTTACTAGTGTAATGACATGAAGCATGGTACCACATGTAAAGAAGGTAGAGATGAAAAGACTAGTGATGGAGGGTTGAAGGGAGTAGGTTAGGCTTTCACCTGAAAAATTGGCCTAACACCAAACTTCCCATCATGGGTGATGAAGAAAAGGAAACTTGGAAACCCAAATCACTCGACATAAACTTTTTGTTAATCATTAATTAAATAGCCAATGAGGCTTTACATCATTATCTAGGAAAAATAAAAACCTAAAACTAATTTGGACTATCATTTTGTTTTATTAATGGTTAGGATTAAAACATCCAACTAAATTAATAATTGAAGATAAAATAAACAAATCTAAATAAATAGAAGATTTGATTGATATGTAGGCTGGACACAAAAGAATTGGTAAAGATGGATGGGGTGGGCCCATTGGCAAGTTGACCATGGGAACCATGGGTCTGTCATGCACTAACTCTTCCCTTCTTAGAAAAAACTAGACCTCAAGCTCAATAGAAGTCATCAAGAATTGAAAATCCGATGTATGAGTTTTCAATTTGTCAGTTGATCTTCATTTTCTTTACATGACTTAGAGGCTTGGTTTGATCTTTTCATCGATGTAAAAGAAGAATAGAGGCATGACTTCTTCTAATGCTTGAATCCAACATTGGCTCGTGATCTAACATTCAAATGTATAAGTTGTTGGCTTGGTATAAATGGATGACAATCTTCTAGTATCAATATCTTATGCCCGAAGATGAAATCAATATAGGGAATCTCAATTACTCAATTTCAAAACAATCTGTTCTTCTGTTGATTTGTTTGGCTCTTCATGAAGTGGACTTATGATGAAATTCGCCAAATGATTAAACTCCCTACTATTTTCTACACTGTTTGTTTTCTTCCTGTTCCACCTACGCTGTATGAGCAACACTGTCAGAAGAATACGTTTTAAGTTCTTTTTCCTCCAATTCATCTAAAGTAGAATCCTTTGGGAGAGTTTTGTCTATTATTCCACTAAATTTAGTGTGGAATAAGTATCAAGTTTTTAACATGCAGTAGTGACACAATGTTCATGATCCTCATCTAATGCACATTGTACTTTTAGCCTCGAAAATCCATTAGAATATTTATTAACTGTTAGCTTGCCTTGGCTTAAATTAAGAAATTGATCGTAGTAGGTTTTAATTTAATTGAATATCTCATCCTGAGCACATTATTATAGATTTTCAATTGCAGTTTCTCATGATATGTAGATCTCTCTAAGTGGAGTTTGCAAATGAAGTCAGTCCAACAGTCAAGCAAAAATGATTTCTCGCAATTGGATTGCACTTTGACCTCGGACTGGGTGTTGATGTCACCAATGCTTACACACTTTATTATTATTATTGGGAAAAATTTTAAAATAGGGCTTAACGTTTCAACACATTTTAAATCAAGACAAAAAAAAAACCTACATTTCAATTCAGGGCTTAAGTTTTCTACATTTCCTTCAAATGAGGACAAATGATCGGATTTTGTATTTTCTGGTAACTTTTCTCCTTAATTTTTTCAAAAACCCCAAAGTACTCTTCCAGATTAAACAGTCTTCCAAAATGCAAAATCCCAAAAGCCTTCTTCATTCTTCGTTCGTCGTCCACCTCTTCCTCTTCGGTATTGTTCATCTTCTCCCTTCTAAGCCATATTTTGAAAAATTTTCAAAGAAAAGTGCATCTCTCTCTCTCTCTCTCGCCGGAAAAGCTAAAGCGGTCCTCTGTCTCTGTCACATAAATCAAAGCCTCAACGAGTTGGAGAGACCTCCTCTTTGTCGTCCCTCTCCTCTGCTCGTATCCTTTCTGCGAAAGGACCATCCTCACTCATAGAAAATGCACTCATCCTCACCATTCTTTCAGATATGCATCCAACGATGGTCATCACTCGCCCTTCTCCCGGTCTCCATCAATTGATCCAGTCACAGGTACCTCTCCTTCTCTCTGTCTCTTCATCTCTCTCTCACCAAGCCAAGTTGTGATTGCTAGGTGGATTTGGGTACAGAGGCTGGCCTTTCTTGAGCTTAAATAGATGGAAGGAGAGAGTCATTGCCTACTGGAACAGTGAAACACGATTTTGTGGTTTTATGACAATTTGAAGTGTGTTGAGTATTCAACACAAGCTTACCGCAATTTATTTTCTTGAAAAAAAATCAAGACAACTTTGAGGCCAAGGAGTTCAAACTTCACTCGTTGTCTTTCAAAAATGATAAAAAGAGGTGGAGGTGGCTATTTTCATTATCCAGATGAAATTGGAGTGTAGCATGTCTAGTTGCCATGTTTATGATTCGATACATTTTATTCTTCGACATTCAATTTCTTTCTTGTTAAATAATTCATTAATTCTGTCATGCATGTTTACATTTCAGGGGCACTGCTGTACTCCATCTATATCAGAAGACAACTATGACTCAAGACATGTTTACATTTCAGGGGCACTGTTGCACTCCATCTATATTAGAAGACAACTGACTCATTTGTTGAAAGAAATGCCTCAATTATGTATGCTTTTACTGACAACCCATATCTGGGTCTTCCCAGTCTCCAGCTTTGCTGCTGAAATTGATTTATGATGTTCAATGTTGAATGATGAAATTGGTGTTTCATTTTAAACCGTTGATGTTGAACAAGAATGGTTGTATTGATGAAATTAATTATAATGTTAATGTGAATATTTATAATATCTTAAAACACATAACTGGGCAGTGTGTTAAGCTAAAAAAGTCCCAATCCTCTTACTGCATACTTGGTCACCATTTCATATTGGGTAAAAAAAGAAAAAAAAAACCAATGTCATGCAGGACAACCCAATCTTGGTTTTGTAGGACTCATCATTTATCAATTGTCATTAGAATGTATCATAAGTTACTGTTTACATTTAGTAGCAAGTGTAAATTCTTTATAGCAAAGGAGCATGCCACAATATGCCCAATAACCTGCAAATAAGGAGCTTCACCCAGTGGAGATGAAATGGGGCTGAGTAACTCCTCCTTCTGTTGATGGTGATGTCTGCTGTGCTCGGTGACGATGGTGTTAGCCGGAGGGCGCCGCTGCGGTGTCAACATGCGACGGTGAGGGGCGGTCGTGCTTTTCGGGCGCGAGGGATGTCCTCTCCCCCCCTCGGCCTCCTCTTCTTTCTTTATTATTATTATTTTTTGGGCTGAATATGGGAGGAAATGGGTGTTGGGTAGGGACCGGGGCTTCGATGGTGGCTGGTTGGGGTTTGGTTGGATGGGTTCTTAAGGTTCGGCTAGTAGATTTGGGACTTGATCGAGATGGGCTCGATAATGTGGGCACCTTAAAATTATCTTTCATGGTTGCTTCCTGTGTCGTCAATCCTCTACAGTCCCCACCACCTTAGTGTACGCGTACAAAAGGAGCGATTTTTGTTCATCTCCATCCCAGCACCAAAAACAGTTTGACTTTTCAACCTGGAAAAATGTTTCTCGAGAGACAAAGAAGTTCCGTAACATCGTTGATGAGTCAGTCACAGTATTCATTTTCAAGGAAGCTTCTTTACATGAAATTTCAAGGCGCCAAAAAAGACCAAAGGTTTTTTTTTTCTTTTTTATGCAGGTTAACGAGGAACTCTAGCATTGGCATTTTTAAGTCCATCTTGATCTCCTGTTTCTTTATTCTCAAATGTGAAGTAATGGGTATCAGCAATATAGCAAAGGTAGCAGCTGCAGTTGTTTTTTCTCTCTTTGCCAACCGCTTTCACATGCAAACCTGCACTGCAGTTGGCACCATTTTAGCACCAAATGATACATTTAAAGATGGAGACACTCTTGTTTCAGAAGAAGAAGACTTTGCTTTTGGTTTCTTCAGCCCTCACAATTCAACCAACCGCTACGTCGGGATTTGGTACAACAAGATTAGGCCGGAGACTATTGTATGGGTTGCCAACGGAGACACCCCACTTGCAGATTCCTCTGGAATTATAACAATAGACGCGAACGGAAACTTGGTGATCTTGGATGGGAGAGGAGACGCTATTTGGTCTACAAACATCTCAACCGTCGCGAAGATTGCCAACGCTGAGCTCCTGGACACAGGAAATCTTCAGTTGAGACAAGTAGATTCAGACAACAGCACAAGAACAGTCTTGTGGGAGAGCTTCAATTGCACTTCGGACACCTTCCTTCCATCCATGAAACTCTACGCCGATCCGAAACGGAACGACAATCCCACAAGAATGACATCGTGGAGAAGTGCATCCGACCCTTCCCCCGGGAACTTCTCTGCTGGCATTGATCCTCAAAAGCTTCCCCAATTTGTGATATGGGATGGTGCTTATCTGCGCTGGCGAAGTGGGCCGTGGAACGACCGGACCTATCTTGGGGTACCTGCAATGGACTACATTTATCTCAATTGGTACAAGCTCCTTAGAAATTCTCAGGGGTTAATAGAGATTTCTTATGGTTACTATAATGACTCTTTTTATAACAGGTATGTTTTGGATTCATTGGGTATGTTGAAACAAATCGTATGGGAAGAAGAAAAAAAATCCTGGTTCACTGCTTGGTCTGGACCAGATACTGATTGTGATTTGTATGGAAGATGTGGACCAAATGGGAGATGTAGCATGTCAAGTTCACCTATTTGCCAGTGTTTGCAAGGGTTTGAACCCAAGTATAGTGAGGAATGGAGTAGAGGGAACTGGTCAGGTGGGTGTGTGAGGAGTAAACAATTGGAATGTGAGAAGAATGGGAATGGTGGTTGGAAAGGAGATGGCTTCTTGAAGATGGAGAGGATTAAAGTGCCTGATTTAGCTGATTTTTTTGCTGGTGGAAGCCTGAAGGAGTGTGAGGAGAAGTGTCAGAAGAACTGCACTTGTGTAGCTTATGCTTATGATATTACGATTGGGTGCATCATCTGGAGAGGAGAATTGATGGACATTCAACAGTTCGCTAAAGGTGGTGTGGACTTTTATATCCGTCTTCCAGCTTCAGAACTAGGTATGCTATTAAATTTTAATTTATAAGTCTGGAGACTGGTTGATTTTACCAAATTTCAAGCATCTTGAAACCATCTTCATCACTGCAATTCGAAGTTTCGGGTTATGTGGTGCTTGAATACAGGACAAACTTTTTGTGGCTTTTCAGTGGAGCCTAGTTGTTAAGGAAAAAAAAAAAATTTTTTCTTGGCTGCTTTAATGTTGTTTACTTGTGTTGTGGCACACGAACTTTCACTCTAATTGGAGTTTGACCTGCCCTTGGATTGATTAGTTTGACACCACCAGGCCCAACTTTTAAATTCAGAGAAGGCAGATGCAATAGGTGGTCATTTGTTTTTAATAGTTTAGATCTTTCATAAGCTGCCCCCACATATCAGTTTCCTCATGAATCTTTCACGATATGGGCAGAGAGGATCTGAAATTCAAGTGAGAATCCACTGTGGTGATATTAATAACTTCAATGAAGTGAAGGTAGGCCTCATGTTAATGTTTAAGAAGTTTTCAAATCCCAACACTTGAAATTTCAACATTTGAAATATTAAAGTCCAGTTGAGCAAGTCTCGTCAATTTGAAATAGATTTGTTACTTAAATAGAACTTTTTCAATTAGAACTTTTTACATACAATCTCTTGGGGGATTTCTGATTCAATTATAAAAGGCAAACTTATCATTCCATGTAAGTTATATGGTTAACGTTGCTGTACAGTAAAAGTAGTACAAACAATTTATAATAAACTAAAACTAGTATAGGCAAGCTTGTCATCACTAAAACTATTTAAATTTTAATGGATTACTTTCTCTTAAACATGTTTTCCACAATCACTCTTGGCGCCTGCTCAATAGAAAACTCATGATCTCATTGAATAAACATATAATTTGCCAAACAATGACCAAATGTAAATTTTCTTCCACCACAAATTACCTTTTAGAAATCACAATTCACTTTGGGTAATCAATCATTAGGACCTAAGCAATTTTTTATTCCAACATTCAAATAGCAATCCATGATATCATGGGATAACCAATGTTATCGTGGGTATGCAGGGGGTAATCTATCAAAATAAAAAAGGGGAGCCCAGTCAATGCACTCTTGTGACAATTTTAAGTTTTTTGTCATTAACCCATGGAAATTGAGCATAAGCTGAATTAGTATATACAAATTCTAAGATTTTTTTGGGCAAACTTTTCAATAGAGAAATTAAAATGTGCAATGATTGCTTTAGACAGTCATATCAATTTGAAAAAGTTACCTTTCGGTTTGCATCTGAAGAATAGGCAAAGATTTTAAAGCTTATTTATTGAATCAAACATCTGCAAACACTTTGCCAAATAGACTAAACTATAAAGCATTCAATTTTATATTTGAAATAGTTTAACTCAAATAGACAGAAACAGTAGATTTGTCAAACGACCCCTAAGTGTGGAAATATGATTTACCAATCCTCAGATTGTTTGAATGATGCAGGCCTTCCTCTCCACAGAAAATAACTGGGAATTGATCCATATTTGTAGCATTGATGGTTAAGGGACCCAAGTCTTTGTGCAGGTTTGTGAATATTTAATAGAGAAAGAAAAGGTGCAAAGATTTGATGGGCTGATTTTTTTTTTACTCAGGCCACAATAGGATCTTTGCATCACCCCTAATCCCTATCATCATAAGAACCATACTTCCAGGTTATCCCTCTAATCAAATTTCACACCTACCTCACATTTTATCGCTTCGAGAGGGGGGAGGGGCAGTGCCACCACAAGGCATATTTGCTAGCCCCGCCCCTGCTACTCTGCCTCTATATGCATGTATATGCTTGTGGAAATTGGTGGTGCTTTTATACCACTTGTAGAAATTGGAGGTGCTCACTCAACACCTAACACACCTCTCACAACTTACAGTATATATAAACAGACATTACACTAAGAACTTATGACTGGTTGGCTTTGATACCATATTAAATTTCTTCAGCTAACCATTGCTACCAAAAGCTCGAGGTGTTAGCAGAGGCAGCGAAAATACTTTTCAATATTTCTCATCGGGTGAAACCCACTCTTCAATAACACTGAAAGGCAGTGTTGCACAACAATGCTGAGCCAAGCTGAGTTACTTTCAACAGGAGCTCAGGCTCTAAACTCTCAAAGACAAGCCGAAATTTTAGCCAAGCCAAGTTGATACATCAAACTTGGGAAGCTAGCCTGCCCAAGATCACCGATTTTACTAGCCTAATCTTTGAATCCAAATACTGCATAGTAAAGGGTCGATCACATTATGTATTTTAGTATTTCCCTTTTTACTTTATTTTTGACTAAACAAACAGGCCCCAAAAGGAGAACTATTACTAGCAGTACTAAGAAGAGTACATAGCTACCCCAATGAGGCATTTGAAAGGGAATTGTTCTGTTTTGATGTGCACAGTACTCAGAAGAGTACATAGCTACCCCAATGAGGCATTTGAAAGGGAATTGTTCTGTTTTGATGTGCAGATGAAGAGAAAGATGCAAGGATAGTGATCGTTTCCACAGTCCTTGCAACAACATTGGTCCTAGTGGTATGCATTTATCTTCTCTGGAGGTGGAAGGCAAAACAAAGAGGTATAGATAGTACCATTACCTTCACAAATTATGTACTCTCTTTTAAGGGGCCTATAGGATATTCTGTATTGAATTTCCAATGGTAGTAAAGAAGTGGGTGGTGGATATGTGATTGGGTGGAGCCCTCACTTTCCTAGGATTTGAGTTACTAGGGTGAAGTATGTGCAATTATTCCTACCAAGGGGATGTGCAATTATTCCTACCAAAGGGGTTCTATTTGGTGGCCATTTGTGGGTCTTTACCTTCACTTACTAAATTTTAGCACTTTTGATAGGAAGGCAGTACTTCAAATTTATAGAAATTCAATATGGAGGAAACACATGGGCACATATATATGGGTTAATCATGCGTTGGGCCAGAATGAGAGATCAACTTGCATGTGTTGGGCCAGAATGGGAGATCAACTTGCTTTGTGGCACCTATCGGCTGACCTTTTAAGACCATGAACCTGTGCCTAAATTTGATTACATCTATCAAAAGGGCCCACTAAATGAGCTAGTGTAAGCAGACATTTTCAGCATGCATGGGCCAATTATTTCACTAATGGGATGGCTGGCCCAACTTGTACCTTTGGGTTGAACCCGCACATGTACACTTGGCTCATGTTAGGTGAATGGGTCTCTTTCCTTCTTACTATTCTTACTAATGTTCGCTCTGTCATTTGAATCAGAGCTCAAGGTGCATCACAACAACAGAGAGAGGGGGATGTTAGATTTTAATCAACACAAGGGGGTACAAGCATTCAATGATTCTTCAGATGGTAGCAGCACATTGAATGATGGTGTGAAGGGTGCAGCAGCCTCAGAGCTACCATTGTTTGGTTTTAGCACAGTAGCAATTGCGACTAATAACTTTTCTAATGAAAATAAGCTTGGAGAAGGAGGATTTGGGCCTGTTTACAAGGTAGTTCTCCTTTACTCATCATTTAAGTGAAAACTAATAGAGGTCGATTCATGAACAGCTCCTTATCCCAGTTGTAAAGAGCGGCAGTTCCACACAATCCCACCCACCCCCCCCCCCCCCCCCCCCCCCACAACAACCACAAAACACCACCCAAAAAGATAAAAAAAAGTAAGAGGTTGATTCATAGAAAGTCACTGTCCCAACAGGCCAAAAGCATTGCATTATAGTATGGTGCAGGTCAAAATCCAAGCCAGTCAGTTCTAACACCCATGATGTTCATTGAATCTAAATTTTCATAGAAAATTTCGGTGGCCTTTCAGTTAGAGTGATTGCATGTGAGGAACCCCCTCCATTTCTATAGAAGGAGACAAAAGTAAAACAAGTTCATCACGTGTTTTAGATGAAGCCATATCCAATGGCCGTCTTACATATTTGAATAATGATTTAGCGTTAGGTCTGATGGATGGCTTGATTTTGAATGGTGGGCCCCACCATGCAATGAAGAAGGGCACTACACCATAATACAATGCAGCGGTGTTGCATCTTAGTTTTCCCCATACCAACAAGGGTTGTCATTTTATTACTTTCTTTGTTAAATTGTTGGATAGGTTGTCTTAGAAATCAATGCGCCTCTGTGTTAAATATATCGGCTGGAGCAAGGCCCATTTTCGGTCTTCGAAGCTTATATCTAGGCTGAGCCCGTTTGAGCTATCAGGCTGAAATATAGGTCCATGGTCATGATAAGAAAGACTAGCTTAGCTGACCTGTCCCAAGCCCATGCTCATATAAGTAAGATTATGACCATCAAGCGCACGTCTGAACATGGATCAAATATCCCAAATCTAGATGACCTTCCCCAAAAGTAGAGGTGGTGGACTCAATCGTAGGACTTGCATGTAAATTAAATATTTGAAAGCTTTTTAAGCCCACCAGCTCCGGAAGAGCGAAAAGATCAGGCATGCTTACTGAGTTGACTGGGTTTATACTTCCTTCTCAATGATCACAATTTTAGACTAATTAGTCTCCTTTCTATTTGTTTAATAGAATTTCACAACTCCTAGCTGTTTCTTCTTCTTCTTTTAACTAAGCATAGTTGGAACTTCAAGGCCTAGACCTAGGCACCCAGCTTAGTCCCTTTTGCGAGGGCCAGGACTGAAATGCACAATGCCGTTATGGACCTAAATTTCAGGCCCAAATACGATTGTCCTGCCCTGGGATTTCCTCGGACCAGCCCATTGGCATCTCTAATTAAACCTGGGACCATTGGCATCTCTAATTAAACCTGGGACCATTGACCAAGATATTTTCCAACCATCAATTTTATTCATGAACTATGGACAAAGTAATAATGAGTAGTCCCACTCATGCCTAGGCTTGGGCATCTACAGAGTGGAGCAGGTGTTGGGGCTTGCACATGGTCATAGTGAATCTTGAAGTTATTTGGAAATCAACATGCATTGGGTGTTTGTATGAATAAAATCAAAGAAAAAGATTTAGCCATTCTCCTCTCGCTACTATTCTATAGGGCAAGCTGCCAGGAGGACAAGAAGTAGCTGTTAAAAGACTTTCTAAAACTTCTGGACAAGGCCTACAAGAATTCAAAAATGAGGTGGTGCTGATATCTAGAGTTCAACACAGAAATCTTGTTAGGCTTTTGGGTTGCTGCACAGAGGGAGAAGAAAAGATATTAGTTTACGAATATATGCACAACAAAGGCTTGGATGCCTTTCTTTTCGGTGAGGTCTTAACTTAATACTATCTGAATTGGTTTCTTCTCTTTATCAAAACACAATTTCTTTTTGAAAGAGTTTGAGTTTTGTTAGTTTTGCTTACTAATCTTAAATTATTAGAATCAACTTCTTATTACTTCCTATTTTGGTATTTGCACTAGGTTCATCCATGAAAGTGCTATTGGATTGGGCTAAACGCTTCCATATTATTGAAGGAATTGCCCGAGGACTTCTTTATCTTCATCGAGATTCGAGATTAAAGATTATTCATAGAGATCTCAAGGCAAGTAATATACTATTAGATGAAGGATTGAACCCAAAAATTTCAGACTTTGGGATGGCTAGGATTCTTGGAGAGGAGCAAATTCTAGCAAGAACAACTAGAGTCGTCGGGACATAGTAAGTCATAGTTACATATGTGAAACATTATTTCCCCAATTCCTAGCTTTAACTAATTAATGAAGCTATGTACATATGAACAATTATTGCTAGTATTTCACAAATAGATATTTCATATGAAGAATCACAAGTACAATGCTGTAGCGTATTTCACAAATAGATATTTCATATGAAGAATCACAAGTACAATTCTGTAGCACTACCATCGAAAGCAAACCTCATCCCCCTCCTGGACTCATCTCAATACATGTTAGATTGTTGCTGTGAAAGAAACAACATCAGATAGTATATGAAATACTTCTATCATGGTTGGATGACCATAGTAAAAATACATGATGCAACTCTTCACTCTAACAATCTATTTTGTAGGCTCTTTCTTGAATGACAATTTCTTGTCAGGCTGAACTTTTTTCCATACAATACTTATGTTTCATTCTATCCTACTATCCATTATGGCTAAAAGATCAAGTGGCTCCCAAAATGCAATTTTCAATGTTGTCAAACAATCTTGTTGCACTTAATCAAGCTACATTTTAATCGTAATTATGATCAATGCAGTGGTTATATGTCTCCTGAGTATGCCATGCAAGGAAGATTTTCCGAGAAATCGGATGTCTTCAGTTTTGGAGTTTTGTTGTTAGAAATAGTAAGCGGCAAGAGGAACACTATTTCTCATCAAAATGAGCATACTTACCTTTTATGCCATGTAAGTATACGTCAACCATTTCTTATTTTTCTTGTTATAGATCCAATATCTTCATAGAAAAAAGGATCATAACTTTTACATAAATTGATCTGGCACTATTTCAGGCCTGGCAGTTGTGGAATGAAGGTGCTGCCTTGGAGTTGATTGATCCGGCCTTGGGCGGTCATTATCAACAAGAACAAGTACAGAGATGCATCCATCTGGGTTTGTTGTGTGTGCAAGAATTTCCAAAAGATAGGCCATCAATGTCTTCAGTGGTTTTCATGCTTGGTTGTGACATTTTAACTCTTCCTGCTCCAAAACATCCTGCATTTACAGAGAGCAATCCTCTAGAATCAGATTCATCAGAGAGAAACCATGCAAATTTCTCCTTCAATGATGTTACTATAACTGACATAATTTTCCAAGGCAGATAAGTGAATGTGGGCCTGATTCTCACCAGGAAGATAATGTTGCTGCCGAGAAGTAAGACAAAAGCTTTTCATCCCAGGCTACTAGCTTAGCTGGTAAGAGCTGTTGAGGTCCTCTAGGGGGGGCAGGTTAGCTAGGTTCTATTCAACATTGGAACATGAAGGTATTGGCCAATAGTGCATTCAAAAAACAGGTTAGACAATGTATCATGGGAGGGTAGAATGAGATTATAAAAATACAAAGGCTTGTCAGTAAGATGTGGAGATGTATTTTCAAACATTCATATCTTCTTATGAGGACATGTATATTCTTGTGATTTTCTCCTTGAATCATGCTTCATTTTGGGCTTGGGTAATCAATTGGATCTCCAGCTAATTTCTTTGGTGCATCAGGTCATCTTCGCTGTAACTAATTCTGCTTGTGCTATGTCAGCACCTGAAATGCCATATCCTTGAAATTAAGAAAACAATTGCATTGAAGGGGTGATTAGTTTTCATTTGCTGTTGTCTGGGTTTTTTCTTTATAAATTGAAATTTTATTATTTTATTATTATTCTTACCAACATTTACATTTTTCATCAGTTATAATAGATGATGATTTGTGCCACCAACTGTTTTATTTGATTCAATCATTCAACAACACAATACGTGTTACTGATATATTAGATTCAACAACACGATACATGTTTTTCCCCGTTTTCATAACATTCACTACAAAAGAAACTAACAACTTCTAGGCAAAGAGGAGAAAAAAAAAGCAACAAACAAACGAACCATACTCGAAGGAGAAGAGAACAAATGCAGTACTATCTTCCAAGAGATTTTGAAGAGTTGAGAACTCCCCAAATCCTCATACCTACCTTTAGACCGAACACTAGTCATGTGTTACTCCCATCTGAGAGACTCTGATCACTGAAGGCTGAGTAATAGATTGTCATCGATTGATCCCCAAAAAGACGTTGAAGATGACATGGAGGTGGGGGAATATCTATCTGTTGAACACCCTCTAGTATCTGAACAACCTGCCCCATTGATGGGCGAGAAGCCTCATGCTCCTGAATGCACCAACAAGCAACTCTACATGCTCTGTTGAGTTCATCAATGTCTGCATTACATTCTAAACTGCTATCTAGTATGCTAAGAAGCTCGCCTTCGTTAAGCTTACTTGCAGCCCAGAAAGGAAATGACACAAAAGTCCCATCCTGAGATTGAATTGCATTTCGTTTGCCTGATATAATCTCGAGAAGCATCATTCCATAGCTGTAAACATCTGCCTTTGCTGTTATGGGTAGGCCAGAGATCCATTCGGGTGCGAGGTAACCTATGGTACCCTTCATGGATGTCAGTACCTTGCTGAACTCATGGCCTATAAGCTTTGCCATACCAAAATCCGCCAACTTGGGGCAGAGGTCTGCATCAAGAAGTACGTTCGCTGGCTTGATGTCACAATGTATGATACGGTGTCTGCATTTCTCATGGAGATAATCCAGTCCTTTTGCAGTCCCAAGTGCAATTTGGTATCTTGTTTTCCAATCCAAAGGTGTGGACTTGTTTTGGAACAGATGAGAATCCAAAGAACCATTTGGCATGAAATCATAAACGAGTAACTTTTCACAACCTTCGGAGCAGAACCCACGAAGGCGAACTAGATTAACATGCTGAATCATGCCAATAGTACTCACTTCGGTTCGGAATTGCTTCTCTCCTTGTCCAAGTCCTGCGAGTTTCTTCACAGCTATGACAGTTGAGTTGGGCAAAATTCCTTTGAAAACAGAGCCGAAACTTCCGCCTCCCAATCTTTCAGAGAAGTTCATTGTTGCAGCCTTCAAATCAGCATAGCTAAAGGGAATCAAATAGCTGTGAGATTCCTCAGCTGCTTTAATTCTTTGTTTCTTTTTGCTTCTCCTGTAAAGCAAGAAAACAATGCCAAAAACAGCTAGAGTCCCAATTGCTGAACCTACAAAAACCCCAATGATCTTTCCTTCATTACTCTTTGAACTTTGTAGCTCAGAAGCTGCAAGGCGAAGGTAAAGATCCCCAACTCCGGTACTCCCACCATCAGACAGTTGCCGCACATTCAACAAATCTCCAATCCATATCAAGCACCCACTAACGAAAGCATAAGCAGTACAAGAGCAGTTGTTCAAGCAAACTAGTTCACATTCATCAGCACTATTAAGTGACACTGCTAATGAATTATCAGGTAATTTCACATTATGCATTACGAGAAACCCATCTTTTTTTCCACTAACTGAACTATTAGAAACACATTGCAATTGAGTTTTTCTAACACAACCACCATTCCAATCTTTTGAACTCCAATCCTTCAGAGATCTTGGTTCAAAACCCCTCAAACATGTACAGAATGGCAAGGTTTTGGAATTGCAACTGCCAAAGGCACCGCAAAGAGAATAAACATCACATTGATCATTTGGCTGAGACCAGTACAACATCCACTGTTGGCTTGCCTCTAGCCATGTCAAAGTTTGGATTTTACCAGAGGAGAGATCCATAACAAATCTTATGACTAGATATTTTTCCTTGATGAGATAAGTGAAGTAGCTCTCATTGACAGTGGAAATAAAGCTGAAGTTGTATCGATTAATGAGAGCAGGAGTGTTGAGCGCAGTTGATTCAGGAAGCAGGCTGAAATACTGCCCATTCCAGGCCCCACTAGTCCAGTATTTTTGAGATCTATTCCACAGTAGCAGGAACTGAACTGTATTATTTGTGTCCAACTCAAGAGAAAATGGCCCAGGAGAAGGATCATCTGAAGCTCTCCATGAAGTGAGGCGCATGATTTCTCCTGTGTTTTTATTTACACCAATCTTTCCTTCTGGCAGCCATGTATCAGTTGGGTGTTCAAAACTCTGCCAAATCACAACAGATGAATCCAACCCATCTCTCAAGACAAGATTTCCAGTGTCAAGAAGCACTGCAACTGTAGAATTTGAGACGATGGAGGTTGAATTCGTAGACCAGATTGGGATTTTAGAGCTATTCATGAGGACTAGATTACCATCTTCAGCAAATTTTAGCTCTGATGAAGTGTTGGGAAGGGGTGTTTCTCTGTTTGCCACCCAAACTACTGTTTGTTTCTGGATTCTTTTGTACCAAATACCAATGTAATAGTTCTGAGAATTACCTGGGGTGAAGAAGCCAAGTTCAAAGATGCCACCTTGAGAGACTATAGTCTGGTTTCCTGTGAGTGATTGGCCTGGAGAGATGCTTTCTGCTGCAGTAGAAAGCAGGAGTTTCAGAGAAATACAGAAGAGGATCAAAGAAGTTAAGCAGGATATGCTTTTGGCATCCATCTATGCAGAGTGCAATATCATGGAATGCAATCTCATGCAACAAGAGGCCATATATATAATAAACTCATGGGAGTGGTTTGAGTCCTTTGACATATTGGAATTATTTGGGTCCCAAAAAGTACAAGTGTAGTCTTTTTCTTTGCGTCGGTTGCATAGCCCCATTTTGAACTGGCATTCAAAATAAAAAGTTTTGGAAAATTCAAAATTTGGGCGAAACTTCTTAAAGTTGGGAAATATATATATATATATATAAAATAATGAATTTATATGTAGAAAAATTAAAAAATTAAAAATTTATGGATTTAATCAATTCTAGTAAAACTTTTTAGAAATATGGTTTGAAAAAATATAAAAAATACAAAGTATATATGCAAAAAAAGTAAAAAAATAAAAAAAATAATGTCAAACATCATTTGATTTTGACTAAAATTGGCTAAAATCCAACACTTCGGCCAAGATTGACCAATATGGTTGAGATTGACCGATATTCAAAGTGAAAAGTCTTAAATGTCATTT
This sequence comes from Sextonia rubra, assembly GCA_037013555.1. NCBI lineage: Eukaryota > Viridiplantae > Streptophyta > Magnoliopsida > Laurales > Lauraceae > Sextonia > Sextonia rubra. The sequence continues at coordinate 46,876,863 of JASUAD010000006.1, read as the reverse complement.
GGCTTTGGCCACTTAGCCATCATCATCATCATCATCAAAGCCTTATCCCAACCATGTTGGGGTCGGCTACATGAATTCTATTTCTCCATTCCGTTCTATTTTGAGCTAAATCTTTCGATAAGTGCAACTTCTTCGAATCTGAATTAATGACTTACATCCATGTTTTCTTCGGCCTACCCCTACCTCTTGATGGACCCTCTACCTGTATATCCAAACTTTTTCTCACCGGTGCTATTACTGGCCTACGCTCAACATGCCCAAACCATCTTAAACGAGTTTCTCTAATCTTATCTCCTATTGGTGCTACCCCTAGATGTTCTCGAAAGCGCTCATTTCTAATTTTATCTTTCCTAGTTTTACCACACATCCACCTAAGCATTCTCATTTCCGCTACATCCATCTTATGAATATGTGTTTTCTTAATTGGCCAATATTCTGCTCCATATGTCATAACTGGTCTAACCACTGTCCTGTAAAATTTTTCCTTCAATTTTGTTGGCATTTGTTTATCACAAAGTACTCCCGAAGCTAGTCTCCACTTCAGTCATCCAGCTCTTATCCTATGCTCCACATCTTCGTCAATCTCCCCATCCTTACTAATCATCGAGCCTAGGTACCGAAAAATATTGCCACTTAGCCGAAATGAAAAATATTGCCCATTTCAGCAGAAACGGTACCATATTGATAACTATGGTTGGTTGGCTTTATGGGGATAACGAGTATAGAGTTTGGACCCAACTCAAACCTAAACTCAAATTCCGTCTATCTATTAATCAGGTTAAAAAATGTTAACCAAGAACCTACATTTACAAGTTTGGTCAGACTCGAGTTGGCATTTCTAAGTACAAACATATCTAGTTGGCTCAAATACAGGCCAGGTTACCAATTTGAAAAGCAACTGCACTGTCACTATTGATCCCAACCCATTTGTCAACGGTGTGGTATTTTAGACCCTATAACTGGAACCCAGAATTACCCAGTTAGGTCCAGGTTGGGTTGAGGATGGGTTCTGTATTTCTGTTCCTCATCCCTTTTGGTTTGGTCAGTGTAACCAAATTTCTTCTAGCTGTCTTGGTAAATAAAAGACTGCTTCATTCTTAGAGGACTCCGATCGTAAAGGAGACGCACACTTGAAATCAAGTCTCGGTAAGAAGTGTATGGGGCTGAACATTGTTTTGGTAAGAACATTAGAAGTCTCGTTTTGATTTGTCTATGGAGGGAGTCTCGGATCCCTCTGCCATGCGCTAAAGGGGATCACAACTCAGCTATATATCATGAACTTCATGTCAAGCTCACATGAATAGGAAAGGTTAGTGTTGGATAGACACTATAGTTTTAAAAATCTTGGAGAACTCACAAACTTAAAACTTAAAACTCACTTAGATGAGACTAGGCTTTTATGGTGATGGTGGTGGAAGAGTAATGTGGACCACCTAAAGGCCCATAAAGAGATGACGGTCAATTATGAATCCATAATTTTCGTTTGGGTGGTGCAAATGATAGAGTGAAGAAGCTAAATAATAAAATAAAAAATTTTATGATATTATATAAGGGGACTTCTGTAATCAAGAACGGGCAACTGCGCCCATATGATTATGCTTGGGTCCGCCCTGCCGTGACATTGGGATGTGCCGAAACATTTTATAGTTTTTTTGTAAATAAATCTCAGCTTAACTAACCAAATATCAGGAAAAGAAAAGGCACCTGAGAGACTCCCGTACACGCTGAATGGGGTCTGGATTCTAGATGAAATATAGCCTGAATTTTTCAAAAGGCCATCAGACTTAACGTTTGATACGGGGCAGGTTCATGATGAAACCGAGACGACTGGGATGAATGGACCCTTGAGTGGCGCTCTCTCTCTCTCTTTAGTCTTTGGCACGAGGGCTGCACTGCCGACTTTTCCGAGAAGATTTGGGAGCCATTTAGTAGTATTGGAGAGTAGGGTAATCCATACTCTCTTCTGTGGAGCACTTCCCATGTTTTTTTGTAAGTATGGTTCTAAAACATGGTTCTAGACTCGACAATGGATAATAATAATTAAAAAAAAAGGCATGGTGGGATGACCCATCAAGGAATACCTAACCTTACTTGAAATGAATTTGTTGGCCTAGTGTTTTTTCAGCAGCCAATTATCTGTTTCTTCCACTAGAATTTTCATAGTCCAGCAGAGTATGATGTGATTTCCTGTGAGGGTGAGTCCATATAAAATCTCAGATTGGGAACAAAGGTTAGTCCAATCGCAATTAGATATTGACAGGACTAAGTCGGTGGGCATTGTTGAAGACTTTCAGTCATCTACTTGTCCTTTAATAGCAATTTTTTCCACAAATGTTCAAACAGATTAGTTTACGCGGCATCTTTATGACTTCAATACAAACGACATTTTACCTAAGTTTGTATTAAAATAGCAAAGTTTGACTTTGGATCCAAGCGTACAGTTCTCTCCTCCCTAGTAAAATAAGAAAATAATTTTAGATAATGGGGTGGGTAACATAAAAATAATTTTTAATTAACTCGTTTTAGTGCACTAATTGATATCTCCATTACATACTAGGACCCACATTTATTGTGATCTGATGTGCCCTGTGCAATTAAGATCCTGTGTTTTCTGCATATATGTCTTGCACTTATTATTATTATTATTATTATTTTCAATTGGCTATTTGTGATTGGATCAACACCCAAAACCTAAACAATAAAAGAAAGCCAGCTGATTTGGCTAGTAATAGCATCCTTTTGTTTTTAACTCACTGGTTACTGGTCAGTGGAGAGACATGGCTAGCCATCTAAGGCCATCACACCTTCTGAAAAATAGGTTAACCTGATTAGAACAAATCTCATTCACATCCTGACTAGGATAGAATGAATGTGAACTCCCTCTCATAGTCCAAATTTTATCATTCCTGTTGATTTGATTTTGAAGAGTTACACTGAAACCTTCCATTCCAGCTAATTGGACTGGCCTAGGGGGTGGCAATGGCTTCTCGGTTACCCATTTATCCGAGGGCCCATACCAAAAAAACAGGGTAAGGACCCCAACTCTACACCAAGTTAACAACAGGATATCACACCGGATTAAAGCCCACACCGCATTGGGCTAGATATGGGCCGACCTTTAAGCACCTAGGTCATCAACTTCTGATTCGCCAGTAGTTGAATAAACCGAGATTGGGACTCTTCCTAAAGGCCTAATTCAATGGCCCAGACCCACAAATTTAAAACCAATACGCCAAATTATTCAATGTAGGCTAAAGCTAGGCCCGACATTTTTGGAAGTTGGATAAATAACTAAATGGGCCAGTTTGTATTAGATTCAGCCTGGTGCATTGCAAGTAACCCATTGCTCTTTATTGTTGCCACAAAAGGCCATGTGCTTGATCATCAAACATTGAATTGATCCTTTTTTTAGATGTACCAAGTGCACTCCTTATCTTGGTCTATGTATCACCCCACAATCTCCGATGGAAAGTGGGCTAGTTGTCTTGCCAAAAGCGCACTACTTCCGGATTGTGTGCATCTTATTGGTCCCACCCAGTCTTTGTCATTTGTCGCACCGAGAAACAGTTCATTGTTTCAAAACAACATTCAAGCAGAGTACCATTCTCTTCGATGGCATACCCATGATTTTTGTTCAGGTAGTGCTAAACTTTCTTAGACTTTGCTAGACTCTTTTCCACACCAACAATAGTGAAAGAGAAAATGTATCACATTTTAAAATTTTTTTTAAGAAATAAATAGTTAAAACTCAATTTCTATGATCTCTATAATTTTATACGTGATATTAGAGTTGTACAAAAAATCCGTCAATCCATAAAACCGGTCCAATCCAATATGATCAGCAGTTTTTTTAACTGATCCGATGACTAATGATTTGGTGATAGATTGAAAAAATCTTAATTCGTTAGTAATGGTTTGGTGACAGATTTTACCCTTAATCTGCAGATTTAAACCGATCTAAACTGTTGAAATAAAATATATATATACATACATTTATTTATTTTTATATAAAAAATATTAGAAGATAATATTTTAGCCGTTCATCATCCTACTTTCAATCTCAGCCATTCACTCTTTAGATAAAATAGTAAGGAAACAGTTGGCACTATTGTTAATGAATTGAATAGTTTTAACCGAACCGAATCGTTCATTCACAGTTTGGTTCGGTTTGGTTTTTAATGGCAAACGAATTTGTTATGAATTATAAAACTGTCAATTTGTAGGTAACAAATTAGTGATGAATTAGGTTTAATCCGAACTGTGTACGCCCCTACATGATATTATTTAATGGGGCTACATGTAAAGCATCCAATGATGCTCGATTGCCCATACAAATACCCTCTTTATTCTTATATGGCTCTACTGTTTTGGGAAAAAAGAGTAGAACATTACAACGGAATGCATTTGCGAAAATTCGATCCGTTTAAAATAAAAGCCCTTAAATGTGTAGGATACCGAGAACCAGAATTAAACCAACCGTTTGATTAACTCAATTTTATGTATATTTATTTTTAATTTTTATCAAATAACTAATCCAACAGTGGGAACGACTCGGAGATCGCTAAACTACTGGGGCTGGACGTTGGAAAGTGGTATTTTTCGATGGGGTCTCAAGTTTTCCTATTTTATTCTTACTCCAAAGCACTAGTGATTTCAATAATGAGACACCTTCCAAGTGTTTTTGACAATCACCTCAACAAGACTCCCTTGAAGCTCTTTACCAATAAAAAAAGACTCCCTTGAAGCATTTCTACCTTAGGCTTTAGAAGTTTATAATGCTTATATGACTCTATTTTTCTGATTTTATTATATTATTTATTTCAACATGTGTCTTAGTTAGATTGGGGCCCCACTTTCTAAAAATACATAGACCGGATATGAGTGGGCCTCCAGGCGGAACTGTTGTGTTTAGCTTATTGGCACAGGAAGAAAATGTTTTGGGGTGGGGTGGTCTCTTTCGGATATGTGTACATGCCTAGGGGACCATTATGTGTTCTAGGAGAATTTTTGAGCCTATCTGGGGCGACTGCCCTAGATGCTCATTACATCGGTCCACCCCCGAGTCTCTTGGCACTACCATTGCATATATTCATTGGTTGCTATCCCTTCATCTTGATCTTGATATTCACATATCGCTCAATAATTACTGCTTCATTGTGACAATGTTCACATAGCCTATCTGAGCTCTAATCATGTTCTTCGTGCTCGCACAAAACACAAGAGGTTGACGATCGACCACTTGCTGAAGGAAGACTTATAGTGGAGCTCTTCGTGTTGTGTTCATGCCTAGTGTTGATCGATCAACTGGTTATCATCTTCACCAAAGGACTAATCACTTAGTCATTTTCAAGACTTAGAGACAAGCTGACCACCCATCGCTATGGTCCACTCGACTTAAGGGATGTGTTTGAAGACATATCAGAATATGCATAATGGGTTTAGTAGTCATTTTCTGTTTTGCATCTGTCAAGAGTTGTGATTGAGTCAATCATATGATATGGTAACCTACACTTCTATATAAGAGGAAAAGCACAGCTCTCTCTTTAACAAAGAGAATTGATAGTATCCAACATTAGTGGGACTTTGCTCTGAGGATTGCTGCCGTGTGCAGAACGGAAAAGTAGTTCTTGTTAAATCTCAGATTCAATTCCCTTCTTAAATATCCAGTAGGCTTACTAGAACACGGAAGGTCAAGCCTCCATGTACATGGCAAATTTCAAGGAGAGACAGGGACATGCCTAGGGATGAAAATGGGTTGGGTTGGAGTTTGGACATGGCTCATAATGTATTTGGATGTCAACCCAGAATTACTTTTGCGGACCCAAATCCAGACATGGACACAACTTATCTCCAGGTTAATTTAAAGAGCTATATCCATGCCACAATTTAAATTGATGTCCTAAACATTGAACAAACTAAGGTCCTGGAAATGGGCCTAATTCAAACCCCAGACGCCCGTTTACTTATTCAACACTCGGACATACTAAATATGCATATATAGCTATATAACATATGGTCATGGCATCTGTACGTAAGGGGTCATCAGCATCCAACACAGACCCGAACCATACCCATAACTGTTTTTCCTTTTTTGTTTTTCTAACCCATTTCCTCCCTAAGAAACACACAATCTGTTATTTGGAATTCAGTAATACAAAACATAAGTTTTCTTGAATATCATTCACCACCAAAGGAAACTAACTCCATAACAATACAGTTGTATGCTATATGAAACACACAGGAGAATTTACTTCAATAGATTTGGAAAAGCAGATAACTGCCCGAAGATGATCACAACTAGATGAGAGACTATTAAACTGAGAGCTACTTGAAACCATCATTCCCTACCTCAGAATCACTGACCCATTAGGAATCTAAATTAACTAGAGACTCATCTTCTACAAGACCTAGAAGATGACTAGGAATCGGCGGAATGCTTACCTGTTGAAATCCCTCCAGAATTTGAACAACTAGCCTCATTGACGGCCGACACTCTTCATTCTCCTGAATGCACCAACAAGCGACTCTACAAGCTCTGTCGAGTTCTTCCATATCAGCTTCGCCTTTCAACCTAGTATCTAGTATGCTAAGAATCTCTCCTTCATTAAGCTTGATCGATGCCCAGACCGGAAAGAAGACAAATCTCCCATCATGAGATTTTTTTGTGTTTTCAGAATTTCGAATGCCCGATATAATTTCTAGTAGCATCGTTCCATAGCTGTAGACATCTGCCTTTGAAGTTATAGGTAGGCCGTAAATCCATTCAGGAGCGAAGTAGCCTATGGTTCCCCTCATGGTTGTTAGTGCATTGCTGAATTTGTGGCCTAGTAGCTTTGCCATACCAAAATCTGCTATGATGGGATGAAAGTCTGCATCAAGAAGTATGTTTTCGGGCTTGATATCACAATGTATGATGCAGTCTCTGCATTTCTCATGAAGATAGTCTAATCCTCTGGCAGTTCCAAGTGCAATTTTGTATCTAGTTTGCCAGTCTAAACCTGCGGAGCTCTTGAATAGATGAGAATCTAAAGAACCATTTGGCATGAAATCATAAACCAGCATTTTCGTGCTACCTTCACAGCAGAACCCATGAAGACGAATGAGGTTAACGTGGTGAATCATCCCGATTGTATTCAATTCTGTTCGAAATTGCTTCTCCCCTTGGCATGGTCCTTCAAGCTTTTTCACTGCTATGACAGTGGAATCAGGCAATCTACCCTTGAAGACTGAACCAAAACTTCCAGCTCCCAATTTTTCCGAAAAATTCATGGTTGCAGCCTTCAGTTCATTGTAGCTGAATGGCACCAAAGAAGAATAAACTGCCTCATGTGATTGAATTGTTCTCTCTCTTTTCCTTCTCCTGTAAACCGCAAATACAATTCCAGAAACAGCTAAAGCACAAAGCAACGAACCTCCCAATGCAATATAAATCTTTCCTTTACTTCCTGTTGAATGAGGCCGCTCAGAAGCAGCAAGGCGGAGGTAAAGATTGACTCCTTCCACACCATCAGATGGCTGCACTAGGTTCACTAGATCCCCAATCCATATCAAACACCCTCCATTGAAAGCATAAGCAGAACAAGAACAGTTGTTTAAGCACAACAATTGACAGCCATCAGAACTATTAACTGTCGAAGAAACTGGATTAGTGGGTAATTGCACATTACGCTTCATGAAAAACCAATCCTTTTCTCCTCTAGGAGAACTATTATTGACACATTGCAATTGACTTTTTCTCACACAACCACTAGACCTATCATTTAATTCCCAATCTCTCAAAGATTTTGGTCCAAAACCCCTCAAACATGTACAAGAGGGGAAGGTTTTAGCATTGCAAATACCAAAGGCCCCACAAAAAGAATAAACCTGGCATTGATCATCTGGCTTAGACCAGTACAAGATCCATTGTTGGATAGCTTCTACCCATAAAAATGCCTGGTATAGCCCTGATGTACCCAAAACAAATCTCAAAATAAGAGATTTATCTTCATTGAAATAAGTGAAATAGCTCTCATTGTTGTTCGTAATAAAGGTTAAATTGTATCTGTTCTTGAGAGGACGACTGCTTAATCCTATTGTTTCAGGAAGCCACATAAAAAACTGCCCATTCCAAACCCCACTAGTCCAGTATTGTTGAGTTCTATTCCACAGTAGCAGAAACTCAACTGTTCTATTTGTGTCCAATTCAAGCGAAAATGGCCCCGGCGAAGGATCTTCTAAACTTCTCCATGACGTAAGGCGCATGATGTTTCCTGTGATCTTATTCAAGCCAAGCTTTCCTCCTGGCATCCATGTGTCAGTTGGGTAATCAAAGCTCTCCCATATTACAGAATAGGAATCTGACCCATCTCTTAAAACAAGATTTCCAGTGTCAAGAAGCACTGCAACTGTAGAATTCGAGACAATAGACATTAAATTGGTTGACCAGATTGGGATTTTTGAGCTATTCATGAGGACTAGATTGCCATCTTTTGCAATTTTTAGCTCTGAGGACGTGTTGGGAAGGGGTGTCTCTCTGTTTGCTACCCAAACAACTGTTTGCACTTGGATTCGTTTGTACCAGATACCTATGTAGTAGTTGTGAGAATTACCTGGTGCGAAGAACCCCAGTTCAAAAAGTCCACCTTCAGAGATGAGGGTCTGGTTTCCAGTCAGGGATTGGCCTGGAGAGAGCCTATCAACTGCAATGGAGAGATGGGCGTTGAAAGTCCATAACAAGAGAACAATCCAACCAGTGATGGATGATAAGGTCTTAAAATCCATCTCTGTTAATTCCACAATCATAGGATGCAAAGCTAATAGTATATAGGAGTCGTTTGAATTAATAATAGCTTTACTTCTAACATGTTTTTTATTTCCTCCCTTGGATCATTCTTGGTAGGTGTTGAATGATTTGACTGGTGCATTAACTTTCACCTGGAAATGCATACAGAGTTACAGGGCCAATTGTTTGGATGAACTTACTCAACTACCCCTTCAATGGTTGAAATTCTAGATGCGGTGAGCAGCCGACAACATAATTTAAATGCAGACACCGCTTTTCCTTCATCAAAACCCTCCTGTTATCACATTTTAAAGAGTAGGTGCATGTGAAGGAGGAAAGTTTTGCATTCTCTTTCAAAAGTAACAAATTCAAAGATCAGCTTTGCTTGACCTAATATCTAAAAGATCTCACAAAGTTATGTCTATAGCAATGCCACTACATAAAAATAAAAATAATCATAAAGGGCTTCTGAATCACCTTCAAGGTTTTCGGTGGGCCTTTTAAAAAGGATTTACGCAATTAATCACAAGAATATGTGTGCACACTGTTGCAGCTATTACACCACACCTTATGTGCATAAACGAATCAGGCGATCCACAAACAAACAACCACATAAGAAAAGACAAAAAATTTACGTGGCTACAGATTATATTGTTTTTGCAACAAGCTGTAAATTTTATCCCCACAAGCATGCCGAAAGAAATGGATATGAAATCCGACTCCGGATAGCTCTGATATTAAAAAAAAATGTATTCTTCATTATGATTTGGTCAAACTCTCTTCTTGATCACTCAAGAGTCAATCTTCTTCTACAAATGCATCTACCTGCTTCAAATGACTTTTCACCCACATTATATGATAAAAGATATCGTAAAAACAAACTTCTGCCGCCAATTTGCAGTGAAACAGCTATAACCTTGGTGACGTGCGCTGATGTGCAGGCATCGCTGATCACGAGTCAGGTCGAACCCTGATCCGAAACCCTGGGCTTCTGCTGCTACAAGTCACGTCAGAACCTGACCCAAGCCCGACCCGGATCCGAGAAACCAGGCCTCTCCTTCCCCTTCGCTTCACTGGTTCGTTCGACAGGGACGCAACCGACCTCTGCCCTCGCGTCTTCTTCCTCGGCAGCGTCCAGCGACGCTGCGCCAGGAGGCCGGCGGTGATTCAGGCAAGCGGTGCTCCGACGGCGGCGGCGGCAGCAGCGGGTTCCCTTCTTCTCCGATTTTCTTCTCAAAACCGGGTAGCCAAAGAACCCAAATCCTCCTCTTCTCCCCTTTGAAACTCCAAATCACAGAACTGTCGATCTGTGTGGCCCCTTCGAGATCAAACCGACTTGATCTCCTTCTCCAATTCCGATTTGGAGAGCCCTCTGCGATCCTCTGCAGAACCGAAACAGGAAACCCATGTCTCCTTTTTTTTCGATGAGGCCTCTGCAATAACTCCGTGCACAAAGAAAACCGAGAACCCAAAACAAGAAATCCCTGTTTCTTCTCTTCTCCAGAACCTATCTCTGATCTGTCTTCGTCTTCTCCGACTATGGCCCACGATCAGCTCGAATCGATCTTATCTCCTCTGGTTTCCTTGATGAAACAAATCCGAACCCTCAATGAGGATTCACTCCGTCGATCGATCATACGCACAAAAAGTCCCTACTGAGATCAGCAGAGATATACTCACACCCGCCAAGTACCTATGATTCTCCCTGCACAGTATTTTAGTGTATCGACCCCCTACAATTTACAATCTATTGTTAGACCTGGTTTAACCATTCAAAATCTCCAATGAAAAACTTTCTAGAACATAATTTCAAGAAGTAATATCTACTAAGGGCAAGGAGATTAGTACTTAAGAGTTAAGAGCAAACTCATTTATATAACTCCAAATTTATGCCTTATAAGTGTATTCCAATAGAAAAGGAGTTGACATCAAATAGGAAAGATTCACTTAAAATCGGAATAGAAATTTGTAAGTCGATGAACTTTCCATGCAAGTACGATCGATTAAATTGGGCAACTACCTTTTATCCAATCAATCGAATAACTATTTGATTGATCGGGCAGCCTACTTCAAATTTTTCGAAATTGCTTCGATTTTGCTTTTTTGGAATTCTAGAACCTTTTCAAACTCCTAATCTAAAAAAAAATAAAAAATACTTCTTTAATTAGGACTTGAGTATTGTTCAATCCATGAATTTAGCCAATCATATAAATTTCCTTTCACACCTCTACTTTGACATACTAAAGATAGTTAATCTATGCCTATCTAAACAAAAAACCATGCTAAAGCATTTAAATAGATTCTTCTAGCTTCAATTTGACTACAGATACCATTATCATTATGAAAGTTCTACTCTAACCATGTTGGGATCGATTACATTGTTAACTCATAAAAAATTCACAAACATTACAAGTATTGCGAGGAAGACATTACAAATAAAATTCCAAACCAAGGATATATAAACCCTAGGGATATGGAATGTCAGGTCAAGTATTGCATCCAGATGTTCATAACTGATGTAACTCACTCAAAAGACTTTGGGTGAACTCAAAGTGCAACAATTTAAAGTTCAGTGGTGGTGAACTTCATTTAGTCACTCAACTCTCCAAACATCAAATTCAAGGCTCACTGACTCAAAGCCTAGGGGTTACTATGACAATTGACACTTATTTATGTCAAAATCAGTTGAAACTTCAAAAGAAAGCTCAAATTATATTCAAGAATAGCTCTGCAAAATTTCAAGTCAAATGGTTGTTATTTGACCCAAAGTCCAACAAACATATCAACTTCGGGTCAGTGACCCTCAAGCCATGTGGTCACTGACCAAAGTCCTGCTTCCAAGTGACCAAAGTTAATGAAATTCGAACATAAATCTTAAGTCAAGCTCAGAAATGATTATGCAAATTTTTAAGCCAAAGGGATTTCATCTAACCTTACTTCAGCAACATGTCATCTTAAGGGCCAATAACCCCCAAGACATGGGGTCACTGACCAAATCCTACTTCTAGGAGGCCAAGGCTGATGAAATTTAGATCAAAGACCCAAAATATGCTCAAAGTCAAACTCCTCAAAGTTTTGAATCAATCGAACATCATTCGGGTAAAAAAACAAGCTAACTGCCAGCAATGCAATAGAACATTGACTTAGAATATGCAGCAAATAGGCCACTATTCAAAATCCTACTTCAACAAATCCAAATTATATAAAATTTAGATGGACACTTCAAGATGCTCCTGACATCAATCTCTCCAAATTTCAAGTCAATCAAAAGTCATTTGTGCTTCAAACAGCTATTACAATGGCCCATTTTCATAAAAAGTTAAATGGAGGGTTGACCAGCTTCAAAAGGTCAAAGCAGGCTGAAATTTCTAGGACACAGTTAAAATGGTGTTAGAAATGTCCCTCCAAGTTTTGTGAAGGTCAAATATCGTTCAGGCTCCGAACTAATAAAAACGGGTCGGATATGCAAAAAACCCAAAATTGAGTATGTTTATGACAGCAGCCACTGTCACAAACACCTGTAAAGTGGTTCCTAAGGGTTTTTGGGAGTTATTTCACTTTATTTCTATGTATAACTCCCTAATTGTTAAGAACCATCTCAACTCCCTTTGAAGTTTATGAAAGGCATAAGTTCCAATCAAATTCAAAGCAAAGATTCCAAGTTCCAACACCCCACAAGTATCAAGTTCACCCTCTGTTCTTCTTCGTCTCACTAACTTAAGGTAAAAGTTGGTTCAAAGGAGGAAAATATATATGCTATCACTTAGAAAAGATGAATTCCAAAGCCATCAAGCGTACCAATAGATGAGGTTGCGCTCATTTGGTTCTCTCACTAAAAGGGGCTTTAGGCCATCTTTAAGGTTGTGAACAAGCCTATTTAGGTCGCATTCTGCTCCTTGAAAATTATAGGATCAGAATGACACAAATTTAGCTTCAATTGCTTGCACAAAAGCATCTTTTCCGGTTTGCACAAAAGTAATCCAAAACAAAAAGGTGGCGATTACTGAAGGTCGTAGGCAATTCTGCGGTCGAATTCAACGCTCTTGGCGATCATTCAACACTCCTAAAGTTAGAAAATACAAGTTCCAGCATTCTTAAGGCACTACAAGAACAAACAGAAATGAAACAGGGACAAACAGTGGCCAAAACGCCAAACACAGCCACTATTTGTCAGTGATCGTGGGCCACGGTCACTGCCCCTGCATTGTTTTCCTTGCAATTTTTTTTTTCATGTTTTTCATTTAATTTCTCCGATTTTCCTAGTTTAGATCACATTTGAAACTAAAGAGAGGGGTTCTAATTTTCTAAAACTTGTAAACAACATACATCCCCAAGGTCAGAGCAATGAACCCATGTAATTAAAGAGAATATAATGATGAACATTAGTTATTTTTCCATTATTCTTTGCATTTAAATATGTGAATGTTGGACACAATTCCGCTGCATTTGACATCATTGTCGAGTGCAATCATAAATTAATTTTATTTCTCCATTCTGATCTATTTTAAGCTAAATTCTCGATTTGACTAAAATATGAAGATCAAAAGAATTACTTGATTATAGAAAGTTTACAAGCATTTCAAGTAAGAGGAAGCTTCCTGCTGATGCAATTGTGGTTGATTTTGAATATTTTCTATGACTGTATTTTAGTGTTTCAACTCATGTAATAAACATTGGAGCCCTAATATTTACTGGTTAATTATAGATAATTTCTTGAGCTCATTTTGGAAGACAACATGTGGCTTATGTTTGGAGCGCACTATCCTCTAGATGGAATGATAATTTGTTGATTAGGCATAAAAAATTAGATTTGGTGAACATTACTAAGTATCTGACTTAAGGCACCTATCAATGGATGTTTACTAGAAAAATTTGAAAAAGCTTATCAATGGACAATTAGAATAGAAACTTTGGCATTTTTTTACAAACTATTTGTTTAATCTCTTTAGATTAAATGGCTAATAATCTCTAATATATCAAATCATTGGGTGGTCACTAATTTTCAATAGTCTCCTAATGTCTAGAGGGATACTGGGTCGTGGCCTTGAACATGCCATGTGTCCTCTTTTAAAAATGCACAAGAGAATGAAGAGTGGATAACATCGGGGTTGCATGTTTTGGATCGTGATTGTGGTCAACGGCGGGTTTGTGCACTATTGGTCAAACTTCTAATGCTCCCTTAGTCCCTTTCCATTTGGTCTTCCACTTTCTCCACCTGCCACTCTGGAACAGTCTCAAGTGGCCCATCAAGTTACATTGTGTCCTAATTCTCCCAATGGCTTGTTTAGTAGGTCTAATCTTATTTTCATAAACCATCCAAAATAGAGCTATTAAAAAAGAGTTATAAAAAAAGATGCTAGAATTAAAATATGTGTTTGGCAATTGAAGCATCTATTTTAAACAGACCATTTTAAATCAATCATTGAAAGTTTTTCACAAATATATTGAGATCTACTAGGTATCAAGCCTTGAAATTTTACTTCATAACCACGTTCGACCTCTCAAAGAGATCTAACAGTTTGGATCTTGTGTTTGATGCCCCTAATTTTTTTAAAAAAAATATTTAATAATTCACGTTTTTACAAAAATATCTCAAGTTTGGTGATAATCAGTGACTGAAATTTGGTCTCACAGTGGTCATTAACCTTCTACACATTTTCAGTGGTTTGAATTGTTATTTATTGTCCCAAAAATAATAATAATAAATAAATAAAATGGACTGCCTATGGACTAGTTTAAAATTGAGCATATTAAATCAATGGTTGAAAGTTTTTTACAAATTTCTTGAGATCCACAAGGAATCAATCCTTAAAAATTAACCCCATAGCCGTTTTTAGTCTTCCCAACATTTTCAATAGTTTAGATCTTGTGTTTGGCCCCCACAGAATTCAAAAACTAACATCCAATGGCTCATGTTTTCTTGCACATATCTCGAGATTCATGATGATCCAATGGCTGAAATTTGGAGGGATGGCCGTATTTGATCATATAAACATTTTCAACGGTTTGGATCTAGATTTATCATCTCGGATTTCAAAACAAATTGAAAACATAACTGGGCGTGATCCTCGTAAAACACTATAGCAGTGCCTCTTCTTTTCTTCCTTTAATTTGGAAATGCATCATGAGGAGTGCTGTGGGAAATAGAGGTAAAGCCTCTATACATTTAAATTAGATGGAGCACAAAAGCACATGCCAAACGCTCTTATTTTTATAAACTCTATTTGGTTTAGATATTTAGACAAATAAAACCTAAAATTAGTGATGCCAAACATGCACTTAGATTAGAACTCTCTATTATTGACTTTTTGGGTCTCCCTAGTGCACCTTAGTGCCCACGTAGATGTACACTAATCACTCGGAAGGGAGACGGATGGATCTCATTAGGTGCCTTATTTGAATATTGTGAAATTAGGGCCCACCTTTTTAAAAATTACAACTTGAACCCCCCTGTTAGGAAGTACAATGTGGAGCCAATCTTAGTGTGTGGGCCTCCCTGTAAAAATTGAGTACATTTGAGTTACGACGAAAGGTAATCGGGCACTGTTCTCGAATTCAAAAATGGTATGGGGTGCTGTTGGAATTTATTTATTTTTAAGATAGATTTCATTAACAACAAAAAATAAAACAAGACGCAATGTACAAGATCAAAAGATCAGTGACATATATAGAAAGGATAAATCAGACATAGATGGCTAGAACTGTACCCGACTTGTACAAAACCTAAACAAAAACCGAGCTTCTAAAATTGTGCTTTCGAAGGGATAGTAGTCCCGGAAGAACACCCTCTGCACCCATCATCTGGAGTCAGCTACCCGTATTCACCATCTTCAAGGTTCTTGGCAGCCAGTTCCTGCAAATATATATAATTACAAATGACTTGTTTTGAAAATTTGATAATTCTAAAATTTTGAAGTTCTTCAAATTGTACTGGTGAACTAGAAAATTCATAATCGAAATTCTTGAATTTCCAAGCGGTCTAAATTTTTGTTAAGAATTCTAACAATGAAGCAGGCCCTAAAGTTGTATTTGAAAAGAATGTTATGCTCAATAGAGGGAGGAGGCTAGTGTGCTCCAAGGAGAGGACAAAGAAGCCCTCAATTTTTGTTAAATAACTCAGTTTACGTTCTTAGCATGTTTTGCATCCATATTTTCATAAATAATTACAGTATTTATAATGCAAGTATCTCTTTTCTATTTGAACTTTGTTGACAATAATTTACACTTCAAAAGATTTTTACGGTCTGTAGGAGAAGAATTGGACCAATGATTTTTTTTCCCTTCCCCACAGTTTTTTGCACTCTCTATCCATCATTGCACCGAAAAAGGGTCGCCAACCTTACTATTCTGAAATCCACATGAAGGAATACTATGTTGTGGTTTTCATAGCCCATAGGTGTCATGTCCAAATCACTAGATTTGGGCTTCTTTTGACATTTCAGTTAGTTATCCTATAATTATCGTTAGGACTTCTCCAATGATGAGAGACATTGTTTTGAATCATCTTTTTGTATGTGGATGTATCCGGCCATCCCTATAGATAGTGACACTACTAATTTGTATTGCTGACGATGAAGATGCCAGACGGCAACTATAATTTTCTATACTCTTTATGGGTACCATCTCATCTTGTGTCAGGCTAGGGTCTAGGTTGGGGTCCAGGATGTCAATCTTGATGCTTTCTATTACTAATTAAGGGCAGGTCGTGGGGGTGGCTGGCAAAGGGTGTTGATCGAAACGGGCAATTGGATTTTAGGAACACAAAATTTTTCATGTGGATTTTGCATGCGGACATAAGTTGTTTACAAAAAATTTTAAAATTAACATAAATAAAATTTTTATTATGATTTTAGAAATAGGCCAAGATACAAAGATATACTAAGGTCTGCCCCTGAGCTTCGGTTATAATCAAGTAGTAGTATGATCATGCAGGTACCCTAGAATCAGATTTGGTTGGAGCCTGTCTTACTGGTTTTATTTCAATTTCTCCCATTCCCGGGCCCTCTACAAATAAAAGAACCAACAACAGAGACAAGAAAATCCAACTTGCACTGTGCATGTTCTCCTGTGAGGCTCTATGGAGCCATTATCAATCCATGATCCCATGTCAAGACTAATTTAATGCTCATTAGATTTTCACTCACTATTGAATTAAGTTTTTAAAAAATTATGATGTCATTAAATTTTAAAGTTGTTAACTATAATAATCTAGTGGGGATTTTTTTTTTCTCCCCTTTCTACAAGGAGATCCTAACATCTACCAGACTGCTTGAAGAGAACATTTTCCTCATGCTATGTCCTAATATGCTTTTGGAAATAATTTTTAACAAAACTGAGAAAGGCTAAGGTCACTTACTCCACTGAAGGTTACTGTACCAAACCACAAAAAAATCTGCAGTGGTTTAATACCTAGTATTCCAGCTTAGATAATTCCACGATATGGGATACTTTAGGTTGGTTTTGAGTTAGAAAAGATTTTATTTTTTAAGTCTTTTTATCCCTTATCTCTTATTTATCCGGACATAACCAAATATCAAATATGATTTGTCTCTGGGATAATGGAGTCCCATCATTTACAATAATACCATTGGATGAGCTTGGATAGTATTAACTCTCCAATCCTACCAAATATTTATTTCGCTTCCAAACACATCTACCTATTTTCCTCATAATCATAAAACGCTTGACACGGTACAAAATGGGCCTAACTAAAAAATTGATTTCTAGATGACACAGCTCGACAATCTGCCAAACTCGTGTGCAACTGTGCATGGGTGTTGAATTTTGCCCTCCTTTGAAAGGAAGATGTGATATTGGGCTAAACTGCTACCAACTTTTTTCTAAAATTGGGTCCAACGGACTATTATAATGGGATGTATTCTTTTATAGAGAAATTTTCTCTTACAAGTAGATTGCAAGACCTTTTACCCAAAAAAATTTTTTGCATGACCGGTTGACCACACTATGGAGCCCACTTGCACCAAGTTCTTCAAGTGTACCCCCTTCACACTCATTATCATCCAGTGACCTACCACCATGCTCAATCTAATGCTCATTTTTCGGTTCTTCACTACTGAATTGAATCTAAAAAAGATCTATTTATATTAATCATACACTCAATCTTAGAGTGTTTTAGATGAGTCACAATATTATTTATAATTAAGCTTGATTTTATGATTGAACTAACTCCTATTAGAATTAAAAATTGTTTTATATATACCTCTCTTGGGTTTATAGAATTTGCAAATAAGCCCCTCTAGTTTCAATATTTACATATACCCCCTGCCTTTTCATTTTAATACCTTCTATGTCCCTAATATTACTAGTCATCATGAGAAAAGGGAACCACCTAAAGATTTGTGCTGATTTTTCATAAAAATGATAACTTTTCCCTTAAATTTATTAAACAAAGATAAGTGTGTCATTATTTATAAAAATACCATTATTTTATCCCAAGTCCCAATAGTCTTTCTCTAATTCTCCCATGTATATGAAGCCTAATTATATATTTGAAATTCTCATCAATCTAGTAGATGGTTGTATATAGATTGTATCAATTATAGCCAACAGTTATAAGTACAAGTGTTGATTGCCATTATGACTAATTTAAATTTAATGAAATGGGCCCTATATTAATAAAAATAGATTTATACAGAGCTACTCTCTCCCACCAAATGTATTATATTAATTGTTAATGTTACAAGTTTTAAAGAAAAAAAAATCCAGGCTTTGAAATTACAAATATATGGATAAAGAAATGGGTAAAAGCGTCATTTTATTATAAAACTTATATATGGTGGCTATAACTGTAAAGCTACTAAATTTGAGACAATGAAGATATTAAAATTAAAAGGCAAACGGTATATACAAATATTGACACTATACATGCTTATTTATAAATCCTAGAAACCTTAGGAGAGTATATATAAAAAATTATAGATTAAAATTTGAAGGCATCCCATGCAGAAGAAGGGCATTCTGAATTATTCTAGTATTATGCAGTTTAGTATAGATTACTTTAATAAATATATATGGACAACATTCATGTATATACATCCCTTATTATTTTAGCGAGAAACACTCCTATATAGAGAGAGAGAGAAAGAGATATATATATATATATATATGATGGTAGCTCAAGAGAGCATGAGATGGGAAGATAGATCGGGACTACACAAGTTACCATGAGTTACCATGGTGGTAGGCCCATTATATATATATATATATATGATGGTAGCTCAAGAGAGCATGAGATGGGAAGATAGATCGGGACTACACAAGTTACCATGGGTTACCATGGTGGTAGGCCCATGTCACTTCGAAATGCACCAAAAAGGCCGTGAGGGCACTTTCACATTGAGTCCTCTCAGATATTTTATTATTTAGTATTATTGATTGGTAGAACTTAGTCAAGTTATCTTTATAATTCTTGTTCCATCCTAACGCTATCCTACCATATCCTGACAATCACTGATTCAAAGAACCTCCTTTTTATTTTCTACATATGCTTCCTTCTTGTTCTTGCAAACATGATCTTTGTTAATTTGAGGATGTGCCTTCCGTCACCAAGATATTTCCATATTCCAAATCACAAAAAGCGTAAGAACTAAGCTTTTTGATAAAATAAAATATAAAATGTATTTAAATACCAAAAAAAATACATCTAAAGGCAGTTTGGGGTGTAAGAGCCAATTAATTGTGAGATTGAATTCCAAATGAAATGAAACAGTTTATCATCATAAGCATGTCGACCAATTAGAAGTGCACGCACGACCTTGCATTTCAAGGAAGACTTATCTTATTTAGCTTGGTTTTTTTATTTTTTTTTATTTTGCTATGACTATCACTTTTCTCTATGGAAATTATTTTCGTTCTTGGAAAACTATCACTTTTCTCTTTTGGAAATTATCACTGTTCGCTCTGGCAATTGTAGTGGGCCACATATTCAACTCATCCACGTCAGTGTCCAATCACGAAGCAACCGACTTAAAGCTTTAATAATTTAAGAGGCATTTTTTGTAAAAATGAAAAAAAAAATCCCCAACAGCCCCCACCTCTTAGTTTTACTCTCTGCCAAAGACTTGGGTGATCATGGAAGGGCTAGTATGCTTGCAGGCGGAAAAAGCCATGGGGAGGGGACCAAAGATGATAGCAAAGATAATAGAGGCGTAGAGGGACGAAAGCTTGATGCCGAGGAGGAGGTGGTGATAGTAGTGGAGTTCAGGAGCAAATTGAGAGGTGAGGAGATGAAGAAAAAATCTAGGGTTCTAGTCAGTCATCTGTTTTGGGGATAGAAATTTTCTTATTTGTGAAAAACTCTCTAGCAAAAGTCTTTACCTTAAATCAAATCACATGGGTAATGGACTGGGTGAGTGCTGAGTGAATGGGCACTGATGTGGATTAATTGTATACGCAGCACAATGCGATTTGCCCAAGCACGATGAGCATATAATGGATGTGAGAGAGGATCTGGACTTGCAAAGGCACACCTATCATGACAAAATAAAAAAAATTAAAAAAAAGTTGGGACAAGCTTTGATAATAGTGGTGGTGGTGGTGGTGGAAATCAATGATTCAACTTGAGAGAAGCTTTATATATATATATATTATTAAGTGGAGAGCTTCAGGTTGCATAATTTTTTTTTTACAGATAAAAAAAAATATTCCCCTCAAAACTAGTAAGTTCCATGTTAGATTACAACCATGCTTTGATAATTTGAAATACAACAAAACAAATGAGCCTTCTTTTTTTTTCAAATAAATGAGCTTTAAATAGATGCATTAGAACAAGATATAAACCGTAACAATCCTACACTCTCAGCTCTTGGTCGGACCCATGCTAATATGTGATCAGTTATTTTGATCATGGACCAATGTAGATATAAAATTCATACTCTCATATCAAGGGGGTAAGGTCATATTTCTCCAAACTGTCTCACTCAATCTTTTCAAAGCCGGAGGAGTGGACCTCCCCATTGTAGTGCTCACATATGGGATTTTTTTTTCTTTTCCTATTACCCGAAGTATTCCTCACCAACTTAACCTTCAGGCCTTTGACTTCTGGCCTGACGATTATCTGATTTTTACAAGCAAAGAATTAAGGAATTCAAAACACTCAAAATGAATACCTAGTACACCATATGTCTGAAAAATTTTCCTCGAATAGAAGTTGATCTATTTTAAGTTCAAGCATTAAACTAAATAATGTAATTAATGAAATAATTACTAATGCATAAGAATGTGTAATGTAATTAATGAAATAATTACTAATGCACAATAATGTGTTATCACATGATTTATCTTATATGTAATCTTATGATAGGACCAACTCTCTCTCTCTCTCTCTCTGTCTCTCTGAAGGAGGACTAACTCTTGTTGTAGTAAAAATTTGGAAGAGCTTTTATAAATACCATCCCTAAGGTTTATAGGTTTTAAAAATAGGCTTATATGGTTTTAGTATTTATAAATAGGCTCATCTCTTTTCATTTTTAATACTTTCTGTATCCCTAGGATAAGTAGACTTCTAACCACCATATATTTTTAGAGTGAAATGATACTTTTGCTTTTTTTTTATAGCCTATATGCATAATTTTAGAAAACTTGGACTTAAGTTTTTGTCTTGTAAAATTAAATAGTTACATTTAGTGTGAGACCCTAAATCTGCCTAGCTAGGTTAATCTCTCAAGGCAAGAGGAGGTTGAATACTCCTATGAAATAAGGAATAGGAATTTGGAAATATCCAAGTTGTAATGCTAAGCTTATAAGTCAAACTCCGTCTTAACTTAATGTGATGTTTTGGGGTGGGGTGGTCTCTTTCGGATATGTGTACATGGCTAGGGGACCATTATGAGTTTTAGGAGAATTTTTGAGCCTATCTGGGGCGACTACCCTGGATGCTCATTACATCGGTCCACCCCTGAGTCTCTTGGCACTA
The DNA here is from genome assembly GCA_037013555.1 of Sextonia rubra. Lineage (NCBI taxonomy): Eukaryota > Viridiplantae > Streptophyta > Magnoliopsida > Laurales > Lauraceae > Sextonia > Sextonia rubra. The sequence goes on along the minus strand of JASUAD010000006.1, from coordinate 46,855,165 downwards.
CCATTGCATATGTTCATTGGTTGCTATCGCTTCATCTTGATCTTGATATTCACATATCCCTCAATAATTACTGCTTCATTGCGACCACACCTGAGTCTCTTGGCACTACCATTGCATATGTTCATTGGTTGCTATCGCTTCATCTCGATCTTGATATTCACATATCCCTCAATAATTACTGCTTCATTGCGACAATGTTTACATAGCCTATCTGAGCTCTAATCATATTCTTCATGCTCGCACAGAACACAAGAGGTTGACGATCGACCAAGGTTGAAGGAAGACTTACAGTGCAGCTCTTCGTGTTGTGTTCATGCCTAGTGTTGACCGATCAACTGGTTATCATCTTCACCAAAGGACTAATCACTCGTCATTTTCAAGACTTAGGGACAAGCTGGCCGCCCATCGCAATGGTTCACTCAACTTAAGGGATGTGTGTGAAGACATATCAGAATATGCATAATGGGTTTAGTTGTGATTTTCTGTTTTGTATCTATCAAGAGTTGTGATTGAATCCATCATATGATATAGTAACCCACACTTCAATCTAAGAGGATAAGCACAGCTCTCTCAAATGCAAAGAGAATTGATAGTATCCAACATTAGCGGGACTTTGCACTGAGGATTGCTGCCATTTGCAGAACTGAACAATAGTTCTCGTTAAATCTTTGATTCAATTCCCTTCTTAAATATCCAGTAGGCTTACTAGAATATGGAAGGTCAAGCCTCCATGTACATGGCAAATTTCAAGGAGAGACGGGGATATGCCTAGGGATGAAAATGGGTTGGGCTTGGGTTTTGGACATGGCTCATAATGTATTTGGATGTCAACCCAGAACTACTTTTGCGGACCCATACCCAGGCATGGACCCAACTTATCTCCAGGTTAATTAAAAGAGCTATATCCATGCCACAATTTAAATTGATGTGGACATTGAACAAGCTAAGGTCCTGGAAATGGGCCTAATTCAAACCCCAGAAGCTTGTTTACTTATTCGACACACTCGTACATACAAAATATGCATTTATTGTTATATAACATATAGTCATTGCATCGGTACGTAACGGGTCCTCAGCATCCAACACAGACCCGAACCATACCCATAACTGTTTTTCTTTTGTTATTTTTCTAACCCATTTCCTCCCTAAGAAACACACAATCTGTTATTTGGAATTCAGTAATACAGAACATAAGTTTTCTTGAATATCATTCACCACCAAAGGAAACTAACCCCATAACAATACAGTTTTATTCTATATGAAACACACAGCAGAATTTACTTCAATAGATTTGGAAAAGAAGATGACTGCCCGAAGATGATCACAACTAGATGAGAGACTATTAAACTGAGAGCTACTTGAAACCATCATTCCCTACCTCAGAATCACTGACCAACGAGGAATCTAAATTAACTAGAGACTCATCTTCTACAAGACCTAGAAGATGACTAGGAATCGGCGGAATGCTTATCTGTTGAAATCCCTCCAGAATTTGAACAACTAGCCTCATTGATGGCCGACACTCTTCATTCTCCTGAATGCACCAACAAGCAACTCTACAAGCCCTGTTGAGTTCTTCCATATCAGCTTCGCCGTTCAACCGAGTATCTAGTATGCTAAGAATCTCTCCTTCATTAAGCTTGATCGATGCCCAGACCAGAAAGAAGACAAATCTCCCATCATGAGATTTTTTTGTGTTCTCAGAATTTCGAATGCCCGATATAATTTCTAGTAGCATCTTTCCATAGCTGTAGACATCTGCCTTTGAAGTTATTGGTAGGCCATAAATCCATTCAGGAGCGAAGTAGCCCATGGTTCCCCACATGGTTGTTAGTGCATTGCTGAATTCGTGGCCTAGTAGCTTTGCCATACCAAAATCTGCTATGATGGGATGAAAGTCTGCATCAAGAAGTATGTTTTCGGGCTTGATATCACAATGTATGATGCAGTCTCCGCATTTCTCATGAAGATAGTCTAATCCTCTTGCAGTTCCAAGTGCAATTTTGTATCTAGTTTTCCAGTCTAAACCAGCGGAGCTCTTGAACAGATGAGAATCTAAAGAACCATTTGGCATGAAATCATAAACCAGCATTTTCGTGCTACCTTCACAGCAGAACCCATGAAGACGAATGAGGTTAACGTGGTGAATCATCCCAATTGTATTCAATTCTGCTCGAAATTGCTTCTCCCCTTGGCATGGGCCTTCAAGCTTTTTCACCTCTATGACAGTGGAATCAAGCAATCTACCCTTGAAGACTGAACCAAAACTTCCAGCTCCCAATTTTTCCGAAAAATTCATGGTTGCAGCCTTCAGATCATTGTAGCTGAATGGCACCAAAGAAGCATAAACTGCCTCATGTGATTGAATCGTTCTCTCTCTTTTCCTTCTCCTGTAAACTGCAAATACAATTCCAGAAACAGCCAAAGCACAAAGCAACGAACCTCCTAATGCAATGTAAATCTTTCCTTTACTTCCTGTTGAACGAGGCCGCTCAGAAGCAGCAAGGTGGAGGTAAAGATTGACTCCTTCCACACCATCAGATGGCTGCACTAGGTTCACTAGATCCCCAATCCATATCAAACACCCTCCATTGAAAGCATAAGCGGAACAAGAACAGTTGTTTAAGCACAACAATTGACAGCCATCAGAACTATTAACTGTCGAAGAAACTGGATTAGTGGGTAATTGCACATTACGCTTCATGAAAAACCAATCCTTTTCTCCTCCAGGAGAACTATTATTGACACATTGCAATTGACTTTTTCTCACACAACCACTAGACCTATCATTTAATTCCCAATCTCTCAAAGATTTTGGTCCAAAACCCCTCAAACATGTACAAGAGGGGAAGGTTTTAGCATTGCAAATACCAAAGGCCCCACAAAAAGAATAAATCTGGCATTGATCATCTGGCTTAGACCAGTACAAGTTCCATTGTTGGATAGCTTCTACCCATGAAAATGCCTGGTACTGCCCTGATACACCCAAAACAAATCTCAAAATAAGAGATTTATCTTCATTGAACTGAGTGAAATAGCTCTCATTGTTGTTCGTAATAAAGGTGAAATTGTACCTGTTGCTGAGAGGAGGACTGCTTAATCCTATTGTTTCAGGAACCAACCTAAAAAACTGCCCATTCCAAACCCCACTAGTCCAGTATTGTTGAGTTCTATTCCACAGTAGCAGAAACTCAACTGTTCTATTTGTGTCCAATTCAAGAGAAAATGGCCCCGGAGAAGGATCTTCTAAACTTCTCCATGACGTGAGGCGCATGATGTTTCCTGTGATCTTATTCAAACCAAGCTTTCCTCCTGGCATCCATGTGTCAGTTGGGTAATCAAAGCTCTCCCATATTACAGAATAGGAATTTGACCCATCTCTTAAAACAAGATTTCCAGTGTCAAGAAGCACTGCAACTGTAGAATTCGAGACGATAGACATTAAATTGGTTGACCAGATTGGGATTTTTGAGCTATTCATGAGGACTAGATTGCCATCTTCTGCAATTTTTAGCTCTGAGGACGTGTTGGGAAGGGGTGTCTCTCTGTTAGCTACCCAATCAACTGTTTGCACTTGGATTCGTTTGTACCAGATACCTATGTAGTAGTTGTGAGAATTACCTGGTGCAAAGAACCCCAGTTCAAAAAGTCCACCTTCAGGGATGAGGTTCTGGTTTCCAGTCAGGGATTGGCCTGGAGAGAGCCTATCAACTGCAATGGAGAGATGGGCGTTGAAAGTCCATAACAAGAGAACAATCCAACCAGTGATGGATGATAAGGTCTTAAAATCCATCTCTGTTAATTCCACAATCATAGGATGCAAAGCTAATAGTATATAGGAGTCGTTTGAATTAATAATAGCTTTACTTCTAACATGTTTTTTTTATTTCCTCCCTTGGATCATTCTTGGTAGGTGTTGAATGATTTGACTGGTGCATTGGCTTTCACCTGGAAATGCATACAGAGTTACAGGGCCAATTGTTTGGATGAACTTACTCAACTACCCCTTCAATGGTTGAAATTCTAGATGCGGTGAGCAGCCGACAACATAATTTAAATGCAGACACCGCTTTTCCTTCATCAAAACCCTCCTGTTATCACATTTTAAAGAGTAGGTGCATGTGAAGGAGGAAAGTTTTGCATTCTCTTTCAAAAGTAACGAATTCAAAGATCAGCTTTGCTTGACCTAATATCTAAAAGATCTCACAAAGTTATGTCTGTAGCAATGCCACTACATAAAAATAAAAATAATCATAAAGGGCTTCTGAATCACCTTCAAGGTTTTCGGTGAGCCTTTTAAAAAGGATTAACGCAATCAATCACAAGAATATGTGTGCACACTGTTGCAGCTATTATACCACACCTTATGTGCTTAACCGAATCAGGCGATCCACAAACAAACGACCACATAAGAAAAGACAAAAAATTTACATGGCTACAGATTATATTGTTTTTGCACCAAGCTGTAAATCTTATCGCCACAAGCATGCCGAAAGAAATGAATATGAAATCCGACTCCGGATAACTCCGATATTATAAAAAAAATGTATTCTTCATTATGATTTGGTCAAACTCCCTTCTTGATCACTCAAGAGTCAATCTTCTTCTGCAAATGCATCTATCTGCTTCAAATGACTTTTCACCCACATTATATGATAAAAGATACCGTAAAAACAAACTTCTGCCGTCAATTTGCAGTGAAACGGCTATAACCCTGGTGACGTGCGCTGATGTGCAAGGCATCGCTGATCACGAGTCAGGTCGAACCCTGATCCGAAACCCTGGGCTTCTGCTGCTACAAGTCACGTCAGAACCTGACCCAAGCCCGACCCGGATCCGAGAAACCAGGCCTCTCCTTCCCCTTCGCTTCACTGGTTCGTTCGACAGGGACGCAACCGACCTCTGCCCTCGCGTCTTCTTCCTCGGCAGCGAAGGCGGCAGCGGGGCAGCGTCCAGCGACGCTGCGCGAGGAGGCCGACGGTGATTCAGGCAAGCGGTGCTCCGACGGCGGCGGCGGAGGCAGCGGCAGCAGCGGGTTCCCTTCTTCTCCGATTTTCTTCTCAAAACCGGGTAGCCAAAGAACCCAAATCCTCCTCTTCTCCCCTCTGAAACTCCAAATCACAGAACTGTCGATCTGTGTGGCCCCTTCGAGATCAAACCGACTTGATCTCCTTCTCCAATTCTGATTTGGAGAGCCCTCTGCGATCCTCTGTAGAACCGAAACAGGAAACCCATGTTTCCTTTTTTTAGATGAGGCCTCTGCAATAACTCCGTGCACAAAGAAAACCGAGAACCCAAAACAAGAAATCCCTGTTTCTTCTCTTCTCCAGAACCTATCTCCGATCTGTCCTCGTCTTCTCCGACTATGGCCCACGATCAGCTCGAATCGATCTGATCTCCTCTGTTTCCCTTGACGAAACAAATCCAAACCCTCAATGAGGATTCACTCCATCGATTGATCATACTTATGTCCCTGCACTAGAGATATACTCACAACACTTAACTACTTATGATTCTCCTTGTGCAACACTTTACAATATTGACTCCCTACTATCTTCCATCTTCCGTTGCACCCTTCAGAATAATCTTCTATGCTTATAAAACAATTTTCTATATGTAGATGTAGAAGAAAAGATTTGTAGAGTAAAGCTTTAATCTTTCAACTCTCCAATGAAGAACTTTATAAAAGATAATCTTCAAGAAGTAATATATACTAAGAGCAATGAGATCAGTACTTAAAGTTGAAGGAAAACTCCTTTATATAACTCTAAATTTGTGCCTTATTAGTGTATTCTATTTAGGAAAGAACTTGGTACCAAATAGAAAAGAATCACTTAAAATTGAAATAAAAATTCGCAAGTCGATAGATTATCTATGTAAGTACAATCAATTGAATTGGGCAACTGCCTTTTGTCCAATCAATCGAGTAACTACTCAGCTTGATAGGGCATCCTACTTCGAATTTTTTGAATTTTTTTCGATTTAGCTCTTTTAGGATTCTACAACCTCTTCAAACTCTTAGTCTACAAATAAATAGAAATACAACTTCAATTAAGACTTGAGTTTTATATAATCCATGAATTTAGCCAATCATACAAAATTCCTTTCACACCTCTACTTTGACTTACTAAAGATAGTTAATCTATGCCTGTCTAGACCAAAAACCACACTAAAACATTTAAATAGATTCTTCTAGCTTCAATTTGACTACAAATACCATTATCATCATGAAAATTCTATTCTAACTATGTTGGGATCTATTATATTGTTGACCCATAAACAAATCACAAACATTACAACTGTTGCAATGAACACACCACAAATAAAATTCCAAGCCAAGGATATATAAACCCTAGGGATATGGAATGCCAAATCAAGTATTGCATCTAGATGTTTATAACTGATGCAACTTATTCAAAAGACTTCATATGAGCTCAAAATGCAGCAATTCAAATTTCAGTGGTGGTGGACTTCATTTAATCACTCAACTCACGAAACATCAAATTCAATGCTCACTGACTCAAGGCCTAGGGGTTGCTGTGACAACTGACACTTATATATGTCAGAAGCAGCTAAAACTTCAAAAGAAAGCTCAAATTATATTCAAGAATAGCTCTGCAAAATTTCAAGTCAAATAGGTGTCATTTGACCCAAAGTCCAACAAACATGTTAACTTCGAGTCGTGACCCCCAAGCCATGGGGTCACTGACCAAAGTCTTGCTTCCAAGTGACAAAAGTTGATGAAATTCGGATATAACTTTTAAGTCAAGTTCAGAAATGATTCTACAAAATTTCAAACTAAAGGGATTTCATCTGATCTTACTTCAACTACATGTTATCTTACGGGTCAGTGACCCCATGTCTTGGGGGTCACTGACCAAATCCTACTTTTGAGAGGCCAAGGTTGATGAAATTTAAATCAGAGACTCAAAATATACTCAAAGTCAAACTCCTCAAAGCCTTAAATCAATCGGACATCATTCGGGTAGAACAACAAGCTAAGTGCCAACAATGTAAGAGGACATTGACTTAGAATATGTTGCAAGTAGGCCATTGGTCAAAATCCTACATCTACAAATCTAAATTGCATGGAATTTAGACGGACACTTCAATATGCTCCCGACATCAATCTCACTAAGTTTTAAGTCAATCCGAGGTCATTTGAGCTTCAAACAACTGGTTTAATAGCCCATTTTCATGAAAAGTTAAATGGGGGGTTGACTAACTTCAAAAGGTCAAAATAAACCGAAATTTCTAGGACACACTCAAAATGGTGTTAAAAATATCCCTCCAAGTTTTATGAAGATCAGATATCGTTCAAGCCCCGAACTAATAAAAACGAGTTAATTATGCAAAAAACCCAAAATTGGGCCTGTCTGTGACAACAGCCACAGTCACAGACACCTATAAAATGGTTTCTGATTTGAGAGTTATTTCACTTTTTTTTTAAGTATAACTCCCCACAACTATTAAGAACCATCTCAACTCCCTCTAAAGTCTATAAAAGGCATATTTAAGTACTTAGGAAGGGGGTTCCAAACAAGTTTTGAAAAGTTAAGGAAGTTTTAACCAAATTCAAAGCAAAGATTCCAAGTTCTAACACTCCACAAGCATCAAATTCATCCTCTGTTCTTCTTCATCTCATGAACTTAAGGTGAAAGTTGGTTTAGAGGAGGAAAATATATATGCTTATCGCTTAGAAAAGATGAGTTTCAAGGCCATCAAGCGTACCAAGGGATGAGGTTGCATTCCTTTGGTTCTCTCACTAGAAGGGGCTTTAGGCCATCTTTAAGGTTGTGAACAAGCCTATTTAGGTCTCATTTTGCTCTTTGAAAATTATAAGATCAGAATAACACAACTTTGGCTTCAGTTGCTTGTACAAAAGCATCATTTTCCGTATTTGCATAAAAGTGATCTGGAACGAAAAGGTGGTAATTACCGGAGGTCGTAGGCGGTTCTACGATCGAATCCAACACTCTTGGTGATAATTCAACACTCCTAAAGTTAGAAAATACAAGTTCTAGCATTCTTAAGGCACTGCAAGAACAAATAGAAATGAAATAGGGACAAATAGTGGTCATTATAGCCATTGTCTGTTAATAACTGTGCGCCAGGGTCACTGCCCCCCTTCATTTTTTTCCTTGCATTTTTTTTCATATTTTTCATATAATTTCTCTGGTTTTCCTGATTTGGATCACATCTAAAACTAGAGGGAAGGGTTATGATTATCTAAAACTTATAAACAACTTGCATCCCCGAGGTCAGAGCAATGAATCCATGTAATTGAAGGAAATTTAATGATGAACTGTAGTTATTTTTCCATTCTTCTTTGTGTTTGAATGTGTGAATGTTGAACTCGATTCCACTGCATTTGACATCATTGTCGAGCGCGATCATAAATAAATTATATTTCTCCATTCTGATATATCTTAAGCTAAATTCTCGATTTGACTAAAATATGAAAATCAAAAGAATTACTTGATTATAAAATGAAGGTGAGGCTACGTACATCTTGCCCTCCCTAAACCATACTATGCAGGAGCCTTATGCACTGAGCGGCCCTTTTACAAGCATTTCAAGTAAGAGAGAGCTTTCTACTGATCCAATTGTGGTTTATACGGAATATTCTTTGTGACTGTATTTTAGTGCTTCAACTCCTGTAATAGATATTGGAGACCTAATATTTACTGGTTAATTATAGATAATTTCTTGAGCTCATTTTAGAAGATGACATGTGGCTTATGTTTGAAGCCCATTGTCCTCTAGATGAAATGATAATTTGTTGATTAGGAATAAAAAGTCAGATTTAGTGAACATTACCGAATATCTGTCTTAAGGCACCTATCAATGGATGTTTACCAAAAAAATTTTAAAAAGCCTATCAATGGACCATTAAAATAGAAACTTTGGCATTTTTTTTACAAACTATTTGTTTCATCTCTTTAGATTAAATGGCTAATAATCTCTAATATATCAAATCATTGGGTGGTCGCTAATTTTCAGTAGTCTCCTAATGTCTAGAGGATACTGGGTCAGTGGGCTTGAACATGCCATGTGTCCTCTTTTAAAAATGCAGAAGAGAATGAAGAGTGGATAACATCAGGGTTACATGTTTTGGATCATGATTATGGTCAATGGCAGATTTCACTGTGCACGACTGGTCAAACTTCTAAAGCTCTCTTATTCCTTTTCCATTTGGTCTACCTGTCACACCTCAACTTGTTTCCCTCGAGTTTCTTGTTACTATATGAGTAGAATTTGGAGGACTAAATTGCTTAAAGTGGGGAGGATGTAATGACCTGCCCTTTTTTTTTTAATTTTTGAATTAATCTTGACCCTTGTTTTAATCTTGATAGACCCCACATGTGATTATTATTATTTTTATAAATTTATTCTATTTAAATCTAGATAATTAATTAGTTACTATGTAAGTCCCATAAATCACAAGAGTTTGAGGATCTTAGAGTTGTGCTCAAATTAGAGTTATATTGGATTAAACCTCCTTAATTGTATTGAGTTATCCCAATTCTACTTGGGGATATTATTCAATTCAAACTAAGCTTCTTTTTTTAAGTTTGGCTAATACGAAAATTCTTTTGGGACTCTTGCTTTTATCTACCTATAAATAGAATACCCTCTTCTTCTCTTGAATCACATCTACGAACTCCAAGTCCTCTCCTTCTCTTGTGTAAGAGTTTTTTCTTTCCTTTTAAGGTATGGCCCTCTCATCTTTCTCTCTTTCTTTTGCAAGTTTCTAGTTTATGTTCATATTAAGCCATAGAATTTACTTTTAATCCATCATAGTCTTTTTCACTGCTACCCACTTCAATCTACATCATCCACTACTAGTGCCCACCTTGCATTAAATCTAGGATCCATGGTCTCATGAACACCTTCACCAAGAGCATCAACACCATCCACATGCTAGCCCCTCAATGTCATTATCACCATCACTATCCCTTGCATTAGATCTAGGATTCACAGCCTTAGGCACCCCATCATCAAAAGCACCGAACTAGATCATCAAGGTCTTTGCTTTATATCTCATCATCTTAACTCATTCCTCATGTGAAGTACACCAAAACCAAACTAAGTCTAAAACCTTGGATTCCACGCATCCAAACACCCATGCTGACTTTCAAACTGACCCCAAGCATGCGATCTACTTTTATTAAATTTAAGGTATCCCTCTCTCATGCTTGATGCTCACTCATCAAGTCGGCGGATCTTCTACCCATCCCAGTGAAGTCATACTGTGCACAGAACTTATTAGACATTTGTCTAGGTAAAATGAATTTCAAGATGAAGCCATTGATTGGATAGTGTCATGATCATGCATAATAAATATAAGGATGCATCATGGGTGAGCTCTATATATATATATATATATATATATTGGTATGATAATGAACTTGAACCACCATAGTGCCCGGCAATCCAACTACATGTTGTTCACAATAGCACATCACCTTAAGGACCTAAGCTAGGCATTTATGAGGATGCATAGTCGTGCATAATGTATCTTTTTAGGGCTGGCTGTGAGCCCATCTTAATGCATATTGTAATCAATTGGTCAAAATCTATGGTCACATGATTTTTCTTTCAACCCAACCCATTCACCCAAGTGCAACCCATTTGAAATCATGTGGTCCACTCCCTTGGTCACTTTGCATGTATATTTAACCTTGGTGTAATTTAGTGACTTGGGCCCCACAAAGATATGCCAAAACCAAGTCTTATCCAAGTTTAGAAAACTTCGCTTGAGCCCATAAGAACAACCTATTTGGCCCACTAGAGACATATGCAGAACTCAAATTACTTATCCCACTTGCATGACTAAATAATGTGGGCCTAACGTAGGCAATGTTTACCCATGACTTGGTAACCCATATCCAAGCATGATTTTTCAGTCTACACATGAACCCAAATCATGGCACACGTGACATGTAAGTTTCACTCATTATGTGTAAGCCCAAGTGCATGACCCAATAGTTTGAGTCCAACCCATTTAGTCTAAGTGCAAGCATCACCCCAATACCCATAGCTCACTTGTAGAACTTAATAAATCGGGCCTAAACCTATATGTGATAACCCATGATACATGACTTGTACTGAAGCCTAACCCAAGTCAAACAATTAGTGTATAAACCTGAATCATCGGATCTTATTACTAAACAAATTGTAAACCGTTATTAATAGGAACTGCATGATTCCCCGAGATATTTAGATTGGGGCTGGTTAAGTTAATCATCCGCTGTCGATCTAGGTGAGTAGTCTTACTATCTTACCATAGTACCTGAGTTTTTGTATTTCTTGTCTCAATTATGATTTAAATCATACTTGTGAACTTATTGAAATAATCATAAAAATTCTAAGGATTTGCTCCCTTTGATTTTATTTGATTTGTTTCTTTTTTTTATTTGTTTTGTTTATATTGATGGCTAGATTTGATATTGATCCTTGGACACCATTCTGTTATAAAATAAATTTCTCAGTGAATTATTGTTAGTGATTATTGATCATATTACTTAAAGGGTTTGATTGTAGAAAATTCGATATCATGTGATAGACTTGTGTTTGTAACCCTAAACTGAGGTGTGAATTGAAATTTGAGAATTTTTGGACTTTGTTATTTATACACTATTCGACATCAAGGCATTCTCTAAACTATGGGCAATGCACTATGAGAACACTCACGTGCGGATTTTAGCTCTTTTGGATATAACATTGAGATTAGGACCCCTTTGTATGATATTCCTAATATGTAGCTAAACCCACTTTGTTTTGTGAAGATTATCAGTATCTCAGGTTTCGTGCCAACTCTGAATATGAAAATGGCTTGTACCTAGCAGGTACTTTGTGCTTGGCGCAAACTTAATTCTGGTAAGCGTACTTTGCTATTTGGTTTACTGCGGGGATGCCTTATCTTTACATTGGTTTTAGGATGTTGCTATTAAATTGTGATGTCTTGATTAACCCTCTTTGTTGCCTCGGAGATTGTATATTTTCATCCTTGTTAAAATTTGTATTTAATTATACTAAAGAAATGACTTTCCTAAGTTAGTGACTTTGGCTTATGATTTATTTCAAATTTGTATTGGTTACTACTTTCGCAATTGATATTTTGATTTAAACTATTGCTCTTATTACCATGGTTTAAACAATTGTGAAATTACATTTGAAATGTCTGAATTTATACTCCATGACCCAATTTGTAATAATTTTGATTAATTGTTGAATTGTCTTGCTTATATCCTCCATCTTGTGTAAAGTCTACCGAAGTACAATTTTACTAATTTGTATTTAATCTGATCTTATTATTCGACCTTATCACCTTTGAAATTGCTATATTCCGCTCCTTGTTGATTTGTTTGACACCGTGTCTTTTAAATTTAATGCCTTGATTGTTACCCATCTGTTACGATTGCATAGTGGGTCTACTTGCAGAGTTGTACTCACTCCTTTTGTTTTGCCCTAGATTTTGCACTTGAGCTAGACATAAAGGATACCTAGCTTGCATGTGAGACTGGGATTGAGGAATGAGTTATGAAAATTTCGCATTAAACATTAGTAGCATGTGTAAAAGTTTATTTGTTCATATAATTATTGTTCAATGAGATTCATTAATTAAATTTTCTTTTACTTTAATTATTATGGACCCATCGTGCCTCGTGATTTGAGGGTCCCAAGGATCTCAGATTTCGGGGCGTGACACTACCACTTTCTCCACCTGCCATGTGGAACAATCTCAAGTAGCCCATCAATTTACATTGCATCCTAATTCTCCCAATCTTAGATTAGAACTCTCTATTATTGAATTTTTGGGTTTGCCTGGTGCACCTTAGTGCCCACATAGATGTACACTACTCACTGGAAAGGGAGATGGATTGATCTCATTAGGTGCCCTAATTGAATATTGTGTAATTAGGGCCCACCTTTCTAAAAATTACAACATGACCAACCACCCCCCCCCCCCCCCCCCCCCCCCCCTCCTGTTAGGAAGTACAATGTAGAGCCAATCTTGGTGTCTGGGCCACCCTTTAAAAATTGAGTACCTTTGAGTAACGATGGAAGGTCATCGAGCACTGTTCTAGAATTCAAAAATGGTATGGGGTGCGGTTGGAATTTGTTTATTATTTATTTTTAAGGGAGATTTCATTAACAACAAAAAAGAAAACAAGACACAATATACAAGATCAAAAGATAGTCACATACGTAGAAAAGTTAAATCAGACATAGAAGGCCAGAACTGTACCCGACTTGTACCAAGCCTGAACAAAAACCAAGCTTATGTACACATTGTGCTTTCAAAGGGATAGTAGTCCCGGAAGAACACCCTCTGCACCCTTCATCTGGAGTCAGCTACCTGTATTCACCATCTTCAAGGTTCTTAGCAGCCATTCGCTGCAAATATATAGAATTACAAATGACTAGTTTTAAAATTTTGATAATTCTAAAATTTTGAAGTTCTTCAAATTGTACTGGTAAACTAGAAAATTCATAATCGAACTTCCAAAATTTCCTGGGGGTCAACATTTTTGTTAAGAATTCTAACAATGAAACAGGCTGTAAAGTTGTATTAGAAAAGAATGTTGTGCTCAATAAAGGAAGGAGGCTAGTGTGCTCCAAGGAGAGGACAAAGAAGCCCTCAATTTTTGTTAAATAACTCGGTTTACGTTCTTAGCATGTTTTGCATCCATATTTTCATAAATAATTATAGTGTTTATAATGAAAGTATCTCCTTTCTATTTGAACTTTGTTGACAATAATTTTCACTTCAGAAGATTTTTACGGTCTGTAGGAGAAGAATTGGACCAATGATTTTTTTTCCCCTTCCCCACAGATTTTTACACTCTCTATCCATCACTACACCGAAAAAATAGTTGCCAAGTTTACTATTATGAAATCCACATGAAGGAATAGTATGTTGTGGTTTCCATAGCCCATAGGTTTCAGGTCCAAATCACTCGATTTGGGCTTCTTTTGACATTTCAATTAGTTATCCTATAATTATTGTTAGGACTGCTCCAATGATGAGAGACATTGTTTTGAATCATCTTTTTGTATGTGCAAGTATCCGGCCATCCCTATAGATAGTGACACTACCAATGTGTATTACTAATGATAAAGATGCCAAACGACAACTATAATTTTCTATACTCTTTATGGGTACAATCTCATCTTGTGTTAGGCTAGTATCTAGGCTGGGGTCGAGGATGTCTATGTTGATGCTTTCTATTACTAATTAAGGGCAGGTCGTGGGGGTGGCTGGCTAAGGGTGTGGATCCAATGGGCAATTGGGTTTTGGGAACAACACAAAATTTTTCATGTGAATTTTGCATGGGACATAAGATTTTTATAAAAAATTTTGCAATTAACATAAATAAAATATTTATTTTTATTTTAGAAATAGGCCAAGGTACAAGGATATACTAAGGTCCACCCCTGAGCTTCAGTTACAATCAAGTACCAGTATGATCATGCATGTACCTAGAACCAGATTTGGTGGGAGCGTGTCTTATTGGTTTTATTTCAATTTCTCCCTTTTCTCCGGCCCTCCACAAATAAAAGAACCAGCAACAGAGACAACAAAATCCAACTCGCGCTGCGCATGTTCTCTTGCGAGGCTCTATGGAGCAATTATCAATCCATTATCCAGCGTCAAGACTAATTTAATGCTCATTAGATTTTCACTTACTATTGAATTAAGTTTTAAAAAAATTATGATATCGTTAAATTTTAAAGTTGTTAACTATAATAATCCAGTGGGGATTTTTTTTTCTCCCCTTTCTACAAGGAGACCCTAACATCTACTAGACTGCTTGCAAGAGAACATTTTCCTCATGCCATGTCCTAATTTGCTTTTGGAAATAATTTTTAACAAAACTGAGAAAGGCTTAGGTCACTTACTCCACTGAAGGATACTGTACCAAACCACAAAAAAATCTGCGGTGATTTAATACCTAGTATTCCAGCTTAGATAATTCCACGATGTGAGATAATTTAGGTTGGTTTTGAGTTGGAAAAGATTATATTTTTTAAGTCTTTTTGTCCCTTATCTCTTATTTATCCGGACATAACCAAATATCAAATATGATTTGTCTCTAGGATAATGGAGTCCCATCATTTACAATAATACCATTGGATGAGCTTGGATAGTATTAACTCTCCAATCCTACCAAATATTTATTTCGCTTCCAAACACATCTACCTATTTTCCTCATAATCATAAAATGCTTGACACGCTACAAAATGGGCCTAACTAAAAAATTGATTTCTAGATGACACAGCTCGACAATCTACCAAACTCATGTGCAACTATGCATGGGTGTTGAATTTTGCCCTCTTTTGAAAGGAAGATGTGATATTGGGCTAAACTGCTACCAACTTTTTTCTAAAATTGGGTCCGACGGACTATTATAATGGGATGTATTCTTTTATAGAGAAATTTTCTCTTAAAAGTAGATTGCAAGACCTTTTACCCAAAAAAATTTTTTTTGCATGACCGGTTGACTACACTATGGAGCCCACTTGGGCCAAGTTCTTCAAGTGTACCCCCTTCGCACTTATTATCATCCAGTGACCTACCACCATGCTCAATCTAACACTCATTTGTCGATTCTTCACGACTGAATTGAATCTAAAAAAGATCTATTTATATTAATCATACACTCAATCTTAGAGTGTTTTAGATGAGTCACAATATTATTTATAATTAAGATTGATTTTATGATTGAACCAACTCCTATTAGAATTAAAAAATTTTTATATATACCTCTCTTGGGTTTATAGAATTTGCAAATAAGCCTCTCTAGTTTCAATAGTTGCATATACCCCCTTCCTTTTCATTTTAATACCTTCTATGTCCCTAATATCACTAGTCATAATGAGAAAAGGAAACCAACTAAAGATTTGTGCTGATTTTTTTATAAAAATGATAACTTTTCCCTTAAATTTATTAAACAAAGATAAGCGTGTCATTATTTATAAAAATACCATTGTTTTATCCCAAGTCCCAATAGTCTTTCTCTAATTCTCCCATGTACGTGAAGCCTAATTTTATATTTGAAATTCTCATCTAGTAGAGGATTGTATATAGATTGTGTCAATTCTAGCCAACAATTATAAGTACAAGTATTAATTGCCATTGTGATCAATTCAAATTAATGAAATGGGCCCAATATTAATAAAAATAGATTTATATAGAGATACTCTCTCCCATCAAATGTACTATATTAATTGTTAATGTTACAAGTTTTAAAGAAAAAAAATCCAAGCTTTGAAATTACAAATATATGGATAAAGAGATGGGTAAAAGCATCATTTTATTCTAAAACTTATGGTGATTGTAAAGCTACTAAATTTGAGACAATGAAGATATTAAAATTAAAAGGCAAACGATATATATACAAATATTGAAACCATACAGGCTTATTTATAAATCCTAAAAACCTTAGGAGGGTATATATAAAAAATTATAGATTAAAATTTGAAGACATCCCATATAGAAGAAGGGCATTCTGAATTATTCTAGTATTATGCAGTCTGCTATAGATTACTTTAGTAAATATAGATGGACAACATTCATATGCATACAACCCTCACTATTTTGATAAGGGACACTCCTATAAGTATATATATAGAGAGAGAGAGAAATATATATATATATGATGGTAGCTCAAGAGAGCAAGAGAGCATCAAATAGGAAGATAGATCAAGACTACACATGTTACCATAGGTTACCATGGTGGTAGGCCCATGTCACTTCAAAATGCACCAAAAAGGGCGTAAGGCACTTTCACATTAAGTCCTCTCAGATGTTATTTTATTTTATTTTTATTTTTGATTTGTAGAACTTAGTCAAGTTATCTTTATAATTCTTATTCCATCCTAAGGCTATCCTACCATATCCTAACAATCACTGATTCAAAGAACCTCCTTTTTATTTTCTACATATGCTTCCTTCTTGTTCTTGCAAACATGATCTTTGTTAATTTGAGGATGTGCCTTCCGTCACCAAGATATTTCCATATTCTAAATCACAAAAAGCGTAAGAACTAAACTTTTTGATAAAATAAAATATAAAATGTATTTAAATACCAAAAAAAATACATCTAAAGGCAGGTTGGGGTGTAAGAGCCAATTAATTGTGAGATTGAATTCCAAATGAAATGAAACAGTGTATCATCATAAGCATGTCGACCAATTAGAAGTGCATGCACGACCTTGCATTTCAAGGAAGACTTGTCTTATTTAGTTTGGTTTTTTTGTTTTTTATTTATTTTGCTGTGACTATCACTTTTCTCTATGGAAATTATTTTCATTCTTGGAAAACTATCACTTTTCTCTTTTGGAAATTATCACTGTTCGCTCTGGCAATTGTAGTGGGCCACATATTCAACTCACTCACGTCAGTGTCCAATCACCAAGCAATCTACTTAAAGTTTTAATAATTTAAAAGGCATTTTTTGTAAAAAGGAAAAAAAAATCCCCAACAACCCCCAACTCTTAGTTTTACTCTCTCTGCCAAAGACTTGGGTGATAATGGGAGGGCTAGTGCGCTTGCAGGCGGAAAAAACCAAGGGGAGGGGGCCAAAGATGATAGTGAAGATAATAGAGGGGTAGAGGGATGAAAGCTTGATGCTGAGGAGGAGGTGGTGATGGTAGTAGAGTTCAGGAGCAAATTGAGAGGTGAGGAGATGAAGAGAAAAACTAGGGCTCTAGTCAGTCATCTGTTTTGGGGATAGAAATTTCATCTTTTTGAAAAACTCTCTAGCAAAAGTCTTTACTTTAAATCAAATTACATGGGTAATGGAATGGGTGAGTGGTGAGTGAATGGGCACTGATGTGGATTAATTGTATACGCAGCGCAGTGCAATTTGCCCAAGCACGGTTAGCATATAATGGCCATGAGAGAGGATCTGGACTGTAAAGGCACACCCATCATGATAGAAAAAAATATATATATAGTTGGGACAAGCTTTGATGATAACGGTGGTGGTGGAAATCAATGATTCAACTTGAGGGAAACCTTACATATATTATCAAGTGGAGAGCTTCAGGTTGCATAATTTTTTTTTTACTGATAAAAAAAATATTCCCCTCTAAACCTGTAAGTTCCATGTTAGATCACAACCATGCTTTGATAAATTGAAATACAACAAAACAAATGAGCCTTTTTTTTTTCAAATAAATGAGCTTTAAATAGATGCATCAAAACAAGATAATGAACCGCAACAATCCTACACTCTCAGCTCTTGGTCGGACCCATGCTAATATGTGATCAGTTATTTTGATCATGGACGAACGTAGATCTAAAATTCATACTCTCATATCAAGGGGGTAAGATCATATTTCTCCAAAATGTCTTACTCAATCTTTTTCTAAGCGGGAGGAGTGGACCTCCCCATTGCAGAGCTCACATAGGAGATTTTTTTCTTCTTTTCTTATGACCTAAAGTATCCCTCGCCAACCCAGCCTTTGGCTTCCAATCTGGCAATTATCCGATTCCAAAGAGCAAGGATTTAAGAAATTCAAATCATTCAAAATGAATACTTAGTGCACCATATATCTGAAAAATTTTCCTCAAATAGAAATTGATCTATTTTAAGTTCAAGCATTAAACTAAATATGTAATTAATGAAATAATTACTAATGCATAAGAATATGTAATGTCATTAACGAACTAATTACTAATGCACAAGAATGTGTTAATCACATGATTTATCTTATATGCAATCTTATGGTAGGACTAACTCCCCCTCCCCAATCTCTCTCTCTCTCTCTCTCTCTCTCTCTCTCTCTCTCTCTCTCTCTCTCTGAGGGAGGACTAACTCTTGTTGTAGTAAAAATTTGGAAGAGCCTTTTATTAATACTGTCCCTAATCCCTAAGGTTTATAGGTTTTTTAAAATAGGCCCATGTGGTTTTAGTATTTATAAATAGGCTCATCTCTTTTCATTGTTATTCTTTCTGTATCCCCAAGATAAGTAGACTTCTAACCACCATACATTTTTAGAGTGAAATGATATTTTTGCTTATCTCTTTTTTATTGCCTATATGCATAATTTTAAAAAACTTGGACTTAATTTTTTGTCTTGTAAAATTAAATAGTTACATTTAGTGTGAGACCCTAAATCCGCCTAGGTTAATCCCTCAAGGCAAGAGCAAGTTGAGTGCTCCAGTGAGATAAGGAATAGGAATCCACAGGAGTATGGCTAGATTGATTCGGTTAGCAGCATGAGGTTTTGTCTAAGTCTCATATTGGAAATATTCAAGTTGTAATTCTAGGCTTATGAGTCGAACTCCCTCTTAACTTAATATGATGTGTTTTAAACTTATGTGGCTTCAGATCCCATAAGAATTTCGGCATTAAGTGTACTCAAGTGGGAGTAACCAAAGCAAATGTGAATCTAATGGGACAAACAACACATGTACTTATAATTTAGGCTAAATCTATCATCTTTATTAAAATTCAACACAAACCTCTTGAAGGTTGCTCATTTCTGTTGGAAATGCTTATTTTTGGGGACTTGGTGTGCATTAAAATGAAAAAGAAGGGTCCTATTTATAAGTACTAAAACTACAGAGACTTATTTACAAATCCTAAAAACACTAGGGGGTATTTACAAAAATATCAATTTGAAACACGCACCTAGTAGATACACATTTTGAGTAGCTTAGATTTTTAACTGGTAGATTCCACCCATATGGCAAATGGGTCGGGTTGAGTAAATTTGAGTAAGGTCAACCCAAAACTAAATTTGTTTGTTTCAATCCATATTTGACCCATTTTAAAAACAGATTGGAACCTTCAACCTACATCCGTGGCGAGTCAACCCGACTCAACTTGACCTGCCCAACCCAAATTTAATGCAGGTATGGTCGGGTTGACCCAACATGACCTATTTGGTCCCATTTTTTGTGTGATCCAACTCATTTTACATGGCCCAATTTCATTTGGAAACCTTTCCTTAGGTTCAAATTCATTTCAAGTGCTATACTGAGCATGAATGTATAATTTAACAATTTTCAAGGTGTAAGAAGGGGTCAAGATCCATTTACAATCTCTAGCCCATTTCTTGAGACAATGACTTTTCAATTTTAATTCAATTTTGCAATGTCTTATTTGAGCATGAGTGTAAGACTCATCTGTGCTATTATATTTCATTAATATCCATATTTTAATGGTAAATTATTATGCTTAGCTACCCAACTTAAAAATAAAAAACATAAATTAATTAACAAAGTACAAAACATCATACTGTTGAATAAAAATAAATAAATTTCATAGTCTAAGTCTCAAAATATTTTACCATCCATTATAAAAATAAAATAGGTAAACTATTGCATAACTCCTCCATATATAGGAATAAGAGTCACATAATTTATAGCCTATAGAAACGTCCAAAGTAGCATGAAAACTGATACATCAAAGTAAATTAATAAAATTTAAATGGTTCAATAGTGTTAGGTGGGTCGAGCCTAACTTGGCTTGTTTTTATATGGATTGGTAAAACCTAATATAACGCCCTACTCTATAAGCATGCATGATACCGTTCGCTTTAGCCCATGGGCCTTGTAGTTTTGCTTTTGGTGGGTCTCAACTAATCAAAAAGCCTCATGCAAGGCAATTGTGCAAGTTTTACATATAAACCCAGTCATTTTTCTCTCTACAGTCTATGTGAGACTTCAAAACATCATAACCCACTCCCCTTAGAGATGCACGTCCCTATGCAGGAGCCTACCTGTCATCTTGGCCCGCCTACTTGCACTAGACCATAGCAAGAACCCTCACTCAAACTAATCGAGAGTAAGTTTTAATATCATTGTAGCGCCCCACCCTGCATGTATGCATGATATTATCCTCTTTGGGCCATGGGCTTCACGAAGTAAAATTGTGAGGCCCATGGGTTAAAGCAAACAATTTCATACATGCGTGTGGGGTAAGGCTTTACAAATTAACCTTGTGATTGCCCTGTATTTTGAATGGGTCAGGTTGGTCCAGATTGGCAAGTCGGATAAGTTTTTTGTTGGCTCTAAATTTCCACTTAGAGGAAGCCTGAATCTAGGATGATAATGGGTTGGGTATGAATGGGACATGCCCTACTCTCCTATTAGGGGTGGTTTTGGTAATGATTTTTTTTTATGCGAGGCAGGTTTGAGTTTGTTGACCTAACCCACCCCACTCTGCTCCAAATAAATAATATTTATATACTTATTACTAAAGTAATAGACAAAACTATATGGTGTTTGTGATTTTGGGCCTTAATATAATGCACATGGGAAAAGCGGGTGGCAAATTCAAATTATATTACACATATTCTTATCCATTTTAATATATTTTAAAAGTTTTAAGCTTTAAATTTGACTTGACATATTCAAATGGGGCGGATTTGGAATTAAAATTAGTGACCTATCATGATGGAATAGATTTAGGCTTATCCCAAGTCCATACCAAACCTACCTAGTTGTCATCCCATCCTAAACCTACCTGCTATCTTGGCCCGCCCAAATGGAAACCAACCCACGTGCATTAGATCATAACAGGGACTCACACTCAAACTAATCGAAAGTAAAGTTTGATACCATTGTTGCGTACCACCCCACGCGCATGCATGAAATTGCCTGCTTTGGCCTATGGGCCCGACGAAATAAAACCGTAAGACCTATGAGCCAAAGTAGAAAATATCATAGTTGTGTGTGGGGTGTGGAGACACAAATTTACCCTGTGACTGCCCTGTATTTTAAATGAGTCAAGTTGGTCTGGATTGGTAAGTCGGGTCACGTTTTTGTTGGCTATAAATTTCCACTTAGAGGAAGCTCGAATCTAAGGATGACAATGGGTAGGGTATAAATGGGCCCTGCCCCATTCTGTTTATATTAGGGGCGGGTTTGGTGGTAGATTTTTTTTTATGCGAGGCTGATTTGAATTTTGTTAACCCAACTCACTCTGCCTTGAATATCTAATATTTATATACTTATTACTAAGGTAATTGACAAAACTTATAGGTGTAAGTGATTTTAGGCCTTAATATATGCATATGGGAAGGGCGGGTGGTATATTTAAACTACACTACACACATTCTCATCCATTTTAATATATTTTAAAATTTTTAATCTTTAAATTTGACTTGACCCATTGAAATGGAGTAGATTTGGTATTAAAATTAATTACGCATCATAAGAGCAAATAGATTTAAGTTTACTTCAAATCCGTACCAAACCTACTCCGTTGCCATCCCATCCTAGACCCTAATTCAAAATCGACTAACCAAGTCTTGCGCCAATGTGGGCCAACCCGAATCTCATTGACAGTTCCCTTCCCATCCCTTCCCATCCCTTCCCTCCCTACTTTTGTCCTTTCCCTAAAATTGCCACCCTTCACCTTCTTCACTTTTCTCAAGGTCATCTTCCATTTCACCTCGTTCCCATCCCCACCACTTTCTCTGCACACAAACCTACAAAAACACATCAATTGAAGGAGAAGATTACTATATCTAGAAGGAGAGAAATCAAGAGAAAGAGGAAGAGCAGACCACCCTAATTCCTGCGCCCCACCCAAGCGAGCCACCCCAATTCCTGCACCTCCACCTTCCTCCGCCATGCATCACCAACCCTCCAACCCCGACCGCCCATCCCTCCACCCAATCCAAACCTCCTCCCCACGCTTCGCTCCCCCCAGTCCCTCCACCCCCACCTCCGGCGCCCACCGGAAAATCGCCATCGCCGTCGACCTCAGCGACGAGTCCGCCCACGCTGTCCGCTGGGCCGTGCAGAACTACCTCCGCCCCGGCGACGCTGTCATCCTCCTCCACGTCCGCTCCACCTCCGTCCTCTACGGCGCCGACTGGGGCTCCATCGACCTCTCTGTCCGCGACGCCGACGAGGAGTCCCAGCAGAAGCTGGAGGAGGACTTCGACGCCTTCACCGCCACCAAGGCCGCCGACCTCGCTCAGCCCCTCGTCGACGCGCAGATCCCCTTCAAGATCCACATCGTCAAGGACCACGACATGAAGGAGCGGCTCTGCTTGGAGGTTGAACGGCTGGGATTGAGCGCCGTCATCATGGGCAGCCGTGGGTTCGGCGCGTCGAGGCGGAGCAGCAAGGGGAGACTCGGGAGCGTCAGCGATTACTGCGTCCATCACTGCGTTTGCCCCGTCGTCGTCGTGAGATACCCGGAGGACAAGGACGGCGGTGGGGTTGCGGTTCCGGCGGTGGCGGGCAGTCCGGCGAGGGTGAATTCGGTTAAGGAGGCGGAATTGCATCCAGTGCCGGAGGAGGAGCACGAGTACCGTGACACCTCCGAGGAGCAGAAAGGTTAGGGCTTTGTTGCCATCTCTGGGTTTGCTAAATTGGGGTTTTTGCTGTTTTAGGATTCGTGTTGTTGAATTGCATGTTTCAAAGTTTCTGTTTTGGTGGATGTGGTTTGGATGTATGGATTATGGAAAATATGGGAAAATCTGGAACTCTGACATTCTGAATTACCTTTGTAGTGATCATTTGCTTGGGATGTAGCTGGTTTTTTGAGATGGAAGAAACCCTTTGGTGAATGAACCTACAAATTATGTTTGTGGGAATTGGCAAGTCAAGTAAACATGAGTTTGTTGAATTGAGGATAAACAAAATCACACTAAGACGAGATTTTTCCCCCCTTTTGAATGTGGTAGAATCCAAAATTTTCATGGAGGGATAATGATAAGTTTCAATTGGCGCAATAGAAATAAAAGTACAATTTTTATAGTAGATCACTTGGTCTTCACCAGTGGAGGTTCAATGATTGAATTTGAGGTAGTTTTTGGTTGCTTGTGGAAGTACGGTTTATTTGTTTTATAAAAAAAAAATGCTTGGTTTATCGGCCAACGAAAATACAAAATCAACAAATTTTGTAGGCAAGGATGATGAAGATCACTGTCATCATCTTAGCTTTATCCTATTCTCTGGAGCTAGCTGACTTACTGAAAGTTAAAGATAGCGAAAAACTGATCTTTATAACATAATTGCTCTCTCTCTCTATCTATCTACACGCACGCATATATATATGTATGAGAAATATTGATGCACATCTATCCCTCACTATGTTGTGGTGAGGGACAACATAGTAGGGCCGACTTTATGCATCATTCAAAGCATCCACACATACAGGACCTCATAAATTACAATGAATCAATTGAGTTTTCACTAATTCAAATGGATTGGACCGTTGAATTGACGTCAGAATTTTTCTTTAATATAAAATCATTGTGGGCCACGGATAAAGGGGTTAGAGGCTTAGGATTGACTCCAAACTTGATTTATGGGCTCATATAAGGAGACTCTTGGCGCAGTCATGAATCCATGATCAATAAATATATTAATCTCCTGAACGATTGATCTAATCCAAGAAGGATTCAACCCCCAGGGCACCCTCACAAAAGGAAAAATATCATAAGAGATAATATCTCGAAAGAGAACTTTATTGATTTAAACTGAGAATCCATAACAATGAGGCTTCACATCCTTATATATAGAAGTTGGCTCGTTCCCTAAACAACAAAACTTACTAATATTAGAATAATTCTAAACAAGATAGAAAACTCACTAATATTAACCCTAATGCAATCAATCTACTAATAATATTTCGAAAGAACTATGTATCCGGTTGAGATTGTGGACTGGGCCCAACAGGTTGGCCAACTTATGGTCTGGCTTGCTTTTCACTATAGTAATGAAGCAAAAGAAAGATAAAGGGAGGCTCTCATCTGGGTTTGGTCGAGTGCGACGAGAGAGAGGGAGTGGAGGGAGTTGTTGCAGATGATGAGTTGCAGCTATTGCTGCTGTGTGACGATAAGATGTCGGCACTCCCGTGGAAGCCAAATACGCCTCGATGTACAGATCTTCTCTGTCCTCTCATTTTTTGTTCTCTTTCTGCTTTTGTCTCTCTTTTTTTTTTTTTTTTTTTTTGGCGTGGTTGTGATGGATGATAAGTGTGAGGGGGTTTGGGATCACACGGGATTGGTTGGGGCTAGCGATAAGGATTGAGCTGGATGGGGGTTGACTAGATCCTGGGGTTTTGGGGATTGGGTTAGGTTGTGGGGTGGATTTGGGATGGGGTTTTATTATTATTATTATTATTTATTTCGGTGGTTTGCTATGGTTCAAATCTTTGTGGTAAAGGGGAATTGGTGTTTTTGAGTTATCAATTTGGAGAAATGACGAAGGTAGTTTTGGGATTACTGGGATTTGGTTGGCTTTGATGCGGTTTAGGGTTTTGGTTGAGGTCTAGGTGACCAACGAGAAGGAAAGGGTGGTTTTCCGAAGTTGGGGTTCTGCGATGGAGGTGGGCTTTGGCTGGGGATGGCAGAGTTTTAGGTAGGGAAGTTTGTGGTTTAAGGGTTCTGTTGGGGCTGCTAGGTTTGACAGGGGATATGGATGGTCTTGGGGCTTCTGGGAGGGTTTTGTGGGGAAGGTAGGGTTTAGGAATGGGTTCGTTTGGGTTCTGAGAGGAGATGGTTAATGGTGGGTGTGGCAGTGAGATGGGAACGATGGATTGGGGATGGGTGGAGATGGATGGAGAAAATCTAGGAAGGACAAACGTCTCCCTAGCAACTGCTCTTTGTCTTTAATACCAATTGGCGTAGTCATGAATCCACGACCAATAAATAGAATCAGTCTTCTGAAGGATTGATCGAATCCAAGAAGAATTCAGCCCCTAGGGCACGTTCACAAAAGGAAAAAAAATACCATAATAGATAATATCTCGGAAGAGAACTTTATTGATTTAAATTGACCATCCATAACAATGAGGTCTAATATACTTATATATAGAAGTTGGCTTGATCCCTGAGCAACAAAACTTACTAATATTAGAATAATCCTAAACATGATAGAAAACTCACTAATATTAACTTTAATGCAATCAAACTACTAATAATATTCCTAAATAATTATGTATCCAGTGGAGCTTATGGATTGGGCCCAACGGGTTGTCTGACTTATGGTTTGGCCTGCATCAACTCTTTACATTCCCCCAAGTCTCATAATTGTAGGGCCTTTAGGTGGGGCCCTATCAAGTTTATCCCTCATCATATGGTGAGGGATATGCACATAAATATCCCTTAGGAAATATTCAAGTGAGAACTAGTTCTCACCGTGCTTCTATGACTTGAGAACTATTGATGGGGCCCATCTAGCAACCCATCCACACTGTGCACAAATAGGGAATCACCCCAGCACACAAGTAGTTACTAATCCCGAGGTTTGGCAACCATCTAAATGGATTTGACTGTTGGTTGTAATGTTGACTTTTTCAAAATATGAAGCTATTGAACTTGTGGACCATGGATGAAGGGGTTAGGGGCTTGCGATTGGGGTCAAACTTGATACTTATTGGTGGTACGACATAGAGCTTTCCATCCCCCCCCCCCCCCCCCCCCCCCCTAGTTCCATCCCCAGATAGGACCCACAAGTGGGCCCATAAAAAGTTCTGATGGTAGCTCCATGAGAACAGTTCTCACTAGAACAAAGCCCATATATATTTTATATATATCTGGGAAATTCTATAAAATGCCCCTCTCTAAAGTGGGCATTTCTGCCCCTCTCTAACATCCAACGAGAAGCATTCATCCATTATGAGAATTGTTAGAAAGAACGAGCCATTTATTACACCCTTTAGTACTGTCCTTTCTAGGGAATTCTTTTAAAACAATTGAGAGACAAATAGGAGGGGAGAAACTGTTCTTCATTATATCTTTTTTATTCCCTTCTTTACTTTGTATGATGGGATGCACCTATGCATAAATCCAAGCAGTTTAAATTAATAAAATAGGCCCAACAAAATGTGTAATATTTGTAATATTGTTTTAGTGCTTTGTCTTAGAGTCTAATCATGGGGAATGCATCCCATCAAGGCTGAGTCTAAGAGTCTAATTGTTGGGCCTCTTTACAATCTTGTGGTGCATAGTCATCACAACTGGGTCATGGGGGTCCAACTATTTGTATTTGAAAATTAGGTTTGTTTTCCAATCCATGAGTCAGAGCATGGTTATCGTTTTTCTAAGGATCAGGATCAGGTTGTTATAAGGAAGATAAGACATTAGATATGATAAATCCATCTTAATTAAAACTTATATTGGGAGAAGAAAAGGGGGTACAAAATTGTCTTTGCATTTCCGAAGGATGTCATTGCCTTTTGCATTAAATGTTGCATTTAATTGAATGCAATGTGTTGTGCTTTCGTAGGCCTAAAAATGGAGTGTTTTCTTGCTAGACCTCCTATATATGTATATATATATATCTTATATATATTTATATAGAGGCTTTAGATGAGTCCATGTTCACAATTACTCGAGAATTTAACATTTTTTAATATTGCTTTAGTGAAGGTCTTAATTGGTCTACCCTTTCTTCTAGTTCCTTGTGTGCACATGCCCAGATCAATGCGTCAACATGAACAGGACCTTGTGTGCACATGCCCCAACCATTTTAACCATATTCCCTGGTTTTTTTCCCCTAATTATTCTTGCTACTCGTAGGCTTTCTCTCATGTTCTCATTCCTAATTCAATTTTCTAGTAAATCTGCATATCCATCATGGCATTTACATCTCAGCTACATGTACTTTAGCTTCTTCCATTTCTAACTTGCCTAACATTCAACACCATATGGGAAAACACGTTTATTTGCATTCATAGAGCATTCCACTAGCTTAGCTGTAGTTTTCCCACCCTGCTCCTATTCACTATATTCAACTCATGTCTCATACCCCTCATACCCTTCATTTTGTTCTATGGCTGATCCTAGATGTCTAGGTGTTTCATGCTGTGGTCCTCTGTATCTTCAAAGCCACTCATCTTCTCTAATACCTGCCCACTAAACTTGCACGAAATCTGTTCTATCTTTGATTTGCTATATCTCTGCCAATTTTGACTTAGACACCTTTTTCCAAAGTTCTAGCTTACCATATACAGCATTTCTTGTTTAACTACGAGTGCTACATCAGCTTCGAACGGCACAGACCATGGAACTTTGTCTGGGATATATGTTGTTACGTTATTTATTACTGAGGAGTATAAACAGGGGCTCAAGGCAAACCCTTGGTGCAATCCCACTCCAACTGGAAGTCAGATGTCACCTCGCAGACAGTACTTATGCTTCTTTCTTCCTCTTCATACATGTCTTGCATAATTTTGGCATAAGTAGGGGCTCGTTTTTTAATTATGATAGATCAATAGTTTTCACAGTTTTGAATTTCTATATTATTCTTATTAAAAAAGACACCCGAGCTCTCTTTCTCCTTTCATTGGGCTTTTTTTCTGCCACCAAGATTTTATTGATAAGTTGGTTACGACTGAATCTTAGTTTTACCCAAGAGATCTAAACTTCTAAATGCATATTATCTGGACTTGGTGCTCTATCCAAGTAATTCAGTCTTTACTCCCATTCTCTACACTTTGTTGTTCCTTCTTTGATTAGGTTCTAGTTCGAATTTTACTTAACCTGCTGCCTTGTCTATTTCTAATCTCCTGGTCTTTAACCAACTACTTATCCTTTTTTTTTTTGACTTTGTGCTTCACCTTGCTTTCTAGGTTTGAGTGGCACTCTTAGCTATCTTTTACCTATGCACATGTTTACAGTTTACCATTCTTTGAATAAGATTGTTTTTCCTCAATGACCTTCTTTATTCCACCAGCATGATTCCATGTGTATATTGCTTTATATCTTCCTTTTCAACTTACAAAATATTCCTTGGTGATTTGTTTAATTCAACCCACCATTAGATCACCGACTTTATTCGAATTCAGACCCCAATTTCAACTATCTTGCATCAATCCTTTCTCTTGGATCCTGTTTGTGTTGACCCTTTCAGATTCCACTACCATATTCTTAGGAAGCTTCTCAATTCCTTCTATTTTTATTTTACTGTGGCCCAATGCACGAGGATCCAGCATAGCGGGGTCTGGCGAGGACAAGATGTACGCAGGCTTACCTTCATTTTGAAGAGGTTATTTCCGTAACTTGAACCCGCGTCCTCCAGGACGCTAGCGGCAAGCCTTTACCATTAGGACAAGCCGCTCTTCTTCTAGTTTTCTTTTAACAATAATATTTAAAATCAAAAGCATAGGTATGTTGTATTTTAGGCTCTCTCTCTCCTGGGATGACTAACTGTCCTTGTAGACTGGTTGCGTTCTATTCCTAATCAGATAGTTATCTATTTTTTCTTATTTGGTCTGCTCTTAGAGGTCAGAAGTTATTCTTTTTTCTCAATGTGTTATAGCTGATGAAAGATCAAAGGCCACAGTAAAATCCGGGATAGGTTTCCCCATACCTACTTTTTCCCCTCCTAACAGGAAAGTTTCATCAAAAGATATAATTGTATAGAGGGACCTAAAAAACAGAGATGCCATAGTGTATAAGATTAAGAGCATTAAAATCTGAAAGAAAACACCTAGACAGTGGCGGGCATACCTTATAAGAATCAGGGGCAGTCGCCCTAGATAGTAAAAAAAACCCTGGAGTCAAATAGGCCACCTGCCCCATTGCCCCGCTTATATCAAGATGATCACCCCACCCTAAAATAGCCTCCTTTCAAACTCTGCTAATTGCATCGCATGAGATCTCGTCACCGGTCCTTGCGTAGACTACTGCATCTTCATCCATGAAACTCCCTCTTGTAGTTAGTCTCCCTCTCTCTCCCACACCAAACAATGTTAAACAAACCCTGGTTCTCTCTCTTACTCTCTCCCTCCCCAGATCTAGTATAATCCCAATCACTCTATACCTAAATCTGAAGCCATAATTTCCAAATCCTAATTCCAAACCTTAAATCCACAAATCCTAATACAAACCTTATGTCCTGAATCACCAAATCCTAAGTGCAAACTTTAGTGATGTGTTGAGATTTGGAAGCCTTGACCGCAACCTCAACTCACGAAGAAAATCAAGAATCCTGAATTCGAAAATTCCCTAACTCTAATTCAATTGAACAAAAAGAAATCTCTCTCTCTCTCTCTCTCTCTCTCTCTCTCTCTCTCTCTCTCAATAGAAGGATTTAGTTGCATACGATAAACCTGTGTGTTAGTTTTCTAATCTGCATGTACTCGATTTTATGGGTTGTGTCTTTACTACTTGGATAATGCATTGTCATGACAATGAAATTTTGTCATTACAATGGAAAATTCCATCATTGAATGGCTAGTTTAAGTGTTTATTTTTTTTATTTTTATTTTTTTTATAGTTTTCAATGATCTAAAATCAAAGACCCTATTTCTATACTATAACCTGTGAGAAAGTGCCGGATCTAAACTTATGACCTATTAGAAAGTGTCACAATCTATATTTAAACCACTTTGTGATACGGAATTAGGTCTGAAAAGGCCAATGGTGTCTGCCTTTTAGACCTGCTCAATGGGTTTGGTCCAAGTAATGAGATTTTTTCATTTAAACATCATTTGTGTCTATTTAAATGTGAAATATTTTCTATTTTGATAATGTTAAAGTGAAGAAAGGACAATAAAAGAATGATTGACCTTTTCATTTGACCATCATCCACCCCACCCAAATGTAAATCCTCGGTCCGGCACTACATCTAGATGACTACTCAAGGTCTTATGGTTTAGTAGTAGTGCTTTTTTTTTTTTTTTTGAATGGTAAATCATTCATTAAAAGAAAAGAGATTATAAAGAAAATGGGAAAAGAAAACACAAGAGGGTACAAGAGCATTGAACCCCCGCCCCAAAAGAAACTACTTGATAAGACCCACCCAAGGAGACAACCTCTCAACCCCCTGCTTAGCTAGACTATCTACCATAGAGTTAGCAAATCTAACCTCTTGGTGGAAAACAACGTTGATAGAAGAGGATAACTCCTTGATTTCATTAAAAAGAAATTGAAATTTCCACGGGGAAGCCTTTCACTTGGACACCCAGGAGATGGCATTGGAAGAGTCGCTTTCCTCCTTATGGTTTAGTAGTTCAACAAACAAATTGAACAGATTACAAAAATGGGCCCACAGTAATTTAAAAAATAAGGGTGGTTGATGGGGCCTACAGAATGCAATCACCGTTAAAGAAGTGTGTCAGTGCAACAGCGCCTGTTGCAAGAGAGGTGGGAAAATTTTGGTGTAAATGGCCTTAGCCGTTGTTTACACATCATTTTCATGCATCATTTATTCAACATATTTGTAAATGAAAGCAAAAAGACATGATGACTGATGATACGTAACCATTATGTATATTATTAATTTATTTATTTAAATGACTGCAAACAGGTAAACCCTAACTGAAATAGCGAGGAAAGGCATAATGAACCATATTTGTCCTTTTTATCCTTTGGGCCTTTGGGGAGGTCTAGAATGGCAATGTATCCTTTTTCATAAAAAGAATGGTAATGTATGGATAATGAGACCCATCTAGTTTTAGTTGATAACCTAGATGTATGTTAAATAGGGGGCCATTATCTCATGAAGATATCCTGGCAGTTGGCAATTGAAGCTCATGGATGCATAGCTGCTAAGGATTAGCAGTCATGCTTCTTCTCAACTCACCTACTCTTAACTCTTAATTTCTTTGGAAGATAGCATACATAAAACTTTTTTGTGGAACTTTTTTTTTCCAACTCATGACAAATATGAAATGCAGTGAACATGAGCATTTGTGGTGTTTTAAATTCTGAGATCTTTACCACTGAATAACTATCAATTTATTAGTTTCTTTTAGTGTTGAAATCTATCCCATTTGATTGATGGTCATGTTAAAGTATACTCTCCATTCAGTCCTGGTTCTGATGCAATGTTCTCTTCTATGGCAGATGGTTGAGCGGGGCTTGGGTCATGGCGTGGGCCTAATTTATCCAGGTGGTGTATTCATGCATGAATATGATTGTGCTTTTTTAATCAATAGTCGCTCCCATCAAATTAGTTAGTTTGTACCTTTTTTTAACAAATGAAGCTAAAACATATATAGTTCCAATATACCTCTGAAATTATATTTCCTAATGACAGTGTTTTTTTCACTTATATCTATTTTAGGTTTCTGATATCTGGCGGCATTTCTTCCTGCATATGTTTGAATGGCATGAGTTTTGCATACTCCATACACAACTTTTACCTGTGCATGTGTCAACAGGGTATTAACACTGTTCTAATTGGTTGATAGGTTGGGCCTACCCCATGATTGTGAGCTGGTAAAAAGTCATATTCATTGCCCAGCCTAAATATTGTATTTAACCAGTGAATGTGGTTGCCAGTTCCTTTTATTTCCCTCGAGTTCGTAGGATTTGTCTAATTGCTGTGGCCATTCTAACTATCACAATGTGTCAAGAGTCTCAAGATTCTTTGTATTAAACCTGCCTCCAGACCATAGGTCGGGCAATGTAAACCTGAGCTATGTTCCCTCTTCATTGAATCAGATTCTAATCTTCATTTGGAAGATTGTAGATAGGATTAACTTTTTTATTGTTTTTTGGGAAAAATACACACAGCCACCTTCCTTCTAATATTTATAAACAGCTACCTCCCTTTTTTTTTTTTTTTACTTACAACCATCTAAACTCCTGTGACAATATTGGTTGACACCTTGAATGACAATCAGAACTAATACTGTCATGTTGACCCCGACCCAGCTAATAGTTTTCTGAAAAGATGAGATGCCCTTCCCTTTAACCTGTTTGTAGTAAACGTAAGTGTTCAACTTCGGGTAAAATTCTCAAACGAACATCCCAAGTTACCACGTTATCCTTGAGTCAACTAAGCTTCAATTCTAGTTTTCTCCCAGGTTTGGTCTTGAGGGCAGAGGCAGAACTAATATTTATAGACAGCTACCTCCTCTTTTTTTTTTTTTTTTTTTTTTTTCAATTACAACCACCGAAACTCATGTGACAACATTGGTTGACACCTTGACTGACAATCAGAACTAATGCTGTCATGTAGATCCCAACCCAGCTAATAGTTTTCTGAAAAGATGATATGCCTTTCCCTTTAACCTGTTTGTAGTAAATTTAAGTGTTCGACTTCGGGTAAAATAACTCGGACCAAAATCCCAAGTTGACCGCCTTATCGTTGAGCCAACTAGAGCTTCAATTCTATTTTTGCCACGGTTTGGACTTGAGGGCAGAGGCAGAAAGTTTTCATTTTGTTGGTGTGTGGGTGGGTGGGTGTGTTGGGGGATGGACTTAGGGCCCACCTTATTAGAAAATTTTCTCACCTCTGACCCAGTCAAAGTAGCTAGCTGGTATTGGCATGGCAGTATATGGTTGTATGTCATCATTGTCGTTATCTAGGCCTTGTCCAAAGCTTGTGGGGGTTTAGCTACATGAATTATATTTTTCCATTCCACTCTGGGCCAAATCCTAAGATAGGTTGCGCCGTAGGAGGTAGTTGTATGTGAGAAGTGAAAATAACAGTGATTGTTCTTAAATATTAGAAAAGGAAGGTGGCTTTGGAGGCGATCGCGACCTGTGACTAGCGATTGGCCTTTGTCTGGTGAAAAAATAGAGCTATCATATCCATTACATGAGAACAACAGCTAATTTTGCATGTGAGCTTTTGTTGTGGCATGCAGAAGGTGAAGATGACCGGGACAATGAAGGAATAGGGGGAAAGATGCTCTTGAGCTTTTTGTTTCTGTGAGGGTGGACTCATGCCATGTCACGGAATGGCAGTTATCTTACTGCTGTTCTCTGCTTCCTGCATCTACTGCTTTACATGAACTTAATTTTTGATGGTGGTATTTCTTTAGTTCCCTGTAAGTCTTATAGTAGATTGTCAAAAGGTTCCTTTGCGTGCTTTGTGAAAAGCATCTAGTTTAAACCAGTTTACTTTTTGCAAGATAATCCTTTTGGTTGCTCGTCTATCTGGATAATGAGCTCTGTATTTATGGAAATTTTATTTCGCGGTAAGCTTTGCCAATAATAAATCTACCGTCGAGAGAGGTTTCTCATGTGACTGCTGTTCTTTTTTATGGGGTCCCTTGTCTCCCTCAATTTGGATTTCTTCTTTCAGTTATAAACTGTTTCCTGTCAAAATGTCATTCTTGATGTCTTATATTGTAATTTAACATGAAAATGGTCACAGTAAAGGCCTGTAATAACATGTGAATCTGTATGTAGCCCCTTTGATGGTTAAAGATCAGCATTAACTATGAAACAAGCTCCAGATACCATCACTTGGACCAGTTGGTAAAAACAAATACCAGAATATATAATGTGATATGGGCAGAGACATTATCGGGGGAATAAGACCGTTAGAATAGTAAACCGAGTTTAGCAGGTATTATTAATCTGTAAAAATCCCTTTTATTAAGGGAAGTACCTGTGGGAAAAAAAATCCAAACCCATTGGTGTGATCCTCTTGGATGCATCCCAATCATGTGCCTTAAAGCAATGAAAATAAGGAAAAGAAAGGAACAGTCCTATGGGATCATCACAGCACTTGATTTGAAGGGTCTCGAAGCTTTAACAGTTTTTCTAATTATGTATTTTTGAAGTCCAATCCTTGTATCAAGTACAAACTAATGGTTCCAAATTAGAGCAACTGCCACACAAAAAGAAGGAATGGAGAAATTAGCAAGTGTGCGGGGCTTGGATTATAACGTGTGGGTGAGGGAAAAATTTGTTATATCTCATATTAACTGATTAATTTGTTTATTATATGGTGTGATATTCCTATGAGCAAAGTTCTGTTGATTGGATGATTGATTTCTTGTGCCTCTTGTTGTGATTCTAAGGTCGCCTTGCGTTATTCAGTATTATGTGTGGGGACATGTATGTACCTCCTAGGGAATAGTTTGTGCTTGTGAGAATCGGGTAACTCCTGAGCTAAAGGCTTGGGTTGGCGAGCGATACCCTAGGTCATAAAAAAAGGTGATTCTAAGCTATATTGGGCTGGTTTTGAAATATCTTTTGAGAACAGGGATAACCTAGGACTTGTATTTTATGCATGCTAGGCCAGTTACTTGACCACATTACGAATCTTTAAAGCCCTCCGTTCCCTTCATGGCTAGAGGCCAAAGAGAATAGCCCAATGTTCACACATGAAAAGACCCCGGTCTATAGGGGCAGTAACATTCACTGAATTGGTTTATCCCTGGCAAAATCATTGAGTATCATTCTTGCTCATAGTCAGAACGGGCCCATTGTTATGAGACCATCAGTTTCATTATGTTTAAGATGAATTTTAAATATGATCAGTCTAATGATAAGCATAAGTCTAATTAGTGTAAAAATTTTCATGATAAAAGAAGAAGGTAGGCCAATGATTTGTGAGGCTTAACTTACAAAACTTAGCCAGCTGATCATGTTTCTATACCGATAGGTTCAGATAATCCCAAAGTTTGTAAGAAACAGAGAGCAAAGCTTCGAAACATTTCAAGAAGAAATTTTTTTTAGAAAAATGGTATTCATGAGAAGGGAAAACAATACCCTTTGAGGGTTAAAAGATTATCAAATAGAAGAAATGTTCTCCTATGAGCTACAACATTTGCAGTCCAGCACTGTGGGGCCCTGGGCCCAATGCTACAAGCCCTGGCACCAAGATCAGTTGAACTCTCATCATAAATTTATTCACTGTTAGATTGAATTTCAAAGAAATCTACAATTAAAAGGCCACTAAATATTAAGGCTATAAATCAAAGGGCCCAGATGATGCGATGGGGTTGATTTTTTTTTTTTTTTTTTGACTTTATCCATAAGGGAGACCTTTCTATTATATAAATCCATACGTACTGATAAAATTATATTTAAGTGGGCCCCACAACTTGGAACATGAGGAAAGTTGAGTTTCAGAAGGTTAGAAGAACCAAAAAATCCGGATGTCAGTCTGTAAGTCGAGAAAACGGGTCTGCATCTCACTCAAGGTGGTCGGCTGATATTATTAAAAAGTTGAAACGGTTGACAATTGAAAGCAACCAACACAGGTGGTTTTATGCAAATGACAGAAATGGCTAGTGGTCATCTGAAAATTTCCTTAACAGAAGTATCATTAAGAAACCGATACCATAATTACCTCATCATTGTGGGTCCCACCCCACATATTTCATCATCACCGGCTTTTACGAATCATCGTCACCTGCTTACGAATCTAACTGTGCATTTCAAAATTCCTCTTTTTGATTTTTATAAGTAATAAATCTGCTTGGATGGAGAATGAGTTCTTTCCCAAGAACTTTGGTTTAGAATCCGACATTACTTGAGATGATGATATCAACAATCCCTTCATATTATACTACATAAAACATGTGTATAAACCAGTCGCTGTCGATCAGCTGTGTCACTGTAATCAAAATGGCTTATTACCTTGTGTTGCTTGGTAGATTTCTTGGAATTTCATATCTTATTTTCTTGGCCCGAAGTTTAAAAAGATATCTGATGAGTCGTCGACGTATGAATGAGAATGCTGATCCAGGCATGTGATGTTTGGTTCTCTGCTTTGTTCTTTTTAATTTGTGTGAAGTCCTTATATGAGTATTATTTACTAATTTAATCATGCTTTTATTTTTATGTTAATATTGGGTCTTTTTGTTTTGTTTTGTTTTGTTTTGTTTTTTTTTTTTTGGGTTCTTGGGGAAGAGATCAATTGTTCCATTGGTAGAAAGGCTGACATTACAATTTGAATGGTTCGGATATCTTTGTAAGGTGGACCACCCAGGTTTCATTTTGACCTTACTTGGCCACACAATATGATCGGCCTTCTGTCATCACTATTGATATATTCGGGAATATGTAAAATTACCTAGTACATGGTGCTTGTGTGTGGTGTCATGTTTCCGATGGTTTACCAATGATCAAATCAAAAGTGGGCCACATTTGATTACTGGTTGTAGTAAGTGTATTATACAAAAGCTGAAAACATGAGATTTATCCCATGGTATCATGAGATCTAGGGCAGCGAGTTCAACATAATGTTGACCAGAGTTAAGTGATTCTGGTGATATTATCTTCGATCATGAAATTGGAAAAACTAGATTGAAGGATGATTAATATGTCAAGACCCCTTAATAATTTTATAATAGTCCCTCATCATTAAAAAAAAATTAATGTGTATCCACTCATATTTATGAATCTAGGTCAATGATTCAATGCTCCAATCACCATCTCACAAGAAAGCGAAGTCGGTTAACCAAACAAAAAACGGGTGTTGCAAAATGAGAGGTGATCTGTCATCCAAAGTTTTCATATAAAAAATTAAGTTTAGACAAACATTTTCAATGGATGAAATTCACAAAATATATTTGGAAAATGTAATGAAAAATCTCCTACAATCCCTCATTGGTTTTTAAAAATTCTCAATAATCTAATTATATGACAAAGGATTTAGTGGATTAGCTATATATAAATGACTCATTTATTGAGTGTTGCTGACTGTTTGTCTTTTCGTCACAACCATTAATCATTAAACCATCTAACTACTTTCATATCTTGATAAAATACAAACATTAAAAAATATATTTTTTTAATAAATAATAATTGAATGAAAGACTCAAAACGGAATGAAAAAAAATTATTCATACAGCAGACCCCAACATAATTCGAAAAAGGTTCTTATGATGATGATGATGATGATGATAAAGTGAATAAGAGACA
This sequence comes from Sextonia rubra, assembly GCA_037013555.1. NCBI lineage: Eukaryota > Viridiplantae > Streptophyta > Magnoliopsida > Laurales > Lauraceae > Sextonia > Sextonia rubra. The sequence continues at coordinate 46,817,614 of JASUAD010000006.1, read as the reverse complement.
CACATATAGATGTCATGGCATGGGCAGACAATCACTTCTTTAAATTTCTTTTCTCTCAGTAATTTCTTATTTTCAGAATTGACACTCGAAAATGGTCCATTATAGATAAACCCACTAGATCAACCATTTATATTAAAAAACTGGTGAGCCTTACCTTCGATTGTTTGTCACAATGTTTGTCTATCTGAATGCTTTCTTGCTTAGTCAATCAGGTGCTAAGGAGAGAGACACTAATTTTTTATCAAAAGCCATTGAAGAAGCATACAAAGGTGTTGATAGTGGTGATGGAGGCCCTTTTGGTGCAATCATTACTTGCAATGGTGAACTAGTTGCTAGCTGCCATAACATGGTCTTAACGAACAATGATCCTACTGCCCATGCAGAGGTTACAGCAATAAGAGAGGTAAGAAAAGAAAAGAAGTTATTCATGTGCATGCATGATAATTGGCACTTCCAATTTGACAGTCGATCAATCTATAACCACAGCTGGATTGCATCTAAAAAAGTTAGTTAAAATGATTAGATTTTATGAGGCCATTAAAGCAAGGGTTAAAATGTGCAGATCTGGTAAAAGACATCAAACTCCGCCCTGCCCGCACAGAGAGAGAAGGTTCGCACCTAAGCATATGTAGGGTGGTATCAGCCAATACACTTTCTGAATTTAGGCTAACCTTCTCAGCATGAAAAACACAATGCGCTGGTTTGCTGTCTTGTATTCTGATTGGATTAGTCCATTGGATTAGCCAAAGACATGTTTGGTTTGGGGTATTTTGGTAATTGTAGCGGACTTTACAATAACATGTAGATATGCTTATTTCAATTCAAGAGCTACACTATAAGCTATTTTCAGGTTCAAGCTTTACAAACACTTTTCATGAAATTGGAGACATTTCACCTCAAGCATTCATACTTACGACACAGTAATGTCTTTCCTGTATATAGGCATGTAAAAAGCTCAGGAAATTTGAGCTCTCTGATTGTGAAATGTATGCCTCCTGCGAACCATGTCCAATGTGCTTCAGTGCAATTCATCTTTCAAGAATCAAGGTAGAAACCCTTCCCTACTTTTAAATTTCCACATGTTTTATCAGGAAAATTCTTTTTCATGGTTCGGGATTTGGTGTTTTCTATTCTAATTTTATGCTGTAGAGGTTGGTCTATGGAGCCAGGGCTGAGGCAGCAATGGCTATTGGATTTGATGATTTTATTTCTGATGCCATAAGAGGTACTGGGTACTATGAAAAGGCAGAGTTGGAGATCAGAAGAGCTGACGGTGACGATGCCATCATAGCCGAACAAGTATTTGAGAAGACCAAGGAGAAATTCCGACTGTATTAATGTAATAAATGATTAGTCAAAACATCTCCTTTAAATAAATTTCCTTTATTATGATGCTATCAATAATGGCCATTGTTGTAATAAGGGATTAGTCAGAGTATATGACTCCTTGAAATAAATTTTCTTTATCAACTACGATGTTATCAATAAATGGTCTTATTCACTTACCATTTGTTGAGTTGATTGGATGGTTTAAATGCCTGGCATTTGTGTATCAATCTTGGCCATTCTGTAACAATTTCAATTTTCAACAGATGTGATGAGATCCATCTGAAATATAAAATACATTGAGTTTTTTATGATAGAGGAGTAAATTCTCTTCCATCACTCTCAACCTATGTAAATTCTCTTCCATCACTCTCAACCTAAGCTCTCTTAGAATAGATTACTCCAAGAATTTAGGGACCCTCAAAGTCAGTACCAGATCCAGCCTGATGGATCCTGACTCAACCAGATTGCACTCAGACTTGTACTTTCAATTTGGACTCACCCTTGGGGTTGGTGGTTTGGGTTTCAGCAGGCTTGGGCTTGTGCCCCAACTTGGGTTTAGCATCATAAAGTTTGAGTTGGGCTTGGGCTTTAGTCCACTTGAGCTCAAGCAAGGTCTTGATACAAGAGTAGAAAATAACATTAGACTGAAGTCTAGTCTGTTCAGTACTTGTGTTTCAGTCTGCAGAAACATCTTCAAAACTTAAAAATAGTTAATATATGTAGTAGTAAAAAGGTCCAATTTTTCCAAGGCTATAGCTCAACTGGTAAGGACGTTGGGGACGGGGGAAGGTCCAATTTTTCCTGGGCTATAGATCAGCTGGTAAGGTCATCGGGTTGTGGGGGGGTTGGGTTGGTGGGGTGTTGGTCGTGTGAGAATGCTTGAGTCTAGTCCTCCGTGCACCCCAAAAAGAAGAGGTTCAATTTATACTTGAAAAAGGAAAAAAAATCAGTTCAAATTTCTATTTTAACACATGAATAGAAACAGAAGGTACAGAACAGGAACTCCATCCAACATTTTAAAATGGTTAAACCAATACCTTCGAAGGATATATTCCAATGAAGACCGTCAGACATAATACTCTGAAGAACCACTGGTCTGGGATTTCTATCAACGAGTTGCCCCTGATCACTTTCCCATTTAAGTAAACCAGATTGGGAAGTAGACGAGCCAGATTTTTTTTCAATTTCTACTCATCTCCGACATTTCTCAGTGTAGGGTTTCTGTAACACCCCATCCCACCTCGCTTAAAAATGAAATTTAAGTTTGGTATATAATGAACCATTTAAGTTACTATTAATAACTTAAGTTTAAACATTTTGCACCATATGATAGGTTCACTAAGTCACTGGGCCAGTGGTAACTACTCAGGCCGTTACAGTTTCCTTCCAGGTTAATGGCTTGTAATCAACCACAGTTAGCTGCAAGCTGACCAAAACATTTTTCTGTTTAGATGTTGTTAAATCGCAAGCCAGGGAACAAGACACCAACCTTTCAAAAGCAAAAGGGTAGAAACAGACATTTCTTAGTGAAAGAAAAGAAAAGAAATGAAGTAGCACCGAACGAGGCCTATGTCACATACAGATAAGAGTGGATCATAGATTAATAAACAAAGAAGTTCAAATATAAATAGGTATTATGTGATGCCTTACGTAAAACAAGAAATGGACAGAAGTTTTCTGAGGGTTGGGGAAAGTCTGTTCGGGTAAAAGCTGTTAAGCTGGTGATAAAGACTGAAAAACAGAGTGAGGAAAATGATGCTGAAACTAATTTTGCAACATTTTGTTTGAGAAACAGAGACATTAATGGTTGCATGAGAAACAGAATAGGCATGAGAGGAGGATACATGGAGGACATGATTCTAGACGAAATAATGAAATGGGGGAGGGTCCAGTCTTTGAGTGTCTTTCGATCTAGCAGAAGTGGAACATTTAAGAGTAGGTTTTTTCACAGCACAAATATACTCGTTATTACTAACACAGGGAACAGTCAATCTGGAAGTATTATAAAATCATCACAAGATAGTCTCGAGTTTAAACACAGTATTAGTGCAGGTCTGGCCCATGTTGTGAAGATCCAAACGGTTCAAAATATGTGACTAGCCGTGTTTACCATGTATGTTCATAATTCATGGGAAGAATCACTGCTTGCTCTATACAATTTTTGAAGAATACGGTTGATCACATAAAATGGTTCCAAACCGACATTTAGATCCAATATATGCTAGCACAACCCAAACTTCAGTAACATTGACCACCAAATGCGACACATGAAAACCATGACTAAATTGTTTTTGTCCGATACTACGGTGAATTTAATTTTGATTGGACTAAATTTACATGTAGTTATAGAGGAAACTTTGCATGTAATGGACAGTATGGATCGCCTAAAGTGTTTTATTGATGGCAAATTTAAAAATTAGTGTTTTAATCACTGTTTTTTAACTGAATGGATAATATTGCATTATTTGGTGAAGAACTCATGCTGATTTTAAGTAATAGGGTGAGGTGCAACTTGCACCATTGTACCATTTGCATCTTTAGTGGGTGGACCGTAATGTATGAATTTGACTTGACCACCTTTGTTGGTAACACCATGTGCTTAACCTCATTCAATCACATGTATAGATGGATAAGGTCATGTGAAAGACTTCTAACCTTCGCACAGGTTAAGGTCCAAACATAGATTTCTAGTATGTAGACAAACAACCAATTAATTTAAGTTAAAAAGCAATCACCACAAGGGATAGACGCGTGATTTTTAAGTGAAAAACCCAAATGGAAAAAAACCATGGGATCTAACACTGGTCCAAACTCATATCAAGCATTATGTAAGAGATATTACAAGATCTACTTGTTACTCTTGTCTAGTTGAATACAACCTAAAGGACTAAAGTTCTTTTTGCGGACGCATACGCTGTTCACCTTCTTTACACTTGATTCAATACACCTTGAAGCCACTCAAGATAAACAACCTTCTCCAACAGAGAAGATAACCTTCTATAAGATAATAGAAATAATATTCTTTAGCACAAAGCTTCAACACAATCTCTCTAATGAAAGCTTTAGAGAATAAGGGTATCTCCAATACATATTCTCAATTTAGAATAGAGAGATGGATATCTTAGGGTTGAGAGAGAACTCCTTTTTATAGCCCCAATTTCATGTCTCATAATGGTAATTCAACCAGGATAGAAATTGGCACAAAACAGAAAAGTCCTACTTCAAATAGAAATAGAAATTCGTGCAATGGCAGTTTCGTAATTTCGGATAGTACAATTTCTGCAAACTTCCCTAGCTATAACTTTATCGTTTTAGATCATTGACACAATATTGAAACTTACGAATATGTACTCAAAACGAGTTTTCCAATAGTAGGTCTCTTATTCATATCCGACGCTCAGTTTGTACGATATAACCTTTTTAATCTATATACCTTCATTTTAACTCTTCTGAGGGTCTTTAACATTTTCATACTTTTAGTCTAAAATAAATAGAAATACAAGTTTGACTAGAATTAGAGTTTTGTTCGATCCAGGAATTTACCAACATACTAAAATCCTTACATCATGTGACTTAGCCAAGTCCACTCAAACTCAAAACTTGTGCTAGAACCTTTCTCTCAACTACACTTATTTTAGCATAGCAGCTTCTTGTTTCTTCATTGCCAATATTCAATTCCATACAACAATGTAGGTCTTGTCATTTAAACACAATGCCCCCTCAACCAAAGTGGCACTGGATGATCACAAAACCATCCACTAGCTTGCCCTATTTTCCACCGAATTTCCATCCAAGAAATCAAGAAATCAATAGGATGGCCCATTGACGAGCATATTGACACCTTCTAATATTGAAAATATGACATATGAGCATGCAGTGGGTGTGCAAGAACGAATAACTGAGGGCTTAAATATTTTTCCAAATAGTGGGTGCTAACAGATCCATAAAATTAAACACAAACTACTCACAGCATTTCTACTTGACAAAACCTAGCATTGTTTTGGGGTTGATTGGTTGAACTACAAGAAGGAAATCTAAGCTACTCTAATAGTAAATAGCATTTGCATTCAATTTTTCAATCCTGTATAGCAGGAAGGCACACAAACACCTTGGGCTGTTTGGTAATTTTATCTTTAAGCGAAGTTAAAAGTCATTTATCATTTCAAGATATAATAAACTAGAAGAGTCAAATCAAAATAACACATTTAAAAAAAAATTCTTCCACCTTTTTTACACCAAAAACTTGAAAAGTCACTTTCTTATTCCACTAGTTGGTAAAAAATATCCATTTTAACATAAAAATCAAAAAGTTACATTTTCTTTTTACTAAAAGATAAAATATTATCATGGGATTGATTTAACCCATCTCTTTTTGTTTTAATCTTTTGTAGTTAAATTAACAAACAGCCTTGAGAGTTTAACAAAAGAAAATCGACAAAGCATATACACTTAAGACAAACAAATGTTAAACAATGACATACCATTCCGATCCTAAATATCAGGTTGTCGGTCAGGTCCAGCACTCGGAGACACGTAAGTTCACGGATACCTTCAATGGTGGAAAATTTGTTTTTGACAGATTTAACACATGAAGACATGTAAGTTCACGAAGACCTTCAATAGTAGAAATACTAATTTTTGACAGATTAACACGCAAAGACCTCTTGGAGGAGAACCTCCAGTTATACCCACAGCACAAAATTTGCAGAAGGTCATTGAACAACAAAGAGTGGTACCCATAAAAAGAATCCAACGTATATTTTATAAGCAGTGATCTAAATATGCTTGCATAAGCTTTTGGATTAGAGAATTCCAAAGGACATCACCTAAGCACTCAAACGTGGTGAGTGCTCATGTTAGTATTCCATTTTGGTCTGCCTATGCCACTGCTGTCGCCATATCAAAATTCACAAAGATATTCAATATGGCCTGTCTACCAAAGTTGAGTTTATTTATGTTTCAGAAAAGCCATTTAGATCAATTTTGATCTCTTGGGTGATATTGCCCATGGAGCACCACCTCTGTGGGCCCACTTTTGGTACCCCTGTGAGTTGTGACCCTGATGTGTTTGTGTGTTTAGTTAAACCTGAATCCATTGGGTCAGGTACCAGTCCCCCGAGTGGGCCCCACTGGACACCGGCTCATGATATCCAGAGTTGACATCTTCCAGGATCCGGAGATCGGGGTCCTATAATTAGAGAGAAATGCAGATGGCATATTAACATACTATAATACAGCCCACTATGTTTGAACAATTTTTAGATCTCTCAAGTTTTCTCTCTTTTATAGTTAATTTACCTCCAAATATTAAAATATTGCTTTTGTAGAAGCACACACTAATCTTCTGAGATCTGAGTGACGAGTATCTTCAACAACAATGCCATTCAAAATCAGTCGTTCTAAAGAGATCCATACCTATAGGATTGCCTGATAAATTTAACACCCGTAGCCTAATGCAAGCACTCACACAAGGGATCACAGCCAAACCTAGATTTGCCATCTGTGCTGAGGTTGACATGGTAGTCAATTAAGAGATATATCTGTTAGCCATGTCCATGCCAGGAATCATACTACCGTTACAATTACCAGGAATCATAAATCAAACACTCGTCTTTCCTTGACTTTGGAATAGAATTTGAGCATTCTCCTATTTCATACAAAGGGCTGCTACTCTGAAGGTCAATCTGGTTAATCCAGTGCTCAATACAATTCTTTGTTGGACATACCATCACACATATGAACTGAAGATTCTTGCTGAGGGTTGTTCTTGACAGCAACCTCGTCCATCTCAGATGATGCCCAGTCTGTCTGAAAAACAGGGAAATTGCGAGAATCACATCTACCACCAAACTGATACTCGGATGTATGCTTCTCATACCCAAAGATACGGCATCTTAATTCGTCTCACTTCACAGGATCCAGAACTCAGTTTAGAGAGAACACAATCTTCCTGTGAAGCCTCATCATCAAGTAAAGAACATGAATTCACAATCCTATAAGGAATATCAATTATGTGATACCCAGAATCACGCACAGGCACTGGAGACAAATGCATACCAAAATCTTCTTGCACCACGATTTCTATCTGATGAGAATTTCCAATAGGAAAAATGGATTCAGAATGCACCAAGTCATCATTTATTCGTAAAGATTCAAGAAGCATGAATGCACCAAGTCATCATTTATTCGTAAAGATTCAAGAAGCATAGGTCATGCACGCTGTTGTTTAAGCAAATATTCTTCATAATCTTGTTAGGTTTATGTCTTGTATTCCGGTTTAGCCGGATGAGTCACTGGGTTAGCCAGGGACTGGTTTAAGGTCAAGGGTATTTTGGTAATTGTACCGGGGCTTTCTTGGTGGCCAAGAAAGCGGAGATTATATATTGTATAGTCTGTAACCCTAGACTTCGCGGCGGCGGCATTAGTTGCCCGTGGTGCTCCCACACCACGTAGGAGAGATGAGGTGAGAGTGTGGGAATCTCTTGTATGCTTTACTTGTCATAGTGAAGATGTTCGTCCTCCTGTGCCCGTGGATGTAGCCCTATTTGGGTAAACCACGTAAATCTCGGTGTCTCTTCTTGTGTGGCTTGTTCGTGTTGATCTTGTGATTCCGTGGATGCGCACAACGGGTGATTGTCAGAAAATCACAACAATTGGTATCAGAGCCGAGGTTGGTGTTCCTCGGGTTTCTGAGCGAGGTGGAGATCGCTCAGTTGGAGGTCGTGCGCATGAAGAAAGATCAGGTTCGTGATTTCTGGTTAGGCCACCATCGGAGAAGAAGTAGACGAGATTGGGTTCTCCGGTCTCGCTGAAATCGGAGGAAAAAGGATTCACATGTTTCGTTCAGATCTTGGAGTTGACCGCTGTGGATGTGATCGGATCTTGTTGGGTTCGGATCTGTTTTCGTTGTGGAAACAGGAGATCTGGTTTTCCAGATCTGATAGGAGAAGACCGGTAGGTGGGCCACACGTCAATCAAAGATCTCTGTTTGAAGACAGAGAAACCGATTCGGGAAGAAGAAACAGGCATTGTACTGTTTACAGAAACAGAGAAGAAGACAGGGATTTGTCTTCTGAAACGGGGGAGTAATAAGATCGGTGGGCCACAAAGGTTACAAAAAAAAAAAAAAAAAAAAACTGCCGTTCAAAAACCGAAGAAAATCGCTGTGCAGTGCGAAGAAGAGAAAAAACCGGGAAGAAAAAAAAACTCACCGAGATTTTCGCAGGGAAGCTCGCCCTCTCCGTCGCCTTCGCCGGACTCGCAGCCCGCCGCCGTCGCCGTCGCAGTCGCTGCCTCCTCCCGTCGCCGCTGGTCTCCGGACTAGTCCTCCGGAGAAGAAGCACAGCGGCTTGCTGCCTCACAGTCTCCAATCGGTTGCAGAAGACAGAGACCACAGCGGAATCCGCGGTCTGCAACTGGGTTGCAGACCCGGTCGCTGCGCCTTGTTGAAGACAACCCAGTCTTCTGGGTCTTGGGTCGGGTCGGGTCAGTTTGACCCGATCCACCGTGGAAAGCAGCCCAGAAGAACAGGTTACGGATCGGGTTTCGGGTTTCGGGTTGGGTCAGACCCAACCCGTGGTACAAGCCCAGTCGACTGGCTGCACGTTCGGTTCCGGGTCAGGTCAGGTTCGACCCGACCCGCTAGCATCAAAGCCCAGCAGTTCAAAGCAAGTTCGGTTCCGGGTCAGGTCAGGTTTGACCCGACCTGTCTGCAGTTGGCCCAGCCCAGCGCAAAAAGGCAGTTCAGTTCCGGGTCATTTGAACTTGACCCGGGTCCGCTCCAGAAGCCCAGCAGACAGCGCAGAGTGACGTCAGCAGTGACGTCAGCAACGGTCAACAGGCAGGTTTGACCAGATTAACGGCTGAAATTGTTTCTGCGATATCTTGGTCGTCCGATGTCCGATCGGAGATCCGTTTGAGCCTACGGACTCGTTTCGAGCAGATCTACGCAGTGGAAGAGGTTGATTGGCTGTTTGACAGTCAAGGAGGAGGTTTGATCGATTGGAGCGTAGAAACTTGTTTCTACATTATCGGAGCCATCCTGAGTCGGATTTCAGATCCGTTTCTTCCAGCGTGCTCGTGGTGACGAGATCTATAACTTGATGTAGAAATTTGGAGGAGATCTGAACAGATGTGGATTCAGGCTAGAATCGGGTCCATTCGACCTGGTTGTTGTTGCAAACCCAATAATAGGAGTCGCCGGCCTAGTTGCAAAGGGTTTGCTGATCACATGATCGCATGTGATGTTATTCACCTTGCCAAAGCCAAGCCGGAAAAGCAGCAAGGAGGAGCTGATGTATCAGCAGTTGATCGGAGGCCAGGTCAAATGGAGTTTTTGACCGCTCGGAGGCAGAGGTTGTTCTGCAATGGAGTCATCTGGACTTGTATTCCCGATCTGTTTGCTTGCATGCTTGTGGTGATTGGATCTTCACAGTGATGTTGAAGATGGGGCAAGATGGTGAGTGATTCAGATATCACTCAGATTCGTCAATGGTTTCGAGCTTTTAGTTCGAGGTGGAGTTTGACGAGGGTATGAACTTTGCTCAAAGTTCATGTGCTGGTTCAACATGTCAAAGTGTTGAAGAAGACTGCATCCCTGGTGCAGTGACGTGCCATTCAGCAGGGTACGTGAAGACATTGCCGGTTTTATCTCCTAGTAGCTCGAGTTGTACGGAGTTGTACGGAATTCAAGGCAAGGTGGAGATTGTTAGGTTTATGTCTTGTATTCCGGTTTAGCCGGATGAGTCACTAGGTTAGCCAGGGACTGGTTTAAGGTTAAGGGTATTTTGGTAATTGTACCGGGGCTTTCTTGGTGGCCAAGAAAGCGGAGATTATATATTGTATAGTCTGTAACCCTAGACTTCGCGGCGGCGGCATTAGTTGCCCGTGGTGCTCCCACACCACGCAGGAGAGATGAGGTGAGAGTGTGGGAATCTCTTGTATGCTTTACTTGTCATAGTGAAGATGTTCGTCCTCCTGTGCCCGTGGATGTAGCCCTATTTGGGTGAACCACGTAAATCTCGGTGTCTCTTATTGTGTGGCTTGTTCGTGTTGATCTTATGATTCCGTGGATGCGCACAACGGGTGATTGTCAGAAAATCACAACAAATCTGCATTGACAAACTGCTCTGCTGATGCATTGTGATCACAAACATTGAATATTTTGTTAAAGTTATTCTCATGAGAATCATCAATATATGACAGACCTCGACCCATGTCATCCCCTTCAAAATCAAAAGACACCTACTCCTTCCTATCTAATTCTCTTCCTAGGCACTGCCTTGCTTCAAAGCCACCTGTTTGAGGAGCTGTAAGGAATTTTATGTTGGCTAATTTATGGGTTGGACAAAACTTGAGTTTATTGGTGTTGTATTTTATATATCATTAAGTATGGACAATGGTTTGAGTCGCTGGATACACTAAAGTGAACAAGTCAAAAAAAGAGCGATAAATTGAAATGATTTTCTACGTATAACATGGTTTAAAATGGTTATATCTCACAAACTGAGCATCAGATATGGGCAAACGCCTACAGTTAGAAAGTTCATTTTGAGTAGATATCCGTAGAGTTTAAGATTGCCTTAATTGGAGCTAAAATAAGAAAGTTATGACCTTTGAAAGTTTGCAAAAAAAGTGTTAAAATTTTACTTGGGCAAAAGTTTAATCTGACCGATAGGATCATTAATCCGATTGATCGGACAGATACAAAAAGTTCGCCGACTTGTAATTATTTAGTCCGATTTGATAAGAAACTTTCCTATTTCATGCCAACTCATTTCCTGATTGAAATATACTTATGAGGCATGACTTTGGGGCTATATAAAGGGGTTCTGTCTCAACCCTAAGATAGAGATTTCATTGTTCTAAGTGGGGAATATATTTTAGAGATCATCTCTTCTGGAGTTTTTTATTAAAGAGTTGAAGAGCTGAAACTCTGCTCTAGAGATTCTTGTCTTCTACATTTCTTATAGAAGATTGTCTTCTAAGCATAGAAGATCTGAGGAGTCAAGTTAACAACTAAAAGGCATCTAGTTAATTGGATTTATAGTAGACAGCAATGGGCGGTCATTATAGAGTGATTCTTTACAAGAGGTTGACGTTATATAGTCATGCGGATGTCTGTAAGTGGCTTGTAACTGCATGAAAATTCATAGTGCTTGATTATTAGTTCAGGTTGGACTCGTAGCTTTCTTCCAGTTTGGGTTTTCACGTAAAAGTTGTCTTTTTATGGTGTGTGCTTTTGTTTGATTTATTTCCGCTGCATAGTTGATTATTTGTACACATATTATTGAGATTGATTACATTAATCCATTCTAGAGGGTCTCTCCAAAAACCTTCAAGAGCTTCTTTAAGCCTCATAGTCCTCACTGTCATTCATTTCCTTTAATTTCTAGCAACACTCAATTGCAGGGGAACTTGTAATTTGCCCTCCATTGGTATCAGAAGGATCATTGGCACGCTTCTTAAATTGCAGTGGGATTAATGTTGATGAGCTACAGGAAACATCTAGTGCTAAATCTTGAGAAGAACAATGAAGGTTTTTATCCAGTGCTCTAGTAGATCTTTAAACAGATTTCTAAAAAGATGCACATATCACATAATCTTTTTTTTTTCCTGAGTTAAGTCAAAGGCCAAGACATTGGAAGTAAAGGGCTCCCACCGAGGTTCGAAACCTAGTGGGAGCTATGTGAGCGGACGCCTTATGCATAAGGATAGCCCTCTATTCCCATATCACACATTCACTTTGACTATTAAACTTTAACAATAGTTTCTCCTAGAAAAAAAGTTAATATACCTTTAATTTGCAGAAATGGAAGGGGAATGTGAGAAATGGAATAACCATCTTCACTGCATAAGTACTAGCAAAGCTGTTAAGCAATATATATATATATGTATCACCCAATCCAAATCTTACAATACACAAGGACCCCCAATAGTTACGCAGCCCAAGTTTCAGTCAAATTTGAATTTACTTAACCATTGGATCAACTGCGCACCAATCCGAATGGACTAGATTTGTAGGCCACAGAGAAAAGAGTTAAGGATATGTGATTGTGACCAAACTTGATAATTGGGGTGGTACCACAAGGATCTTTCCATCCCCCCAACTCTCATTCCTAAATGGGACCCACAAGTGGGCTCCATAAAAAAATCTTACAGTAGGTGTGTGAGAACACTTCTCATAGGATTAAATCTTTTATAGGGAAATAATCCTATGAAAACTAGTTTTTATTACTTTTTTGTGAGAAGTCTACGTAGGGCTCATCTATCACCAAATTCAAATCTTACAATACACAAGGACCTCCCCTGAAAACCCCTCTTAATAATAACATGCACTAAGTTTTGGTCAAATATGTATTTACTTGACCGTTAGATCGACTGTACACAAATCTGAATAGACTTGATTTGTGGGTCACAGATGAAGGAGTTAAGGATATATGATTGGGGCTAAACTTGAGATTTGGGGTGGTTCCACATTGATCTTTCCACCCCCCGGTCCCATCTCCAAATGGAACCCACATGTGCCCTATGAAAAGCACTCACAGTAAGTGTATGAAAACACTTCTCATAGAATTAAAGCCCATATATATATATATATATATATATTCAACCTAGTTGCAGTCTACAATGCTGACTACAAAACTTCCTATCAGGTTCAACAATAAAAAACTGGCGGTAAGCACACAAAATATGTTGAATTAACGACTGCTTATCTTAGCCGAGTCAAGCAACTGGCCCCTCAAAGTATGGCACAATCTCCAAATATTCGATGATTTTGTTCCCCACAATAAGCACAATATAATCACATTACCCCACACCCATATGGAGGTGCAAGAAGGGTAAGACATTTTTGTGGTTGCCATGAGCGGTGGAACCACAATTCTCATTTGGGAAGCGCAAACTCAAATAGGGAATTGTATTTTGGAAACAAATACAAAATCTTAATGTGGGTTTTGGGGGTGGATCTAGAATTTTCATCTAAAATTTTAAAGTAAAACCAAAATTTTCACTATTGTTTTATATGCGGACCGAGGTCCAATAGGTGCTTCCGTCCCCACATAGATGTATGTTGGTTCGCCCCTGGATACCAAAATGGAAAGAAATCTTGATCAAATAGGATGGCTCACCCCAGAACACAAAGAAGAGAAGAACACATGCAACAAAGAAAGTTATGAAAGAATTATATAATAGAAATTTAGCAATAAAACATAAAGATTGAATGAGTCAAAAGAAAGACTTTTCTTTTATGACGAGGGTATCATTATGGTATTTGACTGAACAGGACTAATATCTAAGTGCATGCAATATCCATGCAAAAAACACACACCAATAACTCTAGGTGATGTCAAACACACAAACATAGGGAGCAAATCCATACGTTACGCCAATGAATGAAGATGAAAATGACATGCCATACACAGAAAATAGCTGCTTGAATTAGGGTAGAAATTCTCAACATTGACATTGCATAAACCTTTTGCACTTCTATGTTTCTTTCAACAAAATCCACTATTTTAGAGAGAGAAAAAAAAGAATGACCAATTTCAATAAAGCAAATTTGAGAGTGAGCTCACAAGTATGTAGAAATTTAGGTAAATTTCCAAAGAAAGACTACGTCTAGAATGATCAAGAGACTAATCTTGTCCTAACATTGGTTGATGAGCATACAATTCAATTCGGTCAAAACAACAAACCAATTAATAAGGTTGTCCATAGCTGAATATAGATCAAAATAGCAGCCGTTATATCAGCTATAGTGATAAGAGCAGCTATACTATTTGAGTGTTGGTGTCGCTATGTAGTGGTTGGATTAGAAAACCCATCTGATGACTTCAAAGGGTCTCATTTCACTCTTTTTCCTTTTCTTCTTTCATTTTTACCACAGCTCTTCTCCAAGTTGGTTCCTAACATCACTTTTTTCCAATCTAAAGCTAGAAGATATATAATAATAATAATAATAATAATAATAATAATAATTCTATGAAAACTAGTTCTCACCATTTTTTATGAAAACTTTAGGTGAGGCCGATCAATCACCCAATCCAAATCTTGCAATACACAAGGGACCCCCTGATAGTTACATGTCCCAAGTTTCAGTTAAATCCAAATTTATTAGACCGTTGAATTGCCTGTGCATCAATTCGAATGGATTGAGTTTGTGGGCCACGGATAAAGGGGTTAGAAATATGTGTTTGGGGCCAAACTTAATATTTGGAGTGGTCCCACATAAATCTTTTCATTCCACTTAATTTCATCCCCAAATGGGACCCACAACTAAGTCTCATAAAAAGGTCTCACGGTAGGTGCATGAGCACTGTTCTCACAAGATTAAAACCCTATATATATATAACACTCACACACACATATTATACCTTAATTTCTAAAATATTCTTAATATTCTGAATTTTAAAAAAAATTTTACAAAATTTTAGAATCCCACCGCTACTGCTACGTTTGTGGCAAGCCACTACACCAACCGCTACCACTATTTTAATCATTGCAAATGAATTGTGTAGGAGCACATGCACCCAAGACATGCCATGACATTTGGCATTGTACATATTTTCCATACAATTATTTATTGCTATTTTTTTTTATTTCACTTAAGTTGTCAGGATGAATTTTTTTTTCATTTTGCTTTCATGTAAGTTATTGCGGTTAGTACTAAAACAATAAATGACTAATGTCCAATCTTATGGCCAAACTGATATCAGGGAATCAATTGTTAAATTCACCTCATTATTGTGAGATGTTGTGCTCAATGGATTAAATTGGTTCCCAGAAAATCCAAAAAAAAAAAAACAGTTTTTCATGAGGCATTTCAATGGGTTGATGGCTGCTTTTTTTTAATTGGTAACAAAACTTGTATTAAATAAAAGGAGAATACATAAGAAGGGCACCACAATAAAGGTACAAGAGACTTATATCCAAATTAACTCACATCACAATTACACGACAAAACCGTTTCAATGAAAAAACCTCTCAACCCCGTACTTAGCTTAAGCATCAGCTATTGAGTTGGGCAACCTAAAATCATGACGAAAGATAACATTAATAGAAGAAGAAAGAAATCAAATCTCGTTAAAAAGAAATTGAAATTTCCATTGACAGCTACTTTTCTTATTCACTTCTGAAAATTCTTCTTCCTCTCAAATCAAATGACCCTTTGTCTATTCACTATTCAAATCGGTTACAACATATCATCAAATGGGGAAAAAACTGTGGCAGCACAGGTAACACTGAGCCCCAAACAAGTACACAGCAACCTCCCTTCTCCCTTCTGTCAAGATTTTATCTCAATACAATCAATAAACCAATCAAGAACTCAGCTTATACAACAAACAGTAGATAATATAATCAGAACATTAACCACACCAGACAATTCCCCCCACATAAAACAATATCAGCGCTGACCAAATCAAATAGGCCGCGATATTAATGTCTTCCCAATTCCACCTTCAAAATACTCATAACAAAAATTGCTGCACGAGCAATACAAAGCTCCAAATGAATAGAGTATGACCCAAATCAAGACCAATACAATCAATGAACCAATCAAGAACTTGTACAGCAAGTAGCAATAAAACAACCATAACATTAACAACATGCGATCACAATGTCTGTCCCATTCCACTTACAATACCCACATACCCAACAACACCCAGAAACAGATGTTACAGTAGTGTGCATGTTTTGCTCTGAGATAAAGTGGATGAACCCCCGAAGAATTTACATCAATCAGCATCACGACAATAACAAGAGTTGCAAAGATATTCTATATGGAAAGGAAAAGCAAAATACTTGTTGATGTGCTCTAGCAGCAATGCAGATAATGTACACAGAGGGTTCCTAAAGTAAGGAGATGGATTGGAGAAGATGAAATGCGGAGAGAGATATGAGATAACAGAAGAGGAAGGAAAAGCAAAGACCGTTTTATATTCAAGAGACTAGCTCTATTTGCGTGATGAATACCAGCAAATGCAAACACACCGTAAGGATTTCTGTATGTTGGTTAATTTATAGGTTGGGCAAAACTCGGGTTCATAAAGTTGTATTTTATATTGCCTTTGGTATGAACTTTGAAATGAGTCGTCAAATACACTAAAGTGAGGAAATCAAAGAAAAAGCAACAAATTGAAGTATTTGAAAGTATTTTTCTAAGGATAATATGAATTTAAAAAGGTCATATCTCACAAACTGAGTGTCAAACATGTGCAAGCTAACTACTATTGAAAATCTCATTTCGAGTAAGTATCCGTAAAGCCCAAGATTGTGTCAATCAAAGTTAAACGACAAAGTTATAACTTGGGAACTTTGCAAAAATTTGAACTGAAATTCGAAAAAAATTCAGAAGATATCCATAGGTACCTAATTGATAGAATTAGTACTTGATCGATGAGATTAGGTACCCGATTGATCGGACGATGAAAATTTCCACACCGACTTTGCTGGATCTTATTTCCTTTTTGAAGTGGGAGTTTCCCATTTGAGCCATTATTCTGCAAGGAATGTTATTATGAAGCATAAAATTGATCTTATTTAAAGAGGTTCTGTCTCAACCCTAAATAGTCAATCTCTTAATTCTAACCAGAGATTATTCATTGGAGATTTCTTTCTCTAAGGCATTTATTGGAGAGAAAAGTACTAAAACTTTGTTTTAGAAATTCATGTTTCTATATCTCTTTATGGAATATCATCTAAAGAGTCAAGCATAACAACTAGAAGGCGTCTAGTTAATTTGGATTTGTTGAGGTAAGCAGCAGGAGGCTGTGACAGTGCATATCTGTGCAAGAAAAATCATAATCTTTAGGTTGCGCGAGAACAAGATAAAGTTATGAGTATATGTTTTTATACTGCGAGATTCATGATGCTTGATTATTGGTCCAATAACAACTCGTGGTTTTATCCTAGGTTAAGTTTTCACATAAAAATCGTGTCTTCTTGTGGTGGTTGGTTACTTGCTTTATTTTATTTCCACTGCATGCTGTGTATTTGTTTGGCAGTCTAAAAAAACACATACTTGGGATTACCCCCAAATCTTTCACACACGAATCACGATTCTAAGGATCAAAATCTTTTGAGCTCATCTTTTATATTTCATTTCCTCTCAAGATGAGTTACATATCTCCATGATGGGCTAATAATGGGTGTTGGGTGCAGCACTAAAATTAAACAAAATTTTCAAAGAAGACCTAAAGTTTTTACCTTATTTTGAAAAAGGACACAAGTTTAAAACTTTTCAAATTAATCCCTAAATTATCTAAGAAGTTTTCAATGAAAAATATTAAGGATTTTACAAAAAAAATCATAAAAAAGGGTCCCCCAAACCATAACCTCACCCAAGTTATTGTGACCCGGAGTAGTCACACGTGACCACTCTGGTAAATTTTTTGCACCTAATTAGGAAATGACGAATTCACTACATGTTTTTTATACCAGTGGCGAATTCGTCACTCCCCAATTTCCTTTATAACACGAAGAAACTAGGATTTACTTAACATTAAGCATGTTTCTCTGTCACCTCTTCAAAAATCTCACTGGCAATGCCCGTGATTTTATTCAAACTCAAATCTTCATTAGTGTTTTCCTCAACATTACACTTTTCTGACTCATTCAAAAACATTTCAAGCACATTCTTCATGAAGAAAGTGGCGACCTCAAGTTAAGCTAAAGATTTTCTCATTTTATCAATTACATTTCCCAACTTTAGCTTTTTCTCAAATAATGCCCCTTTCTCATTCTTAATCTTCCTATGCACAACCTCGTCCATCATCTTTAATTTTTCATTTAGAAATGCCTCTTCCCAAATCAACTTCCCAAAATTCAAAGCACTTTTGTCAAATAATGCATCTTTCTCATTCACAAACTTCACATCCACAACCTCGTCCATCATCTTTAATGTTGTATTAAAAAATGCCTCATTCGTAATCAATCCCACAAAATTCAAAACACCAACAAGGGTTGTAATCTCATTGTTGGATTCCTTAAATTTAGCAGTAATTGACCACACCAATAAAAATGCAAGTAACGTCCCCACATCCTATAAGTAAAAACTAACAATAGAAATCCATTTTGGCTTTTTTTTACCAAGGAAATCAAATACCATGTAATGCATTTGAAAAGATAGCATACATTGTGAGACACCGTAATTATCAATTTGAGGTGGAAAAATAACATAACAAAACCCAACCCAACCCAAATGCAGAGGGAATGAAAAAAAAATGATGATGACAAAAATAAAAAAAAGTAAAAATTGATATGGTAGCTCCTCTCACCTCCGCTCGTCTCCACCTCACCCACATCCAAAATATAACTAATTATTCTCAAAAGATTCTATAGACGTCAATAAATTTTTCAAGAAAATGGAGACGAGCAGCACCTTAAGGAAGAAGGGGAGGGTTGAAAAAGGAGAAGATGAAGAAACCCGAATTTCTTCGCGTTATCAGAAAACCGAGGAACGATGAATTTGCCACTAGTGCAAAAAACCTGCAGCGAATTCGCTGCTCCCCAATTAGATGCAACAAAATTACTGGGGTAGTCACATGTGACCACTCCGAGGCACCTACAACTTAGGTAAGGTTTATGGTTGAAAGGACCCTTTATATGATTTTTTTTGGTAAAATCCTTAAGAATATTTGTCCATTTAAGCTATTTTTGTAAAATTTTTTCCTCAATTTTTTTAAAATACTCATATTATCCTTTATTGAAATAAATTCCTCATCCAATTCCTATATATTCTCCTCATTTTCTTCTCTGATATTTTCATGATGATCAAGGATAGATAGTGTGCAGAAAGTACATTTAAATTGTCAGATGCATTTAATTGACAATTTACTTCAAAACTTAGAGACTAATTTGAAAATTTTTGCAATTTGTGTCTTTTTTTTAAATAAGAGAAAAATGTAAGGCCTTATTTGAAATTTTTCATAAAATTAATATATAGTTTTATTATAGTGTACAGGAAAAAAAATTGCTCAATCACACTTGCACACCATTTGTTGCCACAATTGCAACAAGTTGATAACATAAGCTCATTACGGAGAGTGACTGTTTTCTTTGCAAGGTCTAGGTTTTACACCTGGCCTTCTTCTCCTTGCATATGTGAGTTGTTATTTCATATGTGTGAATTGTGTCTCATTACATGGGCAAATTTTCATAACCTTGCATGCCCTTTAAGTGCGAATTCTCATTATTTCACATGTGAGTCTCTTGAAGTCTTGGCCCCTTAGTTGGATTAAAAAAAAAACCTACAACAAAGCTAACCCACCGTGACAACCACGGCCAAAGACAAAAGCAAGGGAAGATGCTGAGTTCATTTTGCAAACAAAATGAACACAAACAAGATCCAAGTACTTTATTGTCGTTAGTCGTAACCCGTTTGTTCGCCCTTGGGGAATTTGAGTCAGGTTTCAGGTAAATCCATGTGTACGGCTTATTACAGAATCAGATGACAGCTCAAATAATAGCCGCAAATGGGCCTAAAGAGACTGCTAAAGTAGCCTAAGCCCTAATGATCGTTGTATATGAACCTAGACAACGGCCCAAATAATATCTGAAAATACGGATGAATGTAAGTGAAGAACAGTTCACATGTGGGGTTAAATTTGCTTGGATGTGACTGCAAGCTAACCCAAATAATTTCTGAAAATGGGCCTAATTTGGTTGTTAAATAGACTAGTAAACCCCAACCCTAAACTCGCGCACTCACAGTGTCACCTATGTGACCATGTCCGTGAACCAGCTACGTTATGGCAAAGGAACGACTCTCTTATATCTTTTAATCATTATTGATTTAGCTAATTCCTCCCTATAAAATAGCTCAATTATATGTAGACGGAGACATTGTTCCTATAAGCCTAATGGAGCAATTGCCCCACCCTAAAACAGTGCATCATTTCATTTGAAGTTCTTCAAATAATTCTTATACAGTACTCTTCCAAGGTTTGTAGCTTCTTCTAAAGAGGTTCAAGAGGCCTTGAATTGTACCCTTCATAAAACCATGCTTAAAGGAAGATTTCCAGTGAAGGTGCGCTAGATTCACCATGGGACCCAGAAAATGTTATGTATGGGCTTGAAAAGCTCTACAAAACCATCACTTTGAAAAGCTCCAAAGGCTTGTTTGTTTTAATAGAATGTGTAGGAATTTATGCCCTACGTAGTTGAAAAAATGAAATAGAAGGTGAATATCCAAAAGAAACCATCAAATAACCTTTTTTTTATAGGAAAATGGGATTAAGGAAAGAAGAGATCAGAATGAATAATGGCATTCACCTTAGAATACCTAAGAAAGTGAAGGTCCCATCTACTTCTTGCCTTATCCTAGACTTCTCCCCTTATATTGCCTTTAACCCTCATCCCTTTAATAATTCATGGTAGAACTCATTTGACCATGAATTCAATTCCTGCATTTTAAACAAATAGGTTGAGGGTTATCGGTTTTACTTGAAGAATGGTACTTCACTATTTTTGTACTAGTGTAGATTGCTCTTCATCTTTGATTTTTAGAGCACTTCACATGGAATTCAGTCAAGGTAGAGAAGCATGCAGGTTCAACGATAGAATTAATAAAATGCGAAGGAGAAGAACCCTAGACTCCATTTTAGTAACATTCTTGTTGCATGGCACGCAGATTAATACAACAATATTCGCAACCAATTCAATTGTTAGTAGATTTTTCTTTTTACCTATGGTATTGCAATGACCCACAACTTTCTTTGCTAGCAAAATGAAAAAACTTTTCTAGCACTTGATTTAAATTGCTCCAATCGAGATTGGTTAATGACTTGTTTGGGTTTTACATAGTTGGGTTAATCACCATAGTAGTTGATAAAAAATAGTTAACTTGGATGCTAGTCTAAAAAGGATTGACTTTAGAATTTATGTCCAAGCCCATAACCCAATGTGTTGACAACTACTTATTGTAAAAGTTTAAGCCAAATGGAGAACGGTGTAACAATGTCAAGGTTAACACCCCCTCCCCCTCCCCACCTCGGTGCGAGCGAGTTTCTTCATGGGAATTACACCCTCTATTGGTAGTCGCAGACCCAGGATTTTCATTTAAGGGTTGCAGACAATGGTCAATTGAAAAGGCCAAAATAATTATTTGTTGTACTTCTTCATATTAATAATGGAAAAAAGAAAAAAATTTCATTTAAATGGATACAAAATATTGAATAGTGTCGAGTAACATTTTCTCATCAAAAAGTCACATATCAAAGAAAATATAAGACAGCTGATATAAAACTTGAAAAGCACAACCCATCTTAATAAAGAAAAAGTACAATGGACCTCCACGAGAAACCAACTATGTCATTTACAAAATAGAAAACTAGTAACACTGGAATGCATTAAAACATCCAATTCAACAATTTTTCATTTTTTTCTAGCAAAAATAACAGCTCGGTCCATAGATAGAGAATCCCTGCATCAGGTTGGATCAAACCCATGATAAATAACATTGGGTTTTTTTTTGGCAGTTTCCATAAAACATGGGCGAAAAAAATGTAAAAATCAAACCAATAACATAGGCATTTATGTGCCATTTGGATCAAACCCCAAATCAACCCAAAACCTATTCACATTTAGCCCACTTTAACATTCAAATGCCCCAGAATGAACATATAAGCAGGGAAATAGAGGAGCCCAAAATCTCAAAATTCTTCAAACCATTTCAATTGGCAAATCTTCAATCAACTTCCCATATCCCATCTGGGTTCTTCTAAGCTCTGAGTTTTTGTTAAAATGGAGTTGACACGGAGTGTTTCCTGGTTGATCCAAACTTGTAATTCGAGTCATTGTAACAAGGGACGGTTGAGGAATTCTCAACACTATCCAACAATTTTTTGTTAGAGGAGAGGGAAGAGGTGTGACCCGAGGAGAAACCCTTCATTTGCAACATTAGCTATGAAGGATTTTGAGGATTATACCAGGAGAAAGGCATTCATTGTGAATGCAGTTGATGGAGGGGCTAAGACAGTTAGATAGAGACCGCAGTGGTCGAGAAGCCAATGTTGCAGAAATCTCAAGTGTGTGTGGGGAATCCAATGTCGTTTGTTGCCACGGCTCAAGATGGCGGGGTTAATGTTGTCGTCTATTCAATCAATGCCTCGTCGGCCACTCTTTGCTGAATTACCTTTGTAGATTAATAATCTCATTCGAGATATGGCAGAGGCCACATTCCTCAAAACCAAAGAAATCAACTTATTGCAATTTGCAAAAGAGAGAAAGAGAAAGAGAGAGCTGACTAGAGAGGAAAGTTATTGCAGAGATGAGATGCCCATCCAACGAAAGAGATTTTCGTTGGAGTCATGGTCATGGAGATTGAGGGTTTCAGTTCGATTTTGGAAAGGGGAAAGTGTTTTAATGGAAGGGTGGGTGCATATATGTTGGGTTTATGTCTTGTATCCCGATTTAGCCAGATAGGTCTACTGGGTTAGCCAGTGATTGGTTTAAGGTCAAAGGTATTTTGGTAATTATACCGGAGCTTTCTTGGTAGCCAAGAAAGTGAAGATTATATATGTGTATAGTCTGTAATCTTAGATCTTGCAGTTGAAAAGAGGTGAGAGCTCTCTTGCCCGTAATATTCCCACACCACGCAGGAGAGACAATGTAAGAGAGTAAGAGTCTCTATATGCTTTACTTATCATAATGAAAATGATCACTCTGTGCCCGTGAATGTAGCCCTGTTTGGGTGAACCATGTAAATATCTGTCTCTTCTTTTGTGTGTGGTTGTTTCTTTATTGATCTTGTGATTGATGTATGTGTTCAACGGGTGATGTCAAAATCACAATAAGTGGCATCAGAGTAAACAAATAACCTGACCCATGTACTTGAACCCAACCCAACAGTGCAATCCAGCAAAGTTAGTCAGTTCGGTTGGGTTATACTTGACCCGTGTGCGCAGAGTCTAGCCCTAATGCTGATGTCAGCATATGTCAGCAGAGGAGGTCAAAGTCTATTTGACCAAATTCAGCAGCTAAAATTGTTTCTACAATATATTGATCATCCGACGTTGGATCGGAGATCCGTTTGCGCCTACAGACTCATTTTGAGCAGATCTAGTCAGTCGAAGAGGGTGATTGGCTGTTTGTCAGTCAACGAGGAGGTTTGACCGATTGGAGCATAGAAACTTGTTTTTGCAATATTGGAGCCGTCCTGACTTGGATTTCAGATCCATTTTTTCCAGCATGCTCGTGTTGATGAGATGTATAACTTGGTGCAGAAATATTGAGAAGAGAAGCTTGTTGCTCGCCATTTGCCTAAATAAGAGAAATCTGGATCTGCATACCTTACTAGGAGACATCCTGTCTTGATTACAGAAGGAAGAGGGAGTTTTAAACAGCACCAACTTCTCTTATAGAGAAGATCTGAACAGATGTGGGTTCAGGTTAAAATCAGGTCAACTCGACTTGGTTATAGTTGTAAACCCAATAGTAGGAGTCCTGGCTTAGTTGCAAAAGGTTTGCTGATTCAAACAAAGTTCTTTGTTTGGGGTTATGTTTGTCGGATCGCATGTGATGTTGTTTATTTTGCCAAAGCCAAGCTAGTGAAGAAGCAGCAAAGAGGAGCTGATGCATCAGCAGTTGTCAAACATGTGTTTGATTGATCGGAGGCCAGGTCAAAATAGAGTTTTTTTACCATTCGAGGCAGAGGTTGTTCTACAATTGTGGAGTCATCTAGACTTGCATTTCCAATCTGTTTTGCTTGCATGCTTGTGATGATTGGATCTTCATAGTGATGTTGAAGATGAGGTAGGATGGTGAGTGATTCAGATATCGATATCATTCAGATTCGTTAATGGATTCGAGCTTTAAGTTTAAGGTGGAGTTTGACAAAAAGATGAACTTTACTCAAAATTCATGTGCTGGTTCAATATATCAAAATGTTGAAGGAAGAAGACTGCATCGTCGATACAGTGACGTACCATTCAGCAAGGTACGTGAAGACATTGCCAATTTTATCTCCCGGTGGCTCAAATTGTACCGAATCCAAACCAGATGGAGATTGTTGGGTTTATGTCTTGTACTCCAGTTTAGCCAGATAGGTCCACTGGGTTAGCCAGTAATTGGTTTAAGGTCAAGAGTATTTTGGTAATTGTACCGGGGCTTTCGTGGTGGCCAAGAAAGTGGAGATTATATATGTATATAGTCTACAATCTTAGATCTTGCAGTTGAAGAGAGATGAGAGTTCTATTACCCGTTGTGCTCCCACACTACGTGGGAGAAATGATGTGAGAGAGTGAGAATCTCTATATGCTTTACTTGTCATAGTGAAGATGATCGTCTCTGTGCCTGTGGATGTAGCCCTATTTGGGTGAACCACTTAAATCTCTGTCTCTTCTTATGTGTATGATTGTTTCTTTATTGATCTTATGATTGATGTATGTGTACAACGGGTGATGTCAAAATCACAATAGTATATGGGATAGGCTGAAGTTAGGGGGTACAAAAGGGGCTTACAATGGGTGCATGGGCGATGTGGCATATAGCACCTCTAAGGGGTTCAACTGAGTTAACGGGTGCAAGTGCACCCACATGGAAACATGTGGGTCCGCCTTGTCCATGGGAGAATATAGGGGCTCTGCACAAAAATCACACCCTCTGTGGCTTGACCTCTCTCTCCGATACCATGTTGACAATTACTTACTTCACAATGGAGATAAATGCTATGATGATGAACCTGAGTCAGGCCCAAACCTTACTGTAAAATGAGATGTGCACTTCTTTTTCGTTTCTGGAACTCTAGCCAAGAAGGTTGGGTATTCATTCCCACATCCTTTTAGATCCATTTTTCATTGGAGGGGGAGATAATTAAAAGATTTTTTTTTTCTGGGAAATCCACATTTGTTTTACAGTTTTAATCAGGTTCTTTTAATTGAAGTCTTAGAATCCATATGTAGTCAATTACATGAAACAAACATGCTCCAAAGAAAGAATCAAATCCAAGTAAAAAGTACTCAGCTGTTGCTCAGCTAACAAAGAGCCCCATGCAGCGTGCAGGGTTAGACTGAATTCAAGTTCCTTGCAAAAAGAAAAAATTTCGAATTGAAAGGTATTCCTTGATCCTCTTCTACAAGAGGATATGAGGCACAACAATATGAACATCATCTGATATTTTCCAAATTACCAAATCATTAAAGTTCAGGTAAAGAGGGAGCGAATTGAGTATGCCTTATGAGCACTTCAATGAGAAAGGTGTGGATGGATTGAGTGTACATGACTGACGCTTTAATGAGTGCAGCAAAAGCATGGAATTACAACAAAGCGTATCTCCCGAAAATCTGAATCGCTCAAATGAACCCCTTTGAACCATTTATGGCTACTTCAGAAACTACCCAATCCTAATGCACTGCGATACAAATATCCAATTTGGTTATTGTAGAATCAACCTGACCCATGCATGAGGGCATAGTGCCAGTTTGGTATTCTATGTCATAAATCTTGGCACAGAGCCACAGAGGGCAAGGGGTGGATTTAGACCGATCCATGCCAAATCTAACCCATCATAAGGGTTGATTGACAGTAAAAACTTACATAAGTTGGTCAAAATTGCATGAAAAAGTGTGTCCTCTATAATATACAATAATGAATAGACATGTGAGGCAAATTTGGTTTGCGGTAGATGAATTCTGTTTTACGTAATTCAACCTTCCTGGTGCACAGTTTCTTTGTTTATCATGAGAAGTAGTTAGTCAACACCCACCCCAATTGTTAGATTCAGAAACTCTTGGACATTTACACCCTTTAAGTGGGCATTTGTGTAACAAACCAATTCTCATCTCTTTGTGTCAAATACATTTTTTTTCATAGGTATTCACACACCCACCCCACATAAATCCATCAAAGTGTCTACCATCCATGCTACGGCGGGGCACTGCATATTTCAAGCATGTGCTGCTTGAGAACTGAGAAGCCTCCTTTCATCATCATCGTCGTGCGGGCCCCACCACATGGGTCCAAAATCAGACATATAAACTATCAATTGACAGATCCAGCCAACTAAACTTTTGCCCAATTGACCAAGCATTTCGTTCTTATCCCAAAAGTACGAAAAGATTTACCGGTCCAAATCATCTCATCTCGGAGTGGGTCCCACCCTTCAATGAAGCTTCTTAAGTTGTATTGTTGGCATCACCATCACCAAGACTCAAAAAAAAATTAAAGCATTTATTGCACGTGAGCGTTGGATGCCGTATAGAATATGTTGCGTCCACAGGGCTGCCAACGGCCAGATTGGCTAAGCTAGATTTATGATTCGGACAACCATATTCCAACCGATCTCCAGCTCAACGCCAATCCTCTTCATGTGAGCTAGGTAATCAGGTGGAGTGTTCTCCTCTCAACTCTATCTGGAGTTGGACCCACTTAATTGGGTTATTCGGGTACAGGACAGGGTAAGCAAAATATTCTTAAAGCATGGGTCCTATTTTTAAAATGGGTCTCCGATTTTGACCGCATGACTGTCCCAAGATCTTAGATTTCATATTTGCTCTTGAACGGTTAAATTTTAAATATTTTTACTATAGAGTTAGTAGTACAAAAAAGGTGGGATGTCCTATGCATGTGGGATAGTGCATAGTGCCATATGTGCAATATACCGTGCGGCCTTAGAATTTTACATTGTCTGATATTATGCCATGGCATGGGAAGTTTGGCAAAGTTAAATCTCTCTGTCTGAGGGCAATTGTTTGGGCAAGGTCCCTAAAATTACTCTTGGGAGAGAAGAAAGTTATATGGTGTTTTCTGTTGTGCATATTATGTCATTTGGTTTGATACATTATTCTCGCAAAAAAAAATAAAGAGAAAAAAATGAATGATTTTTTTTTAACATAGAAAGCATTTTCATTTCTTATAAAAAAAAAGGGTAAAATTGCAAGATCCCTCTCTCCTATAAAAACATAATTATGTGGAGCACAACGTTTTCTCTTTAAAAAGATGCATTTAAGGGAAGAGAGAACTTTATCATAAAAAAGAAAATTATTTTGATTTTTGGATCAATTGTTTTTTGTTGTTTGATTAGATATATATATTTTTTAAATAATAATAATTTGATTTACTTTGTGGAGAATTTTTTATTTCCTATAAAAGGATTCTTCTCTCCTATGAAAACATAAATTTATGGAGTACGAAATATACTATTGTTAAAAGGGAAAAAAGTTTTTAAGGCAAGGTTGCAAATAGGTACCCAATTCTCTACTTATCCAAAAGCTTCAACCCGTGAAAATTCAAATTTGAAGCCTGTTGTAGGTTCCAAATAGCAAACGGATTTAATTAATAAACAGGTCCAAGTTTAGAATTTAATTTACGTTAAACTTAGTAAATGAGTCTAGTTTTGGATCCAAATAGGCTCTGACCCGTAGGCTTGAAACCTGACACAAGAGCTTTTATTATTACAAATTATACTTTAAAATCAACTTTATTTTGATATTTTAATATTTAATCTTAAATATAGTAAAATTGATACGTTGTTATAAGTTAAATAATATCTTTGTTTAAAAAAATTTTTTAAAAAGTTAGAATCAATTTTAAAACTAGATCACAATTCTTTAGTTAGACTTGATTTCGAAACCGAATCTTGATTCTCTAGTCAAACTCGATTTCGAATTCGAATCTAAGTCCTCTTATTACAACCGAATTTGATACTAACATAATAAATTCCAAATTAAAATCGATTTCAAAATTAAAATCATCGCTTAAAAATGAGTAAAGGTTTAAATTCAATATGGCTCCAGTTAAGAACCACCCATTTGCAATTCTAATTTAAAGCATGTTTGACAATAGATTAACAGGTAAGGTTTCATGAGAGATTCATAGATTTAACAATTCCTTACTGCCATAAATTTGTTGAATTTAACAGAAAGCTTGTATAGTTGAGAATTTCACATCAACATCACTAGCAGTGTGTATCGTTGAAAAAATTGAGAATTTCCATGTCCCGAAACAATATAGAGGTGTGAACGAAACATCCCAATTTCTCTCTCGCTTTCTAGATTCGAGATGCTGCGCGGTAGAGAGAGAGAGAGAGAGAGAGAGAGAGAGAGAGAGTCACACAGAACCGTCCAAGGTGCTCCTACCACGTGCACGTTGGACTGCCCACCTGCCTGATTTAATTTATGATATCCATTGTATTTCGGCAATGAATCGGAATCCCACTCACTCACAAGTCACACCACCATAACCGCGACGACATCTTGTTCCAAAAGTTACCGGGGTGACTAAGCAACGATTGCTCACATTCAGGTGGCGCCAACCTCACCCCTCCCCTCGATGATAAAAGGAAAAGGAGCATTTGTCTATTAGATATAATAACCATCTAATTAAGTGATCTGATGGCCCTCGCCGTTCGATCCATCTAAACAGTAATTACCAGCGACCAAGCCGTTATTTTTTCTTTTCTTTTTTTCTCAAATGGAGGGTATACTCCTTGCCATTTTGGCCGGATTAATCCCTCTTGAGGCCGGAAGGAGTTGGATAAATCTCCTCTAGCCCTAGTGTAGTAATGGAGTTAGAATTCACCACTTCCAAGAGCAAATAGTTGTCGTAAGTCAACTGAGCTATTCTTTGGAGTTGCAATCCTTTATTTATTTTTTATTACAATTATTTTGTCTCAATCAGTCAACTAGATTTAGTCAATTATAATATATGAATGATATAACATTCAATTTTGCAATTGGATTCCAATTTTGGAATTAATTAAACATTGAGCCTTAGTTAAGACTCTAATTTTGGCCCAATTTTGAATTCTAGAGAAATTTTAAGAACCTATCCTCATCTAAACTTCTAATGATAACAAATATCTTATCTTAAACTATTAATTATTTTATAAAAGAATATATCATTATCTAAACTTCTAATAAAGTAAATCTCATATCTTAAACTATTAATTATTTTATGAAAATAGAGCCCGGCATGATAATCTACTGCGTGAGCCAGTATCCAACCTAACCCATTTTAGCTTGGACTTAGACTTCAAGTTTGAGTACTTAGAACGATCTTGGACTATTTAACTAGGCCCATTTAACAGACAGGTTGTGCTTGGATATAATTTAGACTAAATACTATTTAGTATTTTTAATATTATAAGTTATATATTGCCAGTGCTAAGCATGAGCATGGTTTACTAGTTTTAATAATACATGAACCGTATATGATTCAATTTTGCAATTGGGTTTCAATTTCGAAATTAATTGAAAAATTAGAGCTCGATTTAGATGTTAACTTTGAATCAATTTTAACTTGAGAGAGAAATTTATGGGATTTGAGAGGAACTTTCGATTTTATCCATCTAAATAAAGTGGTTAATCTAAAATGAGATGTTAATTTTAAATTAATTTTAACTCGAAGGAGATATTTTAAAGAAATTTTTACTTTAGCTATCTTAATAAAGATGTCAATCTGATATGAGTTTTTTTTTTTTTAAGAATCCAATCTTCCACGATTTCTAATCAATTAATCAATCTATATTTAGATTTTCTTTTCTAGAGATGTTCATGTATCAAGCCAGCTTGAGCCCGTATCCGGCCAAGCTCGCTTTACCTCGGGCTTGGACCTTGAAAGTTTGAGTATTTAGCTGGACCCATTTAATAGATTGCCCAGGCTAGGTCGCTAAGCGTGATGTTCATGAATCCGACCAATGTGAGCCATCCAGCCCAGCTCGCTAGCTTTAACTTGATATATTTTAGACTAAATTTTATTTACAATTATTATTTTTTCAATATTATAAATTACATGTTCCCCCGTGCTAAACGCAGGCATAAAGCAATTGTTGGTCAGAACTTAGGAGTAAACTTGTACGAATTCAGTGACCCCACGATCATGCAGGTGTTGATTCATAGAGCCAAGTTCATCTAAGGCCAAGGACGAGAGAGTGAAATTGTAAGTAGACCACTAAATATTCTTCAGTGGGCCTTAACTTGTAAAACCCAAATAATCAGGGACCCATGAGGTTTTAACTTAAAAAGAAGAGGAACTTTTACAGTAGGGCTTAACTGTTCAAATACCAATTGTTCAATATAAATGTCTCTTAGGTATATAGGGTATCCTCACAGTTTATGTCAATCCGCATTTGCACAACTACCAAATTGACTTCTTTTTTTCAACAAAGACAATAATGAATATGCATAAAGTTCTTTTAATCATCTTTCTTTTTAATCAAACATCCAACCTAACTGTTGAAGCAAACTCGGATGCATGTAAAACGCGGAGCAAGCTACTATACATGAAGGGCCTATATTCTGAATGGATTGGATTACAACATGTTGCCCCTCAGTGGACTTCCACGCCTTTAACGTAGAATTTTTATAGATTAAATCCACAAATGATCCAAATTCAAATCCAAAACCCTCAAAATAAAAAGCCTCTCAAGCATTGGCTCTGAGAAAGCATGGTCAATTATTAGGACTCACCTTTTGATCTATCAATTGTAAGACTCATGTATTTTAATTGGAATAGAAGGCGCTGCTCCTTTTAAAATTTGATTTTCACCTAAATTTAACACTCGAATTATTTATTTTGAGACGTTTATATGAAGATTTTATCCAAAAAACCTCCTTAGAGTCACTATAGGCCAAAAAGGATCCACCATAGTAGTCCGAAGGGCTCTTTTCGTTTTTCTTTTCTAAGGGAACATTGATATCTTTGCTTATTTAAATACATGAGTGAAGATATCCCTACTTGTTTTTTTCTTCCTCTTCTTTTTCTTCTTCTTCCTCCACCTTTATCAACTAGCCCATACTTGCACAATATTTTCTTTGATGATATGGTGACCTCAACACTCTTAGACTTGGATGGAAAGGGAGCTTGTCGCCAAAGTACCCCATTCTCATATATAAACATGTCAATCCATCATTTTCTTCATCCCTCCTCCCACAATCTAAAAAACCTATATAAACTCATTCTTTTTTTTTTAACAGCTAAACAAATGAAATTTCACCCCAACTCACATAATTGGTGTCTCTTTTTCTTGAACCCGTCTTTTTCTCATTTTCTTTCTTTTGTTTTCTTCTTCTTATTCTTCTTCATTCTCCTTCCATTATTGTAATCTGTAACCCACCTTTTTCAGATATTTTTCTTGTCTCTTTTGCAAAAACATTTCCTATCTCCAAACCACCTCTGCTAGCTAACCCCTTCATCATATCATCTAATTCCCTCTGCATCCCCACTTCTCCATCCATCCGACTCACAATAGCTAATGTGCAGACCCATCTCTCACATCTCCCTCTAACTACCATTCTCAACTTCACCCATTATCACTATCCAACCTCCATCATAAGGAAACCACCATTCAGAAGAAAGACAATTTTTTTCTTGAATCTAACTTAGGTGGTGATATCACTACTTAATTGTTAAAAAAAAAAAGAAGAAGCTGCATGCGGGTGAGTGGAAATATCTCTACTCATTCAAACAGCAAAAAGAATAAATAAATAAATAAGGGTCCATGGGACCAATACAATCGATATATATGTTTTGGATCCTTTTGTGGTTTGTAGTAAATCTAAGAGAATATTTTTTTTTCTTTAAATTACTTTGTTTATATTTTAATAGGTTTGTTTTCCAGTATTGTACGTGCAAACTTTTTTATGGGGCTCATTGTAGACTTCATTTAGGGATGAAACAAGGGAAATAAAAAGATTCATGTGAGACCACCATAAATGTCAAGTTTCACTACAACCACATGTTTCTAACTTCTTCATATATAGACCATAAGTCTAATATATTTGGATGAGTATACAATTGATTCGTTCAAATGTATGCTAAACTTTTGGGGCATCCGATTGAGGAGGTCTTCATCCATTGCAAGATTTTGAATTAGGTGGGTGTCACCTAAAATTCTCAAGATATAAAATGTGAGGGCAGTGCTTACTGGAATATTTTTCATTTTAATAAATATATATGCCCTACTTATCCATCCCATTATTAATCATGAGATTCGTTGATTCGTCACTTAAGATTGGACAATTTATCTTTCCATTTTTTAATAAAAAACCCTAAAAAAAGGGTACTTCCCACCATCCAAGTTATTATCGAACGCAAAAAGAGCTGTTAAGAAAACATAAATAAAAAACAAAAAATGGGAGGAGGAGGAGCCGCCATCATTCTTTCCCGGACGTCTCTTTAAAAGAGAGAAGCAGAAGGACAACAACTGCAACAACCAACAACCAACAACAACAAACCCTAACCCTAGCCTTTTCTTCTTCTTCTTCTTCTTCTCTTCTCCTTTAAATCCTCTGCTTCTCAAGCTTTCTTCCATGGCGGATTCAGAAATGCAGGAGGCAACATGCAACGGGGATGGGGGAGGAGGAGAAGCAAAAGAAGAGGACATGTGTCTGAGTGTGGAAGGAGTGGCGGTCTTGGATTTCGATATGCTGTGTGCGACCGTGGCTCTGCAGACGCAGGGCTATTCGGTGGGAAAAGGAGGGAAATTGGAGGGGAGAGACGAAGGAGATGAAGAAGGAGAGGATTTCGGTGGAGTTCAGAGGATGTGGGAGGGAGGAGTACTCGATTGCTTCGAAGATCGTTGGATCGCTCTCGAAAGCGGATGGTAACCTTCTTCTTACTTGTTTCTTCGTCATTACAAGATCGTTGGTTGTGGGGTGCTTTTTTTTGTTCCTGTTGTTGTTGTTGTTGTTGAGAAGAGGCTTTCGGGAGAGAAAGCTGAGATTTTTTATTTTTGCTGTTTTTTGGAAGTGGGGTTTTAAGGATTTTGAATTTGGAGTTGAGGGGGATGTTTGGTTGCGTTTGCTTGGAGAGATGATAGAGTTTATGATGTCGGAAATTGATTGAGTGAGGTGATTTTTTTTTTTTTTTTGGGGATGTGGGGTTTTGGGGATTTTGAATTTGAAATTGAGGGGGATTTGTGGTTTGAGTTTGTTTGGGGAGGTGATATGAGATTATGATATGTTTCTATGATGTTGTGATTTTATTCGGTGAAGGAGTTTTGGGGTTTTGTGGATCTAAAATGTGTAGAATGTATGAGTTTAATCTTTGACAATGATGAATTTTTATGTTTAATTTTTTGTTTCCTTTGTGGCGGTTTTAAAGTTTTATAATCTAGAATTTAGGGGCTTTTGAGTTCGATTTGTCTTTAAAGGGAAGATGGGTTTCTAGAGATATTCTGGAAAATTTTGTTAGATGTTGTTCTTATTTTGTGAATAATTTTTTTGTCAATCGATATTATGTAGAAGGTATCAGGAGTTTGATGTTTGGTGCTTATGATCTGCCTTTTTTTTTTCTCTCGATTTTAGGTGTTTTAAGTCTTAAGTATGTGCAGGATCTGAGAGTGGGTTTGTTTGAAAAAGGTGAAAGAAGAGTGTTTTTTTTTTTAAGTTGTTTTGGTTTTGCTTTTAAAATTGTTTTTTTTTTTCCTTGGGATTCCAGTGATTTTTTTTCCTCAGTTTTTGTCATGGGATTTTTTTTTTCTTGCATTTTTTTAGATTTAGGCGTCTTGGAATTGGGGGTTCCTGGAGAGAGGATTGCTTGCATTTTTTTTTTATTTCTCCACAATGGATTGTTGGTGTGATTGCTTGGGGTGAACACTTGTTTTTCTCAAAACATATTTTTTCAGGATTGATTTATTATAAAAAAATGTAAAGAGTTCCAATGAAAAAAGTGAGAAAAAAGCATGAAGGAGTTTATGGTGGTGTGGAAAATCATGACTGCAAAATAGGTTTTTAGTGGAAATGTAGAACTCACAAAGATGACACCAGATGGATGATGTAAGGCTTCAAGGATGATGATTGTAAAAGATAGTTTAGGGTAAAAAGTATATGGAAAACTTTTAGTCACTATTGTTTGGGAATAAAAATGAGGCTTTTGATAGATTTCTATTAATTTATGTAAATAAAGGGAGTGGGTTTTATTTGGTCTTTGAATCCCTAGAGATTTCTTTTGGATTGGGATTGTCTGGAAAATATGAGACTTCAGAATTTATAGTGTTTCATATACAAAAGAATGGATTTATGGTCTTGGGAGAAGGGTACTAATATGGAAGGCCTGATTATCTTGTGATTTTCTTTGATTGTGTGTTTTCTTTGATGAAATGATAAGTGTTTTATGGTTATAAGATCATGCGATTTTCCTTTTGGGATTTTTGTGGACATTCTTTTTTTTTTTTTTGTTTCAAATAATATACGATTGTGATTTTAAAGAAATTATCTTATTCCTTCAATGATATGTTTGTGACCTCAATGAAGAGAATTCATTTCAGCATCACCAAAAAAATAATAATAAATAAATAAATAAAAGGAATTTGTCTCAAAGTTATTATTTCCTTTTTTTAATTGAACTGCTTCATTGACAGAGGAAATTTTTGTGTTGCAGTTGTCCATGCTATAGATTTGGGAAGAACATGGGAAGAGCTGGGTTTGGGTACTGTTTTCTTCAGGTGTATATTTTCTCTATTGATCAAGATGGTCCTGGTGACAAATGCTGAACTGGTTATCTTGTTTTATCAATGGAAATATATATGTTAAAATATTGGTTGAGTTGGGCCGAGTTGGACCGAGTTGGACTGGCAGCACACTGCAGCTCTGGTGACCCCAAATTCTATCAAATGAGTTGAACCATGTACACTGTGTCTTGGTACTAGAGTTTTCATTTTGATTCAGTCTGGCCAAAATGGCCATTCAATTTTGGTTTGGCTGAACCAGGAAACTTGTTAAAAAACTAGTTCTAGAATTGGTTCATTTTGGTGATTTTGGTCCATTTCAATTCCATTTTGACAACATGGTATTATGATTATTATGATTTATTAATTGCATGTCGTATTATAGTTGAGAATTGAGAATGCATCTATAATTTCACTTTGTCACGTACGCACTTAATTAAATGTATATAATTTTATATGATAGTTTTAAATTTTAATATTTTAATATAGCTTTAATCCTATGAGAAGTGTTCTTGCACACCTATTGTGAGAACTTTTATGGTGGGCCCCATTTGGGGATGGGACCACGCCCGCGGGGTTGGGGGGGGGGGGGGGGGGGGTGGCGGGGCGGGGCGGGTTTGAAAAGATCTATTTGGGACAACCCTAAATTTTAAGTTTGATCCCAATTACATATCTCTAAGCCCTTCATCCATGGCCTACAAATCCAGTCTATTCAGATTGGTGCATAGTCAATTCATTGGCCTAGTAAATTCGGATTTGACCAAAACTTAGGGTATGTGACTATCCGGGGGGTCTCTATGTATTTCAAAATTTGGATTGGGTGATAGATGGGCTTCACGTAGACTTCTCACAAGACAAGGGTGAGAACTAGTTCTCATTAGATTATTTTCCTTTTAATGTTTTCTATACTTACATATATATATATATATATTCTATCTTTCTACAAAATGGAACCCCAAAATGTGTCGTGCTGGATCAGTCGCAACATTTTCGTTTGGAGCCAAACCGAGAAAGGGTCCAAAACAAAATTAACTACTATGCTTGGTTCACATAAAGTTATGTTTAATTGGGTTTTATAACCCCATTTTTGCACTTCAAATCACCGTTATGAAGTGTAATGACCATTATGCAACATCAATAATCAAAGATATCAATTGCAGTGGCGGCAGCCAAAATGATACTTATTGGTGAACGATACATATTGGTTGGTGATATGTATTTAGGAATGGCAATGGATTGGGTTCAATATCTGGTTCAACTCATTTCTTTTGTGAACTGACTTGCTTGGTTGGATAATGTAAAAGTTACTTTTTAATGTAGTGGTCTTTGAATCCTCACTTTTTGAGAACCCTTTTTTTTTTTTTTTTTGTTTTTGTGCAGGGCACTATTTATTTCATTTTATCAGGGATTGCTCTTCTTAATTATGTGGCTTTTGGTGTCACTAATTGGCATAGCTTTCTGTATTTAGCTGTTGCTTTCACCATGACTCTTGGAATATATATGGGCCTTTTCCGTACGCAAATCAGAAAGCAGTTCAACATTAGGGTATGTATCTGTGTCCATGGTTATCTTTATTCATTTATTATAGATATGCTTTGTGCTTGACATATATGTTCTGTCATATTTTTCTTCCTCCATTGCAATTGTGGTGTTTTTCTGCATATCCAATCCCCATTACAGTGGTCCCTTCTTATCCAAGTGGTAGCAGTTGGCTCACCTGGGCCCACTGTTGTCAATTTTGTTTCAAAGGCCATTACGATTTACCTCCACATTGGAATATTTTGGCCATATTGGCATTTCAGCATTAAATTTAGGCATTTCTTTTCTGAAATATATAAGAGGATAGAAAGTAACCGTTAAAAAAGAAGAACAAGATATGAATTAAGCTATAATAAAATATAAAAATAAAAATGATAGTAGGAAGCCGAAGAAACATAAGACCCCATATTTGCATTATTATAAGTAATCTAAGTGGCAGAGTGAAATAAGTGTGATGCTTGGCATAAAATTTAATTTACTATCATAATACCAAAGCTTGTGTGTGCCTTTTGGGAGATAAGCTGTATTTGGTCCCAAGATTAGATTCTGATAGAAAGCTTTACTACAGTTGATCTAAGGATATGGTAAACTTGGCTCGTTAGCTTTTATTAATGTATAGGCGAACTTAAAAAAAAATATTGTCCTTGGGAAGGGAAATCTTACTGATAGGAACAAACTTTACATGTCATGATTCCAAAAAACTACATTACAAGTGAGGAAACGCTGAGGTTGTGAACCCTTTTACAGGAGACAAACAAAAACTAAAAAGCAGAGTGATTCTTTCATGTGATGTACCAAAAGGAGCAATCTTCTGATAGAATTTATCCCCGTGGCCTTCCAGTTGCCTGCTGCAACTGTAAAACTTGATTTCTTGTGAATGTTGCCCAATAATGTTAGCGAACTCTCATCTACATCGCAAGACTACTCTTATCAGCATTCATCTAGTTAGTTGCTCTGATTCTGATGCAAGGTATTCTTCCAACATAAAAGAAAGACGAACAATCTCTGCAGAAGTCATCTCATTGCAGAAATTAGATGTCAATGCAGAACACTGTAAATAACTGATTGTATGAGGAGTTTCTCCTCTAGTCTCATTCCATGAATCGCATATGCGGTTAGGTGGACTTTGGGAAGAGAAAAACTTGGAGAATAATTCTAAAATCACTTGTTTTGTTTTCAAAACACTTCAATTTTGCCCATATATTTGGCAACTATGATTGTCCAATCATTTATTTTAGCATTGAAACCTGCATTTTACACTGGAGCTTATTGCTCCAATGCCATATATAATTGCCCTTGGGATTACAGAGGTGGGTCACAATTTTTAGTGGGGAACTCCTTTTCCTTAGAACCATTTTTCTTCTAAATTTGGACCGTCCTCGTACGTTGTTGTACTAGCTTTCAAATAATTTATACAGAACCGTGTTGAAGTGATGGATTTGCGTTCAACATTTGCTATTTGACTTTGTTTTCTTTGAATTTTGTGTTGATTTATATATATTTTGATTTATTTGTTTGCAGGGTAGCAATAGTTCCATCGATGATTGCATGAACCATCTTTTCTGCCCTTGCTGCACATTATGCCAGGTTCGTTTCCAGGACTCCACATTGTAATTATTTTTTAAATGAGTTCGTTTGTTAATCAGGTTGCCAACTGATTTATAGCTTTTGCCTTTTTTTAAAAGTTTCATTTGGATGGTGCAGGAGTCCAGAACATTGGAGATTAACAATGTCCACGATGGTGTTTGGCGTGGGCGAGGTGACACAATATGCATAGGGAGCTATGGTGAAGGAACCAAGGCTTTCTTTGAACTTCACCAGCCTTCAGTGATCCTCACGGAATCACCCAAATTCTGCAGCATAGAAAGATCCATTGACAGTGATGATCATTCATGGAATACAGATGCCAGTCAATCAGAGCCCTTGGTCTCACCATCTCAATAGGACTTTCTTTCCTAGGGAGATAATGAAATGAAGCTGGTCTTGGATACGAAGGCATGCAATTGATGCAGTGACCTAAGGTCATTCCCTTCCAACGGCATGCCTGCGGCTCAAACCAGAAACACATTTGGTCTGGGGTGCCTGTGGGTTCCAATCAAGTCCCAAGCATCTGGGAAAACCTCAAATCTTTGGATTGTGTTGACATGTGAAACCAGTGTGGCCAAGCTCAAGTAAATGGCTGA